>JAQSUU010000681.1:7220000-8420000 GCA_038087645.1 Saccharum hybrid cultivar R570
ATGTTTTCTCCTTTGCCTACTTTTCCAACCCATACTTGGTGTTCATCTTTCGATCTCATGACCAAAAGTGGCACCTAGGCTTATTAGCCAACTTAGGGAAAGCTATCAATGTCCACACCCTAATGGGTCTCCCGGGTGAACTTCAATGGTTTCTTTGCTAGTTTGTGCACAAATTAGTCGTTCATCATCACATAGGTGCGATAGGTATATATATCCTTTGCTAATTTGCTTGTAAACATAGCCATTCTTCACCATGTAAGTCTGATATTTAGCCCCTTTTGGTGAAACTCTAGGAAAATTGGCCTAACTAGTCTCAGAAATTGGTTGACCAATTTCTGCAAATTCACATTGAACTTTTTTTTGCTCTCCATGTGTCGACGAGATATGGTTGGCAGTTTACCGAGGGGTATGCCCATGGTAGTAGATTGTCGGCAGATAGGTGCGCAAGCTACGAACTAGATGGTGACGCAAGACAACACACGAGGTTTTATCTAGGTTCGGCCACCGTGAGGGCGTAATACCTACGTCCTGCGTTAGATTGTATTACTGTGTGTATTAAGATGTGTTTTGAGGGGGTCCTCTGCCCACCTTATATAGTCTAGGGGGCAGGGTTACAAATTTAGAAACTAATCCTAGTCGATTACAATTGCCATAGCTGGCCGGATAAGGATTCCTATTCTAACCGACTAGGATCTTGCTTGATCTCCAAGTTTGCTTTTCTTCCTTGCGCGGGACGCCGAGCAGATCGACCGGGCCACGCATCATCCTTGTCATGGACCAAGCCCACTGATCTGAGCCAGCCCAAGTCTAGCTGTAGGGCTATAGGGGTTAATACCCTCACAGCTAGTCCCCGAGCACTATGTATTGTGATGCGACACGCCGTCTTGACCTTCTCCGAACAGTGAGGCTTGGACTCTTGTCATCTCCAACCAGTCAAAGTGCCATCCAAGTAGTTGTTGGAAGCCTCCAACCAGCTTGAAATACAGCCGACCACCGTTGTCGTCGAAGAAGCAGGTTGTCCGAAGAATGTATGGTGCTCTTGAGAAAAAGAAAAAGAATTCCTTCTTGGTGAAGTGTTCCCACTTGTATTTCTGAAAAGAAATGTAAGCAGAGTAAACAAAGTGTAGGGGTCAAAAAATAAGCATATTCACCGCAAGGTAAAGTGTGCCCACTTAGTCCTCAAGCCTGGGAATAGGTGACGTAGGCACATGATGCTAGGGTCTTAAAATAGATTGTCTTGGAAACTAGATACTGAGATGCACCGACAGGTGCATCGTACCGATATAGTCCCCGAGCTTGTTGGAAGGCGAAATATGAGCTTTGTAGCAAGGTCTAAAAAACCACTGACCTCTGAACTGTATGCAAGTCAAATTTCACATGTAGCCAAGGAAAAAAGACCTCAAGCTGTGGTCGGGGAGGGATCGACGAGTCCCTGAGCACAGCGTAAGGCGTGGTCGAGGAGTGTATCATGCTCGATGGTCTGAGGTGGACTATAAGCCCCAGACCAGTCCCCAAGCATTGCGTATCTCCAACACCTTCTTCTCTATCATATCCTATCGTTCTTTCTCTCTCTTTTTTTCTTATTTGCATCATGTTTTTTTTGACCTGACCCGCTAGCTCAGAAAGTTGCCTGATGTGACATGGCAGTCATGCCGTTGTCTTGTCAATCAAACTGTGGACCGACGTCTGTCATGACGTGTCAGCATGGGCCCTCCCACGTTGTAACCGAGGGAGCGCATTTAGTGGCACTGGTACCAGTAAAAAGTGGAAACCGCATAGCGCGTGCCGCGTTTCACACGCACGACCCCCGAGTATCTCGGGGAGTTGGAATGACGTGATTAATAGGATAAATAGCCACTGTGCAGTCATTCCCCATTTACACCCGATAGTTGCTTTTATAAACCAAGCGTCTTCTTCATCCAGCCCACAGTCCCCATTCCCCTCCACAGCCACCATTAGTGAACCTTGCCGCCGTTAGAAGCGACGCGCTCTTTGTCCACCAACTGAGCCAAAGCCAAGAGGCGAGAAAGGATGGCCAAGACGGAGGCGATGAAGAGGGCAGAGTTGATGAGGAAGGAATGGTGGAAGTCAAAGTCCACCGAGTCGTCCATCAACTCGTCGGCCTTGGGGTGCTCCATGACAAGGAGCTCGGAGGCTGGAGAGCATCGAAGTCACAAAGCGTCCCCGATCCCTGACCCGGTGACATCGTTGTATTTGAATATTTTTTCAAGATGGGATTTGGGGTTCCTGTTCATCCATTCCTTCAAGGCCTTTGCCTGTACTACGAGATCAGGATTTGCAATATGCATCCCAACTCGATCCTTCTTGTCTCGACGTTCATCCATCTGTGTGAGGCTTTTGGGGGATTTCTGCCACATTTCGACCTCTTTCGCTATCTTTTCTGTCTTCAAAAGAAGGGGTCCAAGGGGGTTCGCAGATTGCCGGTGGGGTGTACCTGACATTCTGTGATGGGATGAAATTGGAGTACCTCAGCTACCCCTAGAATACCTCCCTTGGTGAATGGTACAAGAAGTGGTTCTACATCCGAGAAGAGCCCAACATTGTCACCTTTTGTGACGTCGGTTATATCCCGAAGAAGAGGGTCAGTTGGAACGAGCAGCCAAAGTATGCCGGATAGGTGAGGGAACTCATGGTGCTACTCCCGTGGAACCGTCTGGACGGTCTAGCCGTGGTCGGGAGCTTCATTAGCTGATGAGTACAGCCGTGCCAGAAGAGGGTGCATGCCGGCTATGAGTACCAAGACTCAGCCAACTAGATGAGGATGCATCAGAGGCGGCTACACGAGGACAAGACCAATCAGAGGATCGCAGATTTGTTCAACCTAGTAGACCCGGTGTACCAACCTCTGAGCATCATCGTGCACGCGTTCAAGCTCATTTGACCAGCTCCAAAGGTATCTCTGACTCCTGCCTTTTGTGTCCCGTGCATAGTTGATAAAAACAACTGTTGTAAGTCCTAAAATCCTCATGATGGTAGGTGCACGGCGTGGAGAGGCACGCACTATACGTGTCCTTGGCACCCGGGATGGACCATCCGAGGAGCGTGGAGCCCCCACCACGGAACGTGGAGCGATGCTACGCTCACGTTAACATGGAGAAGAGAGATGGAGCACCAAGCACTAGGACAAGCTCCGATAGCAAGAGGACGGAGAAGCACCCAGCCACCCCTGAGCAATCGAAGAAGAGGCAGAGGAGTTCAGAGACCACGGAGGTGCTAGAAAATCCGACCAGCAAGCGTCGTCGGATAATACAAGACTGGTCGGATGAAGATGAAGAAAATGACCCAACCGCTGATCTGCTCAATCCTCATTGGAGGAAGGATGTAGAGCAAATGGTCCAAGAGGGAGCCATCGAGACCAGCAGCGGCACCAGCGCGGGGAACGCTGATAGTGTCAACCGTTGCTATATCACATGTGCCACCACCAAGTGATGGTGGCCAAGGCTCGTCGGGCCAGCAGGGGAGCCAGGGATGACCGCGTTGGTGCACATTCTCAGCCGCCCATCACCAAGCGGACATGTAAGTATCTGCACGTCAGTAATCATTAGTAGCAAGGGCAAATAATAACATGCAACATTAACTGTGGTTGTATCAAACTGTAGCTCGGCATCGACGAAAGTCCCCGAGGAGCTCACCGCTGGAGGGAAACTAGCAACAGCTGGCAAGAGGGCGACCACCGAGCAGGTGGTGCCAAGTCCCTACCAAAAGGAGCCAACAATAGTGGAGGCAACCGCCGAGCCAAGGGCATCTGAGCAGGTGGCACCGGAAGCGCCAAACGTTGAATACGCAGCCCTAGAAGAGGGTCAAGTCCCAGAGCTGCCACAAGGAGTTCCAGAGCAGTCAGGAGCCACCCCAAGCACACAGGAGGGTGGTCTGCCAGACGCCATGGCTCGGGGGAAAGGTCCAATTATGATGTCGAGGCCTAAGAGCAGCCAGCGATAGGAGGGGACCGAGGCTGGCGAGCAACAGGAAGAACCCAAGACTACTGAAGCCACGGAGTCCGAGGACGATGACGTCCTTGAGGAAATTGAGGGGCATCCCAAGGATGGGCGTTAGCATGTTTACATCTACCGTCAGCGTGGGGACCACTTCATCTACCATGAAGAAATCCCAACGGCTGACAAGACGAGGAAAGTTGAATTAGCAGCAAAACGGCTGATAGCCGAAGTGCAGGTAAGCCGCCTTTGATGCCTTTATAGACCAGTATCTTGATGCATTTGATTATGAATAATACTATGTTCACCTTGTAGGATATTGTGAAGACGGCGAAGTACTAGAAACGGTGCTTCGACCAAATTGAGCCGACCTTTAAAGAAAACCAGGAGCTAATAGCCGAGATCGGTCGGTTACGTGAAAAGATTAAGGCCTCTGAGAAGGAAAAGGCGCAGCTAGAAATGTCCTGACGCAACGCCATCATCGAGCTCAGCCAAAAGGAGCATGAGAGGACATGTAAGCTGTCTAGCCGTAACTCCCTGAGCACTAAAAAGTGCTGTTAAAACATACTCTTGTACTGACCAGCATATGTGGAGTCATGGCGAATGAAGTAGCTAGCCTGCGAGAAGAAAACTCACGCGTGGTCAGAGAGTGTGCCCGACTAACAGTAGAGAACAACCAGCTGGTGCAAGACCACACACAGCTCTGGGAGCTATCTAGCAAATTGACCGAGGAGCTGAAGGCAAAGAACCTAGAGCTAACCAGTAAGTATTGGTTGTCATATTCTTGCTATGTCAGTTCATTATGTCACCATATGATACCTCCCTGACCAAGTTGTTGCTCTGCAGAACTAAAGGTGAATGCAAAGAAGCACCTCGAGGAGGTTATGAAAGACCGTGACGCCTACTCAGCGAAGGCGCTCGAGCTCGGGAAGGATCGGGATCTTTGGAAGGGCCGATGTAACCAAATGGTGACCGGTATCAAGCTAGTACTGGACCTCATCGACCCAGAACTCCTGGCGCCCGAGGCTAGAGGACAGCAGCGTGGAGTGCTCAACAAGTGCTAGCGTGCCTCGGGATGGCTGCAGTAGTTTGTGAAGGAGGTCGTGGAATATGCGGGCGCCCATGTGCTCAGCATGGTGCGTGCGCACTACCCGTTGATTGATTTCAAACACTTCGAACTGGGGTATCCCAAGGAGGTTGGCCCGAAGCAAGCAGACGAACTACGGATCCAACTGCTTAACTTGTCGGCCTATATGATGGGTGACATCAACTTGTGCGGGACACCGTCACCGCCAGTGCAGGAGCCAGCATCGTCGAGTCAGCTACCTGGAGCTACAGTCTCAACCAGCCAGTCCCCGGTGCCAGGATCTTCTTCCGCGGAGCGACCAGAAGCTACGGTCTCGACTAGCCAGACCCCAGTGGTGCCATCTTCCTCAGCCAAAGAGGCACCGCCATCATCAAGCGGTGAAAAGGCGAAGAGCAGCACCTAGCCTGAGCAACGAGCGCCGACCAGCCAGTAGCCTGTAGCTGTAGAAAGTAGAACAATTTTAGTTTATTGTAGACTTGTGCCTCGTCAGGCAAGCCTGTAATAATGTACTGTTAAGACAATGTAAGCTTGTTGTGTTTTCATATGAAAAATTGTTTAAAGCTTGAATATTGTGTGGACAAGAACTAAGTTAGAACGTATAAGTGTTCTGTTTTAGTTGTAACAATTGAGAGACACGTCATCTTGTTAAATCCATACGGCCCTAGCCAGATATGTGGTCTGAGAGCGAGGCACGGAGCCTGTGTACGCATGAGAGCACACAGGTCAGACCAGGGAGCGCCCGCTGACCACTCGGGGCCTAGAGAGCGGGTCACGTGCACGCATGGGAATAACTCGGAGATGGTGCTGGCTCCAAGAATTCAAGAAAGGATGGTGGTCTACAGCTTGTCTATGATAAAACATTGAGAATGAATGGTATCTAGACAAAACACATGGAGTAAAACATAAATGCTTTATTGAAATAATCAAAATACAAGAGGAGTACATATCTTTCTCATTCGGTGCTTCAAGGGTAGAAATGCCTGAGTTTGTCAATATGCTAGGAATTGGGCAGCATGGTGCCATCAGGATAAGCCAGCCTGTAGGAAGTAGGCGATGTAACTTATGTGACCTCAAATGGTCCCTCCCATGGTGAGGAAAGCTTGTGCATGCCATCTTGGTTCGTCTTCCATTTTAGGACCAGGTCACCGACCACGAAGAACCTCTCTTTGACGTTCTTGTTGTAATACTTGCGTAGTTCATCAATGTACTTGGCAGTACGCACATAAGAATCAAGCCGCCGCTCCTCGAAGCAATTTACCTCAAGTTCTCATGACTCATCAGACCTGTCCTTGTTGAAACTCTCGACCCTTGGAGATCGAAAAGCGATGTCAGCAGGGATCACTGCTTCTGCATCGTAAACCATGAAGTAGGGAGAGGGGGCTCGTATTTTGACTGGGTTGGGTGCGAAGACCCCCAGACCATAGCCAGCAGTTCCTTGAGCCATCTGCCAGGTGCTTTATTATTTTCTCTATACAACCTTTTCTTCAACGCATCGAGAATCATGTCGTTTGCTCTTTCAACCTGTCCATTAGCCCTGGGATGCGCCACCGACACATATTTTTCAACAATGCTCCTTTCATCGCAGAAGTCCCAAAATGCACTGCTAGTGAACTGAGTGCCCAGGTCTGTGATGATGCTATTGGGGAGGCCGAAGCGATGTATGATTTGGTCTAGAAATTCGATCGCTTTTTTCTGAAGACATATTAGTCAAGGGCATATACTCGATCCATTTGGGGAACTTGTCGATCATCACGAACACACATTTGAAATTTCCAGGGGCCGGCTTAAAGGGGCCAATCATATCCAGTCCCCAGCACGCAAAGGGCCAAGAGGCTGGTATGGTCTAGATCTCATGTGCTGGTACATGTATGCACATTGTGAAAAACTGACAGCCATCGCAATGGCGTACCAGCTTCTCTGCATCGGCCGCGGCGGACAACCAGTAGAATCCTGCTCGGAAAGCTTTACCGACCAGGGTTCGTGAAGCGGCGTGATTGCCGCAAGTGCCACTGTGAATTTCTTCAAGCAGTTCAATACCTACCTCTTGAGTGACGCACTTCATCAAGACATCTTCCTTTGCGTTCTTGCGCATGAGAATGCCGTCGACTAGTATGTATTGTTTGCTACGACGTATAAGGCGCTCATTTTCTGTTCGGTCAGTATAACCAGTTCCATCCTATAGATATTTGATAAAGGGTACCCTCTAGTCACTAGTATCAGTGGCCAAAGGCAAAGTATGAGTGGTCGGGGAGGGTTTCGTAGTGATCGTAATAGGGACCATAGCCATGAGTTGTTGGTCTAGGGGCTTTTCGACCACGTGATCTTCTTCTTCCTTGATTGATGGGTTAACAAGATCTTGAACGAACATGCCATGTGGTACTTTGGCTCGAGATGACCCTAACTTAGATAGCTCATCGGCTGCTTTGTTTTTATCTCGGACCACATGTGTGTATTTGATGCCATAGAATTTGGCTTCCAACTTTCTAATTTCCTTGCAATAAGCATCCATCTTCTCGCTAGTCATGTCCTAGTCTTTATTAAGCTGGTTTATGACTAGAGCCGAGTTGCCATAGACATACAGGCGCTTGACGCCAAGCTTGACCACAATCCGCATGCCGTGGAGGCAGGCCTCGTATTCTGTAGCATTATTAGATGTAGGAAAATAAAGTCTAAGGACGTAACAGAGTTCGTCTTTATTTGGTGAAATGAATAGCACGCTTGCCCCTATGCCATTGATGTTGAGAGAACCATCAAAATACATCTTCCAGTATTCGAGTGGCCCCTGATCGGGAGGTGCGCTTAGGTCTGTCCATTCGACAATAAAATTGACTAGGGCCTAGGACTTAATACTTGTATGGATCTAGAACTCCTAGGAGTAGGGGCATAATTCCATTGCCTATTTGACAATGCGTCCATTAGCGTCCTTGTTCCGGATGATGTCGCCAAGCAGAAAACTGGTCTTGACCACCACCCGATATCCATCGAAGTAGTGTTTAAACTTTTGGGATGTAATCAGGATGGCATAGATCAGCTTCTAGATTTGGGGGTACCTAGATTTGGACTCGTTAAGTACCTCGCTGATGAAGTAAACATGGCACTGGACTTTATAGACGTGACCAGGTTCGTCACGATCAACCATGATGACTGTGGAGACCACACGATCAGTGGCCGCAACATAGAGAAAAAGGACATCATCTCTCTGAGGAGCAGTAAGGACTGGAGGAGAGGTAAGGAACTCTTTTAGCTGTGTGAAAGCAGTGTCTGCCTCCTCTGACCAGACAAACTTCTCTGATGCCTTGAGTAATTTGAAGAAAGGCAAGCCCTTCTCACCGCGTCGCGAGATGAAGCGGCTGAGGGCAGCCATACATCCAGTAAGCTTCTAGATATCCTTGATGTTTTTTGGGGGCTGCATATCCAGAACAACCTTTACCTTAGTTGGTTTGGGGCGTATGCCATCGTGACTGATGACGTTACCCAGTAATATACTAGATGGGACTCTGAAGATACACATATTAGGATTAAGCTTCCATTGGTACGTGTTGCGAGCCATGAAAATCCGCTGGAGATTGTTGACCAGGGTATCGGCCTCCCTAGTTTTTACAACCACATCGTCAACGTAGGCTTCGACAAGGTCATCTTTTATCTTGTTCTAGAGACAGTTCTGGATGGCACGTTGGTACATGGCCCCCGTGTTCTTGAGCCTGAATGACATTGTTGTGTAGCAGTAGGTGCCGAAAGGCATGATAAAAGATGTCTTATTCTGGTCGTCTTTGTTAAGAGCGATCTGGTGATAACCAGAGTAGCAATCAAGAAAGAAAAGTAGCTCGCAGTCGGCTGTTGAATCAACGACCTCGTCTATGCGGAGTAAGCCAAAGGGGTCTTTAGGGCAGTGTTTGTTGAGATCAGTATAATCGACACACATTCTCCATTAATTATTCTTTTTACGTACAAGCACCGGGTTGGCTAACCACTCCGGGTGATACACTTCTTTGATAATTCCGTCTGCTAAAAGCTATGTAACTTCTACCCTAATAGCCTCCTTTTTGTCATGAGCGAACCGTCGTAGCTTCTGCTTGATGGGTTTGGTGGTCTTTGAGACATTCAAGGAGTGCTTGATCAGGTGCCGAGGTACACCGGGCATGTCCGCGGGTTTCCACACAAATACACTTACGTTGTGCCTCAGAAACCTGACGAGCGCGTCTTCCTATTTGGGATCCATATTGGCCTCGATAAGCGCCATCTTGCTAGAATCACCATCGACCAGCTGGATCTCCTTGTGGTCCTTGGACTTGATGCTCTTGCGCAGGGCTTGTAGCTCTAGGATCTCTAGGTGGTTAGTGGGAGTCTTGGTGGTGGCGACTAAGGTTTGCTGCATGCAGATCGAGAGGTCGGTGGCTTCGGCCACTTTGAAACCTTCTTCTTCATAGGTGTAGGCCATGTAGACATTGCCTCTGAGGGTGAGGACACCGTGCTCGGTAGGCATCTTGAGCACCAGGTATGAATAGTGCAGCACATCCATGAATTTGGTGAGCGCCGGTCAACCAAGGATGGCGTGGCAGGTGTCGTCGAAGTCCACGACCACGAAGTTGATGTAGCCGGTGCGGAAGTGCTCTGTAGTCCCAAACTGCATGAGGAGCGTGATCTGCCCGAGAGGTATAGAGCTCTATCCGGGAAGAACACCCCAGAACTATGCCTCATAGGGTTTGAGATCAACCTAGCGCAGCTTTAGAGCGGGCAAGCTATTATGGAACAGAATGTTGATAGAACTGCCACCGTCTATAAGGACCCTCTCGAACCGGACGCTGTTGATGCAGGGATCGAGTACGAGGGGAAACTGGCCAGGTTTAGGAATTACGGCCCACCGGTCTTCATGGTTGAAGGAGATTTCTTGGTGAGACCAGGCTGGAAACCTAGGGCCAGTGACGAGGTCGTCGGTGTTTGTGATGCTCATGCAAGCTCATTTGAGCAGTTTGCGCTCGCGCTTAGACTCTAGAGACACCTTTCCGCCAAAGATGGAGTGGACGGTTTTGGTGGGAGCGACGTATTGATGACGAGGATCTCTATCCTGTTCATCATCATCATCATCACCATCTTGTCATTGTGCATCGTCATGGGCTTTCACGGCGGCGTCGACAGTGAGCTGTTTGGCATAGATGTTCTTGAGGAAGCGACAATTCTCTATGGTGTGATTAGATTTGGGATGAAGCTGGCAGGGACCCTTCAGGGCCTTGTTGTAGTCATCCTGGTAATCACGGCGACCACTTGGCTTCTTAACCGCATTGACTTCATGATCGTCCTCGCGGGGACGCTTGCCTCTAAAGGCGTCGCGGCGGTCATGCCACCGATCACGGTTGTCTCGGTGGTCGCGGTTATTGTTGCGCCAGTCACGACAATCATGGTTGTCGTTCTGACCACGGTCATCGCGGTTGTTGTCACGACGTAGTGGGTGTTTGGGGCGTGATGGCCCTCCCACATCTTCCTTGATGATCTTCTCGGTGTCATCTTCATCCACGTAGTTTTTAGCGGTAGCGAGCAACTTAGAGACTGTGGTTGGCTGTTTTCGGAGCAGCTTGCTTCTGAGGGCATCGTGGTAACAGAGGCCCTTGATGAAGGCTGAGACTGCCTCGTCGTGAGAGATCTTGGGGATCTTGAGGTGCATATCCGAGAAACGTCAGATGTAGTCGCGCAGCGGCTCGTCCTTGCTATCACATATGCACTCGAGGTCATACTTATTGCCTGGCTGGTCACACGTGGCGATGAAGTTGTTGATGAAGGCATGCTTGAGTTGTGCCCAGCTATCGAACTGGTTCTCTGGCAGACTCAAGAGCCATTGATGGCCTGCTTGATCAAGAACAACTGGAAGATAATTAGCCATTATGTGTTCATTGCCCGAAGTTGATCGGACGGTGATCTCATAAAGTGTGATCCAGTTCTCAGGGTTCTCCTTGCCGTCGTACTTCCTGAGCTTTTCAAGGTTGAAGTTCTTCGGCCATATGACTTGTCGGAGGTTAGGAGTGAACTGTTTCAGGCCGGGAGGACCATGCTCGGTGTCATATTCAATGTGACGAATGTTATCATAAGCTTGACGGTCATTAGTGCGGCTAAGGATGCGGCTACGGGCGTTACAAGGAGGGAATTTCTGACGGAGATCACGGTTGGGGTCTTGATTCACTTCATGATCTCGATTACCGCGGTGATTGCGGTTGGCATCTCAACAACCATGACCACCTCCATGGGCAGCGTCACCATTGCCATCGTTATTGCCACCGCCACCGCTGCCAGCTCCGCCATCACCGCCACCGCCACCGCCGCCTCGAGGGTTGATTAGGGGTGGACCATGTTGGCGACTTGGGTGTTCTGAAGCACGATGACTCCGGCTAGATGCAATTGACGTGCTGGAGGTGATCTAAGCTTGTTTTGCTAGCTCGATAGTTTGGCCCATAGGAGCGATCAGATGTTCTCGGATGTCGTCGCGGACCTGCTGGATTTCCAGTTGGTCAGGTAAGCGGTCCAAGTTGGCCATGGTGACAGCCACGTTACCACTTGCAGTCCTAAAAACTTAGCACTCGCCAACCCTGTCAAAGGCGTTGGCTAGATCTCTTGGTCGGGGTCCCCTCCGACACTCTTCTTCTTCTGCCTCTAGGCAACGGCGTTCGACGCGGTCGGCGTTACACTGTTCGTGAAGCTACCGTTGCTCATCGGTTTCTCCCACGACTGTGGGCTCATCATTGCTGATGTTGAGCACCATGTTACCACATCTTGGTGGGAACCTTGGGATCAGAGGGAAACCCAGAGGATACGGTAATGGATCTAGATCATATTCGTCGTCGAGGTGTTCAACCTCGGTATGGACGGAGCGCGTAGATATGGTACTAGAGTTGCCATCCTCGGGAAGTGTATGAATAGAGCCTTCATGATGTTCTTGGACTCTGACCATGTTGATAGCGTTGCCTGGTGATGGTCGAGGTATATGCAGGAAGCACAAATCTAAAACACGGTCTCGCTCCGTGGGACCTATGAACAGATGAGGCGTACGATATGCGTACTCGGAAGCAGCGTTCTTCAGACCGTATGGGAGGGCCTAGTAGTCCTCTGTCAGGGGCCTAAGGCCGGGTGTAGGAACCAGGCGAAGGCGTACCGTACGTCCTTTAGGAGTAGCGGTGACCACTAGATCTGTTTCAAGTTGTGTTGGACGGCGAGCCTGAACTGGTCGGGTAGATCTGTTGTGGTGAAGAGGTACCTGTTCGGTAGATTGATTTTGAATTGAATCTACTAAAGTCAGGGTTTGAGAGAGCTTGTGGCCGACCTAGTCTATAGCTTCGATTAGGTCGGTGTTGTCGATTGTCCTTCCTTTGTAGCGGGGAAGTGGTCGACGAGTTGTCGGCGTGGTCAGAGCCGTTGCTGGAGTGGTCAAAGCCATAGCCAACGTGGTTGGAGCCATAGTCGATGAAGATGTGGTCGACGCAGATCGGATCTGCGCCTCCTCCATGGCAGTGGCGGTGAAGGTGTTGACGCCGGTGATCCTAGTGATCTGGCCGACGATGAACGAGAGACCATCCACCATGGCTGCGGAGTCGAGGATGATGACCATCTTGCTCGCCTAGGAAGCTGTACGCACACCCCCTACTTGGTGCGCCACTGTCGACGAGATATGGTCGGCAGTCTACCGAGGGGTATGCCCAAGATAGTAGATTGTCAGCATACAGGTGCGCAAGCTACGAACTAGATGGTGACTCAAGAAAACACACAAGGTTTTATCCACGTTCCGCCGCCGTGAGGGCGTAATACCTACGTCCTGCGTCAGATTGTATTACTTTGTGTATTAAGATGTGTTTTGAGGGGGTCCTCTGCCCGCCTTATATAGTCTGGGGGCAGGGTTACAAATCTGGAAACTAATCCTAGTCGATTACAATTGTCATAGCTAGCTGGATAAGGATTCCTATTCTAACCAACCAGGATCTTGTTTGATCTCCAAGTTTGCTTTCCTTCCTTACGCGGGACGTCGAGCAGATCGACCGGGCCGCGCGTCATCCTTGTCATGGACCAAGCCTACCGATCTGAGCCAGCCCAAGTCTAGCCGTAGGGCTATAGCGGTTAATACCCCCACACCGCGTGTTCTAGCACTTTGGGTGTGGGATCAAATTTGCGTCAACACACTTTTTGGAGAGCCCGCTAGGGAACGTTGCTTCGGCTATACCTTGCTACCGAATTTTTCTGCCCTACCCAATTTCTTAATTGATATATCATGTTGTGTTCGTCATTGCCGTTGCGTAAGGCCAAAGGGCTGATTGCATTTGTCCTTGAATATTTATGCTTGTTGCTATTGTCATCGTGATAAGCTCTTCCAAAAGAAGCAACTAGGAGGTTCAATAGATGTTCCCAAACATGGTATCATACCAAGGTGATGCACTGCAATATTACTATAACAGGCATGGGGGACAACTTGCAAATGCATTGTATGCTTCTAATAATTATTTTATGTGACATGAACTCTCATGTTAGTGTTGCTATTCATAATGATAGTAGGCATGTTACATTGTTAATATTGATATTCATCATGCAAACTTTGATTTTGATTATTGTATACAAAAGCCAATGCCAACTATGCATACTTCAAGTTTCAATGCTAATAGCAGTATATATCATTCAACTTTGTATTGTTTTACATCGACAGCGAAACAAGTTCATATGCCAATGAACAATTACCAAGGCCAAACTAATATAATGGATTCAACCAATCTTTATGAGATGTCACATGTGATGGCCAAACAAATATGCACATGACATTTCATCTCTTATTTGATAGGCAATAAATATTCAATATGTGGTTTCACCATATAACATCACAATGGATGAGAGAGCCTATTATATAAGCTAACTCTAATTATTTAGCCAATTATTCCAAATCATCATATGTTACACAGTATACTACTAGAGTGGAGGTTGCACCTAAAAATTCAGCACTTTATGTTAATGCTAATATTCATGATTTGGCTTCATATGTTACTCTTAACTCTAGCCAATGGAAATTATTATTATGCAAAAACTAATATCATGTTTCGGCTTTATATGTTACCAGTAACTCTAGCTGAATCATTGAAAATTCAGCAAGCATGAATACATTTCAATAAACCAATGTAGCACATAGTTTGGTCATGTTCAATTACATGGTTTCAATATCACTTGCTCTTCATTGCTTGTTTCGGCTTTATATGTTACCAGTAACTCTAGCTGAATCATTGAAAATTCAGCAAGCATGAATACATTTCAATAAACCAATGTAGCACATAGTTTGGTCATGTTCAATTACATGGTTTCAATATCACTTGCTCTTCATTGCTGAAATATTATGTTAGGCCTTGTTTAGATCCAAAAACTTTTTACGAAAAACTACAGTAACGAATCTTGTGGCATATGCATGGAGCATTAAATTAGACGAAAAAAATTAATTTCACAGTTTGGTTGGAAATCGCAAGATGAACATTTTGAGCCTAATTAGTCTGTGATTTGATACTAAAGTGCTACAATAACAATGTGCTAATGATGGATTAATTAGGCTTAATAAATTCGTCCCGCGATTTCTAGGCAAGCTATGTAATTCGTTTTTTTGTTAGTATCCAAAAACCCCTTCCGACATCGCACGAAACATCCGATGTGATATTTTCCTAAAAAACTTTTCACCAACTAAACCCACCATTAGTAATTCTTGTATAGTATAAGAAAGATTTGGCTAAAAAGGTCGACGATGAATTTAATAACTACTCTAGGAATACCCGTGAGAAGCCGGTCACCACACTGAGTCATCAACTACTGATGTAGGAAAGGAAATATTGGTGTTCCATACCTCCGGTGAGTAAAATTTTGTGTTTTGCATGGGGTCTCCAGTGGGTTACCACATGAGACACAAGGAGTTATATTGGTTCAGGCAATAGAGCCCTACATCCATTGTGTTGAAAGAGATGTTTTGTATGTCGCGAGTGCTCGGAGTTCAGGTAGGGGTGTGTTACAACGACTGGTGTGTGTGCACGTGCCCATGCATGCATGTGTCATGTGTGGTCTTCTTCTATTTGTTCTTTTCATTCTCCCCGTGCTCCATCCCCCTTATATGCCTAGGGATGGAGCTTACAATTACACGGAGTTTGGGTTGGTGGGGGCTAGTCTGACTGGTCTATAGGATTAGGGATGAAAACGGACGGAATTTTTCCCGTACCGTCCCGTTTCGTTTTCTATATTTTTCCGTCCGTTTCCGTATTTGCGAGATTTCGTTTTCGTATTTGCGGAAGTAGAAAATGGTGTTTTCCGTCCGTTTTCGAGTAATCCCGTTTTAATATGGAATAGACTCGTATTTATTCCGTTTTTATCCCGTTTTCAATCTATGCTCAACATGTTCAACAATTACATGTCCTTATGTTATGTTAATATAACTACGAATCACCAAATATGCATGTTATGTTCACGTACATAGCATGTAAATGAATATTAAACTTTGTATATATTATTACATGACTTTATATATGTATACTTTGAGAATATTATATTATGTGATCTTAATTTAATTTTCCGGCTCTCCATCCGGATTTGTTCGTTTCTGTATGTCCGCATATTCCGATTCCGTTTCCGAACCCGTATTTTCCGAACCCGATCCCATTTCCGCCAAAAAAATATAGAAACGGAAGTAGAAATAGGGTTTTTCCATCCGTTTTTATCGCTATATAGGATGTTGTCTTGTTGGATGAGTCTAGGTATAGCTGTAGAATCTGTTCATACACACGCACACCCACCCAACACACACACCTCAGTCACACACACTATACGCGTACAAACAGTCCTACATCTACACACAGAACCAAAGACCGTGTTCTTATAAAGATCACCAGAATCATATAAAACTCCGTAAATAACGGACACGTCGTAATCCGTGGGATCACACGTGAGAGGTTACGTGTTATTTAGAAAATACTATTTCTGATGAGAAACAGCTGTGTCGAACCCGATTCGAACGCTGGTGGGTAGCGTGCCCACCGCTACCAACCGAGCTAAAGCTCGTTCTCGTGTCATGGCTTCGTCTTATTGCCATGTACGATGGTTGGCTTTGGTAGCCAGGCTGGTGGCTGTGAGGTGATGGTAGGATATGTCTTGTCTTGTCTAGCATGTGGGAGCAGTGCCACCCACGCAGGTTAGGTACTTAGGTGAGATGTCGTCAAGGTACTACACACTCTGTGCCATCCGATGTTACTCTCTTCGTCTCTTCTTATCTGTCGTCATTAGTGGACGTGTCATGACTCGATTTATAGAAAATACGTGTAATATTTATATCTCCAAATAAATTTATTAAAAAAACTAGATTCAAAGATATTTTCAATGATACTAATTATGTACCACAAATATTAATATTTTTAATATATATTTAGTCAAAGTTGTTTATTGGAAAGCGCAAACGATAGATATTTAGGGACGGGGAGAGTACTCCACTAGCCACTTCTCCCTTGATACCAAAAAACTAAAATATTTAGTTTAATGATTTTGATATTTATTGTTGATTTGGTTCACACATTCTCCCATTTGGAATCAAACTCCAAAAAAGGAAAACATTATAGTAGAACAAGCAAGAGAGTCAAATATTATAATCCGTTGGATGTGGATGGAATTGGCTCACAATATTTGACACTCAAATTATATAGACTAAGCTCCCCGTAAGTGTAAGCATACATTGGCAAAGCATACACATATATATATATAACTAAACATTTAAGCCAAGATAGGGAATTTAATCTATAAAATGCACAGGGACAGCAATAAGAAAATAGAAGAAGAAACAAATTCATACCACTTTAAAGATTATACTCTTTTGAGCCCTTGCATATCTCCAGAGACTTCACTTATTTTCACTGATACTACACACAAGATGAGCTTGCAAACTTATTGGTCTCAAAATAAAAAAAAATACGATAAGCTCCCATAAAATGTGCATACAAGACACAAGTATTTGAATTACTTGTATGAGACATGCCCTTGACTTTGAGACCAAAATACCACTTGAAAATATCACTTGACTTCTCGGCCCTAGTTTTTAGTTTTTGTTCTTTGTTGCTGCCTACTTCGTTGTGACAGAAAACAAAAGGTCCTAAGGATAACTAAGCCAACCTAGTGCAGCATATCACCACCGCTCATCCTAAGGGGGTTACCCTTTGGTACATATTGTATTAGGTTCCAAAAACGCTCTCACTGGCGTATCATGCTTATAGTGCTCCCGACGTGACTTTTCTTGTGTCATGTCTTGAGCATCGCGCTCGTCACTTGGGGCACACGTGACGTGACATGTTTGACTGTTTGTGTGGGTACCAAGCATCATGATTACTGCAAACTATTCCCTCCGTCCCAAAAAAAAGAATTATTCTTGCTTCCCAAAAAGTCAACAGCTTTTAACTTTGACCAAATATATTTAACAAAATATTAATAATTATGGTATATAATTAGTATCATTAGGTAGATCTTTGAATATATTTTCATAATAAATTTATTTAAAGATATAAATGTTGCACGTATTTTCTACAAACGTAGTTAAAGTTGAGAAAATTTGACCAGCACGTTTCCCACGGCGACTCTTTATATGGGACGGAGTAGTAAGTCATGACCCGAACACTTACACGTTAGTTCATGTCACCCAATTATTAATTAATGGCTAGTGGTTCATTCTAGAAACGGAATCAACTGCCTGTGCATGTCATCGTGGATAACGCAAAGCATTTAGCCTTTTGACATATAGTAGGTCACTACAGATTGATCATAGTAAGCCCCCAAAAACTTTCAATATAGCCTTTCCATAAGCATGCTTAGAGATAATCTATATATGATATGCTTAGGGCGTGACTTAAGCAAACGGATTTGGACCCTAGCCACGCTCCTCTCTTATCTACTATCTCTCATCGGTAATCACCTCTTTGTATTATTTTATATATAGAATATAGACTAGTGATGATATCCTCTCCAGCACATGAGCTAATGAAGAAATAAGTACCAATGGTACACAGTTAGGCCTAACATGTGACATCATGCTTTAGCTAATTTAATGTCTTCGCGTGTGAACGCTTCAAAAGTTTGGTTTTTATAGAAGATTGGAGCTAGATGACCAGCACGAATAGCTAGCTACGTACATACATTGTTTGCATTATCTTCTTGTCATGTGGTACGATGGTTTGAAAGATGTAGCTAAGGCCTAAGCTAGAAGGCTAAGCATGGTTGTCTCCAATGAGGAGACTTCCATAACCAAATGGGGTATACTCTAGGATCAACCAAACATGCTTATCTCACTAATGATGGAGCATGCATGTCATATCACCAACCATGCATGCTTACATATAAATAAATAACCAGCAAGTGGTATACATTCAATCGAGCAGCGTGCCCCGCCGACGCTGTCGTTGTCTTTCCGGTGATGTCCTGAGGCGACTAAAATATCAGTAGCTCCGGTGATGACGTTTTGCCCTAGCATTGGTCCACCAAGGCATGCACGCATGGGCATAGGTTCAGCTGCGGCAGGCCCATCTGTCTGTCAACGTTGAATTTATGAACAAACCGACGATTAATAGCCCCATCATTATTTGGTTGGACTTCTCAGGAGATTAAATTAAATTTGCTATTTTGTCCTGGAGTATTTTGTCTCTTTGGGCTAGGCGTCTTCACCTATAACGTCTTCACCTGTCACTGAAATAATAACGTCGCTAAATCCAAGAATAAATCCAAAAAATGTAAGCACCTGTGTTAAGTTGGTGATTTGAACCTAGGTAGGTACATTTCACCACAAGTAACCCAACCAGCTGAGTTATGCTCAGTTCATAGAAGATTATAGATTTTAGGAGAGGAGACACTAAAAGATATGTCTGCATCTGAAAATATATTTACAGAAACATGCCACTTTAGAGACCTTTCTCACAAAGGCGGCCACCTAAAGAGGCCCCCTCTGTTAAAGGCCATGGCCCATAAAACAAATGAAACCCTAACACATCAGTCATGTCTCTCTCTTAGACCTTCCACAATGCGTTGTTTGAGTGATGCCAAAAGATGAAAGAGAAACTTTGAGCATCATTTAATACACTGCAGGAGAAGATGCCAACTTCGAGTAGTGCTAGAAAAGATGGGGGCAAGGCATGTTCTTGCCTTGGTGCCTGATTCATTAACAAATACTGATCTATATACAGGCATGGCGGTAGCACCTCAGATGTCAGTACTATTTAAACTAGCACAAGTACTATTTTATTTGAGAGGTATGGGTATACCCTATAGGTAAGCCCCCTTGGTTGGGGGAGGACGCCGTTGGAGTACTTGTGGTCCCTAGGGCTAAAGAAGTACCACTTGTATGTTCTCGCCAAACAATGCTTTTGCTGAACCAGAATTGGTCCAATATGGTTTCCCACCAGGGAACATGGACCTTATCTAATATGCGGCCTCCATTAGCCCTTACTTGACGGTAACCATCATGGAAAATCATCCTTGGCTGTTTTATGGGCATCCCTCAAGGAATTTTCCATCAAAGTAAATCTTTTTGGGGTTGTCACTTTAAAAATAAACATTACACGTATATAAGATAAATGATTTCTTCAAGTGTTGAGTAATGGAGAAAATTGATTAATTAGTACATATATGCTTGATCACTTTAAGCATAACATTACATACCACAAGTTGAACACAATTCAGTAAAAAATGTGTTCAAATGGAGAAACCCATTCTTCAAATGTTTATGCATTCCATCCACAACAGAAAAATCAAGGTAAAATAAATATCATCACCACACTGATAGTTGCCTATCTTATTCTAGGTTTCACAACGGTGTGTGATTGTGCATCAACTTACAAATAAACAACTTAAGAATTATGAGTTCGGATAAGTAGGAGAAGGTGCTCTGCTACCACTGTCATCGATGGTCTTTGATCAACATCAAGGTTAAGACATTCGACAGCAATCCTTGTGAGACTGTGAAGAAGCTCCAAATTGTTTGTTAGTGCAATTTCATTGTCAAACAACTCATTTAACCTCTCCTCTTTTTTCTGAGCTTCAAGAAAATTCCTTACTAAGCTATCATTGTCTCCAGGCGTGGCCTTTTTCCTACTTATAAGTTCCAAGATCACAATCCCAAAACTGTAGACATCACTTTTTCCTGTAAGAAGTCCTGTCTGCATATATATTGGATCCATATAAGTCATATCACCAATGACTTTATCTGTTTGTTCTTTATCTCTTGCAACTAATCTCGATATACCAAAGTCTGAGATCTTTGGCATGAAGTTGTCATCCAAGAGTATATTTGCTGGCTTAACATCACCATGTAGGATGTTATGATTGGTTTTTGAGTGCATATAAGCTAGACCATCTGCTGATTGTGCAGCAATACTCAAGCGCACATCCAAGTTGAGAGGGACTACATTGTTGCTGCTGTGAAGAATATCTTCAAGGCTACCTCTGGGGACGAACTCATAAACAAGCATTGGGATGTCAACT
This sequence comes from Saccharum hybrid cultivar R570, assembly GCA_038087645.1. Taxonomy (NCBI): domain Eukaryota; kingdom Viridiplantae; phylum Streptophyta; class Magnoliopsida; order Poales; family Poaceae; genus Saccharum; species Saccharum hybrid cultivar. The sequence goes on from JAQSUU010000681.1 coordinate 7,240,536, forward strand.
TCTAGGCAACAACCTATCAGCCGAACGATGTTCTTGTGGATGACTTGAGATTGGACAATGACTTCATTTACAAACTGTTCTTTCTCTAGCGCATTCCCATTGATTGGTTTCTTTACTACAACCATTTTATTATCAAGAAGGCCCTTGTAAACTTCTCCAAAGTTACCTTTTCCAATTAAATTGCTGCTCTTTAAAATTTCCTTAAGTTCTTCCTTTTTGAAAATCTTTATCAGTTTTGCTTTCTCCAATATAGGCCCACCGTTCTTTTCAAAGAACTGCCTCATCTTCTTTTTCTCTTTGCGAAGAAGAATAAGGAATAACAGAGCTGCCAGGACAAAGAAACCACCTATTACACCTGCATGGGTAACGAAAATTTACTATTATTACTGTGTGAAAAAATTAGTATTATTAATTTGTGGATTACTATGGTAGTAAAATAGTACTTCCTCCATCCAAAGAAACTTAATATTTTAGAATTTTTAGGACACATTAGTGTTACTTATGTACCTCTATTTATTAACGGTGATCAATGCTTTTTTTTTTAAATGAACGAGGCAGACATCATGTTAAATTATATTAAAAAGAAGGTGGGCCAAGATAGGCCAGAAACGAGACTGTACAAAGAACTATACAAAGAGTGGAAAAAAAACTCTCGTTGTCGGCCTGCAAGATGTTTTGCGCCTCTAATCAGCTGCTATAGAAAATAAAGGTGTGATCCATACTAATTAAGGAATCAGCTGCTAATTGAAAGGAATGTAAGGAGGTATGCAGACCACAATCTCAGACTGATATAGACCCAACAAATTTCCAAGAGCTAAAACATCATTTTTTAGGACAATAAATCCTAGTAAAACATAAGTTTTTTTTGGGACAGAGAGTGTATTATATTTGTTATACTCTGTTTTCTGCTATGATGGTATGGAAGTATCCACCAAAACTACAGAAAAGATTTTGAACGATGAGAGTATTTTTGGCCAGAGGCGACGCAATTCACAGCCGCTTCTACAAATCGGTCTGAACCGAGCTGCCTCTAGAAATGCATTTTTAGAGGCGATTGCTATTTTCAGCCACCTCTACAAATGCCCTTATTTTTAGAGAAAATGGATTTCTAGAGGTGGTTAGATTTAGGGAAGGCTCTAAAAATATATTTGTAGAGGCGCCTAGAGTCGTCTCTAAAAATAGGTGCAGCACAGTAAAATTTAAATTTTGTAAACAACTTCAGATGGAGAAAATATCAAAACCAAATTTGTAGATCTCGAAGAGTTATATAGCTTTGTAGTTGACAACCTTTTCATTTGAAATCATTTATATAAGGAAAATTACACTTGAATTTCTCACACTTGAAATTTAATTTTTTTCACAACCAATCAAAACCAAAGTTATAGACTAGATGATATCTACAACTTTGCAATTGAAACATTTTTCATTTGAATTTATTTAGGGTCCCAAATACTCATTTCTTAATTGGGTGAAGATAATACGAGGATAATGAATATCTCATATGGACACATTGACTTATGGGTCGATTGGTAGAGGAGATACGTGCAAGGCTGCAGGTGGTGGCTTCGATCACCTGTGGCCATGAAGTGCACTTTTTTTGCACGCGCTTGTGGCTAAAGGATAGAATAAGCACAAGATTTTCAACTTAACTTGAGGATAAAAAAATTTGTAGCAAACTAGCAATTAGTAAGATAAAATTCAAAAAATTAAAATTAGTTTTACGACATCATAACATATGAGCCACAACAAGAACCACCATAATTGAAGCTAAGGTTTGAGCTAAATTCATATTGAGTACACACAAAGATGTTGTGAAAAGATAAAACTACGAATACGAATGAAGAACATATAGATCGGTAAATGATAAATTTATTACGATTGTATAAAGACTACAAAGTATCTATTGTGCGTAAACAAATAAAGAGAAAATGTACAATTTAATATATTTTTTTATTTTTAAGAGGTATGAAATGGAAGTTGATACTTATGTCTTCTAAAATTTTAGTCCGTGCGAGAGCACAGTTTGATAGACTAGTTGTTACAAATGAAGACCATGTTATCATATCATCACACTTGGATGGAACACACCAAGTGAGGTTTTCTCCATTATTAGTTATGATTTATATCTTTGTTATTATATATATCTTGCTTTAGCGTTCCCCAATATCAAATTAACTTACAATAATGGGACGTCAGGACGTGTACCAAAGAAGACCTTATATATAATATATACATTCTATATGTGTATATCAAACTAAATGATTGCAGCTATGCATGGATAGTCATTGTTATGCTTAGCTTATTAGTGCTTACCTACAATCATCTTTGCTACCAGGGGGAATACGTCTTGGCATGTTCCTGTTTTCCCGTCGCCTTTCATTCCGGGTTTGCATGGACAGTCATACCCTAGGAGCCTGTTCTTGCATGTCCCGTCACTCGAGCAACGATACGAATCTGGGAGCTTGCATTCGTCGATGTCTGGACATCCGCGAATTTTAACAAATAAAGGTCGTCAGGTGACAAATAAAGCTATGGAGGAACGCATTGAAGCAGCCCAAGGTTGAGTTGCATATATGTAATTATACATGCACATACACACATTGAGACATATATATATATTATTACGTGTATATAGTACTTATTACCTTGGCATCCATTTGGGATGTAAGGGTTGCCCTCGTAGTGCTCCAAGCACTTGCAGACATAGCCATTGGTGACGTCGACACAAGTGCTGTTGCCACTGACGCACGCGTAGCCGAGAGGTGGCTGCTGGCCATCCGCGGGGCATTTGGCGTTCCTGATGACGAAGTCGATCACGTAGGGCACTCCCCTGGGGAACTTGTCGATGGTGTTGCCGTACAGGTCCGCCGTGGAGAAGTTGTACCACGATTTCTCGACCACCATTGCCAAGGAGCACGGGCTGCTCACCCAGCTGGAAGCAGAGTCGCCGTCTTCCAGGTTCGTGTGCTTGGTGGGCACGACGACTGAGACGCCAGTGAGCGGGAGCGCCGCTTCAGGCAAGGAGGCCTGGCAGCAGCCCTGCCCAGAGCAGGACCCATTGGTCGCCAGCTCCAGCTGCTTCTTCCCGACGAGGGTTGAACGGCAGGAGGCAAGGTACTCGCTGTCGCTCTTCGTGGAGCCCCAGGCGTTTAGCTTGTACACCCCAGGCTGGACTTGGACGCCGACGCCGACGAGGACGTTGCGCGTCAGGGACACGAGAAACGGGCCCTTCCGTTTCCGCGGCCCCTCCGTTTCCAACTCGAAACTGGCTAACGTGACCCTGACCAGAAACTGGGTGGCGTTGTTCGTGTTGCAGGCGGCCGCTACTGCGCCGTACACCCGCGCCTCGCTCCTGGAGATCGACACATCGATGAGCTCCACCGGCAAGAAATCCGAGGCGTTCCGGCCTACGATCGATGCGTTTCCTGAGCTCTTGGAGACCGAAAGGGACGTCGTCTGCTGGCCTGATCTCTTGTAGGCGAGGAAGGCGCGAGGGGGCTGGAAGGAGTGGTCGCAGGTGACCCGGAAGCCATCTCGGAAGCACCCGGGCTTCATGCCGAACGGGAACGGGATGCTGATGTTGCCGCATTTGCTCGGGCAACCCGGAAGTGTGGTTGGCAGCTCGTCTTGTACTTGAGCAATGGCAGCCTGCAGGTGGATCAAGAGAGCCGCTGCTGCAAGGAGGACGACTAGGGTGTGCAGAAACTGGGATTGCGAGGTCGTGGCGCCGGCCATGGTGCTGTTTGTTTTGCTGCTACCGCTATAGTTACCTAGCTAGCTAGCTAGCTGGACGGAAAGCCGGAAAGGTCGTCGTTGCCTCTCCTCTGCAATCTGCATGATTAATATAGAGCATCATCCGGCCGTTGCTACTAGTTGCACTTTTATTTGCCATGAATATTTGTGATTGTGAGTGCGTTTCACAACACCACTTCTGGTTTTGCAGCTGGCCCTGCATATATAAATGTTTTGTTTTTGTTTAGTTGCGATTTTCACTTAAACCCGTCTGAAGTATTTTATTTCCGCAGAAACGGTTGACTGAAATTCATTTCAAATATTGGAGTTATGTGCAACGAACAGATGCTAGCTATAGCAAGCTAGATTCAAAATTGCTGGCTTTTCATAATCAGTAACATGGGCCGCACTATGTCCAAGGAGAAGTCAGCTTCAAATCCTAAAAACAATAGTAATAATGCTCTCATTTGTTTTTCTCTGCTCAAGTGCAATAGATATCTATATATATAGTGTATTGTGTATACAAGTACTCTTCTAATTGGTAAATGCAAATTGCACTAAACATCAAATTATATGCCGTGTTGTGTTCTCGAAAAGGATAATCTTCAATGCAGCAAGTCTGTGCAGTATTCATAAACTTATTCTGGCAATGACCAGAGAAAGGGTGGTGGTGCAACACCCCCTGAGTCTGCTCGCATGCACACTATGATGGTTTCGTTCAGAGACAGCTGGAGAGGAGATAATAGAAAAGAGATTGAACCAGCAATGTCACGATAGATGGGTTATCAGTTGGTGATGTATTAGCAGACTTACAGCTAGCATCTGCATCATACTCCATTCTAAATAGCAAGTTGTCCTAGCTTTTTCTAGATACATAGGGCTAACAATTAAAATTGTCAAAAGGAGATGATCCTAGACTGGTATGCAGAAACCAACTAGGGCTGGTTTTCAAACCGGCGTATACCAGTTTGTAACTTTGTAGAACATCCAATTTGGAGTCTAGGCGAAGAAAATGCAATTTTGAGGAAGATTTCACTTCATCAACAAGTAGAAACTGACCTAAGCCGGTTCCCAAACTGACTTAGGATGGGTTTTCAACTTGATCAATTGCAAATTAAACTTCACCATTACGTTCTTATTGTCAAGACGATCGAAAAACATATATAGAAAGTCAAATTTAGAGTCCGGATGAAGAAATGATGCTCCCGATACTAGTAGAGAACAGACTTTCGGTTCAAGGCTTTAGTCCCGGCTATTTTTAGACCCGGGACTAAAGAAAGGATTAGTCTTGGTTGGAGCTACCAACCGGGACTAAAGTCCCCTGCCCAATAGCTAGAGGCGCAGCTTTTGCAGGAGGGGAGCAAGAGGGGACCTTTAGTCCCGGTTGGTGGCTCAAACGGGGACTAAAGGTCCCCCCAGTACCAGTTGGAGCTACTAGCCATGACTAAGCCTTTAATCCCGGATGGTGGCTCTAACCGGAACTAGAACTATACCTGTAGTTCAGGTTTATACCACAAATTGGGACTACATGTCTCGGGCTATATACTTTCTCCATCTTCCTCCCCCAGCCCGAGCCATTTCAAGCTCTTTGCTTGCTCTCTGTTCTTGCTCGTGGAAGGGGTTCATGCTTGCAGGATTGGTTAAGACTTCATTCCTCCATCCATTCTTCAGTTCTAAATGTTACCAACTTCATCATCCCATGTTTCAGTACTAGCATGGCTCATTTTTTGTCTAAAAATAGAGAAATTTATGGTTTTTTAGATTGAGAATGATGCTGGATTTCTTTTGATTTATATACTATTTGAGCTTGAAATCACTTGATAGTTTGAATATGAAGATGAAGGAAGCTTATAGTAGTTCATCAAAACTAGTATGCACCTTTCATTGCCTCATTTCATGGTCTAGAAATAGAGAATTTTTTTGTTTTCTAGATCGGAAATAATGGTGGATATTTTTTATTTATATGCCATTTGAGCTCAAAATCACTTGATAGTTTGCATATGTAGATGAAGGAATCTTATAGTAGCTCATCAAAACTAGTATGCACCTTTCATTGCCTCATTTCATGGTTTAAAAATAGAGAAATAAAAATGTTTTTTAGTATATAGCTCATTTAATTTCATGGTTCACAAAATGAGAAATTTATAGTAGTTGATGAAAATGAGTATAGAGAGTCGTAGATGGCGACTGCTTCCGGGTCCTCGGCCTCACATGGGGTCCCTAAGCGACTGAGGCCGGACCTCCCTCTCATTGCGTGCGACCAGTATGGGCAGAAGACTATGAGGGAGTACAGGAGGAAGAAGAAGGGTTCCAACCAAGGGCGCATCTTCTACACGTGTCCGGATCGCAAAGTGAGTAATTTTTTATCATGTTTTGTTTTGCTTTGTAGCCATTTTTCGTGATGATTTTGATTAAAGTTCTTGATTTGTTGTTGTAATTTCAGTGGGATGGCACTGGATCATGTGACAGTTGGTAGTGAAAGGAAGAGTATGTTGAGCATGTGCAAAAATCTCTTGCAAAGGTGACTGAGGCGACTGATGAGAGTGCATCTTTGTATGGTGAGGCAGTGAACTAGCAGAAGAATGATATATCTATTTTAGTTGGAATTGGTCACGAAATCTTTATTCTGCTGAAGTGCATTGTAGGTTTAGTTTGTTTAGTGCTATTTGGGATTGTCTACATTGTATCAAGGCTTTAATAAATTAATGTTCGAGAGTACATGAATCAGTTGTGTGGTATTGGATATTAATTAATCATGTTGATTGATGGACATTTTGGATCTTTTAATTAATTACTAATCATACATGTTGTATAATATGGGTTTTTACAAGTTTTTGATGTGGTGTACATCATGTGATGTAGATGAACCGACAATGGATGTACAACGCGGACTGCCGCTCCCAGAGTTCATTTGGGGCGTGCATGAATTCATAAATGTGGCCAAGGCAAACACACGGAATAGTTTCATGTGCTGCCCATGTGTTCAATGTAAGAATGAGAAGGATTATTCCTGCTCAAAGGTCCTACACGAACACCTATTTACACCGGGTTTTATACCAAACTATATTTGTTGGACTAAGCACGGAGAAAGAGGTGTTATAATGGAAGAAGATGAAGAACAAGAAGAAGGGGATGATGACAACATTATTATTCGTGGTTTTGCTGAATACGATGCCTTTGATGATACTGCAATGGGGGAAGCTAAAGAAGAGCTAGTGGCAGAAGATGAGCCCACTGATGATCTTGGTCAGGCCATCCGTGATGCATAGAGAGAATGCGAAAGTGAAAAGGAGAAGGTCAAGTTCGAGCGCATGCTAGAGGATCACAAGAAATTGCTATATCCGACTTGCAAAGAGGGGCAAAAAAAAGTTGGGTACCACACTTGGATTGCTGTAGTGGAAGGCAAAGAATGGTGTATCTGATAAGGGATTTGGGGAGTTACTGGCTATCGCAAAGAAGGTGCTTCCAAAGGCAAACGAATTGCCCGCCACTGCATACGCAGCAAAACAGGTCATCTGCCCTTTGGGATTAGAAATCTAGAAGATACATGCATGTCCTAATGACTGCATCCTCTACCGCGACAAGTACGAGAATTTGGATTCATGCCCGGTATGCCATGCATCGCGGTATAGATCAGACGAGATGCCCCTGGTGATGTTGAGGGCGACGGTGAACGTCCTGGGAAGAGAATCCCTGCCAAGGTGATGTGGTATGCTCCTATAATACCGTTCTTGAAACATCTGTTCAGAAACAAAGAGCATGTAGAGCATGTAAAGTTGCTGCGATGGCACAAAGAAGACCGTAAGATAGACGATATGTTGAGACACCCTGCTAATGGGTCCCAATGGAGAGCAATCGACAAAGAATTCCTGAAGTTTGTAGATGATGCAAGAAACTTAAGGTTTGCTTTAAGTACAGATTGCATGAATCCTTTTGGGGAGTAGAGCAGCAATCATAGCACTTGGCCTGTTACTCTATATATCTACAACCTTCCTCCATGGCTGTGCATGAAGCAGAAGTTCATTATGATGTCAGTGCTCATCCAAGGTCTGAAGCAACATGGAAACGACATTGATGTGTACCTGAGGCCATTAGTTGAGGAAGAAAGCCAGTCTCTGATGAAGTCCCTGGTGAAGAAGAAAGCCAGTCGTCATAAAACAAAGCCCCCTCCGAAGAAGCTACCTTACGAAAAGTCTGAAGAGGAATCAATAGTGGTGGCACAAAAAGATTTAGATAACTGGTGGAAAAGATTAGAAGAATCCAAAGCAAGGAGGTTAGAACTTCAGAAAAACTCACCAACACCACACTACATAGCTCAACGAGAACTAAGGAAAAAAAATCAATGAGCACGAGAAAAAGCAGGGGGATGCATGTAAGCCCTCGCCATTATTGGACTATGAACGCTCTCTCGACAAGTCATATAAGGTGTTGCTGAAAGCAAAGAGAGCAAGAAAAGATGTTGCACAGCTCGGGCAACAATCTAAGCAATCATCGACCCGCTAGTTGTTGAGGGCAATTTCACAAACGCACAAGGCGCTCCAATAGATAAGGAGGCACTGAAAGACTTCATGGCCACCACAGGTCTCATAGACGAACAACTCATGGGGGAAGCATCGATACCAATAGGTGACTATGATATTTACCAGACCTATGTGTATGGCCAGAGTCTTGTCAACCCTAAGTTACTATTTACACTACCATTAGATCCTCCATCATCGATGACTGTCGTCGTCTAGGGTGATTCCAGCTGCTTTCTAGTCTAGAACAATACCATCCTTCCACTCAGCCCTGAGGCACCCCGGATTTCTCCGGCACGTTGAGACTATGAACAATAATACCGGGCCCCATAAGTGGTAATACGCACCTAGAAGGGTTATTGAATCCAACATCCTCACCCCCCACACTATCAACTTACAACCTAGCATTAATGGCATCACCCAGATTAGTCCACAACCGTCTCCTCCCTAGAGAGGAGTGGATGGGGTGCAAGGATTCCTATGAACCGGTTCCCAGAACATATAAGTCCTTAGGGTGACCGAACAAGACATCTTCACAAAGGGGGTTTCGACACCCCGTGCTTCAACAGCACCTCTACTTTGGGGATTCGTCCCACAAAGAACACTCCTCCCTGGAGCCTATACCTCAAACCAGTACCTGCCATAGGTACAACTCTCGAGGAGCACTTAGGTCACACTCTGGCAAGACTCGCTTAACCGTTCATCGTAGATCCTGCTTGATCGACTCAACCCTCACCACACACCCAAGATGCACACCAAGATCTCCCCAAGTTGTTATCACATTATTTTCACATTATTGGCACCAAGTGCCTTAGCCACTCACAAACAATCCTCCACCAAGCATCACATCACGGATATAATGCGTAGTAGAAGCAAGTTGTAAGTAGTAAGCGAGCGTCTAGCCTAACAGCAGGTGTGCAAGGGTATAGGTTGCATCAAGGTAAAGGCTTCAATCAATTCTACCATGCAACCTATCACAGATCATTTGCATAAAAGTAAAGCACTAGCAGCTACATTGTAGCATGTCTAATAGGATTTTATGAGGTTGGGTAGGATGTGGCACCTGCAGGCAAGTCATCACCCAACCCCTCTATGTAGTCATAGTCGTCCTCCTCAGGATTCTGCTCTTCTGGGGCTGTAAAACAAGACATATAGCCGCGATAAGCGACTCCTATAGAAGATCACAAAGAAGCAACATAAATTCAAAAGATCCAAATGCACTCAAACACAACCCTATGATGTAGAGCTCATTTTAGAAAAATTTGGACACTAGTTTCATATTTTTCTGAAGTCAGATGAATTTCCTATGAGATTTCTAAATTTAATTCAATTTCCCAAAAAAAAAGGGATAGAAATTCCAAGGCTTGATACGTGGCGCGTTCTGATTGGGCGAGGTAGCTCAGTCACTGACAGGTGGGACTAGTCAATGGTCAACATTGAATGGGCCTTGACTAGGCTCAAGCGGGCCAGGCTATGGGCCAAGTTGGGCCGGGTTGGGCCGGCCCGGCCCAGTCATGTGTGGCTCGCGCAGGCCAGCCACGTGGCACTACAGACTACTACTGGGCTTGAGTCCATGGGGTTGGTCCACGGTGGACTCGGGCGTGTGGGTCTATGGACCGCAAACTCGGTCCGAGGTGGACCACATCCATCTCTCCCTCTCCTCTCTCTAGCTCATGGTGCGCCGGGTGCATGGGGCGGCAGCGGCGCAGTAACTTCCTTCCTTCTCTTCCCCCGTGGCGGTGCTTTCACTGGCGGCAAGCTCGCCTGTTCTCGCGTTATGGTGGCTCACAAGGCAGCTAGGAGGCTCCATGGCTTCACGGGCTCACGGCGAGTTCACTAGTGAGCCAAAGGTGGCGCCTTGGTGGCTCTAGCGCCCAACGTAGGCTCCACGACGGGTGGCAGAGACACGAGGTCGACAGCAAGGTCCTACAGTGTGTCGGGAAGGCTCCAGCAAGCTTTGCTAGCTCCCCTGTGCTACGGCATATGTGACCAATGTCTCCAAATGCAATGACGGGGGCTCAACCGAGGTTGGCCACGGTGGCAGTGGCATGGCAACAGCGGTGAGGTGGCTACAGCTGCAATTGGAGCCAAGGGTGGCTCCTTCCCTTCAATTAGGATCACGGGGGAAACAATTGATGCACCAACAGCAACCAAAGGACACGGCGGAGTCCATACCGCAACGAGGTAAGTGGTGGAGCTCTAACGAGGTTGTGGCTACGGTGAAACAAGGCAAAATGGAGGCCTTTCGCTTATCCAGCTCCACGGCGGGGTGCACAGGGTCTTGGCGAGGCTCATCGGCCGGCCCTCGTCTTGCGAGGTGGTCGGAGTTGGCTAGATCATCCCCGGCATGGCGGCGGCATGGCCACACGGCGGTCTGATGCGGCGGACAAGACCAGTGGCTCCCAGGGTTCCTCTTCCTCTCCTATCTAGAGCGTGATGCGTCTCTCGGCGAGGCAAAGCTTGCCGAGGTGCTCGTTCTACCTCCACCGGCCTAAGGTGGCCTAGACGGAGCTACGCTATGGCGGGGTCTGGCCATGGTGAGCACGGCAGGCGTGTCATGGTGGTGCCAGCGCTCTCGAGCCCCTATGGCTCGATAAGGCTGAGGCTTGGCTCTGTGCGGGCGTGCGCGTGTGCAGTGTGGCAGAATGGCGAAAATGCCTAGCCTTTGGCCCTCCCAAGGGGGAGAATGCGGTAGTGCTACCGTGGTGTGCCCTTGATGGTGAACTAGGGTCTAAGGAAGTCTAGATGGTCAGCCAACTAGATGGCTAGGCGTGTGGTGACATAGCGAACATCATCGGCTCATCCCTATGCTTCGAGGTGACCAGAATCCACGAGATCGCCTCTGACACGATGGTGGCGAGGGAACATGGTGGCTCCAGCATGGTAGCGCGACCAACGGCTCCCGAGGCTCTCCACTCCTTATCCTAGCGTTCGATGTGTCTCTCGGCGAGGCAAAACTCGCCAAGGTAGCTTTTCCATCTCTACCGGCCCTAGCTGACTAGAATAGGATCTCACCATGGCAGGGTCTGGCCATGGCGAGCACGCAGGTATGACGCGACAGCACCGGTGTTCCCAAGCCCATGTGGCTCGGCTTCACCGTGTGGTGACTCGTGCAATTGAGTGTGTACGTGAGGTGCCTTGTGACGGCCAAAAGGCGTAGCCTTGGGCTTCCTAGGGGAAACCATGTCGGTGGACATGGTAACAGTGAGAAATGGCGAGCAGAGGATGCAGCAGCTCATCGTGGGGCTCAGGGTGGTTGGCTAGTGGTGCAGAGGCGAGTTGTGGCCGTGACGAGTTGAGGCAGTGCAGGTAGAACTGCGACGGCGATGAAGACGAGCAGCGTCATCCTTGGCTCTGACGACGTTCCGACAGCATCGGTGCTCCTTCTTCCTCCTTCCCGCTCCTTCTTCTCCCTTCTCCTGGCTCGAGCGTGGTACGTGGATAGCCACAGAGTGGCGGCGATGTGAGGGGAAGGGCACTAGGGCACCTAGGCGGCTTATATAGCCATGCTCGGCTATGGCAAGCATGACGAATGGCTAATGAAGGTGGAGGGGCACGTGTAGGGTGGATAGGGCCTCTGGGGTAGGGTTTCCGTGGGCGGCACAGGATCGGTGGTAGCCTAGCGCTCCCAATTCGAATGACGGCCGGTCAAAAGAAGGTCATGGGTGGCATCATGGTGCAGGGCTATGGCGGTAACGTCACGCGGTGCGACGCTAGCTGGGGGAGGTGTGGGGTGCCACAGATCGTGGACGTGGCACCCATCCAAGCGTTGGTGCCCAATGGCGTGGAGGCATGGATGGCTGGCATGGTCAGGCAAGGAAGATTCCTCCTTCCGGCGCCACTGCTCTACTCAGCACGAAAGCAGAGAGCGAGGGGAAGGGGATGACAGGACGGGCCCATCCGTCAGCGGCAAAGGGGAAGGCGACAACGGCGCGTCGTGACACAGGGCGCGGGCGTGGGTGGAAGGCTGGGCCACGAAGCTAGGCCACGACGGTTGCTGGCTGCTAGGCCGCGTGAGCGTAGTAGGCCGGCGAGGCGCTGGCCAGGGCTAGGCTGCTTTGCCCCTTTCTATTTCCTTTCCTTTTCTAAATCCTTTTCCATTTCTATTCTACACCTTGGGCTCCTATGCATGTATACATGTGTTGCCAAGCATGTACACATCCTTATGGAGTCCACTAGGGGTCAACTAGGGTATTAGGGTCAATGCCAAGGGTTGGCAACACACACACAAGTTTATTATAAAGTTAATTGATTTTATTGCATCGGATAAAACCAAGAAGAAGCAACTCACAAGTTGATTGAATGCAAATGCTCAATTATGCTAACTTGGGATCTACTTGTGCAACTACAATGGTGGTTTCCTAGTAAACACACTCACCATGCATGGGTTTGTTTTAGAAAAAATTTTAAGTTTGGATTTTTAGGTTCTTGGAAAACCTGGGTCGTTACACTGGGTATGCAGATGTTCTTGTTAAACAAGTGGTACTTAAAAGTGACCGCCAATGACGAAGCAGCATGGCTTGTTGCCAAAGTGAGACCAGAGCATTACTTGGCTATGATGTTGTACATATTGGGTTCAATGAATTACACCAACTATTAAACTGGGACGCTCTTGACAAATCTCTCGCCAGCTATTGGTGTATGTAAGTGATTCTTTCTACAATTGAATTGAAGTAACTTACATGTTAGTTCGTTGTTCATATATAGTTATCCTCACACTATATATATTCTTTTGTACTATATATATGCAGATATGATATGTTGAAACTAAAGAAAAAAGCGATGACTGAGGTTGGTTTCATTGATCCAAATCATGTATTTAAGGACAGGGGTACTCCATATGATTGATGGTGACCTCAAGTGGAGAAGCTTCTGTTCAGGTTCTTAGATAAGAATGCTAACAAGACACTGATACTCTTCCCATACGGCTTCAAGTGAATGTGAATGTGAATGTCTAGTGTCCATTTTATTTTACTTACTCCATGTTGACTTTAGTTAATGAGTTATGCCTGCATATAAACATGTAGCTTTCACTGGATACTGCTGGTTATCGATATGACTAGGAGTCATGTAAAAATCTTTGACTCAGCGACAAAACCTCGAGCAGATTACCAAGAAATCCTCGATATGCTCCAGTGGTAATTTTGGTCTCGCACACACTGTATACTCTCTTATGCCATTTTAATGATATAACTTCATTTATTTATTTTGTTGAGTAGTGCTTAGAAAATGTCCACCGAGAAACACTATTATGGTAATTGGGAAGTGCCTCTACATATAGTCTAATACCGAGTAAGTACTAGCTAGGTCACCGCATCTTTATTTAGTATAATTCATTATTACCATGCTTCATTGGTTGATAATGAATCTTTTTCTCGTAAAGTGGTGCCTGCAGCAGGGATCGGGGAACAACTTATGTGGATACTACGTCTGCGAGTTCCTCATGGAGTACTCAAGGAGAACAAGTGAAGAGATCCTCGAAGTACGTAAAAAATATACACAATTTATTTATTACCATTGTGTTGATATATATAATCATATATATATTCATACTTTTCCTTTCATTTGAATTTAAGATTCAATGGAGGAAGCAAAAGCTCCTGCGATGTGAACAGAACAAAGCAATTCAAAAGGCATTGTCAGGATTTCTTATGGATGAGGTCATAGATCCCAAGGGCACGTACTACTTTGACCCTAAAGAATTCATACCTAGTATCCAAACGACCGAAGATTTGGGTTGCAAGAAATCCCAAGGACATGAGTATATTTGTGACTTTATTATGTACATATTTCATGCATGCACAACCTCTTGAAATATTTGTATATATATAGTTTCATACATTTTAGTGTGTTATTTATATATAATGCTCGAACATAACCTTATACGTATGTATGTATATATGGACGTATATTAGCATTGTAGAATTCGTATACGAAAGGCTAATCGAAACCAAAAAGAATTGAATTGAAAAGAAACCAAAAAATGAAAAGAAAAAATAGAAAAAAAAAGAACCTTTAGTACCGATTGAAAACACCAACCGGGACTAAGCGTGTCAGCCCTGGTACAATGTCTGGGGCCCCATTTAGTCTCGGTTGGTAATCGCAACCGGGACTAAAGGTTCAGAACCGGAACTAAAGGCTTAGTTCCGGATTCGCAATCCCGGTTGGGAAACTGGGACTAAAGGTGGTTTACCAACCGGGACTGATGCTCAGTCCTGCACTAGTGCGAGAAGTTTTAGCGCTTCTAGAAACCAGCCCTGACTGGTTTTTGGTGTCTAGTTTGGATTAAAATTGCATTTTGAAGTGATTTGCATGTGATTTGGACTTTCCACGAGATAATTCCACCCATCATGTATATATAATATAATGGGATACAAAGTACAGTCAATAATCAACCACATCACAAATCAATCTACTATTTACCTCTATTTGCCCTAATCTCTTCCAACCCCATTATGCTTCTCCTCTCTTGATCCGATGATCAATGATGGAACTGTAGACTTTCTGGCTTACCTAGGGCAACCCACCGACGACCACACCCTAATGGGTTCTTCCTGAGCGAGAGCTTTATTTAATTAATGATCATTTTGCTAGTTTGCCGGAAAACTAGCTGTTCTTCGCCAACGTAAGTGTGATGAGTTATCCTTTGTTAGTTTTACCTGTAAACATTACCATACTTCACCATGTAAGTGTGTTGTTTATCATTAAAAACCAAGGGACATTAAAATCTAAACTGGCTAGGTCCATTTTTTTGTCTCTGCCAGACTTAGGTTGACTAGGCCAACCCTGAGATCGATTAGACTGGCTTGGCCTACCTCCGCTGTGTTCTTTGGTCTGTTTGTGATCCGTGCGTTCTACCACCTTGGATGCGGGACCAATATTTATGTCAACGCATAGCTTTTACTATATATGTAGATATAATGTATATTTAGATGGGTAGCAAAAGCTATGACTTAGAAAAGGTGGATGACTTGCAATTTTAAATAAGGGAGTATATTTCCGTTTGGGTGCCTGTAAGGTAGTGGGACCTATGCTACTAAGAGATTTTAGGCTGTTGGTAACCTCTCCATACATGTGTTTAACCAATCATTTTTATTAGCAGACTTTTCATCCTACTATTGTTACCCTTTTTTTATCAGAGTCAAACAGCTCCCAATCACTAGTCGGTGCGCGTGCGCTAGGCCATATAGCAGCGTACGGACGCGTGGCGCATGGAGGATCCACAGTATAGCGGCGCATGGGGAGTGGGGACCGAGCGTGGATGGTGGACGCGAGGAGAGGAGCGGACCACGTGCTGTGTGTTAGATCTGTTTCTTTTGCATTTGCAAACGACATATAAACTTTAAAATGTGACAACTTTCTTGCCAAGCATCTATTTTTAATTTTGTTTGCACCATTACATTCATTATGACGAGATCTATAAAAGTAGATCCATGTTGGATATGTTTCGAAACAATTTTCTTGATGATAAATTTTGCGCATAAGAGTATAAAGTTTCAAATGTTGCAGTACAAAATTGCAAACCATTGAGTGCAAAGTTTCGAATTACAAAGTTCCATTTTTAGGTGTACAAAGTTCATAGCATATCAGTACAAAGTTTGAAATGAGCTAGTACAAAGTTTGTTAATTTAGGTGTAAAGTTTTGAAATCCGAAAGTTTTGAAACTAGCAATACAAAGTTTATAATGTTTTAAATATGCTAGTAAAAGTTCCTAAATTGAAAATGTAAAGTTCGAAGTTACAAAGTTTTAAAGCTTGAAATACAAAGTTTATGTGCCAATATAAAGTCTTCAATTTTAAAAATAAAGTTTGAAATTATAAAGTTTTAAGTCTTAGAGTATAAAGTTTAAATGCGCTAATATATAGTTCCTGAATTTAAAATGCAAAGTTTTAAATCTTAAAATACAAAGTTTTAAATGTGTTAGTATAAAGTTCATGAATTTTAAAAGTAAAGTTTTAAATTACAAAGTTTAAATCTTAAAGTACAAAGTTTTAAATGGGCGCGTATAAAGTTCTTGAATTTAAAATATAAAGTTCAAATTTACAAAGTTTTAAATCTTGAAATGCAAAGTTTTAAACGTGCTAGTATAAAGCTCCTCAATTTAAAAATATAGTTTGTATTGCAAAGTTTTAAACCTTGAAATACAAAGTTTATGTGCTAGTATAAAGTCCTCAATTTTAAAAGTAAAGTTTAAAATTATAAAGTTTTAAGTCTTAGAGTATAAAGTTTAAATGTGTTAATATATAGTTCCTAAATTTAAAGTGCAAATTTTTAAATCTTGAAATACAAAGTTTTAAATGTGTTAGTATAAAGTTCTTGAATTTTAAAAATAAAATTTTAAATTACAAAGTTAAATCTTAAAGTACAAAGTTTTAAATGGGCCAGTATAAAGTTCTTGAATTTAAATTGTAAAGTTTAAAATTACAAAGTTTGAAATCTTAAAATTGTAAAGTTGTAAATGGGCCATCATAAAGTTCTTGAATTTAAATTGTAAAGTTTAAAATTACAAAGTTTTAAATCATGAAATACAAAGTTTTAAACGTGCTAGTATAAATTTCCTCAGTTTAAAATAAAGTTTGAAATTATAAAATTTCAAGTATTAAAGTATAAAGTTTAAATGTGCTAGTATAAAGTTTCTGAATTTTATAAATAAAGTTTTAAATTACAAAGTTTAAATCTTAAAGTACAAAGTTTTAAATGGGCCAGTATAAAGTTTTCGAATTATAAAGTTTAAACGTGCTAATATAAAGTTCCTAAATTTTATAAATAAAGTTTTAAATTACAAAGTTTAAATCTTAAAGGACAAAGTTTTAAATGGGCCAGTATAAAGTTTTCGAATTTAAAATGTGAAGTTTGAAATTACAATGTTTAAAATCTTGAAATACAAAGTTTTTAACGTGTTAATATAGAGTTCCTAAATTTTAAAAATAAAGTTTTAAATTATAAATTTTTAATTTAAAATATAAAGTTTTAAATATGCTAATACAAAGTTCCTAAATTTCAAAGTTTGTTCATTCGATGGGCTTTTTCATTCTAACCAACGATTACATATTAAACATTTCTCTCTACTATTTTTTCAAACTTGATTTCTACCATTTTGTGTTCTAGTTTGTTACTTCTACTTATACACAGGTGAAACCATCCCCGTCCGTTCACTACCCACACACCCGCTATCCTAAAAGAAAAAAAGAAAAAAGCTAGAGTAAAAATAAAGTGACTTAAAAAGCCAGATACGAGAATTGAAGATAGCCTGACATAGAATGGGCTGAATGTCACCGGAGAAAAGATAACTGACTAGAGAAGTTAAATGAACTGAAGCTAGACGGGAAACCGGACTCTAGAAACTGTGGGCCGCAGATCGCGCGCACACGTAGACGAAGATCGTCGCAAACAGCTGCTTATTCTTACTTGTGCTGTATGATGCGCTCTACACCATTACGCCACCTTTGGCATCTTTGTAGCCTACGGTGCCAGCTAGCTTTAGACTTCCATCATCTTGACCGAATTTATGAATCTATTAGATGCTAAAAATATTTGTGTTTTTTTATGTAAATTTGGTCTAGCATAAAAAAATGTTTGACTTAAGACAATAGGAATTGATTTATTTCGAGACGGGAGCAATTACTGACACAATCGTGCTACCCACCTAAGTTCTTTTTTAGTTCTTGTATGTAATATAATTAAGATTTTGAGGCTAACTGCTACATAGTGCATCATTAAACCAGCATTATGAGACCCGAGCTATTAATTAATTAGTGGAAACCTAACATGCTCATTTTGAAATTAGCTAACAGTCTCCGGTCAGTTGCATATTACACCTACATTTGAGACGAATTTCAGTCAACTCCATGTCTGTAAATATTCTGGGCTTAAGTGAAAAACTGAAAATTGGAAGGAAAAAAAAATCGAAGACGTGTAAGTTCCGAAACATAGGGCGTTGATTGAAATGCATGCATAGATAGGAGTATCGATCCAGAGCAAAGTGCAATTGCTCAGCAGAGCCGTTGCACAGCGCGGCTATATATTAACCGGTGTATGCAAGCACTTGCATTATCCACGCATCCAGACCACAGATTTAGCCAAGCTCTAGTGCACCAAATTAAAAACAACACCATGACCACGCCTTTGCAGTCACAATTCCATTCGTCCCAGCTGCTGCAAATGCACCTTCTACTGCTACTTGTAGCAGGGGCATCACCGGCTATCTTGATCCAGCAGGCTTCCGCCATTGCCGAAGCACAAGATGAGCTGCCAATCACACGTCCGGGCTGCTCGGACAAGTGCGGCAACATCAGCATCCCTTTCCCGTTCGGCATGAATCCCGGGTGCTTCCGGGAGGGCTTCCAGGTCACCTGCAACCACTCCTTCCAGCCGCCCCGCGCGTTCCTTGCTTACAACGGATCAGGCATGATCACGTTGGAGACGAACTACTCGGAGGACCCAGGTAACCATTCCATGGTGGGCCACTACAATAATACTAATCTGGTCGTCTCTCCCGTCGAGCTCATCGACATCTCGATCGCCAAGAGTGAGGCGCGGGCATCCGGCACAGCCACCTCCTTCTGTCGCGTGAATGCAACCCAAGGGTTCATGAGGAACCAGATGGTTATCTTGGGATCAGAGATGAAGGGGCCGTTCCTCCTGTCGGCGACGCGCAATGTCCTCATTGGGGTCGGCTTGGTAGCTCTTCCTATGCTGTTCAAATACAGCCCCCTGAGCCCGGCGAAGGAGAACATCCTTGCCTCCTGCCGTGCAGATCTCCAGGGCAACCTGCAGTTAGCGGACAACGGGTCGTGCTCTGGGCGCGGCTGCTGCCAGGCCTCCGTCCCAGCAGCCGGCGGCGCCCCCCTCTTCGGCTTCGATTTCACTGTGGCCGCCACGACCCAGAACACGGAGACCAACCCGTGCTCTTACGCCATGGTGGCCGAGAGTTCGTGGTACAACTTCTCTACGTCGGACCTGCTGGACGGCGGCCACGCCGGCAACAAGTTGTTCACCAGGGGCGTGCCATACGTGATCGATTTCTCCATCAGGGACGCTGCCGGCGCGTCGTGTCCGGCGGAAGGCCAGCAGCCACCTCTGGACTACGCGTGCGTCAGCGGCAACAGCTTTTGTGCCAACGTAACCAACAATGGCTACATCTGCAGGTGCTTGGAGCATTACGAGGGCAACCCTTACATCCCTAATGGATGCCAAGGTAGAGAGTAGAGATGCTTGCATTGATATATATACACAACCATATACCGATTGGTTTCTTGTCTTTAATCTATTTACTATATACATATTTTTCAGACATTGATGAGTGCAAGCGCCCTGATTTGTATCCTTGCTCGAGTGATGGAATATGCAAGAACAGGCCCTTAGGGTATGACTGTCCATGCAAACCTGGAATGAAAGGAGATGGGAAAGCAGGAACCTGCCAAGACGTATTCCCCATAGTAGCCAAGATGGTTGTTGGTAAGCACACTAAGCTAATAACCCTAATACACACTTTTCGCTTGGGTCATTTAATTTATTTTTGGGGGAGGATGCATTATATTATATTTTTAAGGTCCCTTTGATAGATGTTGAAACGACTTGAAATTTCCGAGCTAGAACCTCCGATCCTTTTGCCCTCTAGGATACGCCCTCCCACCGCACAGGAACCACGCATCACAGCGTTGCCACCATAGGAACCAACCATACCACAGCGTTTCCACTGTAGGGAACTAGGAACTAGGAACCACACCAGGACACTCCGATGCACCATTGTGTTACCGAACTCTACTCGATCTATTGATAACATGGTAGTATTTAGGGCCTATTTGGCATAGTTCATAATAGCTTCACTAGCTGTTAAGAATTGTTTTTTTTTTCCAAACACTTATTTTCAACATAGCTTCATATGTGAAGCTATTTTTCTCCTCCTCTTACAAAGACATGAGTTGGGACGAAGCTGAAAAAAGTAGCTTATCCTACCTCTCTCCCTCATTTCTCTTTCTCTCATCCATGTATGAAGCTAGTGAAGCTATTTTGCCAAAAAGATTTTCTAAAACAACTTAGCTTCACCTAGAAAGTTGCTCATGAAGTTGTTTTCTAACAAAACAATTTTACTATTGAAGCTAAGCTATGCTAAACGGGGCCTTAGTGGATACAAGGCCTCGAACACTGGTGATCGCCGGGTTCGCCCCTGCCGTCACCCTCAGGCACGGTTTCAACACAATGACTAAGCTCCCGTTCTCGTTCCCCTCTCAGCCGTTACAAGAAGGGACCCGAATGGGCTGCCAGGGCATGTTTGCCTACTTCATCCATAGCCTGATGTGCACAGGTTAGGCCTCCTGCTTCGCGTCCTTCGGTCCAGACCCGCTAGCTCTTGGTCAGAGATGCCTTCCTGGAGTATGTCTTCTACTGAGGCTTCATTAGCTGCGGCTTCTTCAGAGACTTATGTTGCCGGAGCCGTTGCAGGGGTGTCGATGGCGACACAATGATAGCCCCTCACTCCATCCAGTGTCTCCAAAATTATAGGTCAAGGTCAAGGAATGGCTCCAGAACTCCAACATCACCATCCCACACACCGGGATTCATCATTCTTGTCACGCATCCTACCATCTACCTTATGGGAAGGCTTTCGCAATAATCACAGCTATGCCCGACCCAGCACACATCACATTTCGAATGAACATCACATCTTCATATATCAACGCATATATAAAGTATGATGGTAGTAGTATGCAAGCAAGCAGACAAGCATGTGTAATAGTGCGAGCGCGAAGCTATGTGATCAGGGTAATTCCACTCAAGCCAAGCAAGGCTCAGACAAAGCATGCATCATTATGCTAGCAATGATATCCAAATAGCTCTCAAAACTATACCAAATTTGATAGCTCATGTCTTTAGAAAAATTTTGGTACAAGTTTCTTTCTTTTTTTTTGGAATGGAATCAATTAGTATGAATTTTTGAAGATAAAAACATTTTCTGAAATCCAGGAAAAGAGAGAGTGTCAGGGGATGATATTTGGCAGGGGGTTGCCAATTGGTGGAAAAGGAAGAGGGACACATAGTGGTATAGAAAGGTGCCATGTGGGATGTGGCAGAGCATGACTGCATGAGCACATGGTGGTGGTCTCGGTCATTGATAGGCAGGGGCCACATGGGTCCAACGGTGACCGGTCAATGGTGGGCATGTGTGTCTGAAATGTGGGCCCGCCGATGGGTCCCACTAGTCCATGTCGCAGCTGACGTGACGGTTCGCTTGGCGCTGAGGCATCAGCACGGTGATCATGCCACCGCACAACGAGCTGGCACCCCCATCAGGTCTAGATCCACGCCCACAACATAATAAGGCCTTGAGCTTAACTCAACATAAAGGCTAACCTAATAGGTGAGATATTCGCCCACCTTATATATTGTGCTCCCTCACCATCAATTTCTGATGTGGGATTAAACCTAACAATCTCCCTAGTCACATATCAGGCCTCTGAGTTCAACGCTCCATGTCACACATAATCTGTGTGATCTCTCAAACATTAACGGGCTCCCCCGTCACCATGTGACCCCTGAGATTTTCCACGTTTTTTTGACCATCGACTCCAATACCACTTGTTAGAGTGCGCAACAGATCTAGCCCGGCTTGCTATACCCATACGAGCCAGCACCCCCTCAGGTCTAGGTCCATCGAAGGCCAAAACATAACAAGGCCTTAGGCCCGACTTAACCTAAAAGGCTAGACTAATAGGTGAGGGCTACCCCCACCTTATATGTTGTATTCCCTCATCATTAATTTTCTATGCGGGACTAAACCTAACAGGTTGTTGCTTCTTTTTAGTTTGTGGAGTGTGGTGCACATGTGTACGAGGTGGGCGGGTGCCCTAGGAATGGGTCCGAGACGACGTTATCGAGACCAGGAATGGCCAGTGAGAGTGTTCCATTTATTCATGAGAAATGAAGCTTAGGAGATTCAGTGGGGCACATGAGGCCAGGTGGCACCTGGCCGGCTTCTCCACACGCGTGGAGCTAGGTAGTGGCACGCACGGAGTCGTCTCATTTTTCTCTAGCTGTGATTAGGTCAACACCTGCCAGCTAGTGTTACGGCATGTCCCTAATTAAAGAGAGTCATTTCTACAGGCTGTCCAAAATACCAACCATGGCTAGAAATCGATTTTCAGCCACAACTAGTAATGTGACCTACCACTAAAATAGACGCTGCACATAAAGAATCATATTTAAAAAAATCAGATGAATCAAAGTTGTAGAGCTCAACGAGATTTAAAACTTTTTAATTGACGATGTTTTCATTTGATATTGTCAAGTGACCCAAATATAAGTTTTAAGTTATCTTGTTTTAAAAAACCGTTTTTTAATGTTTTAAATGACCTCAATGAAGATACACCTTAAATACCAAAGTTATAGTGCTCAACAAAATATAAAGTTTGTAGTTGAAATTTCATTTGAAATTAATCATTTAGGGGATGCAATAATCAATACAAGATTAGTAATAGTTAATATAGATGGATAGCATCGTACAATTGTGTGGTGCTATGGGGGTAGCATAAAACAATAGGTAAGGGTTCGAATCTTAAGAACCACACTAGCGGTTGGTTTCCAACTATCCCTATAAATCAATTTCTAGGGACGGTTGCATATCCGCCCAAAGAAATACTCCCCCCGTTCCAAATTATAATTCGTTAACTTTTTTGACCCAAGTTTGACCGCTCGTCTTATTCAAAAAATTTGTGCAACATTTTTGAAGAACTTTTGTTAATAAAGCAAGCCACAACAAAAGAAGTGATATTTAACACAAATTTTTAAATAAGACAAGTGGTCAAACTTGGGGTTAAAAAAGTCAAATGAACTATAATTTGGAATGGATTTAGTACATAATTTTTTATACCCTTCGTTAGAGATGGTTCAAAAAAAACACCCCTAAAATCATTTTTTACCATCCCGAAATGCTCCATTTTACTACTATGTCTCACTCAACAAAACTTTTTGTTGTCCTGCAGGTGTCATAGGTGGTTTCTTTGTCACATTAATTATGTCATTTCTCATAGTTCTTTATAAAGACAAAAATAAGATTCGAGAGTTCTATAAGAAGAATGGTGGGCCTAAATTAGAGAAGGCAAACATGATAAAGCTTTTGAAAAAACAGGATCTCAAGCCCATCTTAAAGAGTAGAAATTTCGTTGGAAAGGGCTTTTTTTGTGAAGTTTACAAGGGCCTTTTGGATAATAAACAGGTTGTGGTAAAGAAGCCAGTCAGTGGTAGTGCACAAAAGAGCAATGAACAATTTGTAAATGAAGTCATCATCCAATCTCAAGTCATCCATAAGAATATCGTAAGGCTCATAGGTTGTTGCCTAGAAGTTGATATGCCGATGCTTGTATATGAATTTCTCCCCAAAGGCAGCCTCCATGACATTCTTCATGGCAACAACAAGGTAGTGCCTCTCAGTTTAGATGTGCGCCTAAGTATAGCTGCAGCATCAGCAGATGGTCTAGCTTATATGCACTCAAAAACAAGTACCAAAATTCTACATGGTTATGTTAAATCAGCAAATATACTCTTGGATGATAATTTTGTGCCAAAAATCTCAGACTTTGGCATATCAAGATTGATTGTGAGGGAAAATAAAGAAGATAACAATAATTCAATAGTTGGTGACAAGAGTTATATGGATCCAGTATACCTACAAACATGTTTTCTAACCGAAAAAAGTGATGTCTACAGTTTTGGAGTTGTGATCTTGGAACTTATAAGCAGGAAAAAGGCCACATCTTCTGACAATAATAGCTTAGTAATGAAATTCCTTGAAGCTCACAAAGAAGAGAAGAGGGTGACCGAGCTGTTTGACAAGGAAATTGCGCTAACAAGTGATTTAGAGATTCTTCATAGTCTGGCAAGGATCGCCGTGGAATGTCTTAACCTTGATGTGGATCAAAGACCATCAATGCCAGAGGTAGCGGAGCGCCTTCTCATATTAAACCGTTCTCGTAACCCACAAGTTGTTTGCTAGTAATTAAGTTGATGCACAATTGCACATCAATGTATGGGAACCATCAAATAATTTAGTAGGCTACTATCAGTGTGGCAATATTTGTTTTGTTTTAATTTGTCATTGTGAATGGTAGAGACAGGGTTTTTTACCTTCATTCAAACAACTTTTTACTATACTTCATTGAACTTGTTATGCAATGCTATGTTCAAAGTGGAAATATATGTACTTGTTAATTAAAATTCTCCAACTTTTTGGCATTTGAGAGTGTTTACTATATTTTGTATCCAACTCGTTATTTAGGCCATGCTTGGTAGGTATTCTTAAAAGTTGTTCTCTCTAGAAACAAGAGACCCCTATTAAACAAAAATTGATTCTAGAAGGAAATTGGATAATCCCTACCAAATGATTCGGGGATCCAGTTTCAAACTGAAAACGATGCATGTTTCACAGATCATAAATTCAAAACCAGAAATGTTTCACAGATCCTATTAGATACTTTAAACCAAAAAAGCTTGAGAATTAGAATTAGTTTCTCTCAAGAAATGTTTCTTCAAGCCCTACCAAACAAAACCTTAATGTTTTGTTTAAAGTGATTAAGAATATGTGTTATTAACCAAATTTTCTCCATTATTTGGAATTTGAAGTACAATTTTTTTACTATATTATGGCCCCACTCTAGAAAGAAGTTCCTTCAATCCCAGATGCCTTGCATCTGGTGGTGTAGCTAAATCCTAAAGCAACTTTGCGAATGAGCAATGCACTAAGTCTAGTGCACAACTAGCATTTGCAAGTGCATTACACTTCTCCTAAACCCTGATGCTCCAATAGTTATCTCATTAGTGCAATATGCCCACATAGTGTAGACCATATGCCCAACAGGTTGCGATTGTATTTCACATCCTTCTGGAGTAGAGACTCTTGTCAGCCATATCCTAAGGGTTTTTAGATAGGAATTTGATTACTGACTGTTTTTAGAGCTTCCCTGCTGGTTTTTCGTCATCTAGAAAACTTGTTTATCTAGTAGTGTGCTATAATGCATTGGTCCACCATCTAGTTACTTTTAAAATAAAACATGTGTAATTATTATAATGAAAAAAATCCTCTTAACCTCCTCAACATTATGACCGGAGTTCTGTTTTCTTTCTAGTCCAAAAAAAACTAATGTTATGCTCCTTCAACTATTGAAACGAGTTCTTTTGCCACCCAATTGATTTCAATGGTAGTTTTTCTAGCATGATGTCACATCACCTATACGCATAGGCAGAATGCAAGACATCCTCCACTCAATTAATCCACCTTCCCCTCTGCTACTGACAGGTGGAACCCACCCTATGATCTCCTTCTCATGGTAGCCGCTTGCCAATCTAATCTCCTTAGTCACTCTTGCTACTATATGCTTAAAATGGATGCTTACTAGAGTCCTCTCCCTTGTGTCCCAGACCTGACTCAATAATATGTGTTCCCTTTCCTCTTCTCTCTGACTTTCTACCATCAAAATTGTGTGAATGAATCTAGGCTCCAATTTCAGCTTCGATGATTGATTAATACAAGGTATTGTGACTAATGTTTGTTTTGCAGGAGTTCCTTACCTTGGTTAGCCACATTGATGGCAACATGTCTTCTTGGCCCTAGATTTTTGATCCAAAGTGTGGATCCACATGGCTTCTCTACGTATTCTCCGCACGCGTATAAGGTCAGACGTCCGACAGTAGCCTCGCGCAAGGCACAGAAACTGCATCCTCCCTCTCTTCGCTGTCAAGCTGCTCCTTTGGGTTTTCCCGTTCTGGTCTCCTATGCACACAGTAGATTGGACAGCAAGCCTCCGGAATCGACGCTTGTCTACAACACCTGCTCGGGTGTGTGATTGAATCATGTTTTTAGGGAGCGCAAGGATCTTGCGCGACTGCTTTTGCATATACCGTCTTCTTCTAGACAAACCAGTACCTACACACAATTTCTTCCTAGTGGCCATTCATGGGACTGCACTACACAGATCTACCTACATCGACTAAGGTCCATGACATAGAGCGGCCCACTATGTCAACTAGTGGGAACGGTGTTGTTGGTGCCCTCGGCACTGCTCCCACCCCTCGATACATCTTTGTTCTTAGTGGAATTAATAAATTAGTATAGTTTCTATGATCAGTATAGTGTCCATCATGTTTATCACTGCGAGTAGATCGCATCTACATATATCTGTTATCATGAATTTGCTACTATTTTTCTGGATTAATTTAAATATGAAAATACCTAAATATCTAATAATATTCTCGTGAAAATAGACTTAAGCTTCTAGTAGACGCTCTCTAGTCCGGTTCTTATGATACTTTTAGTTATTGATTCTCATTAGAGAAGCAAAATTCCTTATATCTATGGATTTTGCTTTAGTTGAAATGGTCCATATGCACCACGGTCTTGTAATGGTTGTGCACATGGACTTGTTTGTGCTAGCTTGAATTGTGATCCTCACTGATCTCATGTTTAATTTGGATTGGTCCCCTCTCAGAATTGTACAATCTTTGGTGTGGCTCATGATTTAAGTGAACCTCCAATAATTCAATAAAATACGAGGTCGATCTGTTCTTTTAAAAAAGGATCTTTAAGGATAAAACTGGTACCAAGCACCATATATAGTCCAAGCTGAGTCCGGATAATAACACTAACACGTCAGTTCATGTCACTCTAAGCATATATACACAACCAATTATCATTAAGGGCTAGTGGCAACTATCCGTGCATGTCATCATGGATAACGCAAAGCATTTAGCCTTTTGACATATAGTGGGTCACTACGTACAGAGAGATACTAGTAAGCCACAAAACTTTCAATATAGCTTTTCATAAGCATGCTTATTAGAGATAATCTATGATATGCTTAGGGCGTGACTTAAGCAAATGGATTTGGACCCTTACCACGCTCCTCTCTTATCTACTAGCTAGCTCTCTCATCAGTCATCACCTCTTTATATATATTTTATATATAGGCAGTGATATCCTCTCCAGCACATGAGCTAATGCAGAACTAAGTACCAATCGTACACAGTTAGGCTTAACATGTGACATCATGCTTTAACTAGTTTAATATGTCTTCGCGTGTGATCGCTTCAAATGCATGGTTTTTTTTATAGAGCATTGGAGGTAGATGACCAGCACGAAAAGCTAGCTCTACAAACATTGTTTGCATTATCTTCTTGTCATGTGGTACGATGCGTGGTTTGAAAAGACCTAGCTAAGCTAGAAGGCTCTAAGCATAAACAAATTGGCTGTCTCCAATGAGGAGACTTCCTTAACCAAATGGGGTATACTCTAGGATCAACCAAACGTGCTGATGGAGCATGCATGTCATATGTGGACCATCACCAACCATGCATGCTTATATATAAATAAATAACCAGCAAGTGGTATAGATGCATGCATTCGGTCGAGCAGCGTGCGCCGCCGCCGCCGCCACCATCGTTGTCTTTCCGGTGTCCTGCGGCGAGGCGACTAAAATATCAGTAGCTCCGTCGGTGACGTTTTGCCCTAGCATTGGTCCACCTACGCATGCACGCATGGGGATTGGGGCATAGGTTCAGCTGCGGCAGGCGCGTCTGTCTGTCAACGTTGAATTTATGAACAAACCGACGATTAATAGCCCGTCGTTTGGTTGGACTTCTCAGGGATTGAATTAAATTGGCTAGTTTGTCCGGGAGTATTTTGTCTTTACTTTGGACTGCCTTTTGCAGAGATGAGCAAGAATGTTGTGATGTGGCATCTTATTGGTACTACTTTGGAGCCTTAAGTTTCAAAAATAAATGAATCCTAGAAATCCTCATTGATAACAGTAACTATTATATTTCTAAAAAAACTTGTCCACCTATGCTATTATTAGAAAAACCATAAAGGAACCACTTAAGCCTCTATATGTAATTACTCTATATGCCAATATGAAAAAAATAACCTTAAATAACCCTTAAGTATTCACCTAAGTTACCCACCAGTGCTATTGTTAGAAACAAATCTAGAGTAAAGTTCAAAAAAAAATCTAGAGTAAGCACCTAAATTTGCATCTAAAGTACACATATCTACCATTGTTAATTAAGAATAACCTAAAATAAGCTCATCTAAATCTGTGCCTAAATTACCTACATTATTTGTCATTATACTTTGCTTACCAATTACTTTATATGTTTTTTCCAACAGCATTCATTTTTTTCACTTTTATAGTGCATATATTAGTGTTTGAAATGTGTTTATAGTTGGGCCTTAGTTAAGTTTGACATGGAAATTGTTGTGCTCGTCGCTTCTTGTATATATATGGTCCATATACATAGTGACATATATCATGCATATATTCGTTGAGTTAGCCCCTATTTTAACATTGAGAGCATTTTTACATGTACCGAAACAATTTTGAAAACAAAACTTGATAAAAACTGCATACATTTCAAATTTGAGGAAAATTTGACAACATTAATTATATATATTTTTAAAAATCTGAAAGTACATGAATAGAAATTACAAACCTCACTCATAATTCTTTTACCAATTCTCTAGATGTTTTCATTTTTTAATTCCTTTATTTCAATTCAAACTAATGAATTTTTTAAAAAAATAGGGGCGAAACGGTTCATTTGGGGTGTGAAAGTAACATCACATAGTTGAAAAAACATGGACAAAATCACAATTTGGCTTCACAGTAGGGGCAAGAACATCATTTGTCCCTACATTTTTCTGTTAGCCGTAGCCCCCATGCAGTTTTATCCACACGAACATGTAACACTTAAATAATAAATCTCTTTAAAAATCATTACACACGTATGAAGTACCTACACGTACATACGTTGGTCATCAAGCGAGTATATAACTAGCTAGATCTACGTACTAAGTACGGAACCGTCCATCTCTGCAAAAAGGCATCAGCAGGAAGCAACTAGGTATATTCCAAGTCCAGCTCCCTGGAGTATAATATAATATAATATAATCCAGTTCTCTAGCTTTTGTCAGTCTCCAAGTGGATAAGGATTCAAACAGCACATGCTGCAAAATATAGCCAGAATATATCTACACATCCACAAGGAACGTGGCGGTGAGGGTCATCATTCATTCATCGATAGCCACATGAATTCCAGTACACCCCGGCCGGCGGCCCTAATTTACAATCTTAATTTTACATGAAAATAATGAAAGCAAAGAGGGAATACTCCAATTAATTTGCTCTGATCCAATCTTTCCAATAATCCTTCTTCAATCTGTCTGTCGTAGATTTTCTACAGGCGAGGTTCTTGAGATCCGTCCCTTCTTCAGCATTTTTACTGCATCCCGATGTGGCTGTTGAGTAGAAGCTGCTGCTGGTTGAAGAAGGGATTGCTCAGCAGCAGGGTACCGTACTGAAATCCTGCACTCCCACTATCGACGAGCTGCTGCTGGTTGCAGTAGCCGCTGCTTGCGGTGCCAAAGCCGAAATGGCCGCCGCTCCTC
This sequence comes from Saccharum hybrid cultivar R570, assembly GCA_038087645.1. Classification (NCBI taxonomy): domain Eukaryota; kingdom Viridiplantae; phylum Streptophyta; class Magnoliopsida; order Poales; family Poaceae; genus Saccharum; species Saccharum hybrid cultivar. The sequence continues at coordinate 7,270,218 of JAQSUU010000681.1, forward strand.
GAATCACTTGGCAGCTTCAGTTTCTTGCTACTGAAACTGCTGCTGCCATCATCGAAGGACGATTCAGCGGCGGCGGCGCCGTCCACGGCCATCACTCTCTTCCTCTTCTTCACGCCGTTGTTATCTGAGCCTATTACGGCGTCTACGGCAGCAGTCGGCAAATTGTTGTTCATCACGTTGTTGTCATAGTTATTAGTAAGTGCTTGCTGTGTTGTTGTTTGTGTTGCTGGTGGGTACATTATTGGAGGGCTTTGCTGTGGCGGCTCCTCGGCCTCAGCAGGGATGCCGAGGAACATCTGCGAGAGCGACGCGTAGTCCATGCTGTTGAGGAGGTCGGTGAGCGAGCACGACTTGCTCATCGTCTGATGATGGAGCTGCTGCTTCTGCTCATCATGATGTTGACCAGCAAGAGTTGTTTCAGTAGAGTCGTCGTTCATGTTGTTGAAGGTGGTGGTGCCGTCGTTGATGAGAAGAGTGTCTACTTCCTCCACAGTTGAGCCCTCCTGCTCCTGATCCGACAACTGGAAGTCGTTGCTCTTCTTGTGGATCCTGCACAGCACCCAGTCGTCCAGCTGAAACCAAACACAACATTAGATACAGGATATTTCAGCAAACATCATCCGTGCAATTAAGTAGCTGCAAAAACAACCGTATTATATTATCATCCATCAGTCAAGCTGGAAAAAAATCGTCTCTCACCCTCATGGAGGACCCCGCTCTGCGCTTGGTGCTGCTCTTGTGATTGGCCGCGGTGCCCATGAGGCGGTACTCGTGCATGATCCAGTCGGTCTTGACGCCCTTGGGTGGCCTGCCGCCGTAGAAGACGAGCGCCTTCTTGACGCCGATGTTCTGGCTCGTCGGCGTGGACAGGATGGCCTTGTCGGTGCCGGTGGCCTTCCAGTATCCCGACCCGGCGGCGCGGTTGGGGCGGACGCCGTTGGGGTACTTGCGGTCCCGCGGGCTGAAGAAGTACCACTCGTTCTCCCCAAACAATGCCTTAGCTGAAGAAGTAGGAGAAGCAACTGATGCGTTGGCTTCTTGTAATAAGTAAGTAAATAAATAAATGTGATTGGTTAATTAATTAATTACCAGGGAGATCCCAGGGGTTGCACTGGTAGATGTTGACCTCGGCGATGATGGGGACGGGGCACGGCATGGAGGCCGCCTGGTTCATGAGGTAGTGCACGATCAGCTCCTCGTCCGTGGGGTGGAACCGGAACCCGGCTGGGAGGTTCAGGTTGCCGGGCACTCTACTGCTACTGCCGCCACCACTCGGCATGGCCGCCGGCGATGTACTAGCTAGCTGCCTGTTGGACTATACTGCTCAATCTACCTACCTCGCGCTCTACAGTAGTCGTTTATCTACCTTGATTACTACTGTAAATGAGGGAGCCTCAAAGGATGGAAGGAAGGAAGGAAGGAAGGGAGAGGCATGAATCTTGAAATTTTTGAGATGGAGGGACTGGGCCTCTGTTTTATAGAAGGCATGGCCTTGTCTTCTTGTAGCCAGCGGCTAGCGAGCGAGGAGGGTGCAGTTTGGTGGACTATGGATTAGGATGACGTACGACCAAGGGCACAATAGTCATTTTGCATACGTTTGACCACGTGTTCACCGTATAGTGGTAGTAGTAGTTCACCGAATTTGGAGTGTCAAATTCAATGTAGTGATACTGTAGTATTTTATTTGTATTTGGTAATAATTATCCAACCGTTGACTAATTAGGCTCAAAAACATTTGTCTCACAAAGTATAACCAAATTATGCAATTAGTTTTTTATTTTATCTGCATTTAGTACTTCATGCATGTATTAGATATAGAATCTTCTTTTTGCATAGTATATTTGTCGAGGAACTAAACATAGCCTAAGGTAGTGATGGACTCTTCGTACTCCAGCTGCTGTATATTTCATAATGAAATTTTGTGACCCGGCCGGTTTGTGACTAATCTGCCCTTGAGCGGCCGTAGTTATCGAGCTGGCTCCACGCAAGGCACCCGTGCGTGTGCGTGCAACGCTGCAAGGGGGGAAGAACCAGTCTGTCTCTGCGAGGCCGGGGGAGATAACGAAAGCAACGGGGATGGCTGGGTGGATAGATGGTGTGATAGGGATGAAGACGATGATGACGTCCGTCTACGGCGCCCGCCACGTGTCGACCTGCCATGACCACCAATGATATGTGACACATGCATGCTTTTGGCAGGGTTCGATCGACTGGCATGGCCATGGTCCCATTGTTTTGTGTTCCAGATGAGAGGTTGGTCCATGGATGGGCCCACCTCGTGGAAACCATGCGCCCCATCAATTCTATAATCATCTTGGTCCGAATGTTTCATGCTTGTTTGTACGTAGTACTGTAGTACCAGACTACCAGCAGTATATGCCGCCTCCATTTCACATTATAAATCGTTCAGACTTTTCTACGCATAGTTTTTACTATGCATTTCTATATTCATCTTGGTCTAAATGTTTTATGCATGTTTGTACATAGTACAGTAGTACTAGCAGTATATACTGCCCCCATTTTAAATTATAAGTTATTTTGACTTTTCTATACGTATAATTTGTGATATGCATTTAGATATATACTATGTATTTAAATAAGTTAACAAAAACATAATTTGGAACTGAAAGAGAGACAAGCATATCCCTTAAGAAAAGAAAATGCAATTGGGCAGCCCATTGCCCGCCCATGAGAAAAGGCAGGAAAATCAATGCTAGCAATGGTGCAAATTCCAATGGTGTCAACTTCCACCGGTGGAACTAACCAACAACACACGTTGTACCTTCGAGTGCGACAATAGAGAAGATTTGGTAAAGGTGTTTGACTTTTGTTACAATTGCGTTTCATTTCTCCAATTTGGTTGATCCTAGCTATACTTCCTAGCTAAACTATAAAAAGTTTCTTCCATTTTAGTGTAGTCAACTCTCGGTTGCCATCACCCATTTCCCACATTGTCAAGGCAACTCCACAGATCAAAACTAGTAAACTTGCAAAAATATACTTCCTTTGGCCACAAAACTTGACATTTTGGGCAAAATGATGTCAAACTCTGGAAAGTCCAATAGCCTAATAAAACATTTTGGTCCATTACAAGAAACTCATCTGGAACATTATTTTAAATATGTAATCTCATATATTTATTGAATTATATACATAGTATAAAGTAAAAGTTATCGAAGGCACGACCCAGAGATAATGTAATGTGCACAACACATAGAAAAGGACCATTTTGGTCCGTAGACTCATTTGTTTGATTTTGACACTCTACCCTAATACCATTGAATCTAGCATCACAACTATGAGCATATTATTCTATTTCTCGCCCCCTGAGATTTTTGTTGCCTTTTTTGTGTGTGGTTTTGAGGTGTTATGACAATGTTTTTCCTCCAGGTTGTAGTATGTTTTTTTGCCAACTAGGCGATGAATGACATGTAAGCCTACGTGAAGTCATGATCGATCTAGGTGGCCAAAAACTACCAACTTGTAAGCAAATCTTGAAAACTACCAATAATAGGATTGGGTCAAATTGGAATGGTATTGGTACATGAGGTATATATGTAAGACAATATTAGAGCTGGTGTTCAAAACTAGATAAACATAGGAGTTGAGAGCAACTCCAGTAGCTTGGCTATTCTTATTTTGGAGGCTATTTTAGAATTTGTATAGCAAAAAGTAGGCTCCAACAGATATGCTATCTAGCTTTGTACATTAGGAGCTGGCTATCCCTTGATTTTCGGTGGTCATATAAAGCCAACCACGGGCGCTAGCTATCTTAGTAAGGCTGTTGTAGACCTCTTCTTTTTTGAGGAATTTTCTATTTTACGAAATGGCTAAACTATGAAATTTGGCTACTAATTTTAGCCAAGCTGTTGAAGTTGCTCTTAAGAGGGCAAAAATGGACTTGGTCTAAACGAAAACAAGAATAGGTCCATTGTGGTATTTTTAACTCTTTTGTACGTCTGATTTTGACCCTCAACTCTAGTACCTTCTAAATCTGGCACCACAACTAATATTTTGACCCACTGGGTTCGTCTTAGGTGGTTTAGAAGTGATGTGCAACATTTTCCCTCCACATTTGTTTTTTCTTATTTTTTTTGCTAACTAGGCCATGAATGGTCTAAATGGAAAAAGAAAAACTTCCAATTTGCCATCAAAACTTCGAGCACGTCGCTTTAAAATTAAACCACTGAAAGTAGGGATGGGGTCAAAACTCAACGTTATTAATGTTTGATGTATATACCTATGAAGTATTATTCGTGGTGGTCAAAGTTAGAAAAACATAAGAGCTTGAGAGGTCAAAATTGGACTTGATACAATTGTATGTCAAAGAAGTGGGAGTTGATTGTTCCACCATGCCTCTCCCACCTTGTCAACGCAATTCCACAAATCAAAAGTAAAAAGTCTATATAATCATGTATAATTCCTTCTATCATATATACTTTTGGACAACAAAATGATGTCAAACTTTTTAAACTCTGCATCAATTGTTTCAATAATTTTTTTGTTTTATAATAAGAAAGTCATATAATATATTTTTCTTGAACATTATTTTTGTAGTTTCATAAATTTATTTAGTTTATCTATATAATTAATATAATAAAATGTTTGTGAATGGTACAAAATTGAAGATTATGTCATGTTGTAATCACATAAAAATTATGAATAAGTCGACTTTTTGGCCCCTTAGTTTACTTTTGTTTGATTGATTTGAGTGTCAACTCTAGTACTATCGATATATAGCACCACAACTACAATTCTATTCGATTTTTACTATGAGCTCATTTTTGGTGGTTTTGAAATGTTGTGGCAGTGTTTGTCCTCGAAGTTTGACTTTTTTTTGGAGTTTAGGGCACCAAAACGTGGTTTGAAAAATTGCTTTGCCGAGTGTTTTACTTTGGCACTCGGCAAAGAAGCCTTTGCCGAGTGTTTTTTTGGCACTCGGCAAAGAAATTTCTTTGCCGAGAGCCGTTTATCGGACGCTCGGCAAAGCCTTCTTTGCTGAGTGCAGAGGCTTTGCCAAGTGTTTTTTATTTGGCTCTCGGCAAAGCCTTCTTTGCCGAGTGCCCGAAAAAAACGCTCGGCAAAGCCTCTGGCGCTCGGCAAAGAAGCGGATTCCGGTAGTGCTAGTTCCAACTCTACTCAACTAGAACCGGTCAGATCCTAGTTGAAATTAACCAGATTGATGGGAGTTAACTCTGGTGGGATTTCCGCAACCCGTGTGCGCAGTCTCGGTCATTACATCGACGTCTGGAGCACAAATGCTAAAGCACAATCCAATGTACAGCAGTTTGACAGATTTGGCAAAAAAAAACTGATGACAAATAAATAGCAAAAAAACCTTTTTTTCATCTAGGTCATGAATGACAAGTAAGCCTACTTATCGTCATGATGTCCAATTAACCAACTTCTGTGGAACAAAAAACCGTCTCATTGTGCTTGAAAACACCACCACCAACAGCACAACTGGGTCAAAATCAAACAGCGGTATCGGCAATCGAGTTATATATGTATGTAGGTAGTATAGAGGTTGTGGTCAAAACTAGACAAAACTATGTAAGAGTTGAGAGGTCAAAATTGGACTTGATCTAATTATCCAAAGAAACATCGTCAAGAGTTGTAACCACACGCACTACTGTACGCTACTACCGTATATAGCTAGTGTACCGTTTAGAAAGAAAGATTCATTTTTCTCAGTTAAAGTGGGCAGAGTGAAGTGTTTCTGTGACCTACGAGAGCGAGACCCACTGGGTTATTGAGGGCGAGTTTGGTTTCAACTTTAAAATTTAACTCTCATCACATCAATGTTCCCTCCAATGCATGGAGTACTAAATATAGACTAATTCATTGCATTTCGGCACAGATTAGGAGTAATTTACGAGACGAATCTATTAAGCCTAATTAGGATTCCAGTTTGAACTGAAACTAGACAGTAGCTAACTGCTAGCAGGAAGGGCGTGTGTGGGTGCGCGTGGCTGCAGAGGCACCACGAGTCCACGACAGCGTGCGTTCGCGCTGACGAATTAACGAGCGACAGCGATCGATGCTGTGCAGTATATTATATACTAGTCCGCCCATTGTTGCTTTAGCAGTAGGTACTGGTTGCAGCTTTATTTGCATCCATGGCCTAACATGCATGCGTGTGTGGGGGTGGGGGGGGAAGCTAGCTAGCGGCGCCTGCGTGCGTGCCGTGTGCATGGACAATGCAACAAGCGCCTGGTTTAGTTTGTCTTAAAGTTCCAAGTTTTTTCGCTCTCTCTTTATCATATTAATTTTTAACCGTTTGCATGAAGTATTAAATGTAAGTAAAAAAATAACTAATTACACAGTTTAGTTGGAAATCACGAGATGAATCTTTTGAGCCTAGTTGATCCATGATTGGACAATATTTGCCAAATAAGACAAAAATAATACTATTCATCGGGTTGAAATTTTCTTCAATCTAAACACGGGCAAGGAAGGCCTTTTTATTTCGTCGCTGTACGTAGTAGCTTGTAGCTAGCTGCTACCTCCGCATCTTGCGTGCATTGTCGGCTACAGTTTCATTGGCTGCTGCTTGCATAGCATAGCATAGCATTTGCATGCGAGTGATGATCAGATCCTTCGGGGGCTGTGTTTAGTTACTCCAAATTTTCTGAAATTGGTACTACGTAAAAAGAAGATTTTCCGTCACATCAAACTTACGGTACATACATGAAGTATTAAATGTAGATGAAATTAAAAACTAATTGTACAGTTTGATTATACTTTACAAGACGAACGTTTTAATCCTAATTAGTCAACGATTGGATAATTATTACCAAATACAAATAAAACCAAATACAAATAAAATGCTACAGTTACGCTACAGTAAATTTCGCACTCCCAGCTTTGAGAACTAAACGGAGCCAGGGAAGAAGATGAGATCGATGACGAGAAGCCAATTATTTATTTGGTCGTCGTCATTCCATCGCATCGCCCACTTTCCTAGGACAGATCGAGACATGCACATGCATATCGCCAGGCATGCATGCCACGCGCTCCTACAGTAGTGTCACTAATAAAGCACAAAGATCAAAGATGCATGAACCTTTCCTTATGACAAGTCGCAATGGCCACGTGCAAAGATGTAAATCGAGGGTGACAACACATATATATATGCACATACAAATCATGTTTTTTGTTTTCTGAAAAAAAGGCACATATATATAATAATCATGCATTCCACACCTACCCTACGCTGCGGTCCTCGTATACATGCAACAACACGCCGGCCGACGCCTATACTCGTACGTACTGCATGCATGTGTCAGTACATCATCTTCATCTCTCCTTCCAAACATTGGCAACCTTTGTATTTTTACATGTGGAGGGAATCTCTTCTGGCTGCTTTTTTTTTTCCTGTTCTAGCTACTCCCTCAGTTCAGTTCACACTACAACTACACCCCCGTAGCAATCAAGAACCATTTGGTCATTTTCTTCAGGGCAGAGAAAGACCAGGAAGGCAGGAAATGCATGGTGTCCTTGTGACATGTGGTGAACAATGAGCCGAGTGTGCACACAGCATGACAGCATGCAGCGTAGCGGCAGTATGATAATATAAATGGACATGTACGTACTCTGCACTGTTTGTTCAAAACACGCAATGTACTAAGGCCAAAGGTAGCTTTTTGCACGTGCGCAATCTGTTCATACATTATTGTACTCCAAATAGATTCCCAATCACAGCATGCACGGTCTTATCCGCTCCTAGTCCTAGCTAGCTAGTTTAGCTTATACCCAGGAAAAAGTCAAATATTCTTGTTCGAACCTACGTGTGGACCAAGAATATTCGAATTTTGTTTTCACGCATCCATCCATAGGAAAGTTCATATAAGGTCTTGTCCTACGAATAAAGCTTAGGTGGACTAAAATTTAGTTAAGGTAAAATTTAGATCGACCATTTTTAGTTAAGTGGTGTTTGGATATATGGACTAAAAGTGAACTAAAAGATAAAAAATTCTCTAGACATAGACTCATAGACACCTTTCAGTCCACATTAGTCTATATTTGCCAATTAATAGACTAATGGCTAGTTAGGTGTAGAACTAAAAACTAGTTCACTTTTAGTCATATGTTTAGATGTTCAGACCTAAACTTGACTAAAATTTAGTTAGTGGTACCCAAACAAGCCCTAAATTTTCCCATATGCTTCCGTCTCCATAGCCGTTGGATGTGCATGGGTTATATTATCTATCTTCTATAGTAGACTTGTCCCTATGTACATCCAGCAGTGGCTATGGTGATGGAAGCATACAAAAAAGTTGTGTCCATGCATATCCTTTTAAAATTTAGGTTATTGTAGTTTTATACTAAGTTATTAAACCTTTTAAACTTTAATTAAATTTACATTTTAAAAAATACATCAATATCTACGTCATGAAATTGGTTTCATAAAATCTGATGACCCCACCATCAGTCGCCATATTCGCCTGATAGTGATGATCAGATTATTTCCGGTAGCTTAAATTATGACAATGTGGGGATTACGTACGTAGTACACTACTGGAAACTTAAAACATCCTATTGGTAGATGCACAACCGACAGAAAAATTAGTACACACAGGGGAAAAATAATTTTTCTATCGGCTAGTGTAAATACACACAGGAAAATTATAATTCTTCTGTCGGATGGTAATTTTTCTGTCGGTTTTTAATGAACCGACAATAAAATTACACTTGAATCCGCGACAGAAGACTTACCAAGCATCTAACCTGGGCCTGGGCTGCGCCGGCCTTTTAGCCCACTCGAGAGGCGCTACACTGTACTTGGACGCATATAAAACAGAGTTTGGCACCCACACTTGCCGCCGCCGGCCTCCGTCCGCACGCGGCACGCGCTCTCTCTCCCTATGACACCCGCGCCGCCGGCTTCCTTGCTCCTCTGTCCGTGAGCTGCAGCGGTGCGGACCCAGGAAGCCATGTCGGAGGGCAGGGCCTAGGAGGCGGTGGCCGCACGGACTTGGGAGGCCATGGGCGGCGGCGGCGTCTGCGCCGATCCAGGCGACTGCGGCCGCGCGGATCTGGCCGGAGACCGCGGGCGGCTGTGGTGGCTGTGCTAAAGATGGCAACATGAATTCCCCCATCAAGTATTGCCTCTTCATCCCCGTCCCCACGGGGTAAAAATTTCCCCGTCCCCGTCAAGGCTCGCGGGGAACGTTTTCTCCCCGTCCCCGTCCCCGAGCGGGAATTGCATACCCGACGGTCCTGTCTCCGGTACAGGATTGAGGAACAACTTCTCCAATCAAAAATCTAAAAGCTTGAAAATATATTTGCTTGAATAAAAATATATTTGCTTGAATAAAAATATTGCATACATGATTGTGTTCAAACGTCTTATTCATTTTTTAAAGGCTTGTTGCAAGGCTAGGGCGGTGGGATATACATATATAAGCATTAATTATTTCCAGTAACATTATATATATATATATACTGCCACATAAGAGTTTTTTATCAATATGGCCCTGAAAAAAATGCATCTTTCGTGTATGACCCCTTTTCTTTTGAACTTACATACATGGTCCCAGAACGAAATTTTGTTCCTTTTATGGTCTTTCATCCGTTTTTGCCACTTAACGGTGTTAAGTCAAGGGTAAAATAACCATTTTACCCCTGGCAAAAAAATACAGAGTTTTGTTTATTGTTGTACATTTAGAGTAATATTACGCAAATAAGTTCACATATAACAATACATATTAAGACACATAATTAAGTACACAAATATTGCAATAAAATAAGCTTACTAAATGCATAAAAAATGCACAAATGTGTTGCAATTAACCATAGGAGGGGGTTCGGCCCACCGTGGATCCGATCCTACTGTGGCCTCGGATGAGCTGTCGTGTTATAATTTGGACCGGAGGGAGTATGATTTTTTTAGTGTTAAAATTTCCTCATTATTTCTTTGGAGCCACAAGAATAAAATCAAATAAAGATATATTTGGAACCTCAACCAAGCATGCTGCCGTGATTTTTTTTTGAGAATTACACAGAAAAAATGGGATTGGTGAGCTTCAGCATGCTTTGAAGGATCGCACATACTCCTAGTCCTAGCAGTAGAGGATAAATCAGCCAACAGAAGGAAAAAAAAAGGTTTCATTTAAAGGCCATATAACATGTTCGCTTGAGCTATCACCCGCTTATTTTCAGCCAGCCAGCAATGTTTTTCTCTCACATAAATCAGCCAACGGTACTTTCATCCCAAGCGAACAAGCTGATAGTAAGTTCAAAAAAAAAGATCATACACGAAAGATGTATTTTTTCCAAGCTTAAAAGCATCGCCAAATAAAGTTAACGCGTGGTGCGAATTGTAGTACTATATATAATCACTATAATAAATATTAGTTGCCTTTGTCAAACTGAGAGTGATCGAGAATGCGGCTAGATGGAGGGCGCCGCACTTATTATCCAGTTGAAAACTTGCAATGGTCCAACTCCAACTCATGGGATCAGCCTACCATATGAATTCCTTCAGTTCAGACGACGTTCAATGTTGACGCCTGCTAGCTAATTGTTATTACTCCTATGTGTGATGCAAATTGATGTCCATCCACACGTGCTTGCGTTTTGTGTTATTATTTATATTTAAAAAAAGAAATGGACAGAAACCCGTACCGTACCGTACCGTACGTGTCTGAACGTACAGTGTGGGTGCAAGAACGTACACTGGTCAAAAGATAGTACAACGTGCAAAGTCTCGTTTGGGGCCTTCCCAGCCTTGTGTTTTACTACGGCCTTGTTTAGATGCATCTTAAAAGTTAGAATTTTTTTACTCTTTCTGTCACATCAATTTTTAGATCTATGCATGAAGTAGTAAATGTAGGTAAAAAAATAACTAATTACATAGTTTAGTTGGAAATCACGAGATGAATCTTTTGAGCCTAGTTGATTCACGATTGAACAATATTTACCAAATAAGACGAAAAATAATACTATTCATCAAGTTCAAAATATTTGCAATCTAAACGTGGCCTACGTCGTCTGGCAACTACAGAAGACACGAACGCCTTTTTTCAGCAACAACGACGACGACAACGACGACGACGGAAAAAAGAGAGAGAGAGAGACGCGAAAAGATCGTAGTAGTGCCTTCGGCTTTGGGCCAACCGGTGGTGTAGTAATCTGGCCCGTGTAGTAGGCTCATGGGCTGCTGCTGCTGCTGAACAGGGCCTTCGGGGTACTTCGGCCGGCCTGTCCATGGGGTTGCATACTTTAAACGATACTTTAAAGTTTTAGAGTATAAATATATAGTAAAAACTGCTGCACTGGGTACTCTAAAACGATACTCTATCCTTTCTCTCACTCTATATTTAGAGTAGTACAGTGTTTACTCTATAGTGGTCAGTGGCGGACCCCACTAGCTAAACAAAAAAAAATGCTATAATTCACAAACCAAAAATCCAAATTAAATTTCGATTGCACCATTAAATTCGTCTCAATAAATCCTTTAAAACTAGATCACATATGGATATATTTAGATAAAGTGACAAGTGGCTCCCACAGTGGATAGAGGATGATATAGAGGATGGATGGGTGCGGAAGAATTAAGTGTAGAGGAGAAAATCTTACTGACTAGAACGTATAGAGGATGAATATAGAGGTGCATGAGCACGGATAGCCTTAACGTCCGACCATCGAACGCTAACACCGCGCCGATATTTCCCGCGCCGCGCGGATAATTTCCCGCCCGCGGTCTCGCAGCCGTAACCCCACGATATGATATATATTTAATAATGCATTATAAGAGACGGGATTAATCTTGCGCAAAAAAAAGCCAGGATTAATAAGACTGATCATTAACTAACTGTGAACCTTAGCACTACCAATCAGGATATTCTACAACCCATCAAAATTCTTTTTCTCTAAAAAACTATTTACGTTAGTACTAACGATCACGATATACTCTTCAACCGTAAAAGTTTTTTTCTCTAAAAAACTATTTTTATCTATAATGGCAGATGTCAGTAATTTTCTACAAACAAAATAGATCGAATGGTGATGGATAGCTAGAGTTTTTGATTTGGCTGCTAAATCCTGATGCTGATTATTTTTTTCCGCGCTCGCAGATTCCCGCTAAAGCTGGTCCGCCCGCCCGTGCTCGCAGCTTCCTGCCTTTTCCTGCGCGCTTATTTCTCCAGCTATAATAAAGAAAATAAAAAACATTCATAAAAATAAAAACATTCACACTCCAGCTATAATAAAGAAAAATAAAAACATTCACAACAATAGTGAGGGTGTAAAGGATTGAACCAGACCCTATGTCATTCTTCTACCACCGCATCACATTAATGTTTATGATTAATATGAAATATTTTCATTATTAAACCATATCAAACTAGAAAAATATATCACATGTCATCTCATAAGTACTATATGAATACTCAAAGATAACCGTGGAATATTAAATTTATACCATGCTCACATCCAAAAATATATCATATCGCATATATGCCATATGAACATCACAAAAAAAGCAACATAGAATTTACATGTATACCATGTAAACATCAGAAAAATACATCTAGAACATCACATATATACTATATGAACATCACAAGATATAACACACAACATCACATATGTACTATCTGAACATCACGAAATAAATCATAGAACATCGCATGTATAGCATATGAACATCAGAAAAATACGTCTAGAACATCACATATATACTATGCGAACATCACAAAATATAACATAGAACATCACATGTATTCTATGCGAACATCACAAAATACAACATAGAACATCACATGTATACTATGTGAACATTGCATGCATATTACATGAACATCACAAAATACATAATAGAACATCACAAATATACTACATGAACATCACATGTATATTATGTGAACACCACAAAATGTATCATAGAACATCACATTTATGATATGTGAACATCTCAAAATACACTAAAGAACATCACATTTATTCTACATAAGCATCTCAAAATATACTAGAGAACATCACATGTAGACTACCCGAACATCACGTGTATAAATCAGGAATACAAGAAATCAGAAAGCAAAACATGAAAATGAAAGGAACAGCACAATCAAATAATTAATTATAGTAAATTAAAGAAGAAAACAAATAAATAAGTTAAATATAAAATAAAAATAATAAAATATAGAACGAAATATAAGGGAAAATAAAACTACTAAAAAAGAAAAATAAAAAGTACATAGAAACAAGAATAACAAAAGATAAATATAGAGAAAAAATAAATAAATAACTAAAAGATCAATGAATAAAATAAATAAATAAAATACATAAAAATTTTATAGAGTAAATGAAAGAAAGAAAGGAAGAAAAAAAGAGAGAAATATAAATAAAATAATTGATTAGAATAAAATAAAAAGAAATAAATCTCTACTCCTAAAAAGATAAAAGAGGACCCGTTCACTCCCCGTGGTGAAGCCATTACGCACACGCACACCTCCGTAACTCCTTGTTTGCGCCAACATGTGGGGCCACACGCTCGACTCCGCAACTCCAATCAGCGTGACTGTGTCCCAATCTATTCTCCTCTCCACATCCGGCATCACCCACATGCCTCCGTCCTCCCAAGCGCACCGCCGAAACAAGCTCCACTCTGTCGCCTTGCCGCCGGCACCTGAGCCCCACTCCGCCTCGCCGAAGGCCGCCTGCGCCCCACTCCACCTCGCCGCAAGGGCGCCTGCCCCCACTCCGCCACCTCGACACCGCAAGCTAGCTCCACTCTGCCACCTCCACCACCGCAAGCGCCCCTGTGCTCCACTCCGCCGCTGCGCCGCGCCGCCTTTGCCCGACAACGACCCACGGCGTCGTCGCCCCGCCAAAACCTTCCCTGCTCGCCCCGCCACAAACTTCAACTTGCTTCCGCCATTCAAAAAGGCATCTCACCTCCCTGCTCGGCTGCTCCCCTTCCTGCTCCCGTCGGCTGCTCCCCTCCCCGTTGGGCAGTTGGTCGTGGGTCCCCTGCTTCCACAAGCCGATCCCCTCCTGCCGAGCAGGTGCTCTTGCAAGTAAGCACTTGGATCTGCCCTCCCATGCCCTCCTCTGCTCGGCTGCTCCTCAGCCCACTGCGTCCTCCCTACCTGGAATCTCCTGATGGCTGTTGTATTAATGTATTAGCCCTACTGTTGTATTAGCCTGCTGTCACAGGGTCGAAACCACGGCAAGCATGTTGTTCGAATCGGTGTCAGAGTATGAGATCTCGGGTGACTCTGGTGGACTTAGGAACATAAGAATCACGTAGAAAAGACATAACGGTTTATCCTGGTTCAGGCCAATTCGGTCCCTATGTTTAGCTACTGATGATCCTTATCTAAAGAGCACCCAAAATCTAAGGGGTTACAACAGAGTATAAAGGAAAAAGAGTTTGGTAGGAGGTTAGCTCGGTGCTAATCCTAAGGTTACCTCACCACCGGTGGAGTCTCCCCCTCGTCAGAGAGGAAGGAGACGGTGAGATGCGGTTGAGGAGAGGCTCTCGGTGCCCCTCTTTGGGTTGCCTTGCCCTTGGTGCAGAGTAGAGGTGGATGGAATGGAATGGAGTGTCTGGTGATCGAATTGGGATCCTTCCCCCTCTAGATCTGACCTTAACCCTTATATAATGGGATAGGTCGGGTACAAGGCAGTTTGGGGGTTCTAGTCTACGGTCTATGTGCGCCGACGTCCAGGAGGGTGTTGTAGTGGTGCGGCATGGACCATCAAGGTGTCTTGGTGCTGAAGAAGCCTGGGCATCGTCCGGTTGCTCTATTCTGACACTCTGTGTGTCAGACAGTGTCGGCTTGGATAGGCCTCCCCGGGTGACGCCTTCTAGAGTCTTCTTGGTGGCAAAGGAGGTCAGTTTCGAGAGCTGAGGCGTCGGCTCAAAAGCACCCGAGCCCCTGAAGGCCATGGGAAGCTTTTTCTTCTTGTGTCACACCTCGGACGTGACCCTATCGGTGGAGCAGCAGATAAGGGCACACCTCGGGAGCAATGCCAGGAAGCCCCTAGGTATCAGTAGCCTAAGGCTTGTCTTCTTATGCTCGGGCCTTGGCTGGCATCATTAGCTAGGCAGGAGCCAAGGGCTGGGCCTGGAGGTGCCATAGATCGGGAGCCCAGGGCTCGGGGAAGCCCTCGAGCTCAAGGTGGAGGCTGCGGTCGAGTTAGGCTTGGCTAGGTCGCTTAGCCAAAGGGTGCATGAGAGCATTCCCCCAAGCCCCCGGGCGATCCCGAAGGGGTCGGTCGAGGGGTCTTCTTCATTCGAGAACTAGTGGACCTGAGGCTTAACATACCTGTATGTTAGGATCTCGTCAGGAGCCCCCAGCCCTTTATGGCCTCACTTAGCATGATGGCGACAGAGGGCTGAATTCGATCTTCTGGTGACCTAACTCTCCTTGTCGGGGACGGCTTCCATCGATGAGAGTGGTGTGCCCTGCCAGGGGCCTTCTTCTTTAGTGTGATGGATGGTGCTCGGCTGTTGAGGCTGAGCAAAGATGGTGTTGATCCCTTCGCGAGTCCATGTTGCATGGGTCTTCGACTTGAGTGAGAGCTCGGCGACTCGTCTAGAAGTCACCGACTGTAGGCTCGAGGGTGCCCTCCTTTCTGATCGGAGCCTGCTGTGGGTCGGGTGATCAAGAGCGCAGGGCTCTAGCTAGGGCCCAGCTGATCATCAAGAGCCCTATGCCCTTCTGAGGGCTGTGATAATAGGTCTCGATCCTCTCAAACTAGCCTTCTGGGGTTGACCCTCTATAGCCATAGATCGGCGAAGTAGAAGCACGCTAAGGCTTGGACGGAGGCCCTCGTTGGGTCCACTGCTCAGCGGCTCCCGTCCCAACTCTGGAGAGTTGGTTGGTTTTTGAGGGATGCGCCACCTGAGCACCCATTGATCGGGGGGGTTGGGTTGCTTCGTCTAGGGAGACAACACAGCCCCAAGGTCGTTGCGACCTTGGAGTCTTCATGGGCTCTATCAAGCCTTCAGCTCAAGGATGATGTTCCCTCAATGGGCTGGGCTACCATGACAATAGCCTCATTGGCCAAGATTGTTGCGCCCATACTACTAGCGAGTAAGTCCGAGAGAACCCTGGGTTTACGGTCGTTCCATGCACCGGTCATATCCCCCAGAGGGGAGATCCTCGGCTTCTCAACCAAGCCAATCATATAGTTCTCGAGCTCGTCTATCGGTGCTTGGGGGCTCGCAACCTCCCTCGTTGGGCCACCATAACCGGCTCGAGGCTGATATTCGAACATCATTCGTCACAACAGTCGAAGCGCTGCTGGGCGCCCTAACTACAGCCACGTGGGCTCGCCTCTTGAATGTCCCTCACACTTTTAGTTGCTTCGGGTGACCTTGAAGCCCCATGGGTTGGCCTTGAACTCATGACAATGCCTCTTCTGGGGGCCCCTAGACTGACATGCGGTGGGGTGGAACGATTCGATGAAGGATCGAGAGATAGGTAGAGAGCTGCAAAGAAAAATGAAATGGACACAAGAGAGGGGGGAAAGAGGACATAGCTGGTAATGCGATGGCTGGGGCTGCTCCGTTAGCGCCTTGCAGATCTTTCGCCTACTCCTCATGCTCCGTCCGTTCGTCCCGTCCTTGCCTCGCTTGGGGGCTTCTGCAGCATCCCTCCTTCAAAAATGGTCAGCAAGGGGTTAGCTCAGTCGATCCTCCAGTGCGGCTGAGCCATCGATGAGAGGGCTTGGGTCAAGGGAGGCAACAAAATAATGCGAACAAAAGAAAATAAAGTAAAAAGGTCAGGAGGACAGGACTTATCTTGGTTTTTGTTGTTGGAGAGGTAGGCTGGCGGAGGAGGTTAGTAGGCAGGTCGTGGCTCGGGAGGCGTCACTTCTGGGTGGATGGCTCAGCAATGGCCTTCCCTCTTGGGGAAAGGTCATAACTCATGTCGATCAGGTCAGCCCCTTTTGGGGAGCTGAGCGCCTGGATGAAGGGGCCAGCCGAGCCACCGCTGCCGCTAGAGGTCATGGCTGCTTTGCCGATGCTCGGTCGGTAGAGCACCGCCACTGTCTTGGCTGCTTCCTCCATCGGTGCCCATCCTGCGTCGTAGTCGTGGCCACCGGGAGCATAGGGGGCGATGAGCATGTCCACTTAGGCGACACAGTCTTGCTCGCAGTAGTAGGCTTGCTTGAAGCTGCCCTCAACGGTGATGACCCCCTTCGGGCCAAGCATCTTGAGCTTGAGGTAGGTGTAGTTAGGGATGGCCATGAACTTGGTGAAGCATGGTCGATCGAGGAGGGCGTGGTAGACACCGAGAAAGTCGACAACTTCGAAGTTAAGTGGCTCCTAGCAGAAGTTGTCCAGCTGGCCAAAGGTGATGTTGAGCCAGATGCACTCGAGAGGCATGGCTTCCTTCCCCGGCACAATCCCATAGAACGGCGCCTTGCTAGGGCGCAGGCTACTTCAAGGGATGCCCATGTTGTCGAGGGTGCTGGTGTAGAGTATGTTGAGGCCGCTGCCACCATCCATCAACACCTTGGTAAGGCGTGTGGTGCCCACGATCGGAATGACCACGAGCGGGTAGCGCCCCGGATGCGGGACACGATCAGGATGGTCTTCTTGGTCGAAGGTGATAGCCGTCTGGAACCACCGAAGCTGTGTCGGGGCGGCAAGGGTGTGGACGGTGTTCACCTCCTGCTCAATGATGCGGCGCTGCTGGCAAGATTCATATGCCTGGAGCCCCAGAAGATCATGAGGTAGCGCTCGGCCTTGGGGAACTCGTTTTCCTCCTCCTGGGCGTAGTCCGCTGGGTCGCCGGCCTTCGGGGCAGGCTTTTGGGCCTTGCCCTATTGGCCGAGGGTGCTATGGATGTAGCCCTTCATGGTGGCACAGTCCTTGAGAAAATGCTTTGCCTGCCCCCCGTGGAATGGGCAGGGGGACTCGAGCGCCTTCTCAAAGTGTTCTGGGTGTGCAGCATGCCCATGGGGCTAAGGTCTGGCGGGGCGATCTGCCGTGGCGACCATCTCCTTCCCACAGAGCTTTCGGTCCTTGTTTCGCCTATCGCAGTGTCGTTGGCACGAGGCAGGATCGTCGGCGTTGTCACCACCACTGAGGTGGCCGGCAGCCTTGGCTTTCCCATTGAAGTTGGCCTAGACGACCTCCTCGCTAGTGGCGTACTAGGTGGTGACATCCAGGAGCTCCCACATCGTGCACGGGGTCTCACGGCCGAGCGCGTGCAGGTATGCCACAGATCTAGGTGTTGATCACATCGGCGTTGGTGATGTTTGGGAGCTCATTGAGCTTCTTGGAGAAGCATTGAATGTACTCTTGGAGGATCTCGTTGGCCCTCTGCTTGTAGTTGCGAAGATCCCAAGAGTTCCCCAGGCGGGTGTAGGCACCCTGGAAGTGGCCGATGAATACCGCACAGAGATCGCCCCAGCAGCAAATGCTACCGGGCTTGAGCTGCTCGAGCCATGCTCTGGTCAAGCTTGATAGAAGCAGAGGAAGGCACTGGACGACAAAGTCAACGTCTAACCCCCGGCCTTCATGGCGAGGCGGTAGTCCTCTAGCCAATGGTTTGGGTTGGTCTCGCTGTCATACTTGGAGATGTGCATTGGCAGCCGAAAACGCTTGGGATAGAGGGCCGCTCGGATCGCTGCCCCGAAAGCCAGGGGGCCAAAGTGATCCGGGGCAGGGCCCTCGCCCCGTCGCTTAGGGGTACGGGACCGCGCTTGAGCATGGCATCTGGCCTTAATGGTGTCGCGGACGTCGCGGTCGTTTCCAATCCTGTGGCACGCAGGGAGACACCGAGGAGAAAAGGTCACGCCTTCGTTCCCTCCGAGGCTTGGTGTCCTGGGTTCACCGCCGATCAGAGCTATTGCCGGAGGTGTCGCTCCTGCTTCCCACCACCCATGGGGTGTGAGCATCAGAGCACCCCCAGTCGGCGGTGGCCATCATCTAGGACGGACGGGAGAGCGCGACGCTGAGAGGCTGAACTCTAGGCCTACTGCTCGAGGGCAACGCGAAGAATCCGCTTCGCCTCATTCAACTGCTCGTTGGTCTTCAAGTCCGGCGTGTTAGAGATGTTTTCCAGCCGGCAAGCGGCGGCTGCCATGTTGTACGCCGTGCGAGGGAAGCGAAGGCCGCTAGGAGCCCCCGTGCGGGCATCGTCATCATTGCCGAGAGGGTGTGTGGTCTGCTGTCATGCAAAGTCCTGCCTTTGGCGCTCGAGCTCTGCCTCGGCGGCCTCTAGATCCACCTATTGAGCACGCAAGCGGTTCACCTTCTCCTGAAGGTTGGCCGCGTGGCTACGGGGACTCTGGTCCGACGGTGTAAGCCCGGGCGCCTCCTTGGGCTGAACCTCATTGTCGATGTGGTAATACATGCGCGGAGGGTCTTTGTAGTCGGAGTCGTACTCTAGGCCATTCCCTGAGAGAATCTCAAGGAAGGCACGTAACGAGGGGACATCGGTCCCCGCCGCGCAAGAGAGGATGGTGCTCTGTGGCGCGTCGCGACTGATGAGGTGCTCCAGCTCTAGCTAGAAGGACGCTGCCACGTTCTGTATCCCAAAAGACAGGTCTTGGGAGGTAGTACCAGAAGTGATCGGGCGACGGGAGCACCTCACCGATGGCGATCTAGTGGTGGACGTTGGCCAGCATGTAGAACATCTGGCAGCGGTCTGACACGGTGGGGTTTAGCCTAGACCACGCTAGATCTAACAGGTCAGAACCTCGAGATCAGCTCCCAAGAGTCCTGGCGGAGGATGCAGCGCCGGGGGCTCGTTGACCACCGGTGTAGCCCCCGTGGAGTGGACGAAGCTCGTCGTAGTAGTCAGCGATGTAGGCCAGTTCCTAAAGTTGAGGACCTGGCCCGGAGCGAAGGCGTCGGCCATGATAGAGAACTTGCTAGGGAAGTGGACGCCGCCATCTGGGGCGGTGATGATTGCTCAGTCTTGTGGCTCTGGCCACCGTAGAGCTAGAATCACACTTGACGCTGCCTCCTACGTGGCACGCTAGCTGTCACGGGGTCGAAACTATGGCAAGCATGTCATTTGAGTCGGTGTCAGAGTATGAGGTCTCCGGTGTCTTGGGTGGACTCAGGAACACAAGAATCACGCAGAAGAGACGCAACGGTTTATCCTGGTTCGGACCAATTTGGTCCCTAAGTCCAGCATCTGATGATTCTTATACTCAAGAGCACCCAAAATCTAGGGGGTTACAACAGAGTGTAAAGAAAGAAGAGTTTGGTAGAGGGTTAGCTCGGTGCTAATCCTAAGGTTGCCTCGCTATCGGTGGAGTCTCCCCCTCGTCGGAGAGGAAGGTGATGGCGGGATGCGGTGGAGGAGAGGCTCTCGGTGCCCCTCTCTAGGTTGCCTTGCCCTTGCTGTAGAGCGGAGGTAGATGGAATAGAATGGAGTGTCTGGTGATCGAATCAGGATCCTCCCTCCTCTAGGTCTGACCTTATGCCTTATATAATAGGATAGGTTGGGTACAAGGTGGTTTGGGGGTTCTAGTCTACGGTCTACGTGCACCAGAGTCTAGGAGGGTCTTACAGCGGTGCGGCATGGACCGTTCAGGTGTCTTGGTGCCGAAGAAGCCTAGGCGTCATCCAACTGCTCTGTTCTGACACTTTGTGTGTCAGACGGTGTCGGCTTGGACCAACGTCCCCTGGGTGAGACCTTCAGGAGTCTTCTTGGTGGCGAAGGAGGTTGGCTCATGTGCGGGCCCGAAAGCCCCCGAGCCCCCGGAGGCCGCGAGAAGCTTTGTCTTCTTGTGTCACGCCCCGGACATGACCCTGTCGGTGGAGCAGCTGGCAGGGGCACGCCTCGAGAGCAACACCAGGATGTCCCCGGGCATCGGTAACCTGGGACTTGTCTTCTTGTGCCTTGGCCTTGGCTGACATCGTTAGCCGAGCAGGAGCCAAGGGCCGAGCCTAGAGGTGCTGTAGATCAGAAGCCCAGGGCTCGGGGAAGCCCCGAGCCCCAGGCGGATGCTGTGGTCGAGTCAAGCTCGATCGGGTCTCTTAGCCAGAGGGTGCGCGCGAGCGTGCCCGATGGGCATAGCCCCCGAGCCCCCAGGCGATCCTAAAGGGGTCAGTCGGGGGTCTTCTTCATTCAGGAATCAATGGACCTGAGGCTTAACATACCTGTATGTTAGGATCTCGTCACCTGCCTCATCTGCTCACTGAACTCTGAGATTTGAATGTCTGCTGACTGCCTGAATGTATAGGTTAGTTGATTGCCTAAATGCCTGCTGTAATGGTAATATTGCTGTCACTTGGTATATGCTTGTCAACGTGTATATACTGCCTTCTATGTTGGTATATGCTTGTTAGTAACAACCTGATGAAGAAAACTCAATCCAGCACTAAAATAAGAGAACTTCTAAGATGGACAATTTTAGATCTGTTAAAGGATCAATATGTCTTGCATCATATGAAAACCTCCTAAATTTACATGTAATCATATCTGAAGGGTGGTGTGATTCAGTTTATCTACTCTTATGTCTTGTGGACCCTCTCCAGAAAGTTTTAGCAACTTATATCTGAAGGGCGCTGTTCTAGCAGTGACCGAGCTACCAGGATGGGAATGGGATTTGGGATTTGGGATGCATTCTTATAAATTAGGAGCTCATCGTTTGGTGTCTAGGTCTACGATATACATATAGGGTTTAAATGCAATCTGATTTTGCAGTTACGGTTGAGCTTCATTAAGTTGTAGTGCAGCATAATTCAATGAAGGTGTAATGCAAAATAGGTTGCTGCTGATGTGTGTTTTCTGCTGCTAGAGGACTGAATGTGCTGAAGGCTAAAAACTCCATTTTTGGTCGACCTGCTGCTAGAGGACTGAAATGTGCTGGAGGCTTTAAACTCCATTTTTTGGTCGACCTAGAGATGTCTGATTTGTTGATGTGTCTTTGATTCACTACTGTACTCTAATGATCTATTATTTTCAGAAATAATGTATTCCCATAGGGTGTTAGTCTGGTGCATATTTTAAGCTCATTCTTTCTTGGTATTTCCTTTAGTAAAATATAACTTGAACTTCAGCAATAAATTAGTCGTCTTTTAAAATATTTTTAGTCTTCAGAAGGGAGCCTGCTTGAGATTTTTTGGGCTAATATTCGGCCATGAAAAGATGGTATTGGAATTACAAGCTGCTACTGCTTGGGTACGCGCCATGATGCGAGCGCAGCGCACAGCTCCGGTTCACCGAGACCGCTGCCACGCTGTGCGCCATGGGCAGCACTATCGCCTTCGCAAAGCTCAGCGTGGAGCGGTACCCCAAGGCAGCCGCCGTCGCCGTCGGGGTCAAGGGCTTCTCCACCGTGCTCCTCTTCGTCAATGACACCGAACATGCCTATCATGGCCTGCGCACCAGGTGAGGATGCTGCTCTTCTAGAGAGGCCGTTCATGTCTGACCAATTGACTAAAAATTATCTGTATCTCTTGTTGACCAATTAACTGAAAATTATGTGATTGAATTCCCTAAGAATTCTAACCTTGGTGATATTTGATGGCTTGAGGAAATAATTTCAGGGTACGAGACTAAAGGAGCTGTTCTCGATCATTTTGGAGGTGGTGGAGATTGGAGATGGGGAGCAGAATGCAGTTCTTGGACATGGCAGGATATTGTTGTGTTCGTTTGTTTCCTCTCCATAGTTCGATATCAGTGTGCAAGGTCTATCAATGAACACCAATTTTTAGCTTGTATTACTGACTTTTTAGAATTCAGATAAATAGCTAAGTTTACCTATGATCACATCTCATACATTGTACCGTCAATGTTCAGTGTGATCCATTATTCGTTTTGTGGCAAAGAGTACAAGTTACTATGTAGCTATTACTATGTGGCAAACTCCTAAGTAATCTATCTTTTAGCTTTGCAAATAGGTTGCTTCATATTAAGGAGAACCACAAATTTCAAAAAATTGGGGTCTCAGGGAAGATCCACCACATCGCTACCGCACGACTGATAGTTCATCTCAACTCTCCAAGATCATTCAAGAAGGCGGCAGCCCCAATAAGGGTGTCCATCTGCAACACAGTGAGCCCAGGTTTGATTTCTTCCAAACATCAACATGTGGTATACTGTTACTCATGCACTGTCCTGACCAGCTTGAATCCCTGGTGAACAGAACCATCATCTTCCCTGCCTTTACCATGAAGCAGCAGCAGATGACCACACAGGAGGGGATGCCAAGTAGTAGGCGAATAAGACCAATGGCAAGCGGAATCTATCACCTGTTCTGGTAACTTGTTTGCTCACCTCCTGTTTGACATCACAATATACCAGTGTGTCCTGTGCTTGTGTTTTAGGCAAAAGCAGACGCTAGGTTGTTTTGAAAAAAAATAGTTCAATTAGTTTACCAGGAATGGCAGAACCGCAACTACATAGACCTATTGGAACTTGTAAAACATAGTGGTATACTGGTATAGCACTAGACTTGCCTCAAATGCATTAAAAAATATGTCTATTTGTTTGTCAGGCTAAATTAACACATTGAGGACAATAATTTGTCATGCTAAAGTTGCCTGGACTAATCAAGATCGAAACAAGGGTGCAGACCAATCTTTCCCTGTGTGTTGCTGAGACTAATGATAGTTGAAATATGTCTAGGTCTGATCTAAATATTGTTAAAACTAAGAAAATGATGATAATACAGCTAAATGCTAAGTAGTGAGATATGATCAATGATATTTTCACATGCTTTCTAGGGGGGTTATTCTCAGGAAAGCTACAGAGCAAAAGAGCTAATATGTTACTTCAATGACAGTGTACTTGTCCAGATGTCATTTCCTGCTACTATTTACTCAAATCTCCTAGATACTTATGCCTATCTTGTCTGTGCTCTCAAGTGATTTAAGAGATTTTTAGAATAAGTCTTGAATAAAGAATTTCAATGAATTTTAATCATGTAAGATCTTTCGTATAGTTGATGTCAATAATGGAAAATCTTATTGCCGAACAAACAGGATTGGACGAGATGAACCAACGCACTATGGTGGGAAGGTTGGGCTTGAGTTTGATGGCACTAATTTGATTGGTAACATTAAGCATCTCATGAATGCTGAAAACTCATTCCCCAAATGGAAGATGATTGAAAAGTACACAAATGCCGCAACAAAACTGCTTGGGCATATCAATGAGAGATCACTAGATGGATACTGCGAGAGGGATATGCTCATGAAGCTAGCTATGACCTGTATGATGTCCTTTAAACACTATTTGAGTGTGGCTCAGAATAGTATATTGTTAAGCTGAGTTAAATTTTTTTTGTTGATTTTGACTTATTATTTTTTCCACTCTTATTGCATTTGAAACTTTGAAGACTTCCGTAGCAACGCACGGGCATCTGCTAGTGAAAGATAAAACACTAAAAGATGAAAAGAAAGATAAAATACCACAAAAAAGAAAGACAAAGAAATAGAAACATCACATAACTAATAATATGTTAATATAAGAGAGAAATAAGAAAAGGAAAAAAGAAAATAAAAACAGAAAGAAAAGAAAAAGGAAAGAAAAAAAAGAAAAGAACAAGAAAGAAATAAAAAAAAGAAACTAATGTAGCAGCCTGCCGGAGTTAAGAAAAGAAGAAAAAAAAAAAGATAAGCTAACTACCAGCCTATCGACAGATCACGGATGGATCGGAACTGGTGGGCGTGGACCATGGGCTGGCTGCCTCGGTTGTTGGACCGGACACTCGCCAACTGACGCGGGAATCGCAAGCGGGGAACATCGGCGATTTGCACGCGGGAAACATCGGTGCGCTGCTCCGGTCCGAACGTTCGGAAAGATTTCCGCCTGTCCATCCGGCCTCAGCCCAGCCTTGTAATTATTCGGATGTCATTACCTTTTTATATATCCGGAATCCAAATGGAGCAAACATATATATACCCTTTATCGAAAAAAAACAAGCGTTTCCCTGATAAAAAAACAAAAATAGACGAACATGTGCATGTTTGAATCGACCTGTGGACATGCAAGGGCGGCACGAAGATGTGTATGACCACGACAGTTTCATATGTAAAAGGTTTCATTTGGTAGTACTCTGGCTTCAATTTCTCATGTAAAGCGGCTTCTATAAGGCCAGTTTCAATGAGTTTCATCAGAGTTTCATGGGCATTAATTATGCTGATGTGGCACCATATTAATGAAGAGATAGATGATAAGAGTTTCATGGGAGTAGAGAGAGTTTTATGGGAATAAAACTCTTCTGTACTGTTTCAAAAATCTGGATGTATTGAAAACAGTGACATGAAATCTCCACTGAGACTGACCTAATTGAGCTCTAGTGGTAGTTCTGAAATAATCTATTTGTACTAGGTAACGTTTGATCCACTCCTAGTATAGCTTACCCGGGAAAAAGTCAAATATTCTTGTTAGACCCTATGTATGGAGGGAGATGCATATCATAAATTTGACAAAAACATGATAGGCAAAATATGTAGTGCAAACCACATTTTCGATGTGATCCATGAAAACCCCATTAAGACCATACTTAGGAGTTTTCAAAGCCAAAAAAAGGGGAGCGGGCCGGTGGGACATCAGTACTCCCCCGTCTCAAAATACATGACATTTTTTACTTTTATAGACATTTTTTGACTGCTCGTATTATTCAAAATGTTTGTATAAATTATTTTGTTATAACTTATTTTATCATCGGAGATGCTTTAATAATGACTTATTTATTTTATTATTTGCACAAAAAGCTGAATAAAACAAATGGTCAAACATGATATCTAAAAGTCAAAAGCGTCATCTATTTTAGGACGGAGGGAGTATCTATCTAGTTTTTCACTTTTTAAAAAAAAATTGACAAACAACTTTTAGTGAGATTTCGCTACCGTACTTAATAGCATTAGGGCAACTCCAAGAAAATTATGTAAAATTAGATTCTAGAACCAATGATTTAGCCATTGTCTAAAATAAAGCATCCTCCAAAAAAATAGAGTAATGCAACAGCCTTTCTAATTTCTTCGGCTTGCTTTCTTTACCTAGCGAGAAGTGCGGGATAGGAGACTTGTTATTTTGGATCATAGGATAGAACATGGACATCTCATTCTTGCAAAAATACCTAAAGTAAGATTCCATAACACAAATAGCCACTCTCTTGGAGTTGCTCACGACTATTTAAGTACAGACAATGTGTAAACCATATACCCGCATCCGAAGTTACCCCTCGAACAATTCCTGCAGCTGTGACGACAGTTGCTCAATGCTGTACCTTGCAGATTTTTGCTGCTTCTCCGAGTAATTCTCCATATGCATTCGGTACACTGGGATAACCTTATGAAATATTGCCTCCCGCACCTTATTCCGGATCAGAGGATTACTAATTTTCCAAGTCTTATGCACCCGGCAGGTCGTCTCGAAAAGTGAAGTGAACTTGTCCAACAATTGGTGGGCCGGCCACAGGATCCCCCGTACTCGGGTCCGTCTTACCACACAAGATATGACAGGTGTCCATGAAGCATCTACATATCCTGCAATGAACATTTCGAGTTGGTCATGGCGCTGCAACAACCACCCTTCTCCTAAGATCGGTCCCAAATCTTTCTCTATCTTGGCTTCCTGAAGCATGAAGTGTACATTGTTCAGCAGGAACATTTGCTGCTGCCCTGGGAGCTGCAAACCTTTTGAGTTCCTATCCAACATAGACTCCAAAGAGGAGATCAGCTGTGCAACCAGTTGATGAAATGCTTTCAGGTCACCCTTGAGCATTAGACAGACTGTGCTTTGGTGTTGAACCAGCATCCGCACATGATCCATGATATGCCTTGTCAAGGGATGGACACCAATGTCAGAGATGTCAAAATGTTGCCCTATCACCAGATCGTTTTGCTCAACAGATAGCTTGACAAACATGTCTGACAACAGGTGTATTAGCCCTTCACCCTCTGCAAGGATGAACCCCTTAGTTTGACCTGACAGCAATGCTAATATTGTTGGCATGCTATAATTCAGTGCTTGGTACATCATCACCAGATTTACCATTCTGGATAGATCAGTCTTAAGTGCTGTATAGGTATCCATGTAAACTGTATCAGTCGGTGCGCCCTGAATCTGAATGCAGATAGAATCAGCTGCTCTAAGCAACTTCCTGATAGATTGTTTTGCAATTGCTAAGAAATAATCCTCCTTGAGTATATTGAAATAACCAAGATCCTGTCCATTCAATTGTCTTTGCAGCTCACTCAAGAAACCAACGATGATATGCATCGCCGTTGTCCAAACCTTCAGTAGAATTTCTTTGGATTCTTCCTTGTGACCGCCCAAAATGTTATTGATGTCAAGGATTTCAAGGTAACTGTTGGACATGTGTCAATAAGTCATTCCTAATAATAAGTAGAAGGGTAAAGTATAGTTTTCAACCTCTAACTTGTATAGTAGTCCAATTTTCAATCTTGAACTACGAAACCGTGTAATTAATGCCCTTCAATTGTCAAAATCAGACAAATTTTGTTCTCTTGTTGGTTTATATTTTAAAGGTGATTTATATTTTATAAAAACAATAATAAAATCTAATTTACTATCTAAAAATTTATAAATAATTTATTTTAAATCAGAAAAATATAAAACTACTACTACTTTTTTCTAAAAATGTGATCTACTTATTTATGATCAATAAATAGAGTTATTTGGAACTGATTTATTTATATTCCAATTGCTTTATTGATCGTACTAATGCTCATTATTTATTAAGAGGATTAAGTCTATTTTGGCCCCTCAATTCTTGCCTTTGTCTAATTTTAATCCCTAACTACAAAACCATCTAACTTTGGCACATCAACTATCAAAACCGTTTAATTTTGATCCTAGAGTCATATCAAAACCATTCAAAAACCGCCTCAGATATTCTTTTAGGGAACATGCATTCTTTTACGTTGTAATATTAATTAAAATATGAAAAACTACTAACCATTTGGAACTACGGAGGGGAGAGATTCCCTGCCTGGATTTTATTAAAAGAGAACGCAAGAGTCAAAGCGATCCAGCGCTAGCACTAGATGTGGGCTGATCAATGATACTTGATAAAAAAAAAAAAGACAGACCCAGTGCCAGAGGTTCCCACACGAGTGGGGTCTGGGGAAGGGAATAACCGAAGCAAAGTCTTACCCCCGCAGAAATTCTGCAGAGAGACGGCTTCGAACCCAGGACCTGGTGACTCGGCGAGCTAGCACTCACCAACTGCACCAGGCCTGCCCTTCATCAATGATACTTGATACATGAACGAAAATACGGTCTTTTCATAGACAGAATGACTAACCATTTGGAACGGAGGGTGTATCTTTCCTGTTAGGAATCATTGGAAAATGTGGAACTAAAAATTATCCAGAGCTAGCATGATTGATTGTCATAACTCTTAATAAACTACATACGCACCACATACACATATGACATACCTGGCAAGTTGAGCAGAGTATCGATCGATTGCCCGTCGGAGCATGTTTTCATATCCGCCTTCGACCATGACGCCTGCAATGTCATTGAGGGTGGACAACACCTTTCTGTCGATGAGACGATCCATGCGTCCGAACGCCTTGTCACTTCGGACGGACATGTCCTCACATAGAGCCGAGAGGAATCCACCTGAGCTGCCACTCGTGTCAGTGAAGGAAGCAGAGGAACTCGACCATGAGGCTACCGAGTGAGAGTTGGAACTGTCGCGGCAGCTGCGCCTGACGGACTCCCAGATGGACGCACGCGAGATACCCAGGTGATAATCATGTCTCCAGATCCGGAGGTGGCAGAACTCCATCGCGAGGGACGACATGGCCTTGTGGAGGAGTTTTTTCGCACGCTCATGGTCGTCATGGATGTCGCTGGATGCCGTGCCAGGGAGCAGCTGACGCTGAAACATCAGCATCAACTTTGCAGCGGCCAGGTATCTGGTGAGCCGTAGCCTGTCGTCCGCGAGTAACTCCCCGGAGATGGGGTTCAGATATGCATCTATGTCGCCGAGGAGAGAACTTGATGCCTCCTTACTTCACAGTTCACACCAGAGTCCATTGGCAGCCATGGCAGGGGCAGAAACAGTCGTTGGTCAAGTCAACTGCTCAATGAATGAATTCCAGAATCAATAGCAAGGCAGATCTAGAGTAGCAAAGCAAACCTGCTGAGTAATGGCGTCGAGGAGTCCGTGAAGAAGGGGGAGATCACACCGGAAGGATGTCCTCCATGGACGCGACCCTCCAGGTCGCCGACGACGCCGAGGGAGGCCACAGCGAGCCACTCGCCGCGAACGCAAGCGTCCCCCGGGGGAGCGAAACTACTCGTCATCGTGATCACCTCTTGTCTCCTGCGACTGCGATGCGAGTCCACGGTGGCTTGGCGCGGACGGCCGCCTGCCGGCGCTGTTGTCTACGGTCGTCGTCGGTCAACCTCCGAGCGAGGCTCCGGCGAAGCCTTGCCGCTGTCCTTGTTACTTGCACGAATTGGAACTTGGAAGAAGGTTTCTCTATGCACATCTCTCTCTACTAGTCTACCGATCTGCACGGTCCCCATCATTACGCGTTGTGGCAGGTCTGAATGCCGTCAGAGTTGATGGCGATCACTAGCTGATCGAGGCAGCTTCGCCGAAGCTGGAGTTTAGGGACAACCAAAATTTAGCGCGCAACAATAGCAACTCTCTACGATACCTGTATAATTTACTTGCTAAATCAAAAACTTTACCAAGCGAATTAAATAAGTAGGGACCTTAATTTGTCTATACCTATTATAATTATTTTTTTACCTAAGAGCATCTCCGAGAGTTCTCTATTTCCCTTCCTAATTCTTAGTTTTTAGCAAGATGAGAAAAACTCCTCCAATAACTTTTAATCCATGATCCGTCGGTTAATCTAAAGGTGGAAGGCTATGGGAAAGAATAAGAGTAGAAAAGGGTTCTTCATATAAATGTACGATAGAGAAAAATATATAAAAGTGGTTATAATAATTTAGAAATAGTATAGGATTCCTGATGTAAAATTGTCTTCTATATTTTAGCAGTGGATTATTGAAAACTCTTAGAGATGGTCTTGTTTTTTCCTCCTAATAGCTTTTTAGGAGTTGTAAAATTACATATTTTTGAAAGGAAAAAATAGGATAGTCTTGGAGATGCTCTATAAAGAAACTCATATAATTATTTTTTTACCTAAGAAGAAACTCATACCCATACTTTTTTTTGTGATTACACGGTATAACTCAGCCACTCACAACATACACACACGCACCCTTATGAACGCATCGTCACCACATGCATCTCGCTGTCAACGGGAAAGTCACCTATCACTGAAAGCACAATCGTCGTTAAATCCTAAAATATTCGCTCCCATTGAGAGTTGAACCCAGGAACTGTGGTGCTACTGAGCCTCTTTGCAAGCCCTTTCTCAAGTCATACCCATATATGGGGGTACAAGTTTGTGCGTACATCCATGCTCATGCGGGTACATGTGCCCATAGATTGACCATACCCAAACAGAAATAAATCACATGCACCAAACTATGACTATATGAGAAAATTACATACTATGATGACATGAGCAAATTGCATATCTATAAATATGTACCGATGGTAACAAATAAGTGATATATATGTAGCTCCTTTTTATATGACTCTAGGTGGCCTAATTGATAGTGTTTTGGAATATTTTTTAGTCGAGGGATTGCTAAATTACAGTTACATATCGGATATACATATACCCATAGGTTTATGGGTTTGGGTTGTGTAGAATCATATCCATACCCACAAACTCAATGGGTGCGGATTTTTGCACATTAAAATGCCCATGTGGCCATGTGTAAGAAAATTAGCCAATACCTGTACCCTAATGAGGTAGAACCCATCAGATTTCGGTTTGTGGGTATCCATTGCCATCCTTAGTCGTCAATTGACTTTGTGTCCAACTAGTAATTTGTGGGATAGTACACGAGACAAAAATTTATACCAGTTCAGTAAATATTGAATTTCAAATCTTATGATATAAAACAAAAATTTAAGACTGTAAGTAAATTTAAATCAAAATTTTTATCAACTACAAATTTATAGATTATATTGGTAACTGCAACTTATGTATGGACCATGTTAACATGGAAGGTTGTTCAAAATTTCTAAAATTTGAATTTTAAAATATAAGAACTTAAAACAAAGTTTTGGCACTCCAGGAAAAATCAACACAACTTGTTTTGCAATGCAAGGACGTGAGATGATTGATCATCCAATGTCTTTTTTGAAACGAATTGTTCAGCTAATGTCAAAATCATGTAAATTGAATCATGAAACTCAAGAGGTATGGAGACTTGTTGACTTGTTGTGCAAGGGCACTAATTAAATGAAATGCATTATTATTCTCTCTTATATAAGAGCTTCTCGTCATTAGTCTTAGCTCTGATAAAGTTTATCCTCATGAACTAGACTGAAATTATTTCAGAACATTGGCACGATAGAGTGATTTCTCATCAGAGATTATTACAAAAGACTAACTTATGCATCCTGGTTCATCTTCTTGGGTGCAACAGCTTCAATGGCAGTGCCTAGAGGCCATGCTGCCTCAACGTAGAACTCCCCATACTTCACTCTAGACACCAAAGTAATCTCCCTCGTTGGAGCCAAACCTGTGTAAACCACATTTAATTAATTGGTTTGTTCCAAACACCTGAGTGTCAATTGTTGAGCGAATATCGACCATCCGACATGGAGATTTTCCTGATATCTAAACATGCATTTTATCTGCACTTACCAAAGCCATCTACAAGCAATGTGTACTGGTAGATGAGATCCATGCATATGTATGGCACGTCATAGAGATCGGGGTACCCTGCTTTGGCTTCATCGGCGCTCAGCAAACAAACTTTCTCTGCAGCAGTTTTGAATGCCGATGGGGTGGACTTCATGCTGGGTGCCTCACTGTCAATGAAGCCAACCTGCCAATTAAGTGATTCATGTGAATCATTAGATGAGGCCTCAAACTCCATTTTCAACATATCTAGTAGTTGTGCAGGTTTATATATACATGATCAGGAGATGCCAACTTATATTATATATACCTGTGAAGCCTTGTCAAAGAAGAAAGATGCAACATAGAGATCGTCCTGGCCAGCTCCACCGCCTCCGTTCCAGACGCCATTAAAGGTGCAGTTCTTTGCTTTACATGGTGCACTCAAGTTTAGTGCCTTTATTATCTCTTCTCTGCACTTGTCATACACTGCGCCTTCAGGTGACGCTGTTGCATCATAGTCCTTCCCATTGTAGCTGTATGTACCTTAATGAATGATATGATATGATAGCAATTCCATGACTGAGCATTTGTATGCTAGTTGCTGGAAAAACGATGAATTGATAAGCAAGGAGGCGATTATGCGTGTATGCCAGCATACCACTGAACCCACGCAATACGCAGTGGCTAAATGTTCCATTCTTTGCCTTCAGGATCTCTACTCGAACAGCAGACATGCCATAGTACAAGTAGCTGCAGAGGTGAACAAGGAAGATTACTTGCATTAGTCACAAACCAGAACATATATGATTAGTTCATGATTTGATTCCGAAAAAGTTTTAGCATTGTTTAATGATTTTTTTACTGAATCATCATGGTTTAATGATTACTATTGTAATGAAAGAGACTGCAAACACTAAACGATGTAGTAAGCTCCGCCATAGTTTATTCTTTCCACAACAAAAAGATAAAAGTTACTGAAATTTAAGTTAAAGTTTAAACATAATAATGTTTGCTAAACCTGTGAACATAGAGGTTATAATCTTTCCCCTTGAGGTACTCCTTTGTTATATATGGATCCTTCCCATCAGGCACAGCTGGGGCATTTGCAGCAGCACTCGTGGAAATGGCATATGCCATTTGCACTGAGCCACCGCCCAAATCGATCACACCAACCGTCTTCGAGTAGTCCCCTCCCAGCTTACCTAACAGATAATTCAGAGCAACCTACAAACAAGCAGGTGCCACATACATCACAGTTTACTAACTGAGTACACCAGATGTATTGCACATGTTTTTTGACAAAAAAAGAAAAAAAAATAATTAAATTATGTAACACAGAAGTTAGGAACAATGTACATACCCATAGGTAAGATCCTTCTTGAGTTCCCTCTAGAACAGTGATCCATTTGGGATTGTACTGAAATTTGCTCTTGGTGTGGACAAGATCTCTAACCTGCATTCAGAAACAGTTAAGAAAGATAATAAAGTTTGTATCTAGAATACACACAAGACATGATTTGATTAGTAAGATGGTAATCTACCGCTTCAAGAATCTCCTCTGCCTTCTCGTCTCCGATTAATCTTAGACCAGCTGTTGCCTGCAATTTTGATAGAAAACTTCAGTTCGAGACCAAATTAACAGGACTTTGAATAGAGTGGCAGGATATGGGTAGGATGCATGACATTAAGCTTTGTTCACTACTACTTGAGATGCAATTGAAACGTGAACAAATACAGACGTATAAATATGGAGGAGGTCTTGAGATTTTCTTTTCACTAGATGATGAATTTAGACGAAGAAAACAACAATTTATTACCCCAAGTTTGAGCGGAGTATTTTTCTGAAGCCGGAGAGGGACAATCTTCTTAGCCTGCTCAAGAAGGGCGAGTAAAGAGTCTGCAGCCTCCTGAGGTTTCCCTGCAAATGAGCTCAGCCCAGGCTTTATCTGGATCAAGAAGTCACAATCATGAACACATAGTAATTCATCAATAATCCACTCAGTAACAACTTTGCTTTGCATATAAAGAAGGCAAATGAAACAAATGTTGTTTCAAATTTATTTTCCGTTTTTCCTATTCTTATCTGTTATTGCTGAAGTGTACACTAGCATCCAAATTTGAGGACCATGTGAGGACCCCAACAGGTCACATGCTGTGTGAGCCCCTTGTATATCCGCGTGCAGGATAAGGTCGTCCACCACCAACCGGTTACAAGCTTTTACTGGGTTGTTGGCTTGTTTTCGGGATGCCACAAACGATGCATTATTGTCACTTTTTTTTATATAAAAAAGGGCAATTATTGTTCACTCTTGTTGAGTCTATATTTCCTTTCTGAAGCTGAAGTGAAGTGGTAACTATCTAACTGAGCACCAACGTACCTTGGAGAAGAACTCGATGTCGTCGCCGATGGGGACGAGGTCGAGCTCCTTGTCGAACTTGAAGACGTGCACACGGCTGCCCGTGCTCCCGGCGTCGAAGATGACGGCGTACCTCCCCGTTGGTCCTCGTACCCTCGAGACCGCCTCCTCCACCGCCGGCGACTGCTGGGCGGCGGCGATGCTGCTGCCCTTTCGCCCAAGAACGACGCCGCTACTGCTTCCAGAGGTAGCGGAGACGAGGTGGAAGACGACGAGAAGCAAGGCAGCAACGCTGCCGGCGAGGCGAGCCATTGCCACTGACACTGCAATGGCCAGTTGTAGCAACAGCAGGGAGGAGCCGCCGGCCACTCACTTGTCAGTTGTCACTTCACTCGTGTCTGGACTCTGAGCTGCAGCGTACATATGGCTTTATTCTTGATGGGGAGGTGATTTGCAGGCTAGTATCTCAAGTATCATACATTTTCTTTTTCCGCGGAGCAAACTCTTCTCAAGAGCTGGCGTAGTACCTACTGTGACAAATTTCACAAGGGATGGGGTGCTAATCGAATAGCTAGTACTGCCGGTGGAGTCTTGGAGAGCTGTCGGTTGTATGTCCAATTCTTGCACGATACGTGCACGCATATAAACCACAAATCTTGTCTGGGAAGGTTCGCATTTATATAGGTTTCCTCACGTATATAAAATTGTGCTAGTTTAAGTCGCGTTTGGCACAGCTTCACTTTACCAGCTAAGTTTTTTTTTTTTGTTCAACTCCACGAGCAGCTCTCTGATGGAGGAGCTGAAACTGTTTTGATAAACTGTTTGGCAAAACAACGTCACACGTGATATTCCTTAAAACATGCTCGCATAGAATCTCACCTAGTGCCCATCAAAGCAAGGTGGAGCTGAGTAAAACTACTATTTTCAACTCTACCCCACACTTATCCTCTGTGAGAGCAGGTTCTAAGGGGCTCTTTGGGTAGAATTGTTTTGTTTTATTCTGTTTGGCGCAAAACGACTCCAAACAGTTCTAGGAGCTAGTGGTGGAGCTGTGTTAAACAGGTCCTATTGCGGAACGGTAGAGATAACTCCCGATTTGGTGGACACTTGACACACAATCCAACTTCCGGTCACAAAGACATCAACCTTGCAATCGCAGCACCACGTCATTTCTAGTTACCAACCATGTGCTACTCGATTAACCGCGATATAAAGGCTAACCCTATCCGCGAATGAAGAACACAAGAAGTTTTGACTTGTCATCATTTCTTCAATGGGTCATGATTGATGCCCATAAGGCCATAAGGACGGTCGCCATAGACAAATAAAAGGTTTGAGAAAGAGAGTAAATGTAAATGAGAACATATCAAATAATGGCCTTTTGGATTTCACCGAACTGAAGCCAACAAAATAAAATAAATAAACTCCATGACACAAGATACCAGATATGCATGTTACCATATATATAGCCACCACCTCCCATTTCCATAATTCCTATCATGGAGGATGTAAATAAGGTGTGTCAAATCTCTCCCCTACACATGATCACAGTGACCCACCTAATTAGCGAACGGCCGTTGGGCTGAAATCCAACGATCAATCCCATAGCCACCATGACTTTTCTTGATAACTTTCCAAAAAAATAAAAGTCATGGCAGCTTTTACAGAACAAATTTATCACCATAATTTTCTGAAAAAGTTGTAAGTCATGGTTTTTTTTGGGAAGGTTAGACAAATCTCGCCCCCTACACATTTTCAAAAAAAAATCTTACTTTGAAAGTTATTACAAAGTTATAGGCATAAATCAACGAACGACAGTCCCATAGGCTCGCTGCTTTCCTTTTTTTAGAAAAAATATTCCCGTAATTTTTATTTTTAGAAAGTTACAAAGTTATACTCATAGTATGTATAACTTTTTGCGGAGAAAATTTATCATCATATTTTCTTAGAAAGTTGCAAAGTTATGAAAATAACCTTTATGTATAATTTTTTGAGGAACAATACATAAAAATCATTTATATAACATTTTACATAACAAATTTATCGCCATATTTTTTATCGTATTTTTTGATATAGTTTTATATTAATTTTATAGACAACTTATCATGGTAGCTTTTCTATTCCCTCTGTCTCTAAATAAATGTCGATATGGTATTCGTGTCGGTCAAACTTTTTAAAGTTTAACTAGGTTTGTAAAAAATATTAATAATATTTGTATCTCTACACAAGTTTATTATGAAAATAGATTCAATAATCTATCTAATGATACTAATTATGTACTACAAATATCAATATTATTTTGTATATATTTGGTCAAAGTTGAAAGGTTTTGACTTTTTGGGAAACGAGAACGACACTTATTTAGGGATAGAGAGAGTAACCCAATTTTTATTCATAAACGTTAGCGGACAAATTTATTATAACAATTTCTCAACACAGATTTGTCCGACACAAATTTTGTATAATAATTTTATGAATAACATAATTTATACACATAATTTTTTGTTATCTAACAGTTTTTTTGCATAATTTGTTCCGACAAACTTCTAAATCTAAAAAAAACTGTTTCATAGTGTATATAGGAAAAGAAACACAGATTATTTAAAAAAGAAAAAAAAAGAATTGAAAACTACTTGGATGCGAACGACTCGCTCCAAAATCCAAATCGAAGGCTGCGGAGGGGAAAAAAAGAAAAAAAGATTTTCGGTCTTGCGGTGGCCTGCGGTCTGCGGTGATGTCATGAAACTAAAGGGCTCTGGCGGGATGGTGCTCCATATGGGCCTCGACGTGAGTGGGCTTTTTTGTACCCACTTGAGGCCCATCGGCGCAGTTATAGCCAGTTGGCAGAGGAGATACAGGTAACAGTTGTAAGTTCCACTGAAAAAAAGGTAACGGTTGTAAGAACTCTGTTTCTTCGTGAATAAAATGTCCTCGTCCTCGCGGAACAGCTGTGTTCATCTCCATTCCCAATCCTAAATTCTTGCTATCTTCCTTAGATTCCACCCCAGAGCTGTAGTAGCGTGACAATTGGTATCTATAGAGCATGGTCTCGGGGACGATTTTGCAAGAACTTTTTTGTTCCACTACTCGGACTGGCGTCTTGGAGCTGCAAATGGCGATGAATATGGAAGAACTGGCAAAGAAGTTCAATGGCTTTAAGGTGATGATGTAGCAGACCCTCGACAAGCTGAATGGCTTGGAGGCGTGGCGTACGACGGCTGATGCATCGCTCGGTCCGTTGCTGACGAAGACTGACGCGGCGGCGGCGCAACTGCAACAATTGGAAACCATTCCGCCACCGCCACCATCGTCGTCGCTGCTGCAGCCGCCCATATGCATCGACGTCGGAGCGGGCATATATGACCACGTCGAGTCACCATGCTACCGGGATGTTGGCGGTTTAGTCCTCGGACCCCAGGTTACGGGTACGTACCCTGAGACCTTCCCGCGCCACAATGCTTCTAGTTCTTCATTTAGAGATTCAATTTCTCGTTCAACGCCATTTCCCAAACTTGAGTTTCCCAAATTTGCTGGGGAGAATCCTCGTTTATGGCGTGGCTGCTGTGAAATTTATTTCGAGGTGTATTCGGTGAGTGACCAGTTGAAAACAAGATTCGTTGCGTTGAATTTTGTGAGTTCGGCGGCGCTCTGGTTGCAAACTCAAGAGTGGAGAGGTCGTATTGCAGATTGGGGGAAGCTCTGTGCAGCAGTATTTGAACAATTCGATAAAGATCAGTATCAATTGCAGTTGTGTTAGTTAGATTCTGTCAAGTAGACTGGGTCGGTAGCTGATTACCAACAACTATTCGAGCAATTGGCCCATGGAATTTTGCTCTACAAAAGCAACTACGATGATATATACTTTGTCACTCGATTTTGAGGGTTGAAAGAAGAGATTCGCTCGGTCATTGCTGCGCATGTGATCACATGTGGAAATATGTGGGTTTTGTACATTTGACGTCACAACTTGCTCAAAATTTTTTCAAAGTTTTATCATAGGCTCCTCATGTGATAACATGACACCTCAACAAGTTTCGTAATTTTCCGATTTCGTTTGAATTTTATATAATTAAAAATCACTTCTACCACACTTGGATGGTCATGTTCCGTGGACAAGGACTTCAAAATTTTGGGTGAGTTTTTGGATATGGCCTCAAAATACATTCTTCAACATGAATATCATTTTTCGAATGGCTAAGTTTTACTATTTCATGCACCTACAGTTCAAAGTTGGATTATGCAGCGGAAAATTCAATTTAAAGAAATTAATTAACGAAATATAGCATAAAAAGTCAAAAAATCACAAAACTTTTTGAGGTTTAATGTTATCACATGTGGAACCTATGTTAAAATTTTCAAAAAATTAAGAGCAAGTTGCGGCTGCAAAAAAAGGGAAAAACACAAAAATTCTTTGCCGATTGCCTTGGTCTAGGGCAGTCGGCAAAGAGATTATATTAAAATATTATTCAGTGCCTTTGCCGACTGCCTATACCGGGGAGCAGTCGACAAAGGAATTTAACCTAAAAAGATTGGACCGGCCCATTTCTACCTCTCTCTCTCCACTCCAATCGCCCGCCTCCCCTGCCCGCAGCGCCGCCGCCGCACCCCTCCCCTTCCCGCAGCGCCGCCGCCCCTCTCCCCTGCGCCGCGCACCGCTGCGCCCCGCACGCCGACCACGCCGCGCCCCGGGCGCCCGGCCGCGCCACGCCCTGACGCCCCGGCCTGCCTGCCCCGGTGCCCCGACTGCGCCGCGGCCCGCGCGCCCGGCCGCGCCGCGCCCCGACGCCCCGGCCCGCCCGCCCCGGCTCCCCGACCACGCCGCGGCCCGCCCCGGCGCCCGGCCGCGCCGCGCCCCTGCCCGCCCGTCCCGGTGCCCCCACCGCGCCCCGGCCCGCCCGCCCTGGCGCCCCAGCCGCGCTGCGCCCCGCGCACCCGCCCGACCGCGCCACGCCCCGGCGCCCCGCAGCGTCGGCGCCCCGCAGGCCCGGCTCCCCGG
The DNA here is from genome assembly GCA_038087645.1 of Saccharum hybrid cultivar R570. Lineage (NCBI taxonomy): Eukaryota > Viridiplantae > Streptophyta > Magnoliopsida > Poales > Poaceae > Saccharum > Saccharum hybrid cultivar. The sequence goes on from JAQSUU010000681.1 coordinate 7,309,210, forward strand.
CGCCTCGTAGCCCCGCGGCCACCCCGGCTCCTCGGCAGCCCCTGCGCCCCGGCCCCCGCAGCCCCAAGGCAGAGAGGCGTTGGAGCAGGACAAGGAAAGGATGAGAAGGGAGAAGGAGGGAGAAGGAAGAAGAAGAAGGGAGAAGAGAGAAGGAAGAAGGAAGAAGGAGAAGGAGAAGAAGAGTAAGGAGGAAGAGAGAAGGAGAGAAGGTGAGGAGGTGCCTCGACCGTCTTCTTGGTGTCTACGTTCCGTCGACACCTCCATCGTCGTCGAACTGGCTACAAGAGCAAGGTATATTAACCCCTTCACTACTTGTCGGCCTTCGTGCCGTTGTGATGTCGGCCTTCGTGCCGCTGTGGTAATCGGCCTTCGTGCCGCGGTGGTTATTGGCCTTCACGCCGTTGTGGTTATCGGCCTTCATGCCGCGGTGGTTATCGGCATTCGCGCCGTTGTTTTTTGCAGGTTTTGGAACCTCCCCGTGTAGGGGAGGTGCTGCCAGAATTTTGAGTGGATACTAACCTTTTTTTGTCCTTTTTGTAGGATCACCTGTGGGAGGTACTCGGTGACTCTGATCATCTTCGCGGGCGCTGCAGGTCTTCCTACACCGCTTCGACTCTCCACCACCCTACTACTCGCCTTTGTGCCGCTACCCTAGGTATAATTCACCTCTCATCCTTATAGTAGTTTTAGATTGCGCAGCCAAGTTAGGCGTCTCCCGTCCGAAAGGGATACGCGTTCGTTGGTATGCTGATCAGTGCATATCTGCGACAGTATCTCTTTTGGATTGTCCATGTTTTTTGGACAACACGCGGATGCGTAGATGGGTTAGCTTCCATGTTCCGCTCCCATTCGAGTCAGAGTTTTAGCCGCACCTTTCCGTTGTTCTCTGGATACACACTCTCCCCGCCGGGACGTGTATCGGGAGAACAGCGGGGAGGTGCTGTCGAAATTCCGTCTCGGATGGGAGTGGAGCATGGAAGCTAACCTCATCTACACATTTTCGGGTGGGATTAGGACCTATCCTTCACCTATTAGATGGTAGGAACGCCTTGTAGATGCAAATGATGGTTTTATTACTCGCTTACATTGGCGCATAACAGAGGATAGATGACCGTGAGTGGATGTACACTGGCTGGACAACTAAGAGGAAGAGCGATGAATGGGTTAGGGGGACCAATAATTTCCTAGAGCAAGCATTTAGGCTAGCTGCTCAAGGGTTAGATCGGACGTTGTGTCCCTGCAAAGAGTGTAAGAACCAAAAAAGAAAAGTACAGAGGGAGGTCTACAAAGATCTTTTCAAGTACGGATTTGTGGAAAACTACAAGAGGTGGATCTTCCATGGTGAAGCAAAAGCGCATATTAGAGAGGAGGAGGTAAGAGCATGCCTCAAGGAGTATGATGGAGATGCTGTGTTGGCCGACATGGTGGTAGACTATAACGAGGCACATGGCAATGAAGGATTGATGGAGGAGGATCCAGAGGAAACCACAAAGGCTTTCTATGAAATGATGTCTTCAGCGTAGAAGCCCCTTCACGAGAAGACAACAATGTCGCAACTAGATGCCGTTGGTCGCCTTCTAGGGTTGAAGTCGCAGTTGAGCCTGAGTCGAGACAGCTTCAATCTCATGTTGACAGTTTTGGGCACAATGCTTCCGAAGGATCACACGCTGCCGAAGAACACGTACGAGTCAGTGAAGCTCCTCCGTGCACTTAAGATGTCATATGAATCGATCCATGGTTGTCCTAATGGGTGCGTCCTATTTAGGGGAGAAGATCTAAAGGTTGTAATGCACTGTCCAAAGTGCAAGGCCTCTAGGTATGTGGAGGTAGATGGTGGTGCTGGCAATAAGGTAGAGTCTAAGATCCCCAAGATGATCGTTCGGTACCTTTCACTCACCCCGAGGCTCCAACGGATGTTCATGACAGAGGAGTCCGCGAAGTAGATGACATGGCACAAGGATGGCAAAAGATACAGTGACAAGATGGTACACCCATCGGATGCTGAGGCATGGTAGTACTTCGATATGCAGTATCCTGACAAAGCTAAGTACGCTCGGAATGTACGTGTAGCCATAGCAACAGATGGGTTCAACCCGTATGGAACACATGCAGCCCCGTACACTTGTTGGCCCGTATTTGTGATCCCCCTCAATCTTTCCCCCGGCGTCATGTTTGAACCGAAGAACGTGTTATTGTCACTGATAATACCTGGACACCTAGGCAACAATATGGGTGTGTTCATGCAGCCATTGTGGGATGAATTGGAACATGCTTGGGAAAAGGGGGTACTGACATACGACCGAGCTACAAAGAAGAACTTCACAATGCATGTGTGGTATCTGTATTCAATGCATGACTTCCTGGCGTATGGCATATTCTATGGGTGGTGTGTTCATGGGAAGTTCCCTTGCCCAGTATGTATGGAATCTGTGATGTTCACCTGGCTGAAGAAGGGTGGCAAGTACTCTTCGTTTGACAAACATCGTCAATTCTTGCCTGAGAACCATGAATTCAGACAAGACACCCAACACTTCACTAAAGGAGTTGAAGTCACCGACCCTATTCCTGAGATTAAGAGCGATGCCCAGGTCCTTGTCGAGTTACAGGCTCTCAAAATCGACAAAGACACCGGTGGTTTTATTGGGTACGGTCAGGAACACATGTGGACCCATATATCGGGCTTGACTAGGCTCTCCTACTTCAAGGACCTTCTGCTTCCACACAACATCGATGTGATGCACATAGAAAAGAATATCGTTGAGGCACTTTGGGGAACCCTCATGGACATAAAACAGAAGTCAAAGGATAACGTTAAGGCTAGACTTGACATGGAGGTGATCTGTGATAGACCAAAGCTAGTGATGAGGACCCCTACGCTGGGCAAGAATTGGAGAAGAGGGCCAGCCGATTACATCCTAAAAAGGAGCGATAGGAAGGAAGTGCTAGAGTGGATGAAGACTTTACTGTTTCCTGATGGGTATGCGGCGAATCTGAGTAGGGGAGTGAACCTTAAGACTATGAAAGTCTTAGGGATGAAGAGTCATGACTTTCACAAATGGATTGAGCGACTTCTTCCTGCGATGACCCGTGGATACCTCCCCGAGCCAGTTTGGCGCGTTCTGGCAGAGTTGAGCTATTTCTTCCGTCAGCTTTGTACCAGGGAGTTATCTCGAGAAGTGATTCGTGACCTAGAGCGTCTTGCACCGCTGCTGATTTGCAAGTTGAAGATGATCTTTCCACCCGGCTTCTTCCTGCCAATGCAGCATATGATCTTGCACCTACCTTGTGAGGCACGGCTGGGGGTCCTGTGCAGGCCTGTTGGTGCTATCCAATCGAGAGGTGTCAAAAGATTCTTCGAAAAAAGTGTAAAAATAAAGCTAAAATTGAGGCTTCCATGGCAGAGGCAGCAAGAGTGGAGGAGGTGTCGAACTTCACAAAGGCGTACTATACCGACAACCTTCCGAACATGAACCCACTCCCTCGTTACAATGAGGATGAGAATTTATCGACCCTGAGCCTTTTCATGGGGCAACTCGTAAGGGGAAGCGCAGGTACCCCCAATACATTGCAACAACATGAGTTTCGCACTATCACGCTCTACGTGTTGTTGAACCTTGAAGAAGTGGTTCCTTATCGAAAGTAAGTTCTCAATTCTTGACTTGTTACATACGTAGTCAATATCCTCCATCTATCGGTCCGACCCCCTTCATCTCTTGTTTTTCAGGGAGTTTTTTAAGGAATACTGGCGAAGGAATATGACTCCTACCGTCCAAGAAGAAGATGATTTCCTCAAAAATGCTAGGCCCGATTTTATTTCATGGTTCCGTACAAAGGTACCATCAAACTTACCTCGTTCCAACTTTGAGATTCCAATTTGCACCTAGGAGCGAGTAATGTAACGCTCTACCTGGCCTCACCTTGCAGGCACGCACAGATAGGGAAATGAGTCCTGAATTGAAACAGGTTGCATGCGGCTGCAGTAGTAGGGTGAATGCATTCATCGTTTATGATGTCAATGGCTATCGCTTTCGCACGAGAAGCCAGGAGGAGAGTCGGCCCGGTCGAAAGACCACGTGCACAGGAGTTTGTACGCCCGACAACGATGGTGTCAACTATTATGCCATAGTGGAAGAAATATATGAGCTCAAGTTCCCGGGCCCCAAAGCTCTAAAACCAGTCATCTTCAAATGTCATTGGTTCGATCCTAATGTCACGAGAAGAGCCGAAGACATTGGACAAATCGAAATTCAACAAGATTCTATCTATAGTGGAGATGATGTCTATATTGTGGCTCAACAGGTCACAAAAGTTTATTATCTTCCATGGGCGTGCCAAAAAGACGAGAGGCTTAAGGGATGGTACCTTGTGCAATTGGTATCGCCGCGTGGTAAAGCGCCTGTCCCAAACGATGATGATTACAACTTCAACCCGAAGGCAGATAGCGGAGAGTTCTATCAACCTAAGGGGCTAGAAGAGCATTTGGAGATAGACATTCTTTCACTGATGGGCATGGAAGTAGACAACGACATCGATGAGGACGAGGGTGAAGTGGTGCAAGATTGTAAGGACCTAATGATGCTTGAGCGATGGAGGGCTCGGCGTGAACTAGGTGTTGAGGACGATGGAGGTGGTGAGGAGAATGAAAATGATGAGGACTTAGGTTTTGAAAATATTGATAGTGATGATGACAGCAGTGATTATGATGACGGTGGAGGCGATGATGACAATGGTGATAGTGATGATGAGGACTTTGGTTTCTAATTCATGTAATACTATATTGTTCTTATTATTACTTTGCAATTATGTTTCATTCATTTTGCATCTCTTTAAAAGTACTTTTGATTATTTGTGCTTCATTTTACATCTCTTTAAAAGTACTTATCGATTATTTGTGCTAATTGGTTTAATCTTTGTCATTTCAGGTACAGGACAAAATGCTGGGCGGAGGTAGACGCCGACGACCGCTATGAAAGGTCACCTTGATCTACATGTCGACCGGCGTCGATGACGACGCAGAGGAGGAGACGCCGTTGGTGGACTCATCGGTGAGGTCCCACACACGTCGCTCGTCGACGAGGGAGCTCTTTCCCCCAGACGACCACCAGGACAGGGGCGACGAGGACGGGGGCGGCGAAGGCAGGGGGCACGAGGGCAGGGGCGGCCAGGACGAGGGTAGCCAGGGCAGGAGCGGGGCGACACCAGGGGAGACGTCTTCGTCAGGTTTGAGGAAGCCCTACCAGCGCGGGATCACGCGCCTCCCTTCCGCCCCGCTCGCGGTAGCCCACCGTCCGGTGATTCGACCCGAGGGTCCAAAGTAAGTAACCATTCATGTTTTCACAACTTATTCATATGACATGTTGAAAATTGAACTTTGGACTAACAGTTGTTCTTAATGACTCATGCAGCAACTGGAAGCTTGTGAACGGGGGCAGTTCACGCCATATTAATGGCATGCTGGGCCTCCTAGTTAAGAAGCACTACCCTGGCCTTGTCATCATAGATGGGATCCAAAAGCCACCCAATAAGTGGCCAGAGTTCTACAAGGTCAAGGACGCAGACGAGGTCCCCCTTGCCGACGTGATCAAGAGGGAGTTCTGGGTGAGTCTTCATCGTACCGCTTTGTTAATGTCAATGCATTTGTTGGATGTTGTTGAAATAATAAAATGATACATGATATCTATATGTAGGAGTGGTACACGTGCGAGCCAGGGCACGAGATCAAGGCGTCGCGAGTGCAGGACAAGGTCTGCATGGAGAGACTGAAGGACATGTACTACGAGGCGCACCTCCAGGTCCTCATCAACTACCACGCCGAGGTGCTTGGCCAGTCGCTGCCGAAGTCGCAAGCCAGGGCGATGATCCTCTCGCCCAAAACTGACCTCCCCAGGGAGATCTACCTTCGGGTAAGTAGGAAACATTAATTTTGATTCCATTCTAATTTAGGAGTAATCACTCAAATGCACGTTTTTCTGTAGTATCCTGCTGATTGGTGCAAAATGCACATGGACTGCTGGGAGGCGATTGTGGACTCATGGACAACGCCAGAGGCGTACGCGAGGCGCAGGGAGAAGTCCGGACATGCCAAGGGGAGGACAGGGCCAGCACACCACCAAGGGAGCCGCCCCCTCGGAGCGTACATGGACACATGGGTACCCTTCACACTGATTTATTCATTCATTCATTTATTTATTTATTCATTCTCATTATGTGTAATCGTTCTTGTGTTTTCCTCGTAGACCCAGTCGCATGGTGGCCAGATGATCAACGAGTTCACGGGCTACGTCCTGTCTCACCAGGGCAAAGCGACAAATCCAGACAACGTCTACGACCCGACGAAAGGGGCTAATGCGTTCACCAACCCGAACGCCTATGAGAAGGTGGTCCAGTGCACCGAGGCAGTTCGCAAGCGCCATAGTGAGGCCTACGATCCAGCCACTGAGCCCCTTGACATGGACGTCCTGATGAGGACGGGAGGAGGGAAGCAGCATGGCCGGTACTTTCTTGCCCACAGCGTAATCGACCCGACCACTGTTCCCACCCTTCGTGAGGTTCGTCGATCGGACAGCACGACCTCCTCGGATGTCCCCATACAACCTCGGTGGCCAAGCTCTACGTAGATGATGGCGGCGGTTCAGGTAACTATTTGTCGTTCATTGGTTTTACATATGTAGCTTTCCTTCCGTGATCTTCGCTCCACCACCTGTTCTCAGTCCACCCCCTGTTCCTAGCCCTTTAGGGACTCCAGTGAGTTTCTAGCAGTCTTTGTATTGTTTTTCGCTTGTGCGGCCATCCCACAGGTACTAATGAGATCGCTTTTCCTCTGTGCAGCCACTGTCGGCGGGTTCAAACCCGACTCCACATGGCCTTTCTCCAGGCCATGTGGGGCCGGTTTCCCCTCAGCCATAGCTCTCGTGGCCAGGTGGCGTTCCTCCTAGGCCTACGCAGGAGGGGGGCTCCGGGTGGGCTAGCGACTCTCCGCCTGCCCACCAGATCGGATCCGGGTGGGTGTACAACAGTGCGCCGTAGGTTGGACCGTCCGCGTGGCCTTCGTGGCCAGCTGGGAGCTCTTCACACTATGGTGGCGACGGGTCGTAGGATGCGTGACTGCCTATGTGGTTCTTCTACTTTGCAGGATATTTGATGTTGGTTTTGCACACCATGTTGGATGTTTGATGTTGGATGCTCGATTAGTACGATTTGTTGGATTATGGACTTGTTGGACCCCTTTGTTATGAATTATATATGCTATATATGTGGATTTGTGTGATATATATATGTGGATCTGTGTGATATATTTGAATTTGTTGTTGTGATGTAAAACAGAAAAAACAGATCAAAAATTTACTTATTCTAGCTTTGCCACCTGCCACGTGGAAAGCAGGTGGCAAAGCTGGAATCTCAGAAACCATGGCAGCTTTACCACCTGCCAATCAAGGCAGTCGGCAAAGAATCCTTTGCCACCAGCCAATAAAGGCAGTCGACAAAGAATTTCTGTTCTGAAAAAAATTAAAAAATCATTTGCCACCTGCCAATCAAGACAGTCGGCAAAGAATTTCTGTCCTAAAAAAATAAAAATAAAAAAACCTTTGCCACCTGCCAATAAAGACAGTCGGCAAAGAAATTCTGTTCTAAAAAAATTAAAAAAAAACCTTTGCCGACTGCCGCGTGGCAGTCGGCAAACAAAACGCGCACCGTCATTTCACGACGGCGTACATCTCCTTTGCCCACTGTCGTGTTGACAGGTGGCAAAGCCTTTGCCGACTGCATTCCACGTGGCAGGCGGCAAAGTTTTCTTTGTCGACGAATTCTTTGCGACCTCTTCTTTGCCGACTGCCACGTGTAATGCAGTCGGCAAAGCCTTTGCCACCTGTTTTAGTGCCTTTGCCGACTGCTTCTGGCAGTCAGCAAAGGGGGGCATTCCTATAGTGCAAGCGACCAAAGCGAAGATGGAGTCAGCCCCGTTGCGAAGTTGTCCTGTCCATTGTTGTCTCTAAACATTCCACCAATCCAAGATGGAGTTGCATGGTGCGAGCTGATGTGTTTCCCTCAGCGCTGATCAGATGCACCACCATACTTGCTTGGAGTAGGAGCAGTCCACGATAATGTGATCAATGGATTCTGGTTGCTGGTCGCACAGGTAACAATTGACATGTGCCTCCAACCCGTGTTGCCGCCGCCTGTCGGCTATCCAATGTCGCCGCCTCATAGCAAGCCATAGGAATAGCTTGATCTTTAATGGCGCCCATGAATCCCAAATCATGTTGCAACCCGGCGGTGGGTGCGAGCCTTGGTGTAGAGCTTCATATGCCGACCTGACAGAGAAGTTTCTGTCGGACGCCCACCTCCATATCAGACGATTAGGGCTGTCATCGAACACGACATCTTGCGTGTCGTTCCGGACGTGCATGTAGTCTGAGATTGCTGGCACCGATAGCCCTCCTCTAATTTGCTAAATCCATGTCCTGTTCGGTAGCGCCTCGACCACCGTTTGCTTCTGAACCACCCTTTTAGGGATGAGTTTAAATAATGTCGGTGCCATTGCTTGGATGGATGTCCCATGGATCCAGTTGTCCGTCCAAAAGAGGGTATCTGTACCGCTGTCGATGACTGAGTAAGTGGAGGCGCGAAAGAAGGCAGCTGCCTCAGGAGATGTCCGCAGCGGCAGTTCGGACCATGCTCGTTCCTGGTCGGTCTTCTGCAGCCAAAGCCATTTGGCTTCAAATGTAGTCCCAGCTAGCCTTAGGTCTGTGATCCCTAGGCCTCCAATCTCTTTGGGTCGGGTGCAAGTCTGCCAAGCCACCATACACTTTCCCCTGACCGAACCATCCTTCCTTGCCCAAAGAAATTTCCTGCGGATAGAGTCTATTTCCTGCCGTGCCCAAGGTGGCAGTCCATCAGCTAGCATACAATAGATTGGCACCGCCGAGAGCACTGACTTGATCCAAATAAGTCTGCCACTCCGCGCCATCAGCGGCCCATGGCATGCCGGCAGCTGCCTAGCAACTGCATCAATGGTTTTCCGGATGTCGCTCTTTGGGATCTTGGATGTGCTCAGTGGGAGCCCCAGATAGCGGATTGAAAATTCAGCTATTTGGCATCCTAGAATATCTCTGATTGCCGTCAAGGACTCATCTGCACCGTATATGTTCGTTACTGAGCATTTTGCTAAGTTTGTGCACAAGCCTGAAGCTTCACCGAAGATGGCCAGGAGTTCCCTGATTGATGTGGCCTCCTGTACATCCGTGTGGGCAAACAAGATTGCGTCGTCGGCGTAAATGCTGCACTGAAATTTGATCCCCGCTTGCCTCAGTCCCCGGATGACTCCTTCGTCCCGTGCCTTGACGAACAGTCGGCTGAACACTTCCATTGCCAGGATGAACAAGAGCGGTGAAAGGGAGTCACCCTGTTAGGAGGATGCGCGAAGATGCCGTGGACAGCAATGCTGTAATCCATCTGTGCCAAGTGTTTCCGAATCCCAGCGCTTGCATGACATCTAGGAGGAACGGCCATGAAAGCGTGTCGAAAGCCTTGGATATATCCAGCTTGAGCAGGATCCTTGGAATCTTCCTCTTTCGGTACAGCACCGCGGCTCGCTGGACGAACTTGTAATTGTCGTGGATCGACCTGCCGCGGATGAATGCGTTTTGGTTTGCCGAGACGAGGTCATCCATCCTTGGCGCGAGCCTCAAAGCCAATATCTTGGACACCAGCTTCGCAATGCTGTGAATCATTGTGATCGGTCGGTAGTCTGCTGGTGCGGAAGCATCGGCCCGCTTTGGCAGAAGGACGATGAGGGCGCTGTTTAGGCGATGGAACGCCCGGTTGTCGCCGAACAGCAGGGCGTTGATGGCCACCATGACATCGTGCCTGATTACCGTCCACGAGGACTTGTAGAATGCGCCCGTGAACCCGTCCGGGGCCGGGCGTGGGGCGCGGTCGGACGGGATGGCTTTGATTGCGGCCCAAACTTCCTCGTCCGTCACTGGCTGATCCAGCAACGATAGGTCGTGGCTGACGATGCCTATGTGTTCGAAACGATAGGCCCTCGCTATGTCATCTGCCGTCGTGACCGTGACCCCGTCTTGCTGGATGCTGGTGATCAGATTGCGACGCCTCCGCCCCCGAGCGAGAATGTGAAAGTATTTGGTGTTCGCGTCCCCCTCTGCCAGATAGCGGACAGGTGCTCGCTGGCGGGCGATGGTGCGCTCCATAGAGGACAGCCCCAGGCATTTGTGTTTGAGTTCACCGCGCAAGGCTCTTTCATCTGCTGTGAGGTTCCTTTGGTCTGAGACTCGGTCCAGCTTGCAAATGAGGAGCTGCTCCTTAATGTTCCCAATCCTGCGTGCAGACCAGATTCGCAGTTCGGTGGCGAGGTTTTTGAGCAGGGCGGCGGATTGGGTCTGTGATGTTATCCGAGCAGCGCCATCCCTGTTGGTAGTCGCTGAACTTGGGCCAAAACACCTTGAAGTGGAATCTTGGTTTTGGTGTCGTACTTAAATTGGTCTGCAGCAACAACGGGCAGTGGCCGGAAGCGGTTCATGGTTCGGCGGTTGATACGATTGTTGTTCTTGTCTGCCTCGTCCAAGATGAGGTTGAAGTCCCCGATCACTACCCAAGGACCTGCGCATTGGTCCCTGATCGCCTCAAGTTCCTCTAGGAACAAGGTTTTGTCAGCCTCATCCTGAGGCCCGAAGACAACAGTGAGCCACCAGGGTGCTGAGAGGCCATCATCGTGGCTGATTGCAGGGCTGCTGGAGCTGCAGCCCCGACGAGAGTCGAGTGCACGGCCACCGTGACTGAGAAGCAGCCGATGCGAGGGTCCGAGAGCTCTACGTCTGGCCCCTTCGCGGCGACCAGCACCCCTCCACGCGTATTGGCTGCCAGCACATAGGCGAAGTCAACATAGTTCATACCAAGCATAGATGATACAAGCCATGGTCCTGACATAGTTTCGACCAAGCACACTATATGTGGTCGAACGTCCGCTACCAAGGTCCTGACATTGTCGCGGCGAGCTCTGGTGTTAAGCCCACGCATGTTCCAGCACATGATGGTTGTACTATCCATTGCGATGATCAACCGTGTTGGCTTGCGCGGCCCTACTTGTGCATCGGCTGGGAATAGTTCGCGAAGCGCTGGCATGTTGTCACTACGGAAGATTTCATCGTACTGCAGCATTGCAGCGTTTGGCGCCTCCGCCTGGTCTGGTCGTTGGCCAGTCCCTGCTCCCCTTCCGGCACCGATTTCGCCTTGCTTTGGTTTTGAATGATTCGCGGCCTCCAGACGAGACGAGCACCTTTGGTTTGTTGCTTTGGCCTTAATTTGTTGACGATGCTGATGACGCGAACGGGAGGGATCATTGGTGGGCCCCACGTTCCTTGACCGGCCCGTTGCTCCCGGCGGCGCCGCCTCTGCCGTCACCGTCAGGCCCCCGGACCTTGATGCATGGAAGCGGTGGCGGTCTGGGTTTCCGTCATGGCCGCTAGCTGCATCATCGGAGGATGGTTGCCCATTCGGAGAGTCGGGCCGTGGCGTATAGTCGACGACGCTCCGTAGGTGGACGAGGACGCGGCGGTAACTGAACGTCTTCTTTTGCCAGAGGACTGGTTGGGCGCCCCTGAACCGCACGCCGCCGCCGCCGTTCGCCGACGAAGATACCTCGTTCTCCGCCACCGCCAATCGCACCACCCGCGGGATCGCGCTGGGGTCGCGCGTCCACGCTGAAAGCCGGTAGGCCGAGAGGTCCTCGCCCGTAGCCGACTCCGGCTGGACCGAATGAATCCAGCAGTGCGGTGCCAGAATTTTTGCGGCCGTGTCCTCACGCCAGACGTGCGGAGGAATGCCCTCGAGCACCAGATTTACCTTGAGGCTGTGTTCAGATTCGAAATTTTTGGGAGAAAAATTTCTGTAGTACTTTCGTTGTTATTTGGTAAAATTTGTCTAACGGCTCAAAAGATTCACCTCGACATTTACAGACAAACTATGCAATTAGTTATTTTTTTTACCTACGTTTAATACTCCATGCATGCGTTCAAAGATTCGATGTGATGGGTGGAAGAGGAAATATTTTGGGAAGTGAACGGGGCCTGAACAACAACACCGATAGCTCGGCATTCGCTACGCGCGTCCAGGTCGATCACTGGATTGCCTGTAGTGATATCCTCGTCGAGGTCGATCATTGGATTGCCTGTAGCGCCGCCTCGGCCCTCCGCCACATCTAGGGATGGCGTCCGGCCAGTCGCTGCCGAACCCCGCGGGGTGTCTTGGCTTCCCCCCGGCGAGCCCAAACGAAGCGCCCGGCCGCTGGGCCTCCCTCGCGGGCCGTGTTGCCATTCCTCGGACGCTTGCATTCCTTAGCCAGATGGCGGAGACCGTGGCATCGAATGCACCGGCGCGGCAGGTGGCAGGTGGCGACGCGGTGCTTGTAGGAGAGGCAGTTGAGGCAGCGGCCGTCGAGCTCGGCCGGCAGGCGAAAGTTCACCGGCGCGCGATCTGGCTTGTTCCTTGGCGGCTGGCGGCCTTCATCCTTGGACAGAACCCGCTGCCAGCCGTCCGCGTCGGGCACCGTCGCCCTTCTCTGCGGGCCAAGACACTGGTGCGCGGGGGCACGCGCCGCCGCCCGCGGCCCGAGTCGCTAGAGCACAGGCACCCTTGTGGCCGCCGGCCCTGCTCCCGCTGCGCGCTTGGCAGCGGCCATGGCCCTGCGGCGCCGGCGGCGCTTCGTCCTGCTGTTGCCCGGCTGTGCTCCCTAGGGCGGAGATGCGTCCGAGGCCTGCCCCGCCTCCAGCACCACACTAGGCGGCGGTGGCGGGGAAGCCGTGGGCGCCGGGGACCCCATGCCCCGATGGGCGGCCTCCAGGTACGACGCCGACGAGGCGGTAGGCGACTCGAGCTCGTAGTCGGACTCACTGGCGCACGAGTCCATCTCCCACCGAAGAGCTTTGCCTCTACCCGCAGACCGCTTGCCTGGAAAGAAAGGCTGGGCGGACGGGGAGAGGGAGGAGGAGGAGGGGGGCTTACCGGTAGTGGAGGCGCTCAGGGAGGTGGCTGACGGCGCCTGGGTGGCCGCCGGCAGGCTTGGGGAGGGGGACGGGGAAGGGGAGCGAGAGCCCATTTTCGCTGTCACCGACCTTTGTTTTTTATCCCGCAAGCGATGGGTTGTGACAGGTGCCTCAGTTTCTGTTGTTGATCACGCAGATCACTATAATATGGTTTCACCGTTTCAGGCTTCCCAATCTAGTTTATTTCAGTTTTTTCTGCTATGACATTTTGAAACGAACAAGGCAGGAGAACAAACAACAGGTTTACAATAGAAAAACAACAGCTACAAAAACTAAAGTAAGATAACTCAACCAACAACAACATGCTTGCACCATGAGCAACAACCACAACAGAGGCAACATTTAACCAAGAGCCAAAGAAATTTTTGTCACCACGCGCCGCCAGAAAAGCATGACATTTATTTTAAACCTATCAATGGCTTGAGAAGGGCCAGCACGGTGGCAAAAAAAATCCATTATGCGACATGTATAGTCTTGCATTGTATCATTGTTGAGCTTCGTATCATTCCCAACAATGTTCAAATCTTTTAACACACCGCATACAGTAAAAGGCATGCAACTTTGATTAAATGGCGATCTATCATAGGAAGTGTGATGGTATATTGCTACACTGGTCAATGGTGAAGGAGACAATTTGTTGGTTCTGGTGTGCATATGTTGTGTGTACAAAGATAGGACCTTTACATCATCCATCCTAGCTAGTTGTAGTGGTAAAAGAAGATGTTGCCTCTGTCAATGGATCCTCTATCAACCAAGGCTCTTCTTCCTTGACCTCGATTGTACAACGGATAGGGTCGTCTTCGTGGGTAGTGGCAAAGATGGTATCCACAATTGTCTTGTGCATCTGCAACAACTTCCTCATTATCAGATGTATCCTCCACTAGAATAACACCCTCGGTAGAAGTGGCGGTCTAAAGCCATGTCTGTTCTTTCTTCTAAACATTTGAGGTCTATTAAGGCATCTCAATAACCTAGTCCATGGGCATCTTTTGGTGAATCTCTTTGTCAAACAGAAATACCGGAAGTGAGCGTCCGTCCCCTCGCGTTGGTTCGGACGCGGCTTCCAATCCGCCTCGCCCGTCTCTCTATCTCTATGCTCCGTCTCGCCCTCCCCATCTCTAGGTCTCTCATGTTTGCTGGCAGCAGCAGAGCCCCGCGCGCTGGCACTGTTGCTTCCTTCCTCCACCCAAGCCGACCATGTCGTCTCCTCCCTCAGTTCGCGCAATGCCTCCCGGCCTCTTTCCCGACCTAGCGTGTCACGATGTGTCGCCGCCACGGGCTGCCACCGCTGCCCCTGCCGATGGCGGCTGGACGCAGGTGCCGGGGCGCCTCAGGTCGTCTCCAGTCAAGCCAAGGGGTACCCATGAGACGCTGTCGGTGCTGGTGGTGCTCGCACACCGCTAGCTTCCACCCTGACAGCCGGAATCGACCGGCCCTTGTTCTCTCGCCCATATATTGCAAATGTATGTTTCAATTGTTGTAGTGTTTTAGAGGTATATTGCAAGTGTATCATATAGATGTTGCAAAAGTAGATCGGGATATTGCATATGTTGCAATGGCTATACACGTATGTTGTAAGCGCCTATTTCAAATGTTTCATCTGTTTTTTTCAAATGTATGTTGCAAGTATTTTTATTTGAATGTTGCTTATATTTCACACATAACTACCCCAGATCTGACATTCAGTGTCGGTTCAAAATCCCCTTCGCTGCAGGATTTTTAACCAACACAGGCAAATCGGCAGTGATGGGGTCCACATCAATTGGCACTGATGTGGTTTATAGGAAACCCAAAAATGGGCTGAAAAATAGGAAACAAATTTAATACTGGGAGAGACCCCACTGGATAGCCACACGATCGCGTGTAAGAGGTCACTCAATTTTTCGCGCAAAAAATGCGTGCTTCGCAGCCACTGGTTTTTGAACCCTTAACCTTCTGCTTCGCGTATTCGTCCCCTAACCACTCCACATGTAAGACGCTTGTGTCCAAATGAGATATTCGTTCTAGTCATTTTATGTTCATCTAATTTTGAAATAAGTATTTGGAACGCTAAAAGAATTCAAATGAAAAGGTTGTAGACTACAAAGTTTTATAACTTTTTGAGATCTACAACTTTGGTTTTGGTCATCTCTACCTCCGAGGTCATTTGAAGAATTTGAATTTCAAATGTGAGAAAATTCAACAGTAATTTTTCTTGGACAAATGATTTCAAATGAAAAAGTTGTCAACCCCAAAGTTGCACAACTTATTGAGATCTACAGCTTTTGTTTTTGCGTGTTTCTTCATCTGAGGTCGTTTGAAAAATTGAAATTTTAAATTTGAGAAATCAAACATAATTTTTGTTAGATAGATGGTTTCAAATAGAAAAGTTATTCTACAAAGTTGCATAACTTTTTGAGATCTACAACTTTGTTTTGGTTGCTTCTCCATTTGAGATCCTGAAAAACCACTACACACTCACTTATGGCTATGTAACATATAGCTTTAGTTGGTATTAACTTCTATAAAAATTTTGCGAATCAAATAGAGTGACATCATAACGACTTCATATAAGAAACCTGTAAACTACAAAGTTACATAACTTTTTAATATCTACAACTTTTTTTAGGTCGTTTCTCCATCATAGATCCTTAACTACCTCTACAGACTCACTTATAACTATAAAGCATATAGACTCTTTTTGGTATTAACTCTATAAAATCTTGTGGTGTATATTTGGACATCTAAATGATGCAAAAAAAAATTGAACTACAAAGTTGTAGATCTCGCCGAGTACTACAACTTTGATATAAATTTCATCTTCATTGGACATCATATGAGAAAGTTATAAAGTTTTTTTTGCAGCATGTTCAAGTCACGAACCGGGAGTGATAGTATCAGTGTAGATTTTAGCCAAAAACCAGCAGTGATGGCCCAATATCAGTATCGATTGGACCTATCACTGTTGGTTTTAACCATAAACCGGCGGTGATCTGCTAGGAGGCACTATCACGGTAGGTTTTTTAAGCAGTGAATGTCAGATTGAATGTTTGCAAGTGTTTTTGTCAGGATGTTGCATGTGTTGCATGGCTTTTCATGTGTGTTTTTAGCTGTTTTTGTAAATGTTTCAAATGCATGTTTCAAGTGTTTCAACTTTCTTCAGACGCATGTTGCAAAAGCGGCGTGGACGGCCCCCGCTTGGTGCAGGCATGCAGCAACCATGGCATCCGGACACGGGCGTCCGTCCAGATGTTTAAGCGCCGGTACTGTCCTTTGTCAAATGGCCTTTGTGCCAACTCTGTAGCCATCTTGTCGATGGTACGTAGTGTGTTGAGCCCTCGTCTCGGAGCTCCACTATGCTTCACATGCATATCAGTCTTGAGATCAATAGATGACGCATACTAAAGATTCATAAAAAAAATTCATTCTTTATTCATTAATGAACTCATATTCGACAAGGTTCATGCTTTTCATAGATTGGACCATAGGCCTTCAGTGTCAATAATTAGAGAACAGCAGTACTACATTACGTTATTTACCTCTGTTACATAGTATCAGATCGGACGTCGATACCTCAACCTTTCTCTTTTGCTCCTTTCCTCCCCTAGTTGTGCCCCTCCATGGCCGCTGATACTTGATCACAAGTGGTTGTCTGGCTTGCATAACGCAGTGGCAAGAAGGGCTCGCACAAGGCAAGAGGTCCACAGGTTCTATATGCCTCACTTCTAAAGACACTTAGTAGAGGCGACTGTAAAAACTGCCCGAAAGTTACAAATTAGATGCTCATGATTGAGTTGGGTTGGAACTGAGTTAATGTCAACATGAACCATGGCTGCCACTCACAATAAAATTATTGTAATACGTTGGCGAACACATATATATTGAAAGATATAATAGAAATTTATACTTGAATACACACTACTTCAGTTGTTGGCCCCTTTGTTAATATGCGCTCAGGTTGTGCTGTTGCCTGTAGGCCCAAAGTCTATCTCATGCAGATCCATGGCCCTTTTTCGGTGACAATGCCTCAATAGCTGTACCCAAAGGCCACGCAGCTTCAACGTAGTACTCTCCATGCTTCACCTTGGATACCAGTGTGACCTTCTTTATTGACTTCAGGCCCAGGGTTAAAAAAACCGCTCGGTAAACCGCGGTTTACCGCGGTTACCGGCCTAACCGGGCCGGACCGGTTCCGGTCCGGTCCGGTTAGGTATTCCCCAAATTCAAATTTAAAATTTGAAAAAAAAATGCTGAAAAAATTCCTAAAAATAGTTCATGGTTTATAGAAGCCAATGGTGTAAAAATTTTTCAAATTCGAGTTCGTTTAGTATTTATTTATACGTATAGAAGTTTGAAAAAAAAAGAAAAAAAATCCCGGTCCTGCCCCGTTAAGGCCCCAAATTCAAATTTAAAATTTGAAAAAAAAACAAAAAATGCTGAAAAAATTCCTAAAAATAGTTCATGATTTATAGAAGCCAATGGTGTAAAAATTTTTCAAATTCGAGTTCGTTTAGTATTTATTTATATGTATAGAAGTTTGAAAAAAAAAAGAAAAAAGAAAATTCCAAACTCAAACCGAGTGGTTACCGCTCCAAACCGCCCGGTAAACCGGTGACAAACCGAACCGAAGGCGCGTTTGAATTCAAATTCAAATTCGACCGGTTACCGACCGGTTACCGGTAAACCGGAACCGGAGGCCGGCGGTTTGGGGTGACCGGTCGGTAAAAAAAAAACCCTGTTCAGGCCTACACAAGCACACAACCAACACATGAATTACATATATACATGCATGATGTGTAACATCCTATTTTACTGCAAAGAAGTTTCTTGCATGTGGAGTAAATAATATTCAGAACTAATTCTCTACTAACCGAAACCGTCTACGAGCAATGTGTACTGGTAAGTAAGATCCATGCACAAGTATGGCACATGAATGTCCTGAACACTGGGGTATGCAGCTTTTGCTTCTTTAATACTCATTTGGCAAACCTTCTTTGCAACAACTCTGAACGCAGAAGGGGTCGACTTTGCACTGGGGAATTTCCCGTCTATGATCCCAACCTTTTCATATGGAGAAGAAAATGTTAACATACATACTGTGCCTTGCAAACATTCCAATTACATATAGATCATAATTTGAGGAATTATTAGTTTTAATTAATACCTGTGCGGCCAAAAAGTGAAAGCTTGATGCAAGGTAGAGGTTGTCCTGGCCAGCTCCACCCCCCCCCCCCCCCCCCCCCCCCCCCCCCATTCCACACACCATTGAAGGAGCAACTCTTTGTGTTACATGGGGCATTCAGGTTTAGTGCCTTAGTTATCTCTTCCCTACATTTTTCATACACTGCTCCTTCAGGTGAGGCGGTTGCATCGTATTGCTGCCCATTGTATGTGTAGTTACCTTTTTTTTTAAAAAAAAGAGGGAACATTGCATTGAATTTATAAAATTCTTCAAATAAAAATAAAAATGAAATGCTTGTATGAGCAAGGTCAACATACACACCTTTGAATCCACGCAGCATGCAGGAACTAAATTGTCCACACTTTGCATTTAGAATCTTTACTCGAGCTGCAAAAGCACCATATTGCAAGTAGCTGCAAGAAAAATTAACTTGGTTATCATTCCTCGTATATATCGCCTTATAATTAATAAAATTGCACATGCTAGCCTTTTATCCAAGCTAATGTGGTGAATTCAGACCTGTGAGCATAGATGTTATAGTCTTTTCCTTTAAGATACTCTTTTGTAACATAGCGATCATTTCCGTCTGGTACTTTAGGAGCCTTTGCGGCATCATTTGCAGAAATGGCATAGGACATTTGCAAGGATCCACCTCCCATGTCAACTACACCTACCGTCTGGGAGTAATCCCCTCCCAGTTTGTCCAACAGATAATTTAGAGCAACCTACACATCAAATGCCATACGCTAGCAAATTGTAACAATAGACATATATATACATGTAGCAAATTGTAATAATAGACATATATATACCAGCTGCCAAAAACTAAGTCATACCCATAGATAAGACCCTTCTTGATATCCTTCAATAACATTGATCCAGTCAGGGTTGTATTGGAATTGGCTCTTGGTGTGGACAAGATCCCTAACCTGTATGTAATTTGGAATATCTTTAATTAGTCCTACGGTTAAAATATATTGTCATGTTCATCTCTGTTATGATGGTGTGTGCCAAGCGCTGATACAAAACCCGTAGGTAATTAAGATGCAATATATTACCGCTTCAAGAATCTTATCCGCTTGTTCATCTCCGATAAGTCTCAACCCAGCAGTTGCCTGAAGATTCGATCGGTACAATAAAATAAAACATTAGGGATGTACACAGAACCTTTTGATATTGCTAATCTGGTGGATATATAGCTTCACGCCAATTTTGCTTTTAGTTTTTTCTTCGGTTTCGTGTTATATATGCATCCCCTTGATTTTGGTAATAAAAAACTGTAAGAGGTCATACTAGATGCACTATTCAAATTCATTCTTGTGCACAATTTTTTTTAAAAAAAAAAAGAAATGTGATGGTCCATTTGTTTGTAAGTGGACCACATCACCTATAATGATCTTATTACTGTACCTCGTCAACTGGTGACTTGATTTGAGGAGGATATGCATTTCATAAATGATCTTCACTTATATTTACAGTGTTACACTTAACAAGAAAGTAGCAATTTTTTTCACATACTCCTAGCTTAAGAGGGGTTTTCTCCATTAGCTGCGAAGGGACAACCCTCTTGGCCTTCTTGACGAGAGGTAGTATGGAGTTTGCGGCCTCTTGGGGTTGCCCAGCATATGAGCTTAGCCCAGGCTTTACCTGCACCAACAAATTAAGGGGGTGTTTGGTTTGAGGAGTTAAAGTTTAACAAATATTGTAGCACTTTCGTTTTATTTGACAAAAAGTTTTCAATCTTGGACTAATTAGGCTTAATAGATTCGTCTCGTAAATTACTTCTAATCTGTATCGACATGCATACAATTAGTCTACATTTAGTACTACATGCATTTGAGAGAACATTAATGTGATGGAAGTTAAACTTTAACAAATGAAACCAAACAGTCCCTAACACGGTCGACGACATGCATGACGTTACATCATCTATTGAAATCCACGCATAAATGCATTGTACTACCTATAGGGGGGAAAATCGGTAGAGACGGTCTTCATGGGTTATGACGACTACTGCCACAGGCGCTGCCATTGCTGTGCTAGGCTGCTCTCCTACTACCTATAGCTGCCTAATGCAGCGGCAATGCGCGTACTGTCACCAGCTACCAACTGCTAAGTGCGTGCTCTTGTCGATGCATCCAAGTGGTACCCTGCTGGCCATTTAAACTATCGCTCATGGGAGGTTTTTACAAGGTTATTACAGCCAGCCATGTCCCATGTGTAACTTGCAGCTGGTATGACTCATTGCCTACGCAAAAGTTCTAAAAAAATCATTTCCTACGCAAGCTTAAGCATATGTTGTCGTCATAACTCATAATAATAATCGAGATGATGAACACCATCAAGATAATAATAATAATGAAATGGATCTAAATTAAATACACATGGGCTTCTCTACGTTATAACACATATTCGAAAAATTCGAAAGAGTTTAGGGGCTCATGCTATGCTAATGTTACACAACTTGCTCTGCATGCATTTCACCGATCTCTCACGTTCTCATGCAAACCACGCTCATGTTTAATTATTACGTCCTTTTCTAAAAAATGTTTAATTATTACGTATTTTCCTAACTTTATTAGATGCTTTAAGGAAAATGCATTCATGTCTTTCATTCTGGCTTTCCATGGTGTGGGTCTTTTTACCAAAAAGGATCATGTGCTCCCGAACAAAGTGGAGGCCTTTCGTTCGTTGGATTAATTAGATTACGTACAGCTTACTAAAAAATTCAACATACCTTGCCTTGTGCTTCGCTGTGATCTTCTATGTGAGAGTGAGATTACATGGTGCACAGTTTATTATTACTGAAATGCGTGTCTGGAATAATCCTTGTGTGCGTGTTTGCTTTCAATCCACGGTGCTTTACTCCTCCCCTGAAATCTGGTAATGTTTTTCAAATCTAAAAGCTTGGTTGTTTCAATAAAATCAAAATCGGATCTCTAACTTCAGTTCTTCTATGTCCTAAAACAAGAATCCAGAGTTGTGAAAATCAGGTTCCTTTATTTTTTTTCTAATTCGATATCCAAAATAAAATTGTGAAAAAATGGAGTTACTCAAAACATCTAAGAATTTAAAGTATTGGTTTTTGAATTATGTCACTTGCAAATCTAAAGCTGATAAACTATTCCAACAAAGTGTGCTCATATACATGGGGTCGAATTTTAGGCACGGTTCGCCTAAATGGTCATTTGGGCCATTTAAACAACATTTAAACAGTAAATGATGATCAACCTTGTTGTTTAGTCCCTAAATAGTTGTAAAAAATCTATTTTCTATAATACATACTTTTTTATATAAATTTGTATACTTTCTTGTATATTTTAAATTTACATATATAAATATGTATATTTAGTAGTACTATACAAAACCGTTTAGACCATTTAACTCCATTTAAACACCATATAAATAGTTTGAATAGTAAATAAATGGTGATCGACTCGACTGTTTATTTGTTATTTAGGATAACACTATTTTCAAGAATCAAGAGACAAACAATAGAAGTTCTTATTAATACCTACAACCAACAAAAGTTAATTATTTTTATGCTTTTTCTCTTTATTCATTTTTTAACACAAGACGAGTATAGATATACTCTATAATATCTATCCAGATATGGTAAACTTATCAATTAGTCTATGTATTTGTATATCTTCTATATGCACTTATTAGTAAAACCTTAACTGAAGTTATGCTGGCTCTTGTTGCAACCATGACGTTATGAATTAATCTAGATTTTGACTTTTGAATTTTTATCTAATAAGTTGCTCTAAATTTTTTATCCTCAAGTTAAGTTGAAACGCATATGCTTATTGTACCTTTTATGGAAAACCATCCTTTTTAAATTTGGGGAAAAATAATTCTTAGGATGTACTATAGTGCACTCTTGATTACTACAATAGCATAAATGATAATCTAAGCCTGCACCATAGCCCTGAAGAGTGGCGATGAAGATTAGAGATTTAGGAGGGGCCATTGGGATAAATTCAAGCGGATACTAATGTTTAAATATAATAATCTATGTTTACTCCACAAGAATCTTAAAAACAAGAGAGACCACTACTCAATATGTTGACTTTTCTTATCAACAATTGTATATGCAGTGTTACTTTTGTATAAAAAAATGGTTCACAACTATACTATGAATATAAATAGTTTGTAGTGTTTCAGTTAGAATGTATAAATTTATCTAAGGTAACAAAGCTATATAAATAATTGTCATGGATATAAACATAATTTTAAAAAATTATACTGTTATTAGTATAAGAGTGGTTAAGGAATCATTTTTCATGATCGCACAAACATTAAATATATATGTACTCTCTCCATCTCTAAAAGATTGAATTTAAAATTTTGATTTTAGGCTTAAATTTCTTATAGATGATATGCTACTTGGATAATCATATATATATAAATATATCAATATTTATCATACTAAATAAGTATCATTAGATTCGTTATCAAATAAACTTGATGAATATACTTACTTTAGAGTCGAAAATATTGGTACCATTTTCTTTAAACTTAGTCAAACTTAAGGTAGTTTCATTTAGAAGACCAAATTTAGAATTGCATCCTTTGTGAGATAGAGATAGTACGCTAGTACGAGTAAATAGTGGATCATCGCGTCGGTGACTCACTATTTGGTTGCTGAGAAATTCCCTTGTTCCATCAGGCAATGAGGACAGGACCCTTCTAATTCAAACTCCTTTTTGGGTGAAATCACAAGCTCTTTAGTGATTTATTTGAAGAAGACGGATGACGACGACCACGAGGAGCTGCATGCACCACAATGCAAAGGATCTCAGACTCCTCGCGCGAGCAGCACCTACAGGCGCTTTGTGTTTTCTAGTCCAGCTTAAAGGAAGGAAGGAGGTGTCCTGAGAGTGCTTTTATGAAAAGAAGAAACAAAGAAACAATGTGTAAATCCTAACGATATCTCAAATTATGTCGTTATATGCTTTGATTATTATTATTATATTTTTTAATTGGTGAGCATTTTCTCCTTATTCTCATAAACAGTGTCACGAAAATACCGTGGTCGCCGGGGATCGAACCCGGGGTAGCCAGGCAGGGCCTCTGGCTCCTTGCACTGACCACCGGCAGCTGCCGCTCGCTGCGATTATTATTATTACATATACTTAGTTCCTTACATACTAAGCTACTAAAATGAGCTGAGGGGTATCCGGTCCTCATCTTTGAGGAATGAAAACTTAATCAAATAGGGATGGTGGTGGAGAACACGCCTGACGGCCGGATTGGCAAAGCAAAGTAGACCAAATAAATTTATTTATACTCCTAATAGTAGGCAAGGCAGGCATTCAGAGTATTTAATTTATTGAACTCATCGAACCATACACCGTGGTATGGGTCAAAAGTCAGTATGTATTGTCGGTCGTCGGAAAGCACTATAATCTCAGTTCCTAATTTCGCCAATCGCGATTCTCACTGCCAGATTGGATGCACCGCTACCGGCCCAAGTTGTCAGCACGAGCCTCGGCAACATGGCCGCGCCGACGGGTGTGCTCTACTTCTACCTGATGGCGACCACCAGTCACCAGCCCACCACGGACGGCGCGACGCTGCACCCGAGCCGGTGGGCGTGCATCCAAGGGCTGGTGAACGTGCCGGCAGTGGGGAGTTGACACAAGAGGCACACCGACGAGGTTTTTGGCATATTTTATTTTGGTTTCTCGCCATTTGTACTAACGAGTAATTCTAATAATACTACGTGGGCATTATAAGAGATATCTATATCTATATTTATATACCTATTAATAAAGAGGTAAAATTTCAGGCTTTTTTTCGTTCATCCATTTATTTTGTCCGTCTTCCCTAGCTAACTTCGTGAATATGGATGTTATTTATATCCTGCAACTCTCATGTTCATATGACACATATTGGACAGCCTAAAGTAATATAGATAGTTATAGGAATCCTAATCCAAATAGATGTCTCCAATTCTAAGTATGTTGTATAGAAATCCTAACTCAAATTGAAAAAATACAAGTATAAATTAGGAAATATATTCCACCTCCTTTTATTCTCTTTTTTAATCCAAATATGAGATATGCATATCAGATTTCTTTTGTGTTTCTTTTGGAAACCGAACGAAAGATGCAAAAAAAAGGAAACGGAAACACAACGTGAAAAAAAAATAGAGGCAAATGGGGGAAAGGGAAATAGGAAACGGAAACACAATGTGAAAAAATTTGAAAAAGAAAAATCAGGATGGACACTATACAAAATAGGAATAGGAAACGAAAACAAGACATGAAAAAAATAGAGAAAAAAAGTAAACCGGGATGGATAAGATGGGTATGAAACGAAATTGGAAAAATAAATGGGGCAGGTATTCTTTGTTAGGATCGGGGGAAATAAAATTCGAACTCAATGGAAAAATAAAAACAAAAAAAATATATTATATATATTTGCTTTTGGCGGCATGTGTGCATGAGCATGACATGGGCAAGCAAAAGAGGCAAATATGTGCGTAGTTATAAGCGACTTTGGTTCAAATTCGATTGAGCATGATGTACAACCAAGCAAAAGAGGCAAATAGGTACGTAGTTATACGCGACTTTGGTTCAAACTTAGAGATGGACAGGTGCGGCATGAAAGCAAAGAAACTCTATTTGGTCTTTTGTTTTGAGATGGATTTTTTATACACTTATTTCTAGGAGTCGGCTACCCTCGTCTTTACCTTATTACTGCTCCGTGATCAATCCCAAGTGTATGTGAAACTAAGATGGTACCGAGACGTGTCACCGCTACCTTTGCATGCCCACCTGCAAACATTCAAGACGTTACTTGCATGCCCACACATGTGAATGCAAACATGCAAAGCAACATACAGTTCCGAACCGTGGTCGATTCCACGTAGTAGCTCCTAGACCCAAGACCCATCACGCCCGGCGCCGGCTGGACTTTAATCTGCGAGCGCACACACCATAAGGAGAGGACGTGCACCACCTAGAGTTTGCTCTACGATTGCGCACACGGCAACGCTGCCAAAATTGCCTACCGCCAGCTCTCAGAATCTACGAAAGATTATCGTCTGCTTCTCTGCATCGTCTTGCTCGGATGTCTGCTACAACTTTGCCCCGCTCGAACATCTGTTGCAACTTGCCGATGATTGTCTTCCCTGAGCAGCTTCAATCCATGGCAAGGAGGTCGGAAATGTGAAACATGAACTTGAGGAGCCATCTACAACTCACATGTCGCAGCTCTCTGTCCTTGATTCGCCATCGCCTCTAAGCCTACACTGTCAGGTGTCTTCCCATCGGTACCAACTGCGCAAAAGGAGCCCATGGCGAGGTGAGGTGAACCCAGGAGCTGTGCCAGGCCTTCTCTCTCCCTCTCTTTCGAGTTTGCATGCGCTGCTCAAGAATGGTCATTGTCGTCTTCTCGTTCGCCGTGGACTGTCACCGACGCCACTTTTCGGCCACCAGCAACAGGCGTGTTGAACTCGCGATGACGTTGCAATGTTGTAGAGCCCCTTTTGTGCGTGCTGATGAGAGAACCACGGGTGAGGAGATTGCTTTGTTGTTGTGCTTCATACATTGCTTGTGTTCCTGGAAGCTTCCAAAGACAGGGGAAAGAGGAGCTCGATTCGGCTGCTGGATCTGATATGGATGACTAGGATTGGTTGTTGACTGGACTCGACGTCACCAATCAACAAGGAAACAGCCGGTCAGCCTGCGTTGGCGTGCGAGAATCCCTCTGCTCTTTTCTATTTACTCGTGAAAATGTCAGTCTCAGCGATTTACAGAGGAAGTCCCAAAACATCGTTTTTCTTAACAAAAATGCCCTACAACTTACCTATAGTATATCTTTCACGTTTTAAATCCACTTTTGATGAAACTTGAGCTCACAAGTTCATATAGTGACATTCTTTCTACGTTGCAACGCACAGGTGAATCCTTAACATGTTGCAACTAACACCTTGTCAACTTTATTCGCATATTGGAATTATATATTTTTATGGGTCTACAAAGAAAGTCGTTGACTCAATATTTAACTGTATCAATGCATATATACTATGAAATTAAAATTTTATGATATATTTACAATTAAATATGTCTATGTGCTTTGCAACCGAAGAAAAAACTACCGAGATAGTATTTTCAAACTAATAAAGACTTTATAGGGCATTGTTATATTGTTGCCAATATTAACTTGATATTATCGATGTCATATTCATCGTATTGTTTTCTATGAACATTCAATACCTTTTTTTGTCTCCTATTGCAACACATGGGCATATTTACTAGTAAATTTTATATGACAAATTGTAGGTCTTATTTGGTCTATAACTCCGCTTTGTATTTATTATTACTTTTTCCATTTGAGATCATTTTTTTTCGAGACATGAATAATTGCTTCGCCTATGAATGAGAGTAAAAACAAACCGAAGTATTCGGCCCATCAGAAGCACCAAACTAAGTGCAACTTAACAGGCCACTGAGGAAAAAGACGAAAATAAACTAGCCCAGAACTAATACCCAATAACTTTGGTGGGCCGATTTCTGCTGGGCCCGCCGATTTCCTTTCCATATCCCCCAGGGTGGACCACGGTCTACAATTAACCTGGTGGGCCGGGCCCGCCCATATCTCTCGGAATGCGCGATCCGATCGGGCAAGCAGGTGTTGCTCAAAAAAAAACAAGCAGGTCATGGACATCTTCTTCAATCCCCGTCCATCAACTGATCTCCCTGTCCAAAGTCCCACACTCGACAGCATCATTATCCATGTGCTCGCAAAATCCGTGGTCTGTCAGTCTGTGCCACCATCTTCTTCCTATGATCATTTGCATACTCCTATATGTAAACGAAGAATCCAAGAACTAGCTCTTCAGCTGCCTATGATCATTCGCACGAACGCACATGCATGTGTGTGACTGACATCCACAGTTGCAAGGGCCACTTTCCCTGGCTGCTCCTCAAGCTCAAAGTTCCAGCTGCCGCACCACAAGTTCAGAACTGAACACCTGAATGCATGCTTATTAACAAACATTAATCTAATTACTTACTCCGTAACGGTTAACTCCCTTTGCAGCACATGCATGCAGTATGCCTAAAGTGGCAGTTTGCATATGTTGCCCGCGCCCGTCTCCTGGTCTTCACCAGAAAGGAGGGGCCAGAGCATGTTCATGACCACCTTGACCCCTTTTTTCAGAAAAAAAGCGGCTGATTCCTCTTTATTCGTTCAGGCCTTATTCACTTCCCCATTCCAACTCAAAATATTTCCTCTTTCACCCATCACATCAAATCTTTCGACGCATGCATGAAGCATTAAATGTAGGTAAAAAACATAACTAATTGCATAGTTTGTCTGTAAATATCGGGACGAATCTTTTGAGCCTAGTTAGTCCATGATTGAACAAATTTTGCCAAATAACAACGAAAGATGCTACAGTAACTTTTCAACTACTTTTCGCGAAGTGAACACACCCTCAGTGAAGCAGGTTAGCCTGACCATGCAGCAGCCTTTCTTTCCTGATTGCATGCATCCACCCAAATCTCCCCGTTTCCATGCAGTCATCATGACAGCATAAGTTGGACGCGCTGGACGGAACGGCGAAACAGCTGCATTAGCTGTGCAATGCAATCATGTTCAGAAAAAAAAGAGAAAAAAAAACCTTCAGCTGGCGACATCCCGAGCAGCGCCAGCATGGTGAACTGCTCATTCAGTTACAGTACAACAAATATCAGCAAAAACCGTTCGCTGTTAATACTGAATTTGCTGAATCCTCTTTCTATGAATGTATTCTTCCTAGTATTTTGCAGTAGTACTAATGATAAATTAATTCAGGTACTAATGATCCGAAGTCTTCTGTTTCTGTAGCGTGAGCAACACCGGCGTCCAGCAAACCTGATGCAACCTGACAGCGACAGCAGTAGGCATAGATAGAGATACCCTGGGCATCTAATACCAATCATTAGCCAAATATGAAACAGGAGCAACAAGGACAGCAGCTTAATCAAACCTTGTCATAATATAAACAACCTGCAGTTCACATCACAATCACAATCACAATCACTCCTAGCTTTTTTGTCAGCGACAACACATTGTGGAGGGGCCGGGTCACACTCACATCCCGATTACTTTACTAGCTGAATTAGGATAAGCACGCCCTGGTCTAATCTGGGCTTAAATGAATTGAGTGGACACCAACCACTGCAGAATGATTGTCATTAGCATCATGTTCAGACAAAGATTGCATGCATGCATGCATGGGGCTCGCCTGATCGCCTTTCTTTGTAGCTTCAATCAGTTTTTAATTGCCCATTGGCGGCTGTGGTAGCACCTTTGACTACTGAACTCCCCATTTTAAGCATCACAAAAGTCACTAACAATTGGCCACTGGACAGACGGATCCTTTAGCTGTTGAGCAGTCTGTCTCTCGGGGGGTTTAGTTCCCAAAATTTTTCAAAATTCTCCGTCACATCAAATGTTGTTTGGACACATGCATGGAGTATTAAATATAGATGTAAATAAAAATTAATTACACACTTTGGTAGAAAACCACGAGACGAATCTTTTGAGCCTAATTAGTCTATGATTGGACACTAATTGACAAACAAAAACGAAAGTGCTTCAGTAGTCAAAGCCAAAAAATTTCGCAAACTAAACACACCCTCTGTTATCATTCATTCAGGGCCTGCACACAGCATGCCAGCAGGGCCCATCAGAATGATAGAAGTGTTGCTAGTACGATATGGATAATAGTTTTTTTTCCTTCTGAAGAATATATTATATGGACAATAATGTATGGGGACAGATTCTGAACATTGTTTATCAGTCCATAAGATAAAGTAACCGGGGCTTATCTGAAATAATCTTAAGGTATATAACAAGCAGTCAGGGGGCTTATCTGAAATATTTTAATAAGTCTGATACTGCCCCACTTTGGTCGTTTCTTACACTTTGCCAGTTGTTTTGGATGGAACAGAATCATACGAATTGTTTATGCAAATATCAATGTCGAACCCAGCAGGTGCGTTTGGTACCATACAACATTTCAATTTCTCAGCAGAATAACATGAATCACTGTCAAACAGTACGAGACACTTCGAATTATCAAGGAGAAACAATTAGAATCGATTTTCGTTTTTTACTAGTAAAGAGAGTAAAGAAGAGAGAAACGTGCTGACCTTGGTTTCACCTTATTCTAGTTCAAGTTTAAAAGAATTCAGCTAGCTAGCCAAACAATTCTACAAAGTGATTCTAAATCACCGGAGAAACATTTTCCAAACGCGCATGAAGTGTTTGATGTAAGGAACATATCATCTTCTTAGTGCTATCTTTAATCATCTATTAGAAGAATGTAATGGATTCGTCCATCACCATCTCGTCCTTAACAAGTACAGTAGTATATAAATTTAGTAAAATTAGGAGTAAAATGCACTCTGAATCCTTAAACTCTCAAAGCGATCATCTACTTCCTTCAACTTTCGAAGTGGTTAATATGAAGTGTGAATTCCAGTTCCATGTTTAGACCTAGAGTGAACTTAGAATAAACCGCTTGAAAAGTCCAAGATCTAGATGATCGCTTTGAAAGTTCATATAGACCCGGCTGAGAATGCGGAAAAAGTTTAGAGGACCATTGTGCTCTTCACTCTTTAGTAAAACAAGTATGGATGTTTGATTACATCGATGGACAGTAAAACAACTAGGGCATCACACTGATCGCATTTAAGCATGCCATTTTGGGATGTTTGATGTGTCCAAACAAGTACTGATGGCACACTATTATATTTCCTATCCATTTGCATTGTGTGTATTAATAATCAAACTATTTAAACTGCATTTGGAGGTCCATCCCTAAAAAGCAGTTACATGGGCCATATATATACGGTATATCATAATGCCTTGACAGTAACCACTGCTTTATAAAGATTGTACTACTTTGTTTCTTCCTAATGAATAATCGTGAGCGCGACGTAACAGTCTGCAACTGACTGACTGAGAGATAGAATTAATAAGCAGGTGTCGCTAGCTAGGTATCCAAAGGAGTAAGTTGCAAATGATCTTTGGCCCATCAAATTGGGTCACCGAATTTGTCACTCAACCACTAGCATGCATGCAGGAGTAGTAAAACAAAACTGTTTGGTGCACCAAACAGAAAATCAATCAATGAACATTTACTATAACCTCGCCAGGTCCAGCTAACTATTGTTGCTCGGATGCAGAGACCACATAAGTAGATGCTTCAACTTTAAGCTGAACAAGTGCAACAAAGAACAAATTAAATTTACTTGTCGGTGCAGGTAACTTAGAACCAGGAATTGGGATACGAGGCGGAATTCAGGTTGTCATGTTTGGCTCCCGAGCAGCCATTTACACCGACGAGTTACCTGCTCGCTAGGTTCCAAACATCTTACGAAACGGAATGATTTTAGAAGGTGGTCACCAGAGAAACCTGAAATATGCAGCAAAATTTCAGTCCATTATATTATACTGTAATAATTGAGTTAACGGTAATGATCATAGGACGCTGGCGTCCGTCCCGTCCCGTCCAGACGCCGCGTGCCTACTCTAGCTCACTGCTGCTGCACCGCTAGATCCCGCCCGTCACGCGTGCCGCCTACCCGGCCGATCCAACGCCGGTGCTCGTGGCGCTGGTGGTGGTGGTAGCCGTGCGCCGCCACTTGCGCTAGTGTTAGTGGTGCTCACTCCGCCAGTCACATGTGCCGCCCGTTGGGCCGAGCCAAGCCCGGTGGAGTTGGTCGCGCTGCTGCTGGTGGTGGTGTTCGTGTGCCGTCGTCGGTGTTGGTGCTGGTGATGCTCGCACGCCGCCGGCTCCGACCCCGATGGCTGGAATCGACCGGCCCTGGCTTTCCCTATATTGTGAAACACATGTTCAAGTGTTCCAGATGTTTTATAGATATGTTGCAAGTGTTTTATATGAATGTTACAAAAGTAGATCTGGTTATTGCATATGTTGCAACTGTTGTACATGTATGTTATAAGCTTCGCTTCCCAATGTTTTATCTGTAATTTTAGGCGTATGTTGCAAATGTGTTTATCTGGATATTACATATATTTCACAGATATGTTGCAAGTGTTTTAATAGGATGTTGCGTGAGTTTACAATGTTTTCAAATGTTTTTGAGGTATTTAATTTTATAAGTGTTTGAGACACATGTTCGAAGTGTTTCATCTGTCTTCAGACTTATGTTGCAAGTGTTGTATCTGGATGTTTTCAAAAATAGATCGTGTGCTGCATCTTCCTCCTTGCCTTCTCATACCTTGCCTTAATGTCTATGGGGGCACACCGTGGGTCCTTTAGAACGAGAGGCACAGGCGAGTGCCGCTCCCTCCCCTCTTCTCGATGTTGCTGACGTTCGGGCAGCATGGGTACCGCATAGAGCGCGCGATAGGGAGTGCAAGTGCGGATGTCCTGTCGCTGGCACTGCGGTTGAGTTAATGCTGTCGTACATGCTTGTGCCCATGTATCCCACCCGCTAGCGTGCGGTGGGTTGTAATGGGCTGGGGTTTGGGACCAAATATAAGATGAGGGTTGGTGTGTGCGTCAAATTGCATATGGGCGTCTCTATTGTGTCCCGAAATGTAATGGCCGTTCTATTATGTAGCTAAAGATGAATAGATCATGTGTGCAATTGTCAACGACATGATAACTGTTTACGTAGAATTTATAGTTTATATTATCAATACACTTGACAAGTTCCAGAACCCAGATGTTCATGTGCTCGTGCGTGCCAAAACATCACCCTCAGAATATTCTACTAGTACAGGCTTACTGTAAAAAATTTCTAAAGTCATTATTATAATTATCACGAAGGAACGAAAAGAAAAAGAAAAGGCGCTCGCTCTTGCCCCTGCGATTCTGCATGGAGGCACCTGCTCCTCCTGCTCCTGCTCCCCAACAGGAGGAACCAACACCACGCACTGCCACGCGGGCCCCAAACGGTAGACATCTAGTGCCGGCCCCACATGCCGATGGCCCCCGCCCCGGCGGGACCCTGCACGCCTTTCTGCGGGGCCACGCCCCTGGCCCCCACGCAGGCCGGCCTGTCAGGCACGGAGGAGCTGAGCAGCGGCAGCGGCAGTAGTCGCCGTCAATCTGGGGGTGTGTGCAGCGAGCGCACGCTGGCCGCTGCTGCGCGGGGTGGGGCCCGCCGCTAGCCATGTGACCGGGGCCCGAGGCGGAGGGTGCACCGCCAGGCACACGCGCACGGACGGACGGGTCCCCCGGCTGGCTAGGACGCTCGCGTACAGCTGGGCCTATAGGGTGCGCGGGGCCCGGACGTCAGTGGCGGTGCTCGGGTTCATCGCGTGGGCCTTGGACGGGCGGGCGACCATGCATGTGAGGCGGACTGACATGCCGTGTACCCGCGTCCCCACGCGCCTGGGCTGGGCCCTACACCACAGTCTAGGCCGCCGCAGCTTTGTTACGGGTACACGGAGGACCAACACCGCAGCAGGGGCAAAGCAGGGCCGATCAACGCAAGCAGCGACAAGCTAGCCCTCTCTCTCCTCCGTCTCGCCCAGGCAGCTGACGTGGTGGGCGATACTGTACGTACTCTTATAGTATACCGTACACCACCCTATATTAACTCGTTAAAGTTTAACCGAACAACCTAAAGCATCGCAAGCCATTCCCATCGTTTTCCATGTATGTAAGGGCACTCATGCTAGTGCTTATATGAACTGGGAGTGGATGAACCACAAAATGACATACACCTAGCTACCGTCTTCGTTCATAAAAGAATGTAATTATAAGATCCGCACTGGTAAAATTAATTCAAGTTTGACTAAGTTCATAGTAAATAGTATTAGTATTTATATTTCTAAATAAATTTATTATGAAAATATATTCTATAACTAAGTCTAATGATACTTATTTTATATAAAAATTTTATTGTTTTTTAATATAAATTTAGTCAAAGTTCAAACTGTTTGACTCCTCAAAAAATGATAATTACATTCTTTTATAAACATAGAAGTGTATTATTAGGATATTTTTCTTTTCTTTTATTTTCTTTGTTGAGAGCTAGCAATACTCTCCTCTTTTTCTTTTAGAAGGTCATGTGCACTTAACTCGAAAGTTCAAACTTATTATTCTTTGACCAAAAGTTGGATAATGATCTAAATTACTGCGCCTATAGGGATCATAGTATATCCAACGAACTAGAACCAGTACTCATAAGTCGGAACACCTCTTATTTTTATTATCCAGAATCTAGCAGACTATACGTCTCTTTCTAGTTTCCAACTCATTTTATGTTTTTCATGTATGTGCACATAAACTAACTAGAGGACCACGTCTCCAACAATAAAAACTAACATTAGCTCTAAGTTATCAAACATGGAGAAGAGAGGTAGCATCAAACATACCATGTTGTGAGAGTGGGACATCATGAAACATGCGACTGTCTTTTAGCTCGACACTGGCCTCTTGCTCTTTGCACTATTTGACGAGTAAAAAATCGATTCCAGCCCCCAGCTCTGACGAGTTATGAATGCTACAAATGCATGTTTGGTGTAGCTCTGATTCTGGCTGCATTCGGTTTTAAACCCGTTTGATCGGTTTTAAACTCTCAAGTAAATTATAGAATTAGATGTAATTGAGGGATCATAAAAGAAATAAAATGAAATTATACATTGAGTAAAGTTGTTTTGTATATTGTACTTCAATTATTCATGTACATCATGAAACCTTTGAGTAAATTATTATACCAATCTCAGTGCGAGTTTCATTAGAGTTTTATTTGCATTTGATAAGCCGTCACATAAGCACCGTTGATGATGTGGCAATGTTTTTTTAAGAAGAGAGAGAAGAGTGAGTTTTATGGGGGATGAAACTTTATCAACACAATTACCAACTGAAATTAAATGTCTATGAAACCATAAAATGGAACTCTTCATCAAGAGTGTATGTTTCATTTCATTTTATATGGCATGAACAGTCTTGGAAATAATGTCACAAAACTTCCCACTCACACTGCCCTTAGGGCATCTCTAATGGTATGAGCTAGCACAAGCTCTAAGCTAGTAATAAATATAGGGTATGTTTGGTTGGGTGACTTAGGCCCTAACCAGGCTTGCTAGATACAACCAAGATATGTTTAGTTGCCTGTCCAGGGCTCTTAACCAGGCTTAGCTAACGCATCCAGAGCTCTTTAGCTAGGCTTAGGGGAAACGAGGTGGGTGGCCGTTCTCTCGAAGCCAGGCTTGGCTAAGCCGTCTGTAGCGCCGGGAAGAATCGTGTCACCTCCCCTCCCCAACCAACGGCGCTCTCTTGTTCCCGTCGCCTGAGCCTCGAGAGACGACACCCCAACCGTCGTCCTCGACAACTTCCTCCACCCGAACACGATCGTGGCAGCAGATGCGGATGTGGTCCTCCACGCGAACGCGAGCCGTGGCGGTAGATGCGAATGTGGTCCTCCATAGAGCCAGATCCAGATGAGGCTACGGCGGGGAGAACAGCACCACCTCCCCCACCAGCGGTGTTGGTGTCCCTGTCGCCTGAGCCTCGGGAGACGACGCCCCAAACCGTCGTCCTCGACGCCGTCCTTCACGCGAACCGCGAGCGCTACCTGTGTCACCGGTCCAACGCAGTGACAGCGGGCGCTACCTCCGGCGACGGCTCCTCGAGGCAGCAGCGGATGGCCCCGAGAAAGAGAAGGTGATTCTACTAAAACTGTACAACAAATCAAATAAGATCTTAAATAGCCAGACTTAGATAGTTCAGGTAAATCAAACACATGGCTCTTGTATTGTTGTATGCAGGCTTGGACTAGCTAGGCTTAATTTGCTAGCCAAGCTCCAGCAAGAAACACACCCATAGTGAGGAGCAACTGTCCTGAACACTATGCTGTGAGAGAAATGCATCACGAAGTGTGCAGACTATCTCTTGAGTCCACGCTAGCCTTTTGTCTTTTCCACTATTTAATGATTAAAAATTAATGAGCTAGCTCTAAGCTAGACCATTGGAGACGCTCATAGATAAAAATAATTTCTAATGTTTTTTTGATTCGTCTGTGCGTTAGAATCCTCTCTAAAATTATAAAGTATTTGATGAGATTTTAGAATTTTTAAGATTTTCTCTATTTGGATTTTTAAAATCCCTATGATCCAGTAAACGCTACCATATGACGAGCAGCACAGAGGCAAGCGACATTCACGGCCTTGGCTGGACTTGATAATCTAGGGGCCTGTTTGTTCTCAAAAATTTTCCTAAAAATTTTCAGATTCCGTGTCACATCAATCTTTGGACATATGCACGAAATATTAAATGTAGATAAAAAATAAAACTAATTATACAGTTTAGTTGTAAATTGCGAGACGAATCTTTTAAGCCTAGTTAGTCTATGATTGGATATTAATTACCAAATAACAACGAAAAATGCTACAGTCTGCCACAGTGATTTTTTTCAATTTTTTTGCGAACTAAACAGGCCGAGAGTACTCCTACTAGCGGCCTGTTTAGTTTCCAAAAATTTTCCCAAAAATTTTCAGATTTCCTGTCACATCAATCTTTGGACACATGCATAAAGCATTAAATGTAGATAAAAAATAAAACTAATTACACAGTTTAGCTATAAATCACGAGACGAATCTTTTAAGCCTAGTTAGTTTATGATTGGACACTAATTACCAAATAACAACGAAAATGCTACAGTCAACCACAGTGATTTTTTTTAAAAAAAATACGAACTAAATAGGCCCTAGAATTCCGATTATGTGCCTTTGTTTAGATCCCAATTCCACCATCCAAATTCCACTATGCAAAAAGGAGATTCCCCGTCAGATCAAAATGTCGGCAAATATATAGAGTATTAAATATAGATAAAATAAAAAACTAATTGCACAGTTTTATTGTACTTTACGAAACAAACATTTTGAGTCTAATTAAATAATTTTTTACACTAAAAAACAAAACGCGCATAGTGTTCGAACAGAAATACTGTGGCGCACAGTGCCGAATCCGCCGGCCCGGAACTGAACAAGGCCTGTGATTCTATTCTATTCTACCAAAAGCTGAAAGCTCCAAGCATGCCAAAGCCATGCTATAGAATAGTGTGCGGCGGCGGTAGGCCCAATATGTTTGCATGCACGAAAGCCTGTCGTCTTTTCAAAGCTCTTTCTTCCAAAATATTTCCTCGTCCTAACCCAAAATATTTTCTCTTCCACCTATCATATCAAATCTTTCGACGCATGCATGAAATATTAAATATAGGTAAAAAAGATAACTATTTGCATAATTTGTCTGTAAATGTCGGGACGAATCTTTTAAGTCTAGTTAGTCCATAATTAGACGAATTTTACCAAATAACAACGAAAGATGTTACAATAATTTTTCACCTTGAAGTGAACACACCCAAAAGAGTCAACACACGAATGACTGTGAGCTCCTCTTTTTTAATGCCATTAAGGGGGTGTTTGGTTTGAAGAGTCGAAGTTTAACAAACACGGTAGCACTTTCGTCTTATTTAATAAAAAGTTTCCAATCTTGGACTAATTAGACTTAATAGATTCGTCTCGTAAATTACTCCTAATCTGTGTCGACATACATGCAATTAGTCTACATTTAGTACTCCATGCATTTAAGAGAACATTGATGTAATGAGAGTTAAACTTTAACAAAACTTAACCAAACATGCCCTAATTTCTGAATGCACGCAGCTGTTCAATGTTCCATGCCGCGCCGCGAAACCGAGGCTGTGTTTACTTCCTCAAAAAAAAAACCACTGTGCAAACAAACTTACGATACATACATGGAGTACTAAATGTAGATGAAATCAAAAACTAATTGTACAGCTTGATTGTACTTTGCGAGACGAACGTTTTGAACCTAATTAGTCAACGGTTGGATACTATTTACCAAATAAAACCAAAACATGTTACAGTACTTTTTTTTACACTTTTGGCGGAACTAAACACAGCCCGAGTTTTGGCACGCATCGCATCACCTGCGTACGTACGTTGCCGGTAGCGTGATGCATGCCACAGTGATCAGTGATGGACGACGTGCACGTCCATGCGAGCTGTTTCCGTGCGTGAGCTCAGCCCACAGCCCTGCTGCCTACCGACACCGACTTGCGTTGGGAGCGCAAGTAGACCCAAATAAACGGGGGTTGTTTAGTTGGTGAAAAAGTTTAGGTTCGGTTACTGTACTATTTTTCGTTTTATTTGATAATTTGTGTCTAATTATGGACTAATTAGGCTCAAAAGATTTGTCTCGTGATTTACAACTAAACTGTATAATTAGTTTTTTCTTTCGTTTACACTTAGTACTCCATGCATGTGTCGCAAGATTCGATGTAACAGGTACTGTGCAAACTTTTTAGGTTGCATGGGCAACTAACAGGCCCGATGGGTGGAGGCCAAACATCCGGGCGACCGGGTGGGCCAAATTGATTTCACAAGCCACCGAAATGCATAAAGTTTTTAAGATTTTCCGTCACATCGCATATGCCGGTATATGTATGGAGCATTAAATATAAGTAAAAAATAACTAATTACACAGTTTATCTGTAAATGTCGAGACGAATCTTTTAAGCCTAGTTAATCTATGATTGGACAAAAGTTTATTAAATACAAACGAAAAGTGTTACAGTGCTTTTTTAAAAAAAATTTGCAAACTAAACATAGCCCTGGTGCAAAACCACCTCCTCAAAAATTGAAAAAACAGTGACTATGAGCCTGTTTAGTTGGGTCACCAACCCAAAAAGCAAACCCAAAAAGTGCTACAGTACCTGTCACATCAAATCTTGCGGCACATGCATGGAGTACTAAATGTAGACGAAAGAAAAAACTAATTACACAGTTTAGTTGTAAATCACGAGACAAATCTTTTGAGCCTAATTAGTCCATGATTGGACATAAATTGCCAAATAAAAACGAAAAGTGCTACAGTAGCCGAACCCAAACTTTTTCACCAACTAAACAACCCCATAGGGCCTACCTATGTACCCACAAAGTAGGCGTACTTTCGCACTAATTTGCTCCGGCTACGTTAGTGATTTAGGCCCGTTTCGTTTGGAGGAGTTAAAGTTTAACTCTCATCACATCAATGTTCCCTTAAATGCATGAAGTACTAAATGTAGGCTAATTACATAGATGTCGGCACAGATTAGGAGTAATTTACGAGACGAATCTATTAAGCCTAATTAGTCCAAGATTGAAAACTTTTTGTCAAATAAGACGAAAGTGCAACAGTGTTGGTTAAACTTTAACTCCCAAACAAACAGGACCTTACTACTATTGAAATGTTTCACGAGACACATTGGAGGTGGTCATGAATAGTATGTGTCTCTGTTTCTAAAAAGTACCATTCTGGTTTCAGTTCAAGAGACAACCTAGCAAAGTACCGCTTCCTAAAATCTATAACTAAGTTAGTCTCTTTAGAGGTCCGTCTCAGTAATAGCCTGTTTGGATGCCTGCATTTGCTTGGGCCAGGCTCTTAGGATGCAGCTAACAGATGTTTGGATGCCTGCGTCGCGCGTCAGGATAGGCCCGGCTCATGCAAACTCCTCCCGTGCGGCCTGGCTCTGGGGAAACGAAAATGAATCATGTTTTCCCGCAGCCTGGCTCGCGCGGACGCGTGCTGCCTCCGCTCATGACTCGTTGCGGTGTGCCAGAGCTCGGATATCTGCCCAACCAAACAGCAACTCCTAGTTTCCTGGCTTTGCAGCTGCGCACAGCCAAACATTGAAGCTTCCATGGTGTGAGCCTGGCTCCCAGCGGCCTGCATCCTAGATGCAAGGCAGGTTACCAGGAGAAGAGAACCAAACGCGCTATAACTAAACCCAATCGGCCAAGCCCATCTAACAAAACCTAATCCGCTCCTCCCTCTCTCTCAGCCTTAGCCCATCGTGCCTCCAACTTCTCTCTTCTTTCTGCTAAGGCCGACACCACCTCCTCGTAGAGAACACACACCTCTTCCTCTCCCCGTGACGAGTGGATCCGAACGAGCCCCGTATCCTCCTCTCCCTGTGGCGAGCAGACCCAACCACATCGGTGATGATGGCGGCGACCACACTGCATGGCGTGGCGAGTAGATATGGACGAGCCTCATCTCCTTCTCTCCCTGTGGCAACGCAATACATAGTGCCATTTTGCAAAATTAACCAAAATATTGTATTACTAATATTTCTTCATGTCATTAGAGCTGATAATGTTATACCCTATTAAATAAGAAAAAAAACTCACATTGAGCGTGACATATATGAAAATCTAACTATGGCTTCTATAACAATAATGTGGGATATGACCATTCTAATGTAAATCTTTATTACTTAGTTTTGACTGACCCAGGGTCATGACCTCTAGTGCTATGACACCATGAAATGGTGCCTAATCTGTCCTGCCTCACGTCAGTTGCTACAAAAAAAAAGATCCAATGGAAACGGTCCTCATGAAACAAGCGTGAGCACCTATTGTGGATTCGCAACAAGTGTCAATGTCAAACACAGAAGAGAGTTTGTAGTTTTTTTTTCCAGTTATTCCTCCTAAATTTAAGCAACGGACGGTCTTATTATGTGTTGGATTCACGTGCATAGATCGTGAATCTATAGTAGGTGCCCACGATTGGCCTATAAGGACCATCACCACATTTCCCCCCCATTCCTACCACCCTGTCTACAAACTCAGCATTAGATATTCAGATTGCATCCGTGGCCGGTGTCACGCCGGGCTTTGGGTAGTACTTCAGCTAGTTGCTCAATCACCATCGTGCAAAATAAAATAGATGATTCACAATAAAATCTTGCAATAGCATGTTGGAAGAAAATGTACTGAAAATGATATATGCATGTAATATACTATACTCAGACTTGTTACGTACGTCGTCAATGGTTACAGAGAAACTGTGGCATGACACGCGGTTGCGCCCCCACGCTGGTACATGCACGCCTAGGCGCGAACAAAACAGCAGACACGACAGGGTCAGTGCGCTAGCTTGTGCAAAGGTCATAGGAAGTGTTGGAGGGTAGCTCATGGCAGGACTTGCCGATACCATAACAATCATCCTAGTACTCCACGATGGATGATGCAGTACTAGTAACATTTCATGAGGACCACAATGGCATTATGGCGAGCAACACAACACGTACGGCGGCGGTGCTCCGATCCATCCATGGATATGGATCCACAGAGAGATCGATCGAGGTTTGGATTGGGTTATTCATGGAGAAGAAGAGGAGGCAAGCATGGTAATAGGCTAGTACTAGCATTGATGCAAGCCAAGCTCACACCAAACTGGAAGGCAAGGCAAAATGCAAGGCGCTGCTGCATCGGCATGAATGCTTGCTTGCCTAGCCTGTTCGTCCGGTTTTTGCGTCGAAACTCCCAAGGCCTGCTGCACGCACACCGCCCTGGCTCTTCTATCTCCATCCATCGACCTCGATCCAAAGCTAGCTCTTCTCTCCTTTTCCCCTGGTTTCACGCATGCAGCCGTTGTTGCTTGTCGCCTCTCGAGCACACATACTACTGTACTTGTAAAGATCTGCGATTTTACTATACATTTTTACGTTTTCCCGGTGAAAATAAATTTCCCTGTGTTTCCGTGTGTGTGTGTTTTTTTGTTGAAAACGTGAAATTCCCTGGTCACTTGGACGCATGCACGGACGCGATGCGTGTACGTAGGAACGGACGGCCGGAGTCGCTGCTGGCTGCGATTTGGAGCCGATCCACACACACACGCACAGTCAAAAAGCTAACTGTGCGGTGACGCACACGAGTGCCGTTTCGTGTGAGCTCATCAGCCCTGTCTGTCACTACTGTGCATCGTCGGCGTGCTGCTGCGTGCATATGACTGTGCGTGCCTGAGCAAACGGAGCAGGCCAAGAACGTGGAGGCGATCGAGGCATGACCTCATGAGACGGTCCAAGCTGAGGACAAGGCGACTTCGTCTCTTTGAAAGCAAGCACGGCTTCACCTGCCTGCCGCTACGTACCATCTCCTTTGCCTTGCTGCTCCATTTCGTTTGTCACTGATTGTTAGTGGCACTAATGGAAGTCGAAGTCGTGCGTGTTTACTACCGGCAAAGATCTTGCGGAGGATGTACTAATAAATACAGTACAGTTCAAGTCTTGGAGATGAGCTGCCGGCCGGGGAGAAAGGGAGGAAGAACTCTCAATGCCGGCCATGGTATACTGCTCCGACGACGACGACGTGTTGGCATAGCACATTGGCACTTGAGTTTTCATGATAAGAGGCAGTACGTACTACTACTAGAGTACTCTACTCCATAGCAAACCAATTGCTGCTGCTGTGGTACCAGACTACCAGCAGTGTAGTGTGGACCGTAGAACGAGGAAAGATGTTGGCAATGCGCTTGCTTTCGCACAAAGGCAGTGATCGATGATAGCAAAACATACAGATACAGGGGAGAGATCAAGAGAAGCATGGGGGCAACCACTCAGCAGCGCGGGCGTACTAGCTCGCTCGGACTCGGAGCAGTGACTTGACAGTCCTTGATCAATTCTCGTCGATCTACGTAGGTAGGAGTATACCTTACCTCCCGGGCCCACACTGTGCCACTTTTACTTCCATTCAGTTAATTAATAGTCGCATGAACTGAGGTCACCTTTGGATCAAGCGGATTCTAAGAATCTAATACCCCTTCCATTCTAAATTACAAGTTGTTTTAGCAATTTTTGGTACATAACTTTTTTCATATACACCTAAATAAATATACCTATGTCTACTTAAGGGGTTAGAAAAAGGCAAAATGGTTTACAATTTGGAATGAAGGCAAAATGATTTACCATTTGGAATGAAGGGAGTAGAAAAAAAAATATGTATCGTATCCCCATAAAACAGGTACTAGAACAATTTTAAGGGGATGTTTGGCACAACTTTGTTTCGCTGGTGAAGTAATCCTTTTTGGCTTCGGCTCGATGAGCAGCTTCATTCACAGAGCTAAAACTATTCTGATAAAATGGCCTCGTTCGGTTGGGCTGATAAGCCGGCTGAAAAACACTGTTGGTTGATTTGTTGTGAGAGAAAAATATTGTTCCGGTTGAAAAAATAAGCTGAAAAATACGGCTTATAAGCCAGATGAACAAGCTCAATGTTTGGTAAAATAATGAAAAGAATGAAATGACTATAACGCATTTTTCTATTTCCCCTTTATTTTTCCCTCCTCTTCTATTTACTTATTCTCCCCCTATCTCTCACCAATCCTTATCGCTTGGGCAAAAACCACACCCCACCCCTCTATCATCATCCACCCTTGTGCGCGCCATTAGCGCCTTGGCACCGAGC
Source organism: Saccharum hybrid cultivar R570 (assembly GCA_038087645.1). NCBI lineage: Eukaryota > Viridiplantae > Streptophyta > Magnoliopsida > Poales > Poaceae > Saccharum > Saccharum hybrid cultivar. The sequence continues at coordinate 7,351,669 of JAQSUU010000681.1, forward strand.
TCCTTATCCGCGCCCCGCCCGGGAGCCCTGCACGTTTGTCCACCTCGATGCCGCCACCCTCGCTCCGCCCCTAAGGTCCAGCGCCAGCGCCCCACCCTGGGCCGCGTCGTCGTTCGCCTTGAAGCTGCCATCCGCGCGCCCGCCCCTGAGCTCCGGCGCCAGCCCCTCGACCATCATCCTCCTTGCATTTGCACTGAGTCTGGGCATTCTGTGGAGCCTGGACAAACGAGACAAGGCAACAGTCCTATGTTTTTTTCTATCTCGGATCCTAATTCACCAACTGTCTAATTATTGCATTGTTCACGAAAATGCCACAAGCTGCTCAGTCTAGGCCGTATACGCCAAAGAACAACAATGCACACCAGTGTCGCTCAACCTAAACTCAACAAACTAAAACCAGCTATGTTTTTCCTACATCGTATCCTAGTTCGCCAACTGTCCAATTATTGCATTGTTCATCGGGATACCATTTATACCTGCACAAGAAAGGCTATAAGCTACTCAATTCAGGTCGTATACGTCAATGAACAACAATACACAGAAAGGTTGTAGATTGTTCAGAGCCAAACCGTATATGCGAGCGCAAGTGCCAGTCAACCTAAATTCAAGAAAATAAAAGCAACTATGTTTTTCCTACCTCACATCCTAGTTCATCAGCTATCTAATTATTGTATCGCTCATATACGCCAATGACGAATAACAATGTACACAATGGTTGTATATTGCTCACAACCAAAACATATACGCCAAACATAGGTAACGCTTGGTAATTATGACTACCAACAAATTCAGAAGAATGGAAACATTGCTCCGCGGATTTTTCGCAATCGAGTCAAATTTCGAACACTCAGCCTACGTTTAGTTCGCGAAAAGAAAGTTTTTGAATGTTACATCGGATGTGTCGGAAGAATGTTGGGAGGGGTTTTCGGATACTAATAAAAAAAACAAATTATAGAACCCATCAGGAAACTGCGAGACGAATCTAATGATACGAATTAATCCGTCATTAGCACATGTTGGTTACTGTAGCACTTAAGGCTTTCATGGACTAATTAGGATTAAAAGATTTGTCTCGCGATTTTCCTGAGAACTGTGCAATTAGTTTTTTTCGTTTACGTTTAGTACTCCATGCATGTGTCCAAACATTCGATGTGATGGGTGGAGGTAAAATTTTTTGGGAACTAAACCAGGCCTCAGGACTGTTTGGTTTGAAGCTAGCAAAAGGTAGGCCGGGCAACAACTCAAGGCACTGGATTTGGAGGCTTAGGCCATGTTTAGTTTCTAAATTTTTTTTCAAGATTTTCCATCACATAGAATGTTTGGACACATGCATGAAGTATTAAATATAGGAAAAAAAACTAATTACACAGTTTTGGTAGAAAAAACCACGAGACGAGTCTTTTGAGCCTAATTAATCCATAATTGGACACTAATTGACAAATACAAACGAAAGTACTACAGTAACCAAAGCCAAAAAAATCGCGAACTAAACCCACCCTTAGCAGCAGAGATGATACCCGGTTACCGATGCTCCAACCAAACAGCCACATATGCGAGCTTATTCTTTATATTGATTTAGATTTCAAAATCTACTACCATGAAACTCGACCAAAAATCAAATTTGGCATGCAATGCCCAAAACTTGAACTTCTCTTGATTACTCACTCTATCACTTCGACCTTCAAAATTCAAATAAAAATTAGCGATAGTAGCACTTGTTGGGTTGTTGACTCCTTTGCATGCAAGGAAAGCCAAAACAACCGCCGAATTCAAATCCCCCACCGAAATTTCCCCCAAAACATTGATGGAGGGAACCGGAACGGCCCGGTTTTTGGTGTCCAACCCAGGCACCCTATTTAATTCACCACACTCTCTGCTTTTTACTCCAACCGTGCCCCCACACCCCGCTCCTCTCCTCGCCCCCTTTTCACCTTCCCTTCTGGCAGCCTTCCCCTCCCTCCCCTCCTCTCCTCCCCGTGCTTTCAAGAAGGGAGAAGGAAACCACCACCAGGGAGGGCCACCACACCACCCCTGATAAGAAGGGGGCCGGAGTCCGGACGCGCCCTGCCCGCCCCCGCTCCCCGCCGCGACGCCATGGACGCCTGGGACGCCACCAAGGCGGTGTTCGACCGGGTGCGGGCGCTGGACCCGGACAACGCGTCCAAGCTCATGGGCCTGCTGCTCATCCAGGACAACAGCGACAAGGAGCTCATCCGCCTCGCCTTCGGCCCCGACCACCTCCTCCACGCCTTCGTCGCCGCCGCGCGCGCCGACCTCGCCGCCAAGCCGGCCTCCCCGCCGTCGCCCGTGCTCGGCCCGCTCCACCAGCCCGCCTCCTCGCCCTGGGGGTCCCTCCCGAGCCCCGCCGCCGCCACCGACCACCACCACCCCTTCGCCGCCGCCGCCGACCACGCTCTCGGGTACGACTACGACGGCGCGGCCGCCCCCGCCGACGCGTTCTTCCCCGACGACTACGACTGCTGGTCCCCGGCCGGCGCCACCGGCCACCGCCGCAGCTTCTCGCTCAGCGACGCCGAGGTCGCCGCCGCCGCTGCCGGCGGCGCGTGGAGGCCCTGCATGTACTTCGCGCGCGGGTTCTGCAAGAACGGCTCCTCCTGCCGCTTTCTCCACGGCTTGCCCGAGGACGACGCCGCCGCCGCGGAGCGCGAGATGGTCGTCATGCGCGCCAAAGCCCTCGCCGCCGCGCGCTCCCAGCAGCAGCAGCAGCAGCTCATGGCGTCCGCGTTCCCGTTCTCGCCGTCGCCGCCCAAAGGCGTCAACCTCAACTTCCTGCTCCACCACCACCAGCAGCAGCAGCAGCAGAGCGAACCCCAAAGGTGCCATTTTTAGTTCTTCCTCGTCACCACCAAAGTTTGCATTTTTGTTCCAGTCTCTTGTGCCGGCCGGCCTTGCTAATCTGACAAGTGATCTCGCTCGCTGCTTCAGGGCGGCGGCTGCGGCTGCGGCGGACATGCTGCTTCAGGGCGGCGACGACATGCACGGCAGGTTTCCGGTGCGGTCGCCCCGGATGGACCGCGGCGAGCTCATGTCCAGCCCCGCCGCGCGGCAGATCTACCTCACCTTCCCGGCCGACTCCACCTTCAGCGAGGAGGACGTCTCCAACTACTTCAGGTACCGGGCACGCCGCCATTATTGGGGGTTCCTGTTTTGTTTCGACTACTGCCTCTCTTGTTGCCTCCCAGAACTCTCTCGCCTAGTAGTCCAGTCCATTCCAGTCCAATAATGAGCGAACGAAAGAAAGCAACTCGGCTGATTGATCCATCGATGGCGACGTGCCCCGTCGTCTGTTTGGCAGCATGTACGGGCCGGTGCAGGACGTGCGCATCCCGTACCAGCAGAAGCGCATGTTCGGCTTCGTCACCTTCGTCTACGCCGAGACGGTGAAGATCATCCTGGCCAAGGGCAACCCGCACTTCGTGTGCGACGCGCGCGTGCTCGTCAAGCCCTACAAGGAGAAGGGCAAGGTCCCCGACAGGTTCAGGTCCGTCGCCTGCTTCTCTTCTCATCCTGCCTCGACGACCCTCATGCATTGCACATTGCTCGTTTTGACAGTTTCTGTTCGTAGTAACGGAAGCGTCATCTTTCTTGTTGCGTTGTTTTCTCATTTTTTTGTTTGGTTGCGCAGGAAGCTGCAGCACCCGCACCACGGCGACTTCGCCGGCTGCACGTCGCCCACCGGATTGCTGGATTCCAGAGACCCCTTCGACCTGCAGCAGCCGCAGATTGGTGAGTAGTAACGGTTGCAATCTCTGCATTGCATTGCATTTGTATGCACGCATTCCATTTTCTTTTCTTGGGTGTGTTTAGATGAAAAAGTTGGGGTGAAAAGTTACTGTAGCACTTTTCGTTGTTATTTGGTAAAATTTGTCCAACCATGGATTAATTAGACTCAAAAGATTCGTCTCGAACTTTACAGACAAACTATGCAATTAGTTTTTTTTTTACCTACATTTAATGTTTCATGCATGCGTTTAAAGATTTGATGTCATGGGTGGAAGAGGAAATATTTTGGGTAACTGTAGGAAGTGAACGCGGCCCTTGCAGCATTTCTTCTGTTGCAGATGGAGATTGACATGTTTGTTTGGCAACTGCCAGGACCAAGGATGATGTACGGGAACGTTGCCAACCACGAGGCGTTCCTGAGGAGAAAGCTCGAGGAGCAGCAGCAGGCGGCCGAGCTGCAGCAGGCCATCGAGCTGGAGGGGCGCCGCTTCATGGGGCTGCACCTCCTCGACCTCAAGAGCAGGGGTCACCACCTCGGCTCCTCCCCCGCCGCCATGACCGCCATGGGGCAAGGCGAGGGCGGCAAAGGCAATGACAATGCGGTCCAGCTGGAGGATGTCAGCATCCAAGGTCCGCTTCTTGACCCTGACAAATTTCTTGACCTTTGAATGGAATTGAGGCTGTGGCTGTGTTTAGTTCTTTAAAAAAAACACTGTGCAAACAAAAGATTTTCCGTCACATCAAACTTGCGATACATGCATGGAGTACTAAATGCAGATGAAATCAAAAACTAATTGTACAGCTTTGAATCCATTGTTCAGAGGTTGTGACATCCGAATCGAATCCTGGTTTGTGGCTGTAGCAGTCCCTGTAGCAGATACTCCTACCAAGATGATGAACAGTAACAGCCTTGCAATGGGTGCGCCTGCAGCAGCAGCTGCTGTGTCTGCAGCCGATGCAGGAGGCGAGCACGAGGAGCAGCAGGGAGAAAGGGATGGGGATGGGGGTGGCGGCGCCAAGCAGGCAGTCAACCCTGGGGAAGAGGAGAAGACGGAATCTGGTCCTGTCACGGTTACGCCCATTGTTGCTTGTGGATTCCAAGAAAGGTACTCCATCCGTCCTACAGTAATGAATATGCAATTCTCGCATCGGGTGAACCATCACAAATTTTAACTAAAATTACATGAAAAAATACTAACTTTTATGAGACAAAATAATTACCGTTAGATTGGTTATGAAATATATTTTTATAATAAATTTATTTTGAGACATAAATGCTAATATTTTTTTGCTATAAACTTGGTCAAAGTCACATAGTTTGACCGACACGCTTCCTATAGTTGCATTATCACTGGGCCGGAGGGAGTAATGCCCCGTTTGGGTTGTTTGTTAAAATTTAACAAACACTGTAGCGCTTTCGTGTTATTTGATAAAAAGTTTCCAATCTTGGACTATTTAGGCTTAATAGATTCGTCTCGTAAATTACTCATAATCTGTGCCGATATGCATGTAATTAGTCTACATTTAGTAGACCATGTATTTGAGGGAACATTGATGTGATGTGAGCTAAATTTTAACTCCTCCAAACCAAACAGGCCCTAAGATTGTTGTTGTGGAGGATTTATTAATATATCTACCAAGGCACTGAGGTCACAGGCTAGGATTTAAAATTTCAAGGGGAAAGGCATGGGAGGAAAGGCAGTATAGAGAAACAAAGCAGACTGCGCATTACTTTCCCTTTCTTTGGGGGCATGTTTTGCTGGTTCTCATAGAAACAATGTTAGGCATCTTGACATAAAAAAAATGTCCTGCCGAACAAATTTGTTGCAGCACCTGCATGGTTAGTTGGTTAATTGGTTTATAAGTTTGGCAAAGATGTGTGACGATCAGATGGCAAATCCAGCAAGTTTGTTGTCAATATGCTATTGTTATCGTCCGGCCTAGACCTAATTTGCCTCGATAAGCAATTGTATAAGAGTCGGTTTGGTACATAGGCTGTGCTGATCGTTCATTGGTAGTTTTGAATCTTGATTGAACCAGCAAAAAGGGGGAAAAGGAATGCAATGGCAAAGGTAGGGGAAAGGAGAAAAGAAACAAGTGACTGCCGCAGCTAATGGCTATTGTTAAGCTGTATCTTGGTGCAACTTGTTCCCTTTCTTTTGGGTTTGGTCTTGATCTTTCCCGGATTGATATGTTCCTTGTTTTGCTTGGATTGCAGTGGCGTGGTGGAGCACATTTTGCCTGACAGCCCCTTTGCATCCCCCACCAAGGCCTCCACTGATACAGCTCCAACAGCTCAAAATGGGAACATCAGCAATGGCAGCCCTCACCATGTGGCTTCATCCCTCTTCCCACCTGCATCCACCGTTGAGCTGCCCCCATACAACTCCTGCTTCTTTCAGGCGCCCAGGTAGAAATTCAGCCACTTCTCTCCATTGCTGTTTACAGTAGGATGTATGTATTGTTGGTAGCAGCACAGCTGTTTACAGTTTCTTTTTATTATAGCACAGTTGTTTGCAGTAGATAGTAAGAAACTGTTTTTCTTCAGGTTTTCGCCTGGGCATGAGGCCATTGGGCTGTGAATACAGAGCAAAAGGGGTCTCCTTTCCTCTAATCTGGGAGTAAGTACCAATCAGCTGCTTAATCATGATGCATATAAAATTAACCTCCCCACCTGATCGTTGTGTCATTGTTTATTTATGTTGTTACCTGCAGGGACTATCAATGACCACATCAAGTGGAGGGAAGAGTAGAAATCATTTAATTAACAAATACTGGACAACAGCAACAAAAAAAAAGAGACAAGTCTAGGTTGTTTTAGCTCTAGGCCTAAGTATATGATATGATAGTAGTCCTATATGCTATATAAATAATAGTAGTCGTTTAGTAGCTCCTGCCGGTATCAAGATTCAAGAACAAATTACTGGTCCATCTCAGTTTGATACAGGTAATTAAACCGTAGACAACTAGTCCTGGCAGCCAGTTGTAGTGAAGTGACATGGCTGCATACAGACATCCAAAGGAAACAGAGGGGAGAGGTAGGGGAGTGGACGAAAGCCAGGCCAGACAGACATGGTGTTGCTGCTGCAGCTGCACAAGGAAAAGCGATGAGACGAGACGGGGTACTGCTGGGACCAGAGCACTCACGGGTGCAGAGAATCACCTCACCTCCATCAGCAGAGACCCCCCTCATCTGTGGATGTACTATTTTGCCCATGCTCTTGTCATGTTTGCATCCAGAGCACTCCTTGTCCTTGGGTCTGTGCATCTACCTTTTGCTCTTCTTTTCACCCCTGTAGAAAACAGGAGGTAGTAGACAAAGAAATGGAAAAGTAATTATCAGTCATTAATCTTGCTCCATGCTTTATATTTTGCATGGCGCTTGCTTCCACTGTCGCAGAATTCTTGACGTCCTGCGATTGAGGGCCCGTTTAGTTCCTAAAATTTTTTAAGATTTCTCGTCATATCGAATCTCTAGGCGTATGCATGAAATATTAATTATAGATAAAAAATAAAAATAATTACACAGTTTAGAAAAATTTACGAGACAAATTTTTTAAGTCTAATTAAACCATGATTAGACACTAATTGTTAAATAATAACAAATATAACTTAGGTCCCGTTTGGTTTGAGTGTTAAAAGTTTAATAAACACTGTAGCACTTTTGTCTTATTTGATAAAAGGTTTTTAATTCTGGATTAATTAGGCTTAATAGTTTCGTCTCGTAAATTACTCCTAATTTGTACTGACATACATGTAATTAGTCTACATTTAGTACTCTATGTATTTGAGGGAACATTAATGTGATGAGAGTTAAATTTTAACTCCAAACCAAACGAGGCCTTAAAGTATTCTGAGGCCGTGTTTAGGCCCTGTTTGGTTTTCATGTGTTAAAGTTTAATTTCCATCACATCAATATTCCCTCAAATGTATGTAGTACTAAATGTAGATTAATTGCATGTATGTCGGCACAGATTAGGAGTAATTTACGAGACGAATCTATTAAGCCTAATTAGTCTAAGATTGGAAACTTTTTGTCAAATAAGACGAAAGTGTTACAGTGTTGGTTAAACTTTAACACTCAAACCAAATAGGCCCTTATTTGGAGAGATGAAAATTTTTGGATGTCACATGGGATGTGATGGAATGATGGACCGTACAGGATGACTGATATCTGATTGAGGTAAAGTAGGAGCTATAACGTCAAGTATTCTGAGGCCGTGTCTAGTTGGAGAGATGAAAATTTTTGGATGTCACATCGGATGTGACGGAAGGATGTCGGAAGGAGTTTTCGAATATTAATAAAAAATAAATTACAGAACCTGTCAAGAACTGCGAGACGAATGTAATGATACTAATTAATCTGTCGTTAGCATATGTCGGTTACTGTAGCACTTAAGGATTTCATAGACTAATTAGGCTTAAAAGATTCGTCTCGCGATTTTTCCGAGAACTGTGCAATTAGTTTTTTTTCCGTCTACGTTTAGTACTCCATACATATGTCCAAACATGCCCATTTACTGTAGGAGGAAATTTTTTTGAGAACTAAATACTAATGAGACAACTTTTGAATGGTAGAACATCAATAATTATGAGACGGAGGGAGTATTACTCTTTGTGTTCCAAATTAAATTAGCTTTTAGATTTTCATAACTCAAACTATTTTAAGTTTGACTAACTCGATAGAAAAGAGAACTAAAATTTATGACATCAAATTGGTATTATTAGATACATAATGAAATGTGTTTTTAGAATATACTTATTTGGTGCCATGCATGTTGTCTTTTTCTATAAAGTTGGTCGAATTAGGCCCTGTTTAGTTTCCAAAATTTTGCAAAACTTTTTAAGATTCCCTGTCACATCGAATCTTTAGACGTATGTATGAAGCATTAAATATAGATAAAAAATAAAACTAATTACACAGTTTAGACGAAATTCACGAGACAAATCTTTTAAGCCTAATTAGACCATGATTGTACACTAATTACCAAATAACAACGAAAGTGCTACAGTATCATTTCTCAAAAAATTTCGCGAACTAAACAAGCCTAAGATACTGAAGGGCGGTACGTTTGATTTATATTTCCTTTAACAGAACTGCTTTTTCTGAACTACTGATTCTAAAGCTCATGGGTGAAATCTGCTTTGATTCACAACCAATAGAAAAGGGTACACAAGATCCGGAAGTGTTCGTGCAACGCTATATGATTTTTTTTGACCTCATGAGTGTACACTGCAACATTGGAAGATGAGTGCATCTCTAATCTTGCAAGCTTTGGAACAAAGGCAAATAGAAAATGTGTTACTAGGTAAGGCAGTAAAGAATGTAAGAACATCATGAGAATGCTGGCTCAGGTTACAAATGAGTGATGTCTCGTGATTGTCTAAAGTCAACCGTTTTAAAAATGTAGGGTGAAAACCATCTACAAATGGAAACCTGGAAACTAGTTTAGAAAATACTTTTGTAGTTTGAAAACGTATAGTGCATCTACTCCTATATCTCTACCCACATGCAAAAGTTGGGATGTAAACTTATTCTTTGAAAATTTATACAAAAATCACAAATTTCACTTGTATGTGCATTTCAACAAGACAAATTCTGGATTTTGTCTTCTAGTATTCTTGCACATGAATTTTGTTATTTTCAAATGATTTTTTCAAAAATAATTTTGCATGTCAACTTTTTGGTGTGGGTTATGTATGGATGGACTACATGTGTCAAGTTTCAAAAATTTTCAAGTTACAAAAGTGTATTTTTGAACTACTTTCCATGCCTGGTTTTCACCTGTTTAGTAAAAAACAAAATATGTTTGTATTAAAATCTGGTTTCATGGAAGTACTGTCTTACTATGTCTTGCAAGTATTTTGTGACATGTACTATTAAGTTGTTTATGGAAATCGTCCAAACCATCATTTTTTAGAAAGATACTAAGAGTGACTCATATGTGATGTTTATCAAGAGAAACAATAGCTAACACACAAAAGGAGTACTACTTAGCACGAACAACATCTAAAAAGTAAAACTACATGAAGATATTTTTGGTCATCTTCTTCCTTCGATTATTTACCACTTGTTGGTGCTTGAAGATTGGACTAAGAAGGCAGAAAGGAAAAGATATGCCTACAAAATGCCCTCGTTGGGCCTGTTCTGCTGCACTACTTCAGTAGTACTTTTCAGCGAACAAACAATGTTTTTCTTTCACAATATATCAGCATAAGTCAAATTTCAGTGAAACAAAACAGGGCCACAAACCTTCAAGAGGGCAATAACCACTGCTAGGGATATAGTAATCAGTGAAGAATAGGGGAGCACTCCAAGAAGCCATCATAGATGCAATGTAGTCATAAAAAATTCTTTTTTTTGTGATCTCATTATAGAAGCATATGCTCACATACATGAGCGTACCTGGTACTTATGAACACACACACACACTATGAGCACCATATGTGTCTCGCTATCGATGGACATGTTGTCCGTCACTGAAAGAATATCGACGTTAAATTTAGAAAAATGTGAGTATCCGTATCAAAGTCAACATAGGTGGATAGGTTACAGAAACCTAACCCACTGAGTTACAATCAGTTCGCGTCATCAAAACATTCATGAATGGTACTAGGGGAGCAGAGTGGGGAGGCTTCAAAGAGAGCGGAGTTGAAATATATATATATATATATATATATATATATATATATATATATATATATATATATATATATATATATATATATATATATATATATATAGAGAGAGAGAGAGAGAGAGAGAGAGAGAGAGAGAGAGGAGGCGAAGAGGCTAAAGATGGAAGAAAGACACGGGCATGCAATATCTACGAATAAGTTTATTACGAAAGTATATTCAACGATCTACCTAATGATACTAATTACGTACTATAAATATTAATATTTTATTAAATATATTTGGTCAAAGTTAAAAGTTGTTGACTTTTTGGGAAACAAGAATGACTTTTTTTTGACAGAGAGAGTAGATGGCTAGATCGCGTTAGATAATACAAAGACTTGGGCCTTGTTTAGATCAAGGCTAAAGTTGAAATTTTTTCGCTATCTCTCTCCATCACATCGAATCTTTAGGCCCCGTTTGGCAGAGCATCTCCAACGGCTTCAGAAGTCGTTTGGAGCCGTTTTCTGCCAAACAGGATAAAATAAAACGGCTCCACTTCTAGAGCCCCTAAAATCATGCTCTCACATATCTTTGGGGTGGGAAGGAGCTAAAAATAGTGGCTTCTTCCGGCTCCTTCTACAGCTCCATGCGCCCCTGCCCTTAGTTCTTCACGAAATTACCTTGTTTGCCACCTGGGAAAGCCGCCGTACCCCTTCCTATTATTCGTGACCTCTTCCTAACGACGTGACCCGCCGACGATCGAGCACGAGAGCGAGTTTTGAGAGTATCGTTTCCCTGTACTATTGCTGGCTACTTCATTGTGTTATTTTTTATTTTTATTTTTTATTTTATTTATAATTTATTAACTTTTGAATTAAAAATTATAAATTGAATTTTTTCTCGTTGGAATAAAAAGAATGCACAAACGTTCACGTGAAACAACATAACTCGTCGAAGTTCAGGAGAAAAATGGGAGAACACCAAAAATAGAAAAGCAAGGGTGTTATAGTCATTTTGTGCTTTTGACGTATTATGAGGAGCTGTTTTGCCAAACGGATTGTTAAAACGGCTCCAGCTCCATCGAAAGAGCAACTCGTGGAGCTGAAGCAAAAAAAAAAAACGGCTCCACCAATGAAGTAGAGCCTTGCCACACGGGGCCTTAGACGTATGCATGGAGCACTAATTGTAGGTAAAAAAATAACTAATTGTATAGTTTGTCTATAATTTGCGAGACGAATCTTTTGAGCCTAATTAGTCCATGATTGGACACTAAACGAAAATGCTACAGTAGCCCAGCTTAAAAAAAAAGCCATCTAAGCCAGGCCTTGAGGGTAATTTTAGGATACATTTCATTTCATGAAACATCATTCAGCGGATGGCTTGCACGTCGAGTTCTGAAAATGTTGTGCTGGTGGCGGAGGTCTGTTCCCATTTGCCGAATTTTAGGGCAACAGGAAAAGGCGGGGCACGGGAGAAAAGGGAGAATCCGGTGCAGTGAGTGTGAGAGTGATGTGTCTGCGAGTGAATGGAATGGAGACACCTGACGGGGAAAGGGAACACAGCACACGCGGCCTTTCGGTACGATGGGACGGGCGATCGCAAGTTGCTTCGTGCACGCAGCAGCAGCAGCAGCAGCATCATGCACTTGTTTCTTTCTTTGGGTTTCCGACTCCGATTGGAAACACAGTGCAATGCAGATACGTGTGTGCATGCAGTGGGTTTTGTGCTGGCCTCGTCCTCACACACTGTTGCCAACAAGTTGTTTGTGCTCACCGCTGAGCTAGAGACGACTAGTAGAGTGAACAAACCTTAGCTTGCAGAACTGAGCGTCGGCACATTGTAGCCGGCGGCCGGATTGAACAAACTGTTGATGGGGGCAATGCCATCAGTCATCGGCGAGAAAAAACAGCGCAGGTGTTTTGTTGTTACGGACGGCGATCCAAGCAGAAGCCAAGATATTTTGTTGCATTGGGTGCACACCCTTGGTCGTTACTTCCTCCTAACCAGCAGGCATGAGGCGGATGCAGACATTCACGCTGGAGCCTGCAGCTAGTAGTACTTGCATCAACGAACATGACATTTTAATGTGTCATCGTAGACACAGAGCCAAGCTACTACTAGTAACGTAGGCCTGCCTTGCTTGATGACCGGTGGGACTCTCGCCGGCCGTGTGCTGAGCGAAACTACTATTTTTTTTTTTACCAGCTTATTCAGCTTCGACTTATAGACACTGTAATAAGAAGGTGGAGCTATGCTAAACGAGACCTCAGATAATAATGGTGCATCATTGTCAAGAATACATTTGCACATAGATGAAACCTTAATTTAAGAGATTCGTCTTATCATATTAGTAGTCCATTTTTAGTCATGCGCCCAGCTGTGAGATGCATTAAGAAATTAAACAGCAAAATTATCCAAATCGACCATTATAAGAATTCTAAAACTGAAATGGTCAAGGTTCCAGATGATCGATGCTGCTGCTTCTGCTATACTACTCTATTAAATAAACAGCCAAACATATATAGGACAACGGTTTCATCTGCTGATAAACACACAAGGGCTAATTAAAGGAGGAACATGATGTGCTAAGATTACCTGTGGTTCATCAGTTGATAATAAACACACAAGGGCTAATTAAGGAGGGACATGATCTGCTAAAGTTATTTTGTGATGGTAACATCGTCACAGACAATGGAGTTGAAAACTTGAAGCCTGCGCTGAACAACTGAATCACAGGCACGTTGCTAGTACCACACTAGGAGTACGTACTTGTCATCTCGCCTGGCTGTCAAACCTAACCTCCATCTCTCTTTTTACTACAGTTCTGGACACTGGTGTCGGTGAAAATGTGGTCAACAAACATTTCCTCTGCAACATAGGGCAAGCACAGCGATATTAATGGGCCTGGGGCCCCACTCCCACTCCACTGGCCCAATTCAGCCCGGACCACCCTGCAACATCAGGTATGGGTATGGTGGCATATGTAGTACCAACGGGTAAACTCCCACTCCACAAGAACCAGCAGACAGCAGTGCCTGTAAAATCTTAGGTTTTGTAAAGTTGCACGGTACAAAATCACTCGCGGAAGAAAAAGAGGAAAAGAGCTAGCCGATGAAACCATTGGGTACTGGCAGTCTTGATATTACAGAATTTCCATTACAAATGTTCACCGGAGAATTGCAGTGACAATAAGCTGTAGTTTCACAGTCATCTTTATTTAAAAATTAAAACTACAGCAGTGCAAACAAGAAAGCAAATTGTGAGGAAAAACATCCAAATCAAACAAACAACATTATTGCAAACTGAACCTGAATATGGAGAGGGTTCCCAGTGCAGGCCGACGAACTTAACAGAAGTTTGGAAGCTCAGTTTCACTTCACCTAGCATCGACGATAATTTTACTTTCTTTGTACTACTCCCCGGTCTCCCCCTTGCTGCCGTTGCTAGACCACTCACTACCTCCCTGGTAGCTTCATCTGCTTGTTTATCCATGGTCAGATGCACCTCTAGGAGACTTGCAAGATTCTCCATATTCCTCAGGCCTTCCAGCCTTGTGAACTGCAGATCAATCCTTTGGAGCTCGGGCATTGCCCCTTCTGAGAAGGTCAACAATGGCAGATGAGGCGAAGTGAAGCGGAGATGCTTGAGACTCTTGTATCCTCCGGCTAGAACCGAGATGTTCGCCCCAGAGATTAGTTTGTTCTCCTCGATAATAGCCGGTGTTTCTGAATCCTGCTTTTCAGCACTGAATAAGAAGGTAAGGCAAAACAGTTTTTGCATTGATGCAATGGTTGTCCTACTCGGGTAGGCTTGAGATGGTAAACTCGGGTATCACGCCAATCACCACCTATGCAATGTGCACCATCAAACTGCCAAAAGGAGTAATTGATAATATTGATCGTGCAAGAAAACAATGTCTCTGGCGAGGCAATGATAGTGAAAGGAAAAAAGGTGGTAATTTGGTTGCCTGGGAGACAGTAATGAAGCCAAAAGAGAAAGGAGGACTTGGGGTTTTGAATTTGAGGCTGCAAAATGATGCTTTACTCTTGAAGCATCTGCACAAGTTCTATAATAGAGTGGATGTTCCCTGGGTGCACTTGATCTGGAGCAGATATTACACATCCAAAGTGCCTCATGTTGCTAGGGAAGCAGGCTCCTTCTGGTGGAAGGATGTGCTCAGACTTAACATCATCTATCGAGGTATTACTAAATGTGAACTAGGAGATGGCTCCACTATTTGTTTCTGGGACGATCTCTGGAGTGACATTGTCCTCTCACAGACATATCCAAGGCTGGCTTCCTTTGCGAGAAATGAAGGCGCCTCTGTGTTGGAAGTCATGCAAGCTGAAGATCTTGATAGCCTATTTCTTCTGCCCCTTTCACAACAAGCTTTTGAGGAGCTTGAGAGTTTGCGGGCACAGTTCCAAGACCTACCGTATGACGTGGATGCTGCTGATAGATGGATCCCCATCTGGGGTAACCAATACACTTCAAGGCATTTCTATTCTGAAGTATTCAAGAACATGGAGGCTCATCCAGCCTTCAAAGTCATATAGAAATCTAGATGTACTCCACGTGTCAAGTTCTTCGCCTGGTTGATTCTTGTGGATCGTCTCAACACCAAGAATATGTTACAGAGGAGAAACCTTCACATTCAGGATGACCCAATATGTGTTATGTGTAATAGTGGGGAAGATGAAACTATAGAGCACTTATTCTTCGATTGTGAGTTTGCAAAAGAGTGCTGGGCAGCCATCAATATCGTTTGGGACATGTCACTGCCTCCGTTAGACAGGTATACTCAAGCCCAGGAGACACACTCAATCCCTTTCTTCACTGAGGCGACTTTGATAGCGGCGTGGGAGCTATGGAAAGTTCGGAATGACAAGGTCTTCCAGAGAAGGGATCAAAGTCCCAGTGTTCGGCTTTCTAATTTCAAACATCAATGTTTTCTTCAGTCAATTAGGTTCAAGGATGACCTTAGATCATCTTTTCTGCGTGTGGCTAGATGCCTTCAGTTAAGATGTATTTAAGAAACTCTCTCTCTGTTAAAAATTAATTAAAAGTCTGAGCACTGTGGGGTTCACCCCCACAACATTTTGGGTCAAAAAAAGGAGCTTAAAAAATTCTGTTCTGAGAACTGTCACAGAAATCGTCAGCTTAACAAGACTTTACAGGTAGGGGATCCACCTTGGAACTTTAATCAACTTTCTATGCAGATGCAGAGCAGTGAGATGCTTGGGATGGGTTGCATAGTCCAGTGAATTGATGAACTCAGAGGATTCATCGTCAATTTCCAGAGACTGGAGACGACCGCTGCCAAGGTACTCGATGGAGGACATCAGATCTTGGACTGCCCTTTGCAGATTTAGCTTGTAAGCCAGAAGCTTCCTTTAGAGCAGGCGCAATAGGCAAGGCTTGAACCTTTCAATCTTTCTGCACCCACTTGCTTGACATGTAAACCAACTCATCAAAGATAGAACGATTACATCACTGAGAGCTACGACAAAACTGAAAGCAAAGGCAAAATATCTAAGTCCATGGCTTAGACACCCTGGTCTTGGAACTTGAAAGACTGTTGACCGCCCGTCCTTGACTTCAGCGCAGTAACATCAGTCACGGTACTCTTGCTGAGTTTGTTTCTTATATGGATGAAGAGAACCTTAGTGCCGCAGCCTTCAGCAAATCAGCCTCACCTTCCAGTATAGCCTGCTCCCTTCTCTTCAGCACCTCAGTTAACTATAATATTCTTGAGAGAATTTATTAGTTATTTTATTACCACACTATTGGATGGATATTCTTGAAACATCAGCTCATTCTTTCTTTCACTACTCACAATAATACTATAGAGAAGTATTTGCTGCATGAATCAGTGACCTCTCCTGTTATCTACTCATCGGCATGAGAGGCTGTGGCATCCTGCAGGCCCCCTTCGGCGTGCTTCAAGTCTCTTCTTAGCTTCTGAAGGCGTTCCACCACCTCCACCATTTCTGGTCGCTTGTCTCTATCTTCCCTTAGACACTCCACTGCCAGCTTGCCCATCTCTTCCAGGATAAAGATGTTCCCTTCGACTGCAATCTCCTTGTCAAACATCGCTTTCCCACTATTTTCATTCCTGCAAGCTTTGATATATTCAACCCGGAGGCGAAAGTATCCATCCACATTTCTTGGTTGTTTTCTGGTGATTAGTTCCAAGAGCACAATTCCGAAAGAGTAAACATCACTCTTTGATGTGATTCCGAAGGAGTAAACACCACTCTTTGATCTGAAGAGACAAGTCTTCAGGTAAGCTGGGTCAGTGTATGCCATGTCATTCCATTCCAACTGTCCACTTCCACTACTGCTCATCAGGTGTATCGGAAAAAAAACCGAGACCTTTGGCACAAAATCGTCACCTAGCATTATACATGTAGATGTGACATTGCCATGGTGCCTTCCCAAGGAGTGCAAATATCCCAATGCCTGTGCGGATCCAATTGCAATACCTAGGCGTAAATCAAGTGAGAGAGACTGATTACCATTATAAGAATGCAGAAGCTCGTGCAGACTCCGACGAGGGGCAAACTCGCATACCAACAGAGGAAATTCCGTCTCCAAGCAACAGCCCACTAGACTGATGATATTCATATGGCGAACCTTATACGCACATAACATGTCGTCAACAAAATCATCTATATCAAATGTTCTGTCCCCACAAACCGACCTCTTCACTGCAACTGCTTGGCCGTCAATATGTCCCATGTAGACGAAACCAGTATGATCCTGCCTAATTACAGTTGAATAGTTGCGGGTAATACTTTTGATTTCTTCTAAGGTGAAAATATTTATAGCGACAGCTTTCAGTTTTGAACCACGATTACTCTCAAACATGCGTGATTTCCTATTGAAGATGTCTAGGATGCTGAACTTGTAAGTTACACTTGAGGTGGAGCTGGAACTGGGAATGCTTGAGCCATGATTGTCGATCTTTTGTGTTATCGTCTGTGTTCCCGACGATGAGCTTTGAGATTTCTCACAACGAAGGGATCTTCTAAGCATCTGCAGACTCCCCAGAACCTCTTTCATTTCAGGGCGTTCCTTGATATCCTTTGTGAAGCACTGTGCTGCCAGATTTCCGATTTCGTCAAGAATCTCAATGTCTCTCTCGTTTGCTATCTCAGTATCAAACATCTTTCGAGCCTCTTGCTTTCCTTTTCCTAGAGCACCAGTGAACTTTCTTTTGAGGCCAGTACTAAACCCATTTTCGCCTGCCTTGGCCCTGGTAATTAGTTCCAAGAGAACAACCCCAAAACTGTAAACATCACTCTTTGGATCAAGGAGCCCAGTCTCAATATACTCTGGATCCATGTAACCTCTGCTACCTATTACATTCTTGGTGTATTGAGTTTGGTGCATGGAAAGCAACCTCGATAATCCAAAGTCAGACAATTTTGCACCCAAATTAATGTCCAGGAGTATGTTATCAGGTTTGATATCGCCGTGAATCATCGGTTGGTACATGGATGAATGCATGTATCCTAATGCATCTGCACATTCTATAGCAATACGCAGCCTTGCATCCAGAGAAATGGGAGCATCACTGCCATGAAGGAGATCTTTGAGGTTTCCCCCGGGAACATACTCGGTAACAATCATTAACGCATCATGCTCAGAACAATAGCCCAAGAGCCTAACTACATTCCTGTGGTTGATTTGACAATGGACGATTATCTCTTTAGCAAATCCATCTTTCAGATTCTGGAAGGTGTATTTCTTTACTGCAACCATAGTACCATCATCAAGAGAACCTTGGTAAACTTGTCCAAAGCCACCTTGGCCAATGGGAGTGCTATAATTATTAGTTATCCTTTTAATCTCATCTTCTGTGAAGTTGTTTACATTGTGATTGTTGACTGGTATCCATTTTCCCCTTTCACTGCTTTTGATGAAGTCGGTAAGCTTGTTTTCAGGGAGTTCCATTAAAGGACACCAGTAAGGATTTTATAGCATAAAAGTCTCTTGAACCTGCCAGTGTCAACGAACAAGTGAGTAAATTTGTGTACGAAACTCTAGTGAAGACACTGAAGCTTTCATTTCATTTCATTTCATTTTTTATTTTGTAAAGGAAGACATTGAATGATTAGAGTTTTACATGAACCATACTATGGAAGCAACTGTGGCATAAATATATTTAATCTTTGTGGCAAAATGACATGAATACCCTTGTTTATAGGCTTATAGCAAAAGTTCATGGTGCCAAGTAGGGAAAGAATATTAAATACCATAAATATACTTGTGAACTAAAACATGAGATTTTGATAATGTGAGACTGCAAATAAATAGAAAAGTTTGTCAAATAAGAAAATCATAAATATCATAAATATACTTGTGAACTAAAATATGAGATTTTGATAATGTGAGACTGCAAATAAATAATCAATAAATCTCAAATTCTAAGGTAACAGTACACATTAGTCGCACTAGTCCAACCACCGTGAGTCACGAGAAAAATCGATCCCAAATCTATTCCTTCGAGCGGAGAGAGCTAGGTATTACCGGCAAAATCCATGCCCGCGGCAAGAGAAGCGAGCCATCGCCGGCCGGAAGTCCTCCCGCGCCGAGAGAAGCGAGCCGCCTCCGGAAGTTCTCCAGCGATGGCTTCGCAGGGAGGCGAGGCGGTCCGGTGCGATTCTGTCGTCGTCATGCGCGATTTCGGCACCTCGTCGGCAGCCAATCGGGACGAGCATGCAGTCAGCCAATTGGGAGCAACGACTACAAGACTGCCATTGGCTTCTCTCTTCGGCCTCTCGCTGGGAGCAACCCGCGTGCGGGCCGGAGGGGCCACGTCGCCTCCGCCACACCGCGGGCTGGCCGGAGCGACGGCCCGCGAGCTCGCCCCGCCGCCGTGGCCGCGCCGCGGTCTGGCTCCGCCAGAGGACGTGCGTAGCTGGTGCTGGGCACTGCCGGCCGCGGGATCCTCTGCTCCATCTTCCTCTCCTCCTCCTTCCATCGATTAGAGTTTTTTTCGCGGAAGGTCGCGGGAGCACGGGGAAGAAGGTCGCGGGACGCTGGATGCGCGAGCAAGAGGGCTACATTGGACACACGGAGCCAAACTGATAAGGTCAAACTAGTCCACTAAGGGCATGTTGCTCGGACGTAGCTAGCCTGGCCCATATCTTAGGCGTGGCTCACCCCAGTCAGGCTGAGCGCATGCAGGTTTTTATGTTTGGTTTCTTGTATGCAGATAGCCTAGTTTAGAAAAGAAGTTGTTTGGTTGTCCGTATGAGTATAAATCATGTAACACGAATATAAACACTAAAATATTAATTATTTATGATATTGTGCCATAATAAATTTTAATTTACCTAATCCAATCTTAATTTGATTTGAAATCGCTTAATATTCACTAATTATGTGCTAATGACGTCATTAGCTGTGCTATCATGCACCGCGGGAGCCTGGCTCACTGGATGCGGCCGATTCTGGCGTTTCTCTAGATGCAGCATCTTTCATGCTTTGAGTACCGTGCGAGCCTGGCCCAATGTTCTGTCCAGCCAACCAAACGCGAGCACATGCATCCGAACGGCCTGGCCCAGTCCTCGTGCAGGATACCAAACGCGCCCTAACAGATGAGATAGTCAGTCTCAATGCAATGTTTCATCTTCCAGCTTCCAAAAACATGAATGTTGACGGTAGATAATTATTATTTTTAACCGTCAACATAGCATGAGAAATGGTCTAAATATAAAAACTATCTAGATATAGGAGTTATACTGACAGAATTCCACAAGTTTTGGTGAATATCTATTTCCGCAGGGGTTATCAGAAAAGAACCAAGCAAGGTCAACATGTCAGATTTACATAGAGATAAACTGACCATATTATAAAAAAGAATACTCTAGAAGACTCGAGAAGATATTCCCCTGGAGGGGAGGGCCCAGAGGTCGGGCAATAGGGGCGGCCGCCCCTAGGCCTAGGCGCCCGCCCCACTTATGTCGTCAATCAGGGTCAACCTCGTGGATCATGCCTCTACCATCTTTAAGGATCAATAATAATTGTTCATCAAGGTCGGTTTGATCTAAGGGCTGTGGTGCTTCCTAGAGGGCTATATAAGTAAGGCTCCTGACTCCAGGAGAAACCCTAATTCTGGAATTCATTATTCATTCATCTCATTCAGAGAAGCTCTAGAGCCACCATCTCAATTAGATCTCTAGTTTAGCATAGTTATATAGGATTAGAACTAGAAGGAGCTAGGCATTGCTTGATTTCCGGATCTGTCAGAAGAATACTTGGTAATTCTCTCCTACTTTTGTATTTGTTATTATATTATTCATCTAGTTTATCATTTGTATGAATATGACTTTAGTCTATTCTATCATATTGGATATGACTTTGCTCTATTTGATTATGTTCTCAATTATATTGTTCTTAGTCTACTTTGATTATATGCTTGACATAGTTAGATCAGATTTATATTCAAGTATAGGATCGTATAGCGCTTGCTCATTGATATCATAAGTGAGTGGTAAACATTGTGTAGGCATGGTGCCTATACCGTATTTACCTGTGATTGTACCCTATATTCCGGATCGTGTGGTAGATCGCGGGAGTGATAGTCCTGTTGAGTCCTCTGTAGTCCACCATCCGAGTATAGGGCAGGCAGAGCACAACTATTACAGGGAAGTGATGGCTATGTTCCATATCTTCCTTAGTAATATCACTATGCGTAGATATAACATTTTCTTACCATGATTGCTAAGTGTAATTGCACTACTTTGACCTTATAGTTAGAATAACTTAGGATTTATCCCTATAGTTCGTCCTAATCCATGCTAGTGCTATATATCTAGAATAGTCTATTGAGATGTTTATCATTATATGGCTATTTGCTTACCAGTTATCATTTATTATTATATATATATTATTTATCTTGTGACACTTACCCTGTATGAGAAGAGAGATAAAGACATGGTTATGCTCTCCATTAGCACATGCAGTGATGCTCATTGTTCATTATCCTTAGTATCCCTTCTCAGTGGTAAAAATATAAATAACGATACATGGATTACTCCCGGTTAAAATGCTACATCGGTATTATCTGTGCGCTTGCGGATTTCATATTTATTTCAGAGGAGCATTTGCATATTTTAGTACCAGCACCTTTGATGTCATGCTAGAGATGACAACCTAGCTTAGGTGGTATTAGAGGTGTCAACAATGAAACTGTACATGAAACTGGTATCTTTTCTCAATGCATTGTTTCATCGCACGGTTTCACTTGTTATTTTACCTTTCGTGGGTCCTACCGTCTCTCTCCCCTCTCTCTTCCCCACAGGAACCTGCCCAGCGCTCGCTGAAGACAATGCGCTCGTGGCTGAAGATGACGTGCTCGCACGGAGGAGCTGCGATCGCGGAGGAGCTGCGGTCGGCGCCCGCGGTGCTCTCGCGGCGGACCGCGACGGAGCTCCCATGGTGCTCGCTCGACGGCGCCCGAGGAGCTCGCGCGACGGCGATGGAGCCCGCGGCCGTGACCGCGACGGAGCTCCCGCGGAAGACCACCCACGGCGGGCGAGCCAGCGATGGAACCGCTCTCGCGGACGACGAGCTCGTGACGGAGCTGCTCCCGTGGCCGGTGAGCCCGCGACTGCGCCCGCAGCAGAGGAGCTCCCACGGCCGACGAGCCCGCGACAGAGACCGGTGGAGCCATCCCCTCCGGTGCCCATGAAACGACTCGAGTGGCTCCGTGGGAGTTTCACGCGATTTCCCACGACTGGGAAACAACGCCGATACGTTTCATCCCCACGACACCTTTCTCTTCTCTCTCCTTCCAGTTTCATGCAAAGGTTGTCTTTTTGCTAATGTGACATCCCATTTAATGTGCATGAAACTCATTATGAAATTGCATTGAGACTGGCCTAAAAATTGATGGCAGTGCCATATAGAGAAGAAAATTTTAACTCGATACTATATAAGAAAATTCAAATTTTCAAGTGACAAATGTGAAAGTCTGATAGCGGGCGGTGTGTCAGCACAAGGGATAGCGGGTGGATCGCATGCGAGCGGACCCGTGATTCTTGGCCTGTGTGATTCTTGGCATGCGCGAGAGACTGCGGGGCGGAGCGCATGCGGGCTACCACCGTCCAAGCGCCATTCGTCCGTCCTCTTCCTCTTCCCATTCACTGCCAGAAGGGCTAGCACCAGCGGGAAGCCGTCGGAGGACTCGAAGGACACCGACGGCTGTGGCGAAGGCGCCCTCCGCTTGGTCGCGGAGCCTGCGGCGGGCATCAGCGGCATGCAGCATGCGGCTGCGCTGTGGGAAGCCCACGCGCAGCGCCGCAGGCACCTAGCTGCGGCTGTTGGAGTTGTGCCCTCCTCCTCCTCTACCGTTGCCGCCGCCGCGTGGAGCCGGGCTTGTTGCTGTAGGTGGGCGCGAGGAGAAAATCAACAGCGCACACGGGCGGAGCGCATGCGGGGCGACGCACGTAGCCCAAAATCGACATGGGCGGACCCAGGCCGGCGGCGGCGTGGTGGAGCGCGCACTCACGTGGGCTGGCGCGCGTGCGACCGCTGCGGCGGCGGGGAACCGGGGGCGGGGCCGGAGATAGACACAAGAGGTGCAAGTCGGCGGCACGGCGAGCTCTGAGCTCTGAGCTTGCGGCCATGCTGGCGGCACCTGTGACAAAGAAAAGAAAGGGAGAGGGAAAGAAGAAAGGGGCAAAACGAGCATTTCACTCCTTCCAAGCCATAAATGAATATTTATTGGCCGCTGTGTTCAGGAGCAAATTTGATAACAATGAGAGCGTCCACCAGTAAATTGCTCAATTTTGCATGCCCGCTAGCAAATAGAGGTTGCTTTCAGTGTCCTGTAGCAAATTTTGTCTATTTTCAAAGTTTGTGATCTGTAATCTGAGATGCTTATAACAATAACCGTGGGTACACTAGTAATATGATCTTTTTATCAAATCAAATATATATAAAAACAAACCTTCGGCGGAGTATCAGATGCCTAGTTTGGTCGCCTGATTTGAGTCGGTTTGGAACAGTTCAGAAGCAGAAGCTTAGCTTACAGGTACGTTTACTCGCTGCCTCTAACAAATGGATCGCTAGAAAAAATAAATAAGCCGAGACAGGATGGCTACAGCATCAACGGCATCAATTTTTTTTTTTGACAACAACGAGATCTATATACACACTAAGCAATACGTCGGGGCCATCGGTGTCGACTGCCGAGAAAAGGATCCAGCTAAGAACTAGTAACAATGGCTAGTGGAGAAAGAAGGGAGCTAAGCACACACACGTACCGTATCAGGGCAATCGATGGGCAGGGCAGACTGATCCAGTGGAGAGATGCGGGGAAGTGGCTAGAGATGAGATCCAAGAACTCGAAAAATGAGTTCAACTCCAGGTAAAACTGCCGGCAGGCGACCTGCGACCTTCGCTCGGTCAACTCTTGGTAGATGGTGGTGGCGGGTGGGTGAAGAACAGACGAAGAAGACGGACTGGGAGGGAGAAGTCAGATGGACTGGGTGCTTGGTTCGGCTCGGGCGTTTCTTAGTACTCCTTCCCTGAACCCTGATTAGTCATGACTCCACATGACACAGTCAAATGGTTCGAATGTTTACTATTCCCATGTACATAGGCTTTATCTATGATATCATTTCACCATTTACACATTGCAACCGGTACACCGTTCTGTACAAACATTACACCCATGAAAACTCTACTAGGGCCTTGTTTAGATCCAAAAACTTTTCACCCAAAACTATCACATCGAATCTTGCGGCACATGCATGGAGTATTAAATATAGACGAAATTTAAAACTAATTACACAGTTTACGTGTAAATTGTGAGACGAACGTTTTAAGCCTAATTAGTCCGTGATTTGATACTAAAGTGCTACAGTAACAAATGTGCTAATGATGGATTAATTAGGCTTAATAAATTCGTCTCGCGGTTTCCAGACCAGCTATGTAATTAGTTTTTTATTAGTATCCGAAAAACCTCTTCCGACATCGCACGGAGCATCCGATGTGATATTTTCATCAAAAACTTTTCGCATCTAAACAAGGCTTAGTACTACCTTTGTCTACAAAAAGGTACAATTATGGACTTTGGTTGAGTCAAATTTCCTTGAGTTCGCCTCTTAAATTGTTCTTTACCGAAAAATTTTGTTGCAAAAAGTTTTCAATACACATTTACATATCAATTAGAATATGTTTTGAGAATTTTCTAGATATTTTACACATTTTTTCTAGAGATAAATTATTTTTAAAGAAGGACATTTTCATGAGTTCTAAGTAGTTTATTTGGATTTGTTCTATGCAAAATTCATATGTAGATTTTTTTAGAATTTTTAAACCATAGAGATATTTTTTATGGTTTAAAAATCTTATCAAATACTCATATTTACTATTTTTAAAAAATAATTTAGATAAAACCTCCTTTACAACCACTCTAAACCACGACAGAAAGGCAATTTGAAAAGTTTTAACTCATTTTCTTGGTGGGAGGAAACATCAAGAGGATTTCCAAAAGATCATCAGCGCAAGGTCAACAGTATGGCCATCTACGTCATGTGAAACATTTATAAAGAGCGAAACCGACGTATATTCAAAAACAACTCAAACATCCGGGCAAGTGGCCCCAAGGGTGAAGGATGACATTGACCAACACGAGAGGGCTTTTGGATTTGTATCCTAATCAATTTCTAGTTCTCATGTTTCTGTTGGGCCATGGTGTGGTGGTGCCAATAGGTTGCTCCTAGACATAGAGTATCTTGAGTGTTGGGGCTGTTTTTTCGAGGCTGCATCATGTATCGGTATATTGCAGAAGCTCTTTTCTATCTTAATTCAAAGGTAGGGCTTCTGCCACTGATGATCAATATAAAAAAAGAAAAAAAAATCCACATTACCTTCCTCAAATGGACTTTTTGCAGTGGAGTCTCTCTTCGTCAATCCCCAGCGTCAGTGTCAGGCCCACACGGTAGCTCGTACAGGCCCAGAACCGGCCTAAGAGAATTTTGATGGACCAACAGGCCGCCCCGCATCCTGGATTCGTGGGCTCGTGGCCAGTGGCGAGTGTATGATGTTCACTAACTCGGTTCATCGGTTTCTCGGTTCCTTTTGAGGCTGAAACCGAAGCCGTAGCCGATCCCCGAAGTACGAGAGAACCGAAACCGAACCGAGAAACCGAAAAACCGACACTTCGGTTTGGTTTTCGGTCTTCTGGTTAAATGTGCCTAGCCTGATCTGCAGGCAGCAGCGCTCGAGCGCCGGCCGCCTCGCGCCTATTCTCCGCGCGACGCCGCGGGGTTCCGCTCGGCGCCTTCTCCGAGCAGCTGCGCGGCGCCACACCCCTAGTTGGAGCCATCTCCTCTTCCCGCCACCGGTCTGCGCCACGGGGAAGCCAGCCACGCTGCGTCGCCACCTTCGCTTCTTGGGGCCGCCTAAGGAAGAGCCCAAGAGGAACCACTGATAACGCCCCTGGCCTGTACATCTCGGCAAGGCCCCGAGGCCAAGTCGCCGCCTGCCTTCCCAGCCTCCCAGCGTTTCCGTCCACCGCTGTAAGATCTAACTGGTAAGCTCACGCCTCTTTTCTCATTCACAATTATTGTTTCTTTAGGTTCAGAAGCGATCCTTTAATTTGCTGTACAACGTTGCCCTGTAAATAACCAATGATAAAACAAATATTGTTCTGGTGTGTATCTGAAGTTCATTTCTGATGCATTTGCGGGCTGGTAAATTAGTGCATTGTGTTTTCGTCAAGTGCTTGATTCTTCATTTATGCGACCTTGAACTTATATGTTGAGTTTATAATTACGAGACCATTTAAATATTTGTTTATCTCGTGTCTGGATAATTATACTAATCTACCGTTGTGATTGGTAAAATTTTTACTTATATACTTCGAATTGCGTATTAGACTATTGGTTAGGCCTACCAAGGGTTCAAATCCTGGTCTGCCATTGCCTACACAGCGGATTGCAGAGGCAGAAGAACGCCACCGCTTGTGGCGTTTGCATCTCTGCCTTCGCCAATCGCTAGTGCTGCTCCCCATCCGAGACCGAGAAGAGCTTTCTGCTGCTGCCCGCCGCCACCATGCCACAGCATCTCCAACGATCTCTCCACGCCATTCACTGCCTACCCGTCACCGGCCATGCCACCTGCAACAACGTCCCCCTCGACTGGTGAGTTCCTTCTCTTCCATTACCCAGTCCCCTACCATCAGTCTTCATCCTTTCAAATCACCATGCTTCCCTTTCCTTCTATTCTTGGATCTTGAGGAAACCAAACCTTTAGGAGGATTGTCGCGCTGTCATTATAAAGATGGTCAAGGTTCCAGATGATCGATGCTGCTGCTTCTGCTATAGTAAATAAACAACCAAACATATAGCATAGGTTCATCAACTGATAAACACAAGGACCAATAATACCAATTAAGGAGTAACATGATCTGCTAAAACTAGTAGTGATGGTAACAGCCGGCGTCACAAACAGTAGAGTTGACAACTTGAAGCCTGCGCTGAACAACTGAATTGGCACATGTGCATGTGCTACCACCATGCTAGGAGTACTTGTCAGGCCTGGTTGTCAAACCTAACCTCTCTTTTCACTACAGTTTGTGGACACTATTTTCTGTGAAAATGTGGTCAACAAACATTTCTTCTGCAACAGAGGGCAGGCACAGCGATATTAATGGGCCTGGGCCCCCAGTCCCACTCCACTGGTCCAATCCAGCCTGGACCACCCTGCAACATCAGGAATGGCATCTGTACTGTAACTGTAACAACGGTTAAACTTACAAGCACCAGCAGTGCCTGTAAAATCTTAGGGTTTGCACGGTAGAAAACCACTCATGGAAGAAAAAGAAGAAGAAAAAACTAGGCGACAAATCGCTGGGCACTAGCAGTCTTGACAACAGAATTTCAGTAATCACGTTTCGTTTACAAATATTCAATTGATAATTGCAGTGAGAATAAGCTGTAGTTTCAGAGTCATCTTTATTTAAAAGTTACAGCGGTGAAAGAAGAAAGCACACTGTGAGGAAACAACATCCAGATCAAACAACATTACTGCAAACTGAACCTGAACATGGAGAGGGTTCCCAGTGCAGCTGACGAACTTAACAAAAGTTTGGAAGCTCAATTTCACCTAGCATCAACGATAATTTTTAATTTCTTGGCACCCCCCCCCCCCCCCCCCCCCCCCTGCTGCCGTTGCAAGACCACTCACTATCTCCCTGGTAGCTTCATCTGCTTGTTTATCCATGGTCAGATGCACCTCTAGGAGACTTGCAAGGTTGTCCATATTGCTCTGACCTTCCAGCGTTGTGAACTGCAGATCAGTCCTTTGGAGCTAGTGAAGTGGAGAAATATTTGCTGCATCCATCAGTGTTCTCTCCTGCTATCTACTAATCGGCATGAGAGGATGTGGCTTCCTGCAGCCCCCCTTCGGCGTGCTTCAAGTCTTTTCTTAGCTTCTGAAGGCGTTCCACCACCTCCACCATTTCTGGTCGCTTGTCTGTATCTTCCCTTAGACACTCCACTGCCAGCTTGCCCATCTCTTCCAGGATAAGCATGTTCCCTTCGACTGCAATCTCCTTGTCAAACATCGCTTTCCCACTATTTTCATTCCTGCAAGCTTTGGTATATTCAATTGGGAGGCTAAAGTTTTCATCCATTCTTGGTTCTTTTCTGGTGATTAGTTCCAAGAGCACAATTCCGAAAGAGTAAACATCACTCTTTGATGTGAAGTTGTAATGGAGATGGATATTTGGGGGTAACTAGGCCTTATGCTTTGCCAAGAGCTTGAGAGATTGAGGGAGACTAGAATTGTTTCTTCATAATTCATTGCTTGCCTTTTCATTATGCCTCATAGGCTGATTATAAATGGTACATAGGACTAACACCTCTTGTGCCTAGACAATATGGTACTATTCCTATAGATAAATAACTAAGAGAGACACTAATTAACACTAATAGGCTTAAGGCCCAACTAGGACACTCGCGCCCTACAACGCCCTTCTGCACCTGACGTCTTGGGCCTATTGGGCCAGTGGCAGCCTGTTGGCTGCCCATGACATCTCCCCCGCCCTTGGAGACCCAGCTCGTCCTCGAGCTGGATAGCTGACGCGACCTAGGGATAAGCCTTTTACATCTCGGCTTCCCATTCTTATTTAAGACTAAAATACAGCTATATCCACCTGGATCCCATGGAAAGAGCGCATCTGCTGACTTCATGTAAGCTGAAGGGTGGAGTGTGAAGCAGCCGGCTCTAATGCTGGATGTGTCTAGCACCACGGCAGGCACAAGGATAAATGAGATAGCCTTTGATGCCTGATGCTGGATGTTGATGCGAGGTCGCTGCACTGGAAGCGCCCATATTTGGACCTCCCCTGCGATCGGAGCAGCCTGATGTATGGAAGGGGCCGAGGGGACAAACACGCACGACAGCGAGGAGCTGAGGAGCATGCGCATCTTTCGCACCACACGCCGGACAAGGAAACCTCGCCCGGCAGCTTGTAGTCGCACCGCTGCTTGCTCCTCGGAGACTTTGGCTGCCCGAAGAAGATGCACTCGGCGGCGTGCCAGGAGGCCCCGTACTGCTGCCTGGAGGTGTACAGCCGCCCGGCGTTCACGGTCCCTCTTGTCCTTCGCCTCGAGACACGCCCGGATGCGATCCAGTTGTGTGGACATCTCCTCAAGGATGCGCAGGGAGTTGTCGACGCCACGAGACAGTTGGTGGAGCGGGTCGGGGCACGGGGGCGGTTTGAAGCGCCGCTGCAGGAGCTCGGTGAAGCGACGCCATGCCGGGTATTCATCTTGCGCGACTTGGTGGAACCAAACTCGGGCGTCAGCTTTCAAATTGTGAGAAACCAGCCATACCTTTTCTTCCGCCATGATGCGCTCCCGGCGGAAGTAGAGTTCGCACTGGTTGATGAAGACCACCGGATCAGAGGTTCCATCAAACTGTGGAAAATCCATCGAGGCGCGCGGACGGCTGGATTGAAGCTGCGAGGTGGCGGGGGATTCCCGCAGATCGCGGGCGGCTCGGCGAACCCCGCGGATGGCGCGACGTGCTTGGCGACGGCCCGCGCAAACGAGACGCGACGACGCCTTGGTGGTGAGGAAGGCGGCGCGTCGGCTGTGGTGGAGATGGGCCGCGGACGGCGCGACGAAGATTCCCGCAACGACGCGGTCGACGGTGGCGGCGCGTGGTGGGTGACGGGGAGGCGGCGTGGCGGCTGGGCGACGGATGGGGACGTCGCGGTTGGGGTGTGGTTGCGGCCGAATTAGGGTTGTGCCTGGATTGGCTGGATCAGAATTTTTTTTTGGGATGGGGAGGAATCGACTGGCTATCTGATACCAGATGTAATGGAGATGAATATTTTGGGGTAATTAGGCCTTATGCTTTGCCAAGAGCTTGAGAGATTGAGGGAGACTAGAATTGTTTCTTCATAATTCATTGCTTGCCTTTTCATTGTGCCTCATAGGCTGATTATAAAGGATACATAGGACTAACACCTCTTGTGCCTAGACAATATGGTACTATTCCTATAGATAAATAACTAAGAGAGACACTAATTAACACTAATGGGCTTAAGGCCCAACTAGGACACTCGCGCCCTACAACGCCCTTCTGCACCTGACGTCTTGGGCCTATTGGGCCAGTGGCAGCCTGTTGGCTGCCCATGACAGAAGTGAGTAGTGTTCATGTAAACTGGGTCAATGTATCTCATGTCGCAACGTGGCAAAAATTCAGGTCCACTAATGCGCATCAGGTGAGTGGAAACAATATTCGATACCTTTGGCAAAAAATCGTGATCCAGCAGTATATTTGTAGATGTGACATTGCCAAACAGGATTTGGGTGGAGTGCAAATATTCTAATGCCTCTGCAGAGCCAATTGCAATACCTAGGCGTAAATCAAGTGAGAGAGTACCTTTACAACAATGCAGATGGTCGTGCAGACTCCCTTGGTGAGCATACTCGTATACCAAGTGAGGAGGTTCAGTCTCCAAGCAATATCCCAATAGATTGATGATATTCATATGGTTAATCATGGATGCAGATACCATGGCTCTAACAAAATTGTCTTTATCAAATATTCCGTCCATAGGTGTCAACTGCTTCACCACAACAACTTGGCCTTCAATACGTCCCAGGCAGTCGATACCGGTAAAACCGCGGCCAATTAAAGTTGAATAGTTATTGGTAATCTTTCTGAGTTCTTTTGAGGTGAAACTAGTTATGTTGAGAGCTTTCAGTATTGAATCACCATAACTCTCGGACATGCGTGATTTCCTATTGAAGATGTCTCGGATGCTGAACTTGTAAGTTACACTTGAGATGGAGCTGGAACTGGAAATGCTTGAGCCATGATTGTCGACCTTTTGTGTTATCGCCTGCGTTCCCGACGATGAGTGTTGACCTATTTTTTCTTGAGTTTTCTCACAGCGAAGGGATCTTCTGAGCATATGCAGACTAACCAGAACCTCTTTCATTTCAGGGCGTTCCATGATATCCTTTGTGAAGCACTGTGCTGCCAGGTTTCCGATTTCGTCAAGGATCTCAATGTCTCTCTCGTTTGCTATCTTAGTGTCAAACATCTTCCGTGCCTCCTGCCTTCCTTTTCCATGAGCATCAGTGAAGTTTCTTTTCAGGCCAGTACCAAACCCATTTTCGCTTGCCTTGGCTCTGGTAATTAGTTCCAAGAGAACCACTCCAAAACTGTATACATCACTCTTTGGATCAAGGAGCCCAGTCTCAATATACTCTGGATCCATGTAACCTCTGCTGCCTATTACATTCTCGGTGTATTGAGTTTGGTGCATGGAAAGCAACCTCGACAATCCAAAGTCAGACAATTTTGCACCCATATTATTGTCCAGGAGTATGTTATCAGGTTTGATATCGTCGTGAATCATCGGTCAGTACATGGATGAATGCATGTATCCTAATGCATCTGCACATTCTATAGCAATACGCAACCTTGCATCCAGAGAAATGGGAGCATCACTGCCATGAAGGAGATCTTTAAGGTTCCCCTCAGGAACATACTCAGTAACAATCATTAAAGCATCATCCTCAGAACAATAGCCCAAGAGCCTGACTACATTCTTGTGGTTGATTTGACAATGGATGATTATCTCCTTAGCGAATCCATCTTTCACATTTTGGCAGATGTATTTCTTTACTGCAACTGTAGTACCATCATTGTTCACATTTTGGGCTGCCAGGTGATCCAATTCCCAATCAAGTATCTCGGGCTGCCTCTTAGCACTAGGGCTATCCCTAAGGCGCACTACCAGTCGCTCGTCGAGGCAGTGGCGAGAAAGTTACCCCCGTCTCACGGCACTCTGATGGCTAGAAGCGGACGGCTAGTATGGGTTAAATCTGTGCTCAGGGCGGTGCCTATATACGCTATGCTAGCAGAAAACTTACCGCCATGGGCGTGAAAGGAGTTGGACGCAATCTGCAGGCGATTCTTTTGGGCAGGCGGCGAGCAGTCCACCCGTGGCAAATGCATGGTTGCGTGGTCCACCTGCTGCAGGCCGACACACCTGGGGGGCTGGGGATCAGCGATCTAAAGCTCGCCGGCTATGCCTTGCAGACGCGGTGGTTGTGGCTTCAACGGACATACCATGACCGCGCCTAGAGCGAGCTCCCCATCAATGCGGCAAAAGACGTCCAAGCCTTCTTCCAAGCTTCCACGTACACAAGGCTTGGAGATGACCGGAACACGCTGTTCTGGGAGGATCGTTGGATCAACGGCATGGACGTGCAGACCATCGCGCCATACCTATACCTCTACATCCCCAGGCGGGTGCGATGCAGTCTCACAGTCCGGGACGGCCTACACCAGAAATCGTGGGTGCGGTGCATCCGCAGCGGGGTGCCGGTAGCGGCGCTGGTTGACTACCTGCACCTTTGGCCGGCAGTGGATGGCGTCCAGCTCTCGGAGCAACCAGACAGGTTGATCTGGAGATGGACGACGGATGGAAACTACTCAGCTAAATCGGCTTACGACATGCTTCACACGGGCGCAATCAAGCTTCGAGGTCACCGCCTCATTTGGCGAACCTGGGGTGCCTGTGCGAGTGAAGATTTTCCTTTGGTTGGCATTCAAGTGGAGGCACCGGACCGGTGATAGGAGGCACGGGTTGGAGGCCAGAGAGCTCTGCTATTTCTGTGACCAATCCGCAGAATCGATTGATCACATCCTAGTGACCTGCCCCTTCACACGAGAAATTTGGTACCACATCCTCCATACCTTAGGAAAAGTGCTACCACCAGCAGCTTAGTCGACCCTTGGCTGGTGGCGCCGCCTGCGTGCGTTGTTCGCTGCCGAACGCAGGGCAGGCGTTGATTCCCTCTTCGCTCTGACCTGCTGGCACCTCTGGAAGGAACGCAACGCGCGGTGCTTCCGGGAAACTTCGACCTCCATCACTGACTTGCTGCAGATCATCAAGGCCGAGGGCGACCGCTGGGCGGAAGCTGGAGCAAAGGGACTGCGGGAACTAGCTCTAGCCGCCAGCTCCAGTTGATCGGACGTCTTCCTCTATGTATGTAATCATCTTCATGTAATCTCGTGCTCCTGCTTCTGTTCGCCGTGAGCCGGTGTGCGGCCGGCTCTTGTTTCGTTTCTTGTATCATAAACTCTCTTCTTCTATTAAAATGATATGCACACTCGTGCGTATTCGAGAAGAAAAGTACCATCATCAAGGAAACCTCGATAAACTTGTCCAAAGCCACCTTGGCCAATGGGAGTGCTATAATTGTTAGTTATCCTTTTAATGTCATCTTCTGTGAAGTTTTTCACATTGTGATTGTTGACTGGTATCCATTTTGCCTTTTCACTGCCTTTGATGAAGTCAGTAAGCTTCTTTTCAGGGAGTTCCATTAGGACACCAGTAAGGATTTTATAGCAGAAAAGTCTCTTGAACCTGCCAGTGTAAACGAACAAGTGAGTCAATTTGTGTACGAAACTCTAGTGAAGACACTGAAGGTTTCATTTCATTTTTTTTTTGTAAAGTTAGACATTGAATGATTGGATTTTTACATGAACGAACCATACTATAGTAACCGTGGCATCAAGATATTTAATCTTTGTGGAAAAAAGGTATTTCCGTTGTACACTTTGAACTTGCCATATTTTCAAAGTCGCTGATCTAATCAATAGAAATTAACGGACTCCTGTCGAAATTACCCATATCTGGTGATACTAATAGCCTGAGACGCCTATACTAACAAAAAACTGTGGGCGAAGACACTGAAGCATTCATTCCTCCTTTTTTTTTTTGGTAAAGGAATACATTGAATGATTGGAGTTTTACATGAACCATACTATGCAAGCAACCGTGGCATAAATATATTTAATCTTTGTGGGAAAAAAGGTATTGCGTTCACACACTTCGAAATTGCCATATTTCCAAAGTTTCTGATCTAATCAACACAAATTAATGGACTCCTTTCCATGTTACCTGTCTCTGATGATACTAATAGTCTGAGATGCTTATAACAATCGCCGTGGGTACACTAGTAATATGGTCTTTATATTTATCAAATATTAGATAAAACTGTTTTCAGAGTTGGGGAGGAAGAGTTGGAGTCGTGGCCCAGCTCGAGCTGCATCTTGTAAAAAACCTTTTGTAAATTTTTTTTTTCCTTTCTATCGTCTAATAAAATCCGCGGCAAAGCTTTTACCGTCCTTTAAAAAAAGATAAAAAAAAACCCTTTGGCGGAGTATCAGATGCCTACACCTGATTTGAGTAGGATTGGAATAGTTGAGAAGCAGAAGCTTGGTTTACAGGTAGGTACCTTGTTGCTGCCTATAACAAACATGGATCCCTAATAAAACAGTAAATAAGCCTGCAGGCCTGCATGCAGCTCCAACGACATCTCCCTTAATGAAGTACGTGCAATCCACGCTTTCGAAAAAAAGCTCCAACGGCATCGATTTGAGATCTATACCCTAGGCATTACGGCGGGGCCGTTGGTATCGACTGCCGAGAAAAGGATCCAGCTAAGAACTACTAACAATGGCTAGTGGAGGAGGGAAGACGAAGAAAAGAAGAAGAAGAAGGAAGCTAAGCACACACGTACCGTGTCACGGCAATCGATGTGTAGGGCAGACTGACTGATCCTGCGGGAAGTAACAGTGGCTAGAGATGAGATCCGAGAACTCTAAGGCTGTGTTTACTTCCTCAAAAAAAGTACTGTGCAAACAAAAGATTCTCGTCACATCAAACTTGCGATACATGCATGGAGTACTAAATGTAGATGAAATAAAAAACTAATTGTACAGCTTGGTTATACTTTGCGAGACGAACGTTTTGAACCTAATTAGTCAACGGTTGGACACTATTTACCAAATAAAAGCCAAAACATGCTACAGTACTTTTTTTTACACTTTTTTACACCTTTTTACACAACTAAACACAGCCTAAAATGAGATGAGCACGACCGCCTGGACTCGACCTTCTCCCGGTCAACGCCCGCCCCTCGGTGGATGGTGGATGAGGGATAGAGGAAGACGACGGTCGGAGAATGTCGCTCACTCGCTCTAACTGAATTTTTATTAATCCCTTTTCAAATAAAAAACAGGACTATAAGGTTGAAAATAAAATTTCTTTTTAAAAAAATGATAACAGAGTTCTGTACCGCATGGGTCAAACACACGCGCGCACCCACGACGCCCGCTCTGTGCACGACGCGCCTCCGCTTAGGCCTTGTTTATAGTTCGCGAAATTTTACGGAAAATGGTACGATAGCACTTTCGTTGTTATTATTTAGCAATTAGTGTCCAATCATGATTTAATTAGGCTTAAAAGATTCGTCTCATGAATTTCGTCTAAACTGTATAATTAGTTTTATTTTTTATTTAAATTTAATGTTTCATGTATGCGTCTAAAGATTTGATGTGACGAAAAATTTAAAAAAAAATTTACAAAATTTTAGAAACTAAACAGGTCCTTAGTGGCTACGCCCCTGGTCTTCTACCGCGCGTACACCAGTTTTTTCCCAGCAGAGGTTGCCGAGTCTGTGCTTGTATAAATATGAGTTCATGAGATCAATACAAGCTGAGGTTGATCCAACTCTGTTTCAAAAAAGATCCGCTACCTATCCACACATACGCGTGTGCGTCGGCCGCCGGTTCCCGCGCTTTTGTAGTTGAGCTGTGTACAAACGGGTCTAAACTTTTTATATTTTTAATAAATTCGTTTTTTACAAAATATTTGTCTAAATGAAATGTTTTTTTGCAAAACTACACTGCCGCTGGTTAATGTGGCGGAATTCCCTTTTTAATTATTTGGTTAACAATTATATTTAGTATTTTGCTTGTTTGTTCTCACTCTCTATTGATCTCCGTGACATTTAAATTATTTAGGATTAGTCTTCCATTATCATTCACATCTCTTTTTCTGTTCTATTAACGTGATTTTTTTCCAGGCCTAAGAATTAGATTGATCGGGGATGTCAGAGACCGAGGGCTAATTAAATTTTTTTTTTTAGTATTCGATCTTTTGGTTTTTAGCTTTTTACCATAAAATAACATTTTTTGTTATTAACTATACTATTGCCATGTATGTATTTCATCGTATATGATGTCGACTTAAATGGCCATTCCTATATTCATGTCCTTGCTTCACCCCTGCACAACGATCATACCAATTTGGAGTAGTATGTGCGTTTGCCCTACCATCTGCTCTTCTTCGTAACGATCAGGGTCGTAGCATCCATACTGATTAAGGGTCATAGCACCTACGCTGATTAGGTTTTCAGCAGACATAATGATTTAAGATTGCAATAGGCATACTTATTTGAGATTGTGGTAGGTTTATATACTGTTTTCAGGACATATACTTCGGGCACAGCCAGGGCTTGGCCGGGGCGGAGCACGACAAGGCCGGGCGTGGCCACGGCGGGCCAAGGCACAGCACAGCCACGGCCACGGGCACACCTTAAGTAGCTCCACAAAATTCAGGGTTCTAAGAGCTAGATTATTGTTTTTGTGGATGCGAAGTTGGTGGAGCTAGAGTATTTGACTAGAAAAAACTAGGAGTAGAGTTGTTTTTTCACATCAGCTCAATCTCTATCCCGATTCATGCTTGCACGGTCGTTGTTCAATAATCAATAATGACTCTTGTTACAGTCTTCTAACATAATGCCTGCAACAACAACAATAATAAACAATCAAACACGGCATGGCATAGGTCATGATCATCACAGCAGTGAGGCAGCATGGACCAACATGACCAGGAGCAGCATCTGCTAGACTGCTAGTATACCAAAGTTACGCTGAAGAACAAAGGACATGTTAGCAGGCTCACGGTTGGGCTGAGTTGCCGTGGATATTGATTACATGGGCTGGGACCCTGGGGCCTGTATCTGCGACACGGCCCATGGGGCAGCACTGACTACACGGCGGATCGCAGTCGCAGTCTCTCAGAGGCAGAGCGCGACGCCGCCGCTCGTGCCGTCGTGGCGGCGCTCTGCCTTCGCCGACCGCCCGCGCCGCTTCCCTCTCCCTCCCAATCCGAGACCGAGAGGCAGCCGTGAGGAGCTTTCAGCTGCCGTCCGCCGCCACCATGCTCCGGCATCTCCATCGATCCCTCCGCGCTATTCACTGCCTGCCCGCCACCGGCAGCGCCGCCTGCAACCCCGCCCCCCTCCACTGGTGAGTTCCTTCTCTTCGGTTACCCAGTCCCCTACCATTAGTCTTTATCCTTTCAAATCACCGTGCTTCCCTTTCCTTCTTTTCTTGGATTTTGAGGAAACCGAGCTGTGTTTTCTGAACTCTGAAACTAAAGTATTTCCGGTTATTATTGATAAAAAAACTAGTCCTTTTCCCCGTCGGTGGCAAGCGTCTATATCTGTGAATTGTGATGGTGGGAAATTGCATTTCTGTATAATTTGATTGTCAACAATAAATTGCAAGCTCCTAACTCTGTACTCCCTTTTATTAGCTCCATTCATAGTTTATAGTCTCTTAAGGAGATAAGTGTTTAATTAAAATTTCCTTTTTACTTACATTGCGCAGGTTCTGGGATTTGCATATAGAGGTACACGCGTCTGCATCCTAAGCAAAAAGTTGTTCTTCCTTAATTCTGTTTATTAGTCCTAAACTAGCTGCACCTCTGGCTCATCTGTTTAGCCCGTATCTGGTTCATGTAACAAGCACGCTATCAGAGATTTCTCTACTTCCAAAAGAGTTACAAGAGATCCAATATATCAGCAGAATGAGTTAGAACCAACTACGCCTGTGAAGGTACCCACAACACGATCACTCTTTGGTTTGTACTGAAATATTTCTGTTTATCTTTGTTACTACTTTGTGTTGGCAGTCTTTCCTTTCTGGTTGATCACTATTCATAAATCTTATATTATTTTTAAATGCTCAGCATGATAGCCTAGTCGATATTCAAAATACACGCCATTCTTCGGATGCACTGATTGCATTGAATAGTTTCTTGTGCATTTCTGGGTTGCTTCCATACAGACATTTATGATTCTTTAGTTTGGTTGATTTGTTTAGCTTCAGAACCATTGCATTATATAAGGTGGGGATAAAAGAGTTTATTTTTCTTTAAACAGGATACTGACATGATAATTGATCGCATACGAAAGAGCACAAGAAAACTGGAGGAAGGCCCTGTTGGAAAAAAATTGTCTTCAGCGGAGAAAAGGAAATTTCTTGTCCACACTGTATGTACAGATAGTATTGATATAATTCATTTACCCTGTACGAAAATATCCTAGTACGTTTCAAATGATGATGATACACATGCTAATAATGTGTTTACAAATATATCGGAAATTGTAAGTGACAATGAAAGAAACACTGACAGCATTTTCTGGCATTCATGTAATTCCATTATCTGCTTACCAGATACAAATTGTGCAAGACATTTGATAGACAGTTTCATTTCACCTGCATGATAATAGATATTAGTGAGTTCACATTTCACATGATTTTCTTGGTTTTGGTAGAAAACTGATAACAGCTAATTCATTTATGATGAATTATTGACCTAGGAAAGTAAATTATGTGAGCACCTGCTGGTTCTTCTTTGAATGACTAATATGTATAAAAAGAACAAAACAGTGCATTAATCTTCTGGTATTGGCTTGGCTGGCCACCTGAGTGCACATATTATAACCTTCGTTCTTGTTCAGTGTGGATAAAATTACCCCACTTGTGCATATTGAAATTTGTTAGTTTATTGCAGTCATTTATCTGCTTTTGCCTAGTGCAACAAAATTACCAAATACTGCATTCTCTAACTGCAGCTTCTTAGCCTCGAAGATTCAAGAGAAGCTGTTTATGGCACCCTTGATGCTTGGGTTGCCTTTGAGCAGGATTTTCCTTTGGCTTCACTAAAGCAAGCACTTTCAGTTCTTGAGAAGGAGGAACAATGGCATAGAATTGTCCAGGTATTGTGTAGTGTCAGCTGCTTTCATTTGTATTTTTCATCAATGCACTGTGAAGCAATGTTTGCAAGTCGTCTAGTCGCCATGGGACCGACTTGGACATTAACCGCGGGGGGGGGGGGGGGGGGGGGGGGGGGGGGGGGGGGGGGTGCCCCTAATCCGTCAGCAGGGACCAATTAGGATGATCGCGATTAATCGGACGACTTGTGATAATTGCTGTGAAGTAAATGTATGTGACTACATACTCAGGTGGTCAAATGGATGCTGAGCAAAGGGCAAGGAAATACAATGAGAACATATGAGCTATTAGTGTGTGCACTTGAGAAGGATAATAGAGCTGAGGAAGCACACAGAATCTGGCAGAAGAAGATAGGCCATGATCTGCATTCGGTTCCTTGGCGTTTCTGCCGTCTTATGTTGGCTATCTACTACCGAAACAATAGGCTAGACACGCTCGTGAAGGTTTGGACCTAAACTTTGTAACTTTCTGATATAAGCTATTTTTATTTGACAACACGGCTTATATGAAATACTTTACCTACCTCTTCTTGATGATTTAGCTCTTCAAAGAACTAGAAGCTTGTGGTCGTAAACCTCCAAGCAAAGATATTGTACGGAAAGTTGAAGATGCATACGAAATGCTTGGATTACTAGAAGAGAAAAAGGCTTTGCTTGATAAATACAAGGATTTATACAACAAGCCATCTCGAAATGATCGAAAGAAAGGTTCCAAATCCAAAAAGACAGAGACTGATAAAACATCTGGTTAGTTTCCATTCCTCGTGTGAAAAGTTCCTTCAGACATTATGTACTATATGCCTGTAAATTTCCCATTTGCTTCAGATGCTGAACTTAGTTATTTTACAAGGATATATATGACTAGCATTGTTTGATCTTTAGAGCATTTCCCTCAGTTGCATGAAATCAATTAATTTGTTAGGACACTAGAAATCGTAACATTATTATTCTGTTCTCAGCTGATGACAGTAAGGAAAGCAATATGGAGACCTCTGAAAATCTTGAAGATCATGATTTCCCTTTAGATGAGAAATCAGATGCCTCTGCTGAGTCATGATAAGAGGCAATGAAAACTACACAGTCCATGACTTTCAGTTTGCAGTTATGTGTTTACTGTTTAGAACTGCTGGTTGGACATTACATCTCCCTTGTTTATTCTCCTTCCAGAGTCATCACTGATCCACTCACGTGGCCGTAAGATTTGACCAAAACCAGACATGTTGGCAGCATTAGCAGCCGTCCGTTCGCTGCATATTAGCCATTGCAGCTGCAGCAGGTCTTGGCTCAGGGAAAAGTGCTGCAGGCAGCTGCAGACTGAAGCCACAGCAGACAGCCAGACAGGCCAGCTGATGGAGCAAATAGTGTGCTCCTGAATCTGAAACATGTTTATTTTTTTTTCTGATCTTCCCCTTGTTTAGATGACATCAAAATTCCAAGTTTTTTCACTCTCTCTTCATCACATCAATTTTTAACTGCTTGCATGGAGTATTAAATGTAGGTAAAAAAATAACTAATTACACAGTTTAGTTGTAAATCACGAGATGAATCTTTTAAGCCTAGTTGGTCCACGATTGGACAATATTTATCAAATAAGACGAAAGTGGTACTATTCATCGGG
Source organism: Saccharum hybrid cultivar R570 (assembly GCA_038087645.1). Classification (NCBI taxonomy): domain Eukaryota; kingdom Viridiplantae; phylum Streptophyta; class Magnoliopsida; order Poales; family Poaceae; genus Saccharum; species Saccharum hybrid cultivar. The sequence goes on from JAQSUU010000681.1 coordinate 7,392,080, forward strand.
TTGAAATTTTTTCCCAATCTAAACAAAGGGCCTTGTTGATAGTTGACGCTACTCTGTTTTTTCTTTTTCTTGGCTTGGTTATTAGGCCAAACATATTTACCACTGCCATCAATTCGTATTTTTTCTAGACTTCGTACAAGGGCATTTGTATTTGTGCTGAAAATTTTGGAAAGACCTTAAACGAATGTTGGCATAATCTAGCCCTCTGGCTATGTATAATGTGCAATGCTCATTCCTGGCACCAATAAATACACACCCCTTCGATTTAATGTGCACAGGGAATCGAATTTTAATAATTGATCATGTTTGCTGCAACTCTGAAGATCAAAGAAAAGTATTCCTGTGTCAAAGGAGAATGTGAATGTTATGGACGCTGTTGGTCTGAGAGGATCGAGGCGAGGGGAGTGGCGGCGGAGCTACCGTACCCGTGGTGCTACAGTACCCGCGGGTACTGTTCATGCGAGAGAGGCCGAGGGCCGGTGGCGGCTAGGGTTGTGAGGGGCGCTGGGAACGCCGGCCACAGGGCTTCGCCCACGGCCGGCCAGAGAGAAGGTTTTTCCTTATAATCTCTTGCTTGATTAGATTGATACATCTTCTCTCCTTATATAGAGAAGATGTCTTATTTGGTCCCTAAGCAAGCGACTAATTAATCCTAACAGGCTAAGGCCCAATAGGCCATTGACTCTTCTAACACTACACCTCACCTGGACATGCAGTTCGTCCTTGAGTTGCAACTTAACGATGACTCTGCTAGACATAAACCTAACACCTAAAAACAAGTCTTTTACATCTCGGCTTATTTTATTGACATTTAATCGACCGCGACTCTTTATTTTTGACTCCTGAAGATACGGCGGACACCCTCCGCGTGATGGACCTGCACGTGTGTAGCCACCTGGATCCCATGGATACCATCTGGACGAAAGGATCGCATGAGTGTGGCCACCAGGAAGTGGTTGCCACAGCGTACAGCGAAGACGCCCTCGCGGCGGCCGGTGGCGGAATGCGGCGACGCTAGGCAGCGTGCTCCGGCTGATGACCCCATGCCTTCTCACCGGGCGACTGTTGGTCTGCACCGCATAGAGAAGAGTGGAGGGCTTTCGATGGAGAATGACAAAGAGGGGAGCGCCTCCCCAACCGTCGCCGCAGCAGACTTTGAGTTCGCCGCCCGTGGGGGAAACCGCAAGCCCAAGATCCCCGACGCAGCGGACGAGATCGAGGTCCTCCACATGGCGAAGCGCAACTTGGAGGATCTGCAGCTGCAGATCGCGCATCTCCTGCACCCGCCGATGCGCTAGGAGGCCGCGCGCAGCAGCCTGCAGTCGCACCACCGCCGACTCCTGGTAGGTAAGCATCTTCCCCGCCGGCTCCGTCGCGAGCGTGCTCCGGCTGATGACCCCATGCCTTCTCCTCACCGGACGACTGTTGGTCTGCACCGCATAGAGAAGAGTGGAGGGCTTTTGATGGAGAATGACAAAGAGGGGAGCGCTGTAACAGAACCGACCAAATTATAAGAGCACAAGTACGAAAACAAGCACCGAAGCGCTCAAATTTTCAAACTTGAGCCCATATAATCCCGGTAGTCAATCGAAATCACGGAGGATTTCAAACCAAACTGCTTACAACCAGGATCGCATCATTCAACATCCACATCGTACGTTACATTTCACAAGAAGTTCCGAAATAAGTTTACACCACGGAGTAGCAAATATTACAAACCAAGTTTGAAAGTAGCGGAAGCATAACACACACACTAGTTAATTAAATACTGCCAGTCTGGATGATCGACAACCCGCAAAAGCATGAGGAAAGTACATAAAGACGATCACGCCCTTGTGATCTAGTCATCATCACCCGCAGGGTGGAGACACGTCTTGCAGAATCCCTGATAAAGCATGTCATCTGCAACAGGAGGGAATAAACCCTGAGTACTGGAATGTACTCAGCTAGACTTACCCGTCGAAAACCAGAAATAAGATGACACCAAGGATTATGCAAGGCTTACACAAGGGGCTAGCTGACATAACATTTTGCATAAAGGCATAAGTAATTGAAACTCTTATAACCTGTACTAGCAGTTATTTTTAGCATTTACCTGTCATCTATCTTAGCACCTGTACTAAACATGCACTTGATTATAATCAAACAACATTATTATTATATCCATAGCAGGTATATCATTATGGCAACATTGTATCATTCCCTTAACCACCAGTTCATTTAATGAATTCTACGTTGCCGCTGCTCAAGTCAAGTGCTCACTAACCGGGAGCGACGGCGATTCGAATCGAATTCCTATCCAGCTGGAGGGGTATTTCTAACACTCACCGCGCAGGCCCCTGCCAGGGTCGCACAAGCCACCTTTTCATATGATTCAGGAATCGCGGGTCCGAATAATGTCGCGACCCCAAGGGCGACACTCTGCCAGGTGATAGGGACTCTAACCCCCCTTGGTCTCACGCCAATGTCCCCAAGCACATCCTTTGTAACACCTCAAGTGTTTAGCTCCATAATTGCATTGCATTTGCATTGCATAAGCATAAGCATGCATCATTCATGTTTGTTATTTTATGTGATGCAACACATGTGATTATTCTAAGGTTTGTTTGATTTATTTCATGAAGTATTTGATAGTGGTGTAACAAAAAGGTAAGGTAGCCAATCATGGCCTACAACACCTTAGTTATACTTAGGGTAACATTTGGAACAAGTTTCATGTTGACCAAAATTTCAAATTTGCCCTCCAAGAGGAGTTGACCACCATTTGACCCTAGAAGGCTCTAGTTTGACCAGTTAAAAAGTCTAATTTAGAGACCTTGCATGGAAGAGCATCCTTAAGTAAAGTTGTAGAGAATTTCATGAGGAACAAAAGTTCTAATATGGCCATCTCATGAAAATGACCAGAGCATGCTCAAAAATGGCCCACAAGTCAGCTTGAGTGGTGATCAACACTTAGAAAAATTCTAAGTCTGGAAATTGGACTTTTCAGTTTCACTGTACCTCACTTTAGCAACTTGTAACTCACAAACCAGGCCAAACCAGCCTTTGAGCCAATTGACAAAGTTGTTGTCCACACATAGCTCTACAACATTGTCAATATCACCATCACCTGGTTCTCAATAGTTTAGGAGATATAATGTCTTGAAGTTAGGGTTTCAGTCGGCATAGTGACTGAAACTAAGTTTCAGTTTTCGGGTGACCCACTTTGGAGCCTTGTAGTTTCAAATCTAGGCCGAACCAGCCCAAACTCCAATTGACAAACTTGTAGACCTCATGTAGCTCTACAAAATTGGTGTAATCATCTTCGACTAATTCGAACCGGTTTGGGAGATAATCATCGTGGAAGTCGCTCTGTCAGTCGGTCATTGATGTCACCGATTCAGTTTCGTCAGCGTCAGAGTGGCCGACCGGCCGCAGGCCGTCGTCGACGCGTGGAGGCGCGGTGGCGCCCGTACGCCGGCCCTGGCCCCACCAGTCAGGCCGCGACGCCTTCAAGACGCCACGACGCGCGAGCCGGCCTCCATTCCTCCGCCCCCTCTCTTCCAGTTGCCAAGAACACCGAAACCGAGCCGCCATTGCCGTTTCTCTCCAGCAAGCTCAAGCGCGAGCCACCCCGCATCACCGGCCGCTAGACCTCGCCAATCCCTCCGCCTCACCACCCTCCATCTCCCTGACCCAGCGAAGCCAGCGATTTGACTCGAGGTGAGCCGCATTGCTTCTTCCCCGTCTCCGAGAGGTCGCCGGAGCCCGCCATGGGACCTCACCGTGGTCGGGGTGCTTTGGGTCTCTCTCCATCCTCCCTTCCTATCAAAATGGATTCGCCTAGCTTCGGTGAAGCTCGTACCGAGCCTAGACCGCACCGTGCATCCTCACCGGCGACGGTGCGCCGCCACCGGACATCACCGGCCGCCGCTCGCGGTGACAAGCCCCTTCCACCCCATCCCCATCCATTCCACGAGCACCAATCGACGCACCGGGTGATGGAGAACACGAGGCGGTGTTCGATTGGCCGAGCGAGCTCTTCTCCGGCGAGCTCGAGCTCGTCGGAGCTCGCGGGTCTCCGCCTCCCCTGCCTTCGGTCACTGACCACGGGGGCCCGCCCGTCAGTGTCGCGCGCGGGCGGGAGCGCTGAGCGGGCCGCGCGCGCGCGAGTGTGGGCCGAGTTTTCCGGGCCGGCCCAGTTCATCCGAAATGAAATTCATTTTTATTATTTTGTCACTGATTTTTGTACAAGTTGGAAAAATATAGATCTAGGGTTTTAATGATCCAAAAATCATGATATAAATTTTGTTAGGGTCTACATGATGTGTAGTATTTTAGAAAAATATAAATCTGGAATGTGATGTTTAATTTCTAGGAGAATTTAATAGATCCTTTAAATGTGTTTTGGAATGCATGCAAATTTGTTAAATTTATAACTTGAGCTGTAGTGTTCCATAAATCATAAAATTTGGTGGGTAGGTTACTCTATGCTAGCCCTAGCTCTGGTAAAAATTTGGGCATCAGTGCTTAAGTACTTTTCAAGTTATAATGCTATCTTGTTATTTTAGGAAATGCTTAAAGAAATTTTAGTAATTTTTCTACATGTGCAATGTTCTTATAAATTTTTGGAGAATGTCTTGGTACCTTAAAGTGTCTAAGAAAAATATGAAATCTGTTGTTTGACACTTTTCAATAGGGTTTCCTATTTATGCAAAAATCAGCCTTATTAGCTTGTGAATTTTGTGTAGGGAGTTTCTGTGAATAAAACTTGTTCAAATTTTTACTGTGGTCTTTTTTTGGGTCAGAGAGTCCCCTGTAATTTTTGTAGAATTTTGGGAGCAGTTTACATATATGTTTAAAATTCCACCTAATTAATTAAGTAAAATAAGAAATGAGTATAAATAAATATTCTAGGTGGGCACACCTTACTTTCTGGTGTTTTTGTGACATTTGTGAACTTGTAGTAGTATTAGTTTGGTCTTAGAGAATGTTGGTCACATCAATAAATATTTAACCTTTGTAATTTTAGGTTTTCTGGACAGCTAGTAGTAATTCTAAATTTGGCTTTGATAAAATTGGTTGCTGTAAAACTTGTAAATACCATAGCTGTAGTAAAACTTGTAAATGAGCTTGTGTCAAAATTTGGGAGCATTTGGCTTAGTAGTTTGAGAGTTACTGTTGTTTAAAGTGGCAGTTCAAAATCTGCTACTCTCTGTTTTGAGAGGACAGATTCTGGAACTTGTGAAGTTTAACATGGAAAACTTAGGAGTTTGGAGTTGAGGTCTGAAAATAAATTGTAGTGCATTTCTTAGGCTTTCCAGATTGTCTTAGATCATATCTTTTGGAATTGTAAATCTTCAGTTGTGATAAAAACAAGTAGCTGCTGTCCAGAATGCTTACTGTGGTGTTTTGCTGATTGATATGGTGTAATATCCTAAGACATGCTACTTTTGTAATTGTTAGGTGTTAGGGCCTTAACTGAGGATGAGCAGCTTTATCTTAGGTTAAGTAGATTAGGTGAGTACTTCTCTACTGGAGAAGAGATTTGCACGTACTAATAAAATAACTTGAATAGAGTATTTTATTCTGAAATGCATTTCATTCCGAGCATGTTGCACCCATTTATGCATCCATTATATTTATTGTGCATTCATGCAATAGGTGCACCGGAGGGGGTGACACTCCTCGAATTCGAGCCTGTGATTCCGGAGGAGGACCAGGAGCAGCAGGAGCCCGAGGATCCAGCAGACGAAGGAGTGCCCGCAGACGACCTTCCTGAGTGTCCTGACCACCGGCCTTCAACCTTTCTGAAAGGCAAGCCCCGGTGCATGCTGAACCCATCGTTTTATAAATATATCTTGAGTACTTTTAATTGTTTAATACATTAAGTTGTAGGAGTTATATGGAAACACTTGTTGCATTATACCTGTCCTTGTCCAGATATCGTACGTAATCCTATATTAGGTTTAGGCACGTGTCAATGCTTAGCCCTGCTTAGTACGGTAGAAGTCGGGTGATTTCCGGTCATCCGCGAGATGTAGGAAGGAGTCACGAGTGGCTGTATGGCTATCGTGGATGGAACCATGCTTAAAAATGAAATTGAGACCGGGCGGGAATTCGATAGTACAGCCGCAAGACACTTCACGTCTTGGGTGTGGAGCTATGCCCGTCCGAGTCGTTTAAGGACCGATTCGCTGTACGTCCTTGAGTCATGTTGAACGCAGTCTAACACTTAGTTGGCCGGATAAGTCGTTCCGACCGCGAAGCCGAGTAATGTGGTTCAGGCCGGGAATCGAATGGTAGGTTGCTTCTTGGAGGAGAGAAAGGATGTGCTTGGGGACATTGGCGTGAGACCAAGGGGGGTTAGAGTCCCTATCACCTGGCAGAGTGTCGCCCTTGGGGTCGCGACATTATTCGGACCCGCGATTCCTGAATCATATGAAAAGGTGGCTTGTGCGACCCTGGCAGGGGCCTGCGCGGTGAGTGTTAGAAATACCCCTCCAGCTGGATAGGAATTCGATTCGAATCGCCGTCGCTCCCGGTTAGTGAGCACTTGACTTGAGCAGCGGCAACGTAGAATTCATTAAATGAACTGGTGGTTAAGGGAATGATACAATGTTGCCATAATGATATACCTGCTATGGATATAATAATAATGTTGTTTGATTATAATCAAGTGCATGTTTAGTACAGGTGCTAAGATAGATGACAGGTAAATGCTAAAAATAACTGCTAGTACAGGTTATAAGAGTTTCAATTACTTATGCCTTTATGCAAAATGTTATGTCAGCTAGCCCCTTGTGTAAGCCTTGTATAATCCTTGGTGTCATCTTATTTCTGGTTTTCGACGGGTAAGTCTAGCTGAGTACATTCCAGTACTCAGGGTTTATTCCCTCCTGTTGCAGATGACATGCTTTATCAGGGATTCTGCAAGACGTGTCTCCACCCTGCGGGTGATGATGACTAGATCACAAGGGCGTGATCGTCTTTATGTACTTTCCTCATGCTTTTGCGGGTTGTCGATCATCCAGACTGGCAGTATTTAATTAACTAGTGTGTGTGTTATGCTTCCGCTACTTTCAAACTTGGTTTGTAATATTTGCTACTCCGTGGTGTAAACTTATTTCGGAACTTCTTGTGAAATGTAACGTACGATGTGGATGTTGAATGATGCGATCCTGGTTGTAAGCAGTTTGGTTTGAAATCCTTCGTGATTTCGATTGACTACCGGGATTATATGGGCTCAAGTTTGAAAATTTGAGCGCTTCGGTGCTTGTTTTCGTACTTGTGCTCTTATAATTTGGTCGGTTCTGTTACAAGCGCCTCCCCAACCGTCGCCGCAGCAGACTTTGAGTTCGCCGCCCGTGGGGGAAACCGCAAGGCCAAGATCCCCGACGCAGCGGACGAGATCGAGGTCCTCCACATGGCGAAGCGCAACTTGGAGGATCTGCAGCTGCAGATCGCGCATCTCCTGCACCCGCCGATGCGCTAGGAGGCCGCGCGCAGCAGCCTGCAGTCGCACCACCGCCGACTCCTGGTAGGTAAGCATCTTCCCCGCCGGCTCCGTCGCGATGTCCATCGGCTGCTCAATCTGCTGCAACGTTGGCTGCACCGTTGGCTACACGTCCTGGAACGGCAGCAGCATCGTGCTCGGCAGCAGCGTCGCGCCGTAACTTGGCATCCCGTAGGGGAAAACCGGTGGCAGAGAGGCCACAGCCGATTGCGGCAGCGGCCAGCTGGCTGGTTGCAGCGGCGATATGCCGAGGTAAGACTGGATGGCGGCGACGGAACGGGCGAGATCGGTGATGGCCGCGGTCAGTTGATCCGGCGTCATCGGTGAGGAAGTGACCGGCGGCGGCGTCATCGGTGTAGTGTTAGAAGAGTCAATGGCCTATTGAACCTTAGCCCGTTAGGGTTAATTAGTCGCTTGCTTAGGGGCCAAGTAAGACCTCTTCTCTATATAAGGAGAGGAGATGTATCAATCTAATCAAACAAGAGATTAGAAGGAAAAACCTTCTCTCTTGCCGGCCGTGGGCGAAGCCCCGCGGGTGACGTTCCCAGCGTCCCTCACAGCCCTGGCCGCCGGCCCTCTGCCCCTAGCTCGTGAACAGTACCGTGGGTACTGTAGCTCCAGCCGCCGCCCCTCTCATCCTCCTCAATCCTCCCAATCCCAACAACAACCACATAACAGTGATAGCTATGATGATAAATGAAGTGGGAAGCTAAAGCAGGAAGCAGCTGCCCAGCCATATCTTTGCTTTGATGGTGCTTTTGCCTGCATTTTCCCTCTTATGTGCTTTGGAAACTTTGAAGACAGCATTTCTGTTGGGCCCAGGCCGGCCTGACGAAGAACTTTGGATACTGACATGGTGCTCCTTTTTTCTTTCAAAGGAAGGCCTCTCGATGTGTGTATGATTCCCTCTAGCTAGTTTTGGGTTGCACTTGGATGATGGTGGTGGAAGTGGAACCCTAGTTGTCATGCATGCATGGATGCATATGTAGTGGGAGGAGTTGAAGTGGTTTGCACGCTCACTTCACTTGATCACCACCATACATGCATGCATGCACAGTGGATTCGTACCAATGTATCCATGTTGCCAGCTATACTCGTATGAGTGACTTTGTTGCTACATGATGTGCATAGGTATTTTGCAAGGCTGAAGTGACAAAACTAGAATGTGCATTCCACCCAGTGCCTACCGCATCGAATCTGATCTGCCATTTCTATAACTTGGATTTGGACGTACTTTTTTTTTGAGCAGTGGATTTGGACGTACTGACAGGACATGCTTGCAATGCCGTGGCCGCGTTGCTCGCCACAGAATTGTGGATGCCAAAATTATATTCCTATCCTGCATGAACACGATGGTAGATTTCCTGATTGTTGGTGTGCACTTCAATCCCAAGCCAAGTGCGTTCTGCTCTGTTTTTTACGGCTCTCTTTGAACATGGGAGCTTTTCCTTCCCCCTGTTTCGTGTGTTTTTTTTTTAATGCGAACTGATTGATTCATGTGAAATCACTGCATGATTCATGCGAAATCCTTGCGTTCCAAATGCGCCCTACGCAGGGAGGCATGCGATGCAATGCAACGCAGTTCAACAACAGGGTGGAGTAAGAATTGGAAGTGAAGCAGTAGATACACACAGTACTGGTAGTGAGGTGATATGCTTGTGAATTTAGAATGTCCTGGCACCAACCACCTCTAACCATGCCCATCTTGATAGCAAGAACACTGGAGGCTGGGGGGAAAACGAGTTGCTGCATGGCCCACGTGAAACATGATCCCAGGCCCAGGTTTCCACTGGAGCAGAGCTGTACTGGCCTTGTTCACTTCCCCATCTCAACCCAAAATATTTCCTCTTCCACCTATCACATCAAATCTTTCGACGCATGCATGAAGCATTAAATGTAGGTAAAAAAGATAACTAATTACATAGTTTGTCTGTAAATGTCGGGACAAATCTTTTAAGCCTAGTTAGTCTATGATTGAATAAATTTTACCAAATAACAACGAAAGATGCTACATTAACTTTTCACCTACTTTTCACGAAGTGAACACACCCACTGTATTTAGTTGCTAGTGCGATCTTTGGACACTGACTGTATTTGCGGCCAATACAGTACAATGCTAAGTGGGGCGACACTAGAGGCTACCTACTGCACCTCACTCTTGACGATGCAAGCTATACTCCCTATCAGGTTGCATCGCATCGCAAAGGTGTATATTATTATTCTTCTTCTTCTTTTCGCGAATACGCACCAGTGTGCATATTTTTGTATTAGGAAGATAGAAATTTTAAAAGTATAAGAGTGGCCGATCTCGGCCCGACCGGGACCACGAAGGGCTACATTTTGACTAAAACAACCCTGAGATCCGTGACGAGGACCAACCTAAAACAGTCAGCGCGACCGCCCCCGACAAGCCAGGAACAGCGAATCGAGCGCCTCAGCGTCTGCCTCCGTAATGTTGCCCGCGAGAAGGACTCGTACGAATCCTTAGCTGTAGAGGAAGACGACGCTGAAGGTTCCAGGAACCCATCTTCCTCATGAGGAGTACCTCACCGCGCTTGGACGTCGGGATGTGATCCATCCGCTGGTCGACAATCCGCCTACTCCGCTTGGGTACGAACGGCTTGGGTGGCGGCTGCTTGGGTGGGGAAGCGACGAGGTGTGGTGGCCTCACCACCCGGACCTCCTTAGTGAACCTGGCCAGCCACCGAGCAGCTTCAGCAGGGGAAGGCGAGACCTCCTCCGTCGGCGAATCCGCGCCCGTCAAAGGAGCCAAAGGCATGCCCAACACAGGTGACGCCGGAGGCGTCTCGAGGTCCGCCGTGCTCTGTGGTGCCATCAAGGAAGGGTCCCGTGATGAAGCCTGCCCCAGCGGAGCCCAGCCGTCAGGAGGCTGTTCGGCCACCGGGCGGGCCGCGGTGAACAGGGCGAGCTCCTCCAACATCGGGTCGACCGAGCCGAACCTGACAGGAGGGTGTGTACACATGCACATTGCCTCCGCCAACGGGTCTGGCTCAAGGGAACGATGCTGGGCGGTTGATGCAGTGGCGTCTTCGCTGAAGTCGTCGAGTGCAACCGTGGTGGTGGCCGACGCCGGTTTAGTACCATGGCGCCGACCACTGAGGCGCCGACGCCGTCTTCGGCGGCGTTGACAGCCGCTCGCCTCCGCCCCGACCCCCACCACGACCCCGTCATTAGACGGCGGGCCGCCGGACGAGGCGCGCTGGGCGGGTGGGCGGTTGTCGACGCGTGAGTGACGAAGGCGACCTCAACCACAGTTCCTGGCGAGGTGGCCGAAACCACGGCAGCGCAGACAGCGACAAGGTAACCTGCAAGTCGCAACTCGGTGCGTGGTGGAGAGGCAGTTGAAACACCTGCCGCGGAGCTGTGCCGGGATCTTCCCGCGGCGAGGCGCAGCCGAAGTATAGGCATGTCCCCCACCAGCCGGTGTAGGACCTCACACCACCCGTCGGCACTAGGGTCAGAGATCCTCCGTCGCGTGCCGAGGCGCTGGCGGGCAGGTACCCGACCGTCCGCCGGCCGGACCGACAAGCCGTGCAGAAGCTAAGGACGCGGCCGACTGCTCTTTTTCCGCCGCCGCGCCCGCCGTTGTCTAGCGTCCGCACTGTCGTGCCGCCGCACAGCGGTCGGATGGCCCGTGGATGGTTGATGAGGCTGCGGCCCTCGACAAACCGCATCAAGGTAAGGTGTTAGGGACGGCAGCACCTCCGAGTTGGAATCGTCGTCTGCCCACCGACGGACCTTGGATCGTCCCCCGTGCATCCCACAAGGTGGAAGGGGCGGCATAGGGGGATAAGGTGGACAGTGCGCTCACTGCTGGGGCAGACAGGTGGAAGGCGTCCGCTTCGTCCGCGTCGTCATCCTCGCCCCCGAAGACTTCCTCGACGAGAAACTCGTCAGAGAGGTCGACCTGTGGGGCGGCCGGCGGGCTCGGGGCGGGGGCCGATGGGCGGATGAGGCCAGTTGTCGCGGCATCCTGCTCTGCGACTCTGGCAACGGCCTGAGCTGGTCGCGGCCACACAGCGGACTCGGTCGTGCATGGCCCATCGGCGGCGACGGAGAGCCGCTGTCGGCCACGACCGAGTCACCAGCAGTTTCGTCGAAGCAGTGGCCAGCCGCCGGCGAGGTCGGGCCTGCGGCCAAGACGCCATCGAAGCCCGCTGCAGGGGCCACGCTGCCCGACGTGGTGCCGGCCTCCACGCGCGGCCACACCCCCGGCGGAGGGGGGGAGGGTGGAGGTGGCCCCGACGGAGGAGAAGGAAGGCGGCCGGCGGCCGGGGACCACGATGTCGCGAGCTCCCAGGCGCTGGCAGGCGCCACGACGCCAGCACACCTGCCTGCGTGTGTGGGGCCGGAGGCCCCGAATCCGGTAGTAGGGGCGTCGGATCCGGCGGATCCGGAGCGGGGGGTGGGCGCCGGCGGCCCCTCACCGGCTACTTCCGCCGCCGGCAGCTCGGGGAGATTGAGGGCCAGGGAGGAGGAGAGAGGTGGGGGAGGACGAGGCGGGGCGCGGGGTGAGGGGAAGGGGGGAGTAGCGGATGAAGGGGGCGGCGGCCACCGGTGCCGCCGCCGGCGGCGGCGTGAGTGCGGTCAGGGCTGGGGTTGGGGCGTGAGGGAGCTGTCCAGTAATTTCTCACGCTCTCTCGTGAAGGAGGACTCTTATTATTCTTCCAATTCCAAGTAGAGGAAACAAATGGCATCCATATGATATGAACATGCATGAGTGAATGAATGAATATATAAATACGCACGTGCTTGAAGCGCAAATGCAGGCCGGATGTTGGTTTGGTTCAGTCGCATGCCAATCACCACATTATACAATGCAACTACCTAACTGACACTGTCATGCATGCATGCAGCAGAAAATTACTAGTACTAAGGCCCGTTTGATTTGGGTGTTAAAGTTTAACAAACACTGTATCACTTTTGTCTTATTTGACAAAAAAAATTTAATCTTGGACTAATTAAGTTTAATAGATTCGTCTCGTAAATTACTCCTAATCTGTGCCGACATGCATGTAATTAGTCTACATTTAATACTCTATGTATTTGAGGGAACATTGATGTGATAAGAGTTAAACTTTAACTCCTCCGAACTAAACTGGGCCTAAATTAGATTGCTGATAGTTCCAGAGATGGTACTAACTACTAGTATTATATTTAGGCCGTGTTCACTTCCCCTCCCAACCCAAAATATTTTCTCTTACACCTATCACATCAAATCTTTCGACGCATGCATGGAGCATTAAATGTAGGTAAAAAAGATAACTAATTGCATAGTTTGTCTGTAAATATCGGAACGAATCTTTTGAGCCTAGTTAGTCCATAATTAAACAAATTTTACCAAATAACAACGAAAGATGCTACAGTAACTTTTCAGCTACTTTTCGCGAAGTGAACACACCCTTAGACACTCTCTCTCGTGTCTGATGCAGATCGACACGACAGACTGACAGACACGGCCTTGAATGAGGCCATGTTTAGATTCATCCAAAATTCAAAAGGTTTTTAAGATTTTCCGTCACATCGCATATACCAACATATGTATAGAGTATTAAATGTAGATAAAAAAATAACTAATTGTACAGTTTGTCTGTAAATGTCGAGATCAATCTTTTGAGCCTAGTTAATCCATGATCGAACAAAGTTTGTCAAATACAAACGAAAAGTGCTACAATGTTTTTCAAAAAAAAAAATTGCTATCTAAACCTGGCCTGAATCAAGCGTGTTGGCAAGCTGATGAAAATCTTTGTTGGGTGTGTTTAGTTCCGCGAAAAGGTGTAAAAAAAGTACTGTAGCACGTTTTGGCTTTATTTGATAAATAATGTCCAATCGTTGACTAATTAGGTTCAAAACGTTCGTCTCGCAAAGTACAACCAAGCTGTACAATTAGTTTTTGATTTCATCTACATTTAGTACTCCATGCATGTATCGCAAGTTTGATGTGACGGGGAATCTTTTGTTTGCACAGTGTTTTTTTTTAGAACTAAACACAGCCGTTGACGATGATATGCGTTCGTGCGTGCATAGCTTCTACTGGCGGTACTAGTTTCTACATATTATACAAACTGTCAGCCTTTTCGTTTCGCTGATTTATTGTGACTGAAAGTATTGTTCGCTGGTTTGTTGTGAGAGAAAAACACTGCTGGATGACTGCTAATTCCGCTGAATAGCTCAAACGAACAGGGCATGGATTTCTAACCTTAATTATTTTAAAGGTAAAGTATATTTTTCAGTAATTAGTCTGATTTTCAGTTTTTTAACTACAGAACCGGGTGACGGACTTCCCCAACTATCAAAGCCGGACAAAATTGGTTCCCTTTGCTGGTTTCAAAGTTGACTCTCTGCTCTGTTAAAATAATAAAAAATATCTTGTTTGCTATCTAAAAATTCACTGATAATTTATTTTAAATCAGAAAAAAACATGAAACTAGTACCAGTTTTTTTCCTAAAATTGTTATCTACATGTTTATGATCTACACATAGTTATTCAAAACTATATATTATTTCTGTTGCTTTGCTCTATTGCTCGTAGCCATGCTCATTACTTATCTAAAACAAATAAGATCTTTAAATGGAGCACCAACGCATAGACAATGTTTTTAGAAGATCAGTAATAGTTTCATATTTTTCTGATTTAAAATAAATGAATTGTGATTTTTTAGAGATCAAACTATTTTTTTAAATTATGTCTAGAAAATAGAAAACCATATTTGAAACTAGTCAGATGACTAATTGTTTGGTTTGGATAGTTAGAGTATGTCTCTTACACAGTATTTTTGGTAGTTTAGAGGTGAAAATCGCGTACAATTTCAACGTGTAAAAATGAACTTTGCCGTCATTTAAAGATACTGAAGGACCGAAATCGGCGACCAGAGGGGGGGTGAATGGGAGCCGTAAATTTTCTCGCGAAACTTTAGGCCGCTGTCCCAAAATCACCGCCAAACACAAGTGAGTCGGTAAAACTAAAATACCCAAGCCAACTGGTGACGAGAGTACTTAGAAAAATTCCTCACAATGGTAGAAACACAATGCAAAAAACGGATTGCGATTCGGAGCTTAAACGACCAAACTACACTCGAAACAAAAAATCGAGACTAGAAAAATTAGACAGAAAAACACTTGAAAAATCATTCTTCACAAAGAGATAGAAGAGATGCAAGACTGCACGATCTGCCTTGATTCGCACACGCACTCCACACACACTGCTCGGCCTTGAGCAATCCAACTCAGAGAACAAACAAGAAAGAAACACAGAGAGACAGCTACAGCGTTAAACAGAGCAGCCCTGCTGCTGGTCGTGTGCCCTCTGATGAACGCACCCTCCCTGCTGATGATGACCGGAGTAAATCCAGTGGCCTCCATCAAGACCTGATGCACCTCGTGGACAACCACGTACAGAACCAAGAGAGGGAGAGAAGCACATGCACCAAGAAGCTAGCATCAATCAGAGAGAAAGGAAGTTGAACAACGAACCAGTCAGTGGCGAGCAGCGAACTGGTAGGCACTGCTTGCCTGCTGCACGCTAGCGGTCGGAGCACTGAGCCCAAGGACAAGCGCCGCACAGCGCTGGACCTGCTGTCGACCCTACGCACGAGCACCCTGTCCTGCTGAAAGAACTCCAGACGCGGCCAGTAAGAACAGGAGAAAAACCGCCTACACAAACTCGACGAAAACTGATCCAAACTTCCACGAGACGGTCCCAAAATTTGCACAGATGAAATTGAACAAGATACGAAACTATTCCCCAAAAATCATTGCTTAGAATTGATCCAAACTCCAGGAAATCGAGATCGGGCTCAAGAACAAAAAAAATCCTCTTTTCTTGCATCCTAAACCAAGAACTTGCCCGATCTACATGCCCGTGGGGAATCAAGTGATTTCCTTCGGTGAGGATGATCTACTCACGTCATAGCTTAGATCAAGGCAACAAAAACCAACGAAAATGGTCTAGAAAACGCGAATCAAAGGCAAGAACAAGAGGGACCAAAACAAGAACGCAAAGAACGGTTCAAGAACACACAAGATGATTACTTCTCCGAACTCCGGAGGAAACAAGGAGGATTCGGGGCCTCCTTTCCCTTGCAAACTTGGTTCTTACACTAATCTTAACAATTAGTGGACCTCTCTCATAAGCAAAGCAACTAGAGTAAGAAAACCCTAAAAGGATGAAACAAAATGAGGTGGGTGGAGAGGTGAGAGTGGCTTGAGGCTGCCATCCTCTATTTAACAGGCTATTTTACATTCCCCTAAATGCCCTTAAGATAACTTGGGTTAAACCACTAAGCCGAGGGCGTTATGGTCCAACCCTATGTAGTCTTGATCCGACGGCCACCGCACCTTCTCACCGGTAGCTTCGCCTCGACGCGAACTCCCCGATGCCGCCACGTGTCGTCCGTTCCTCCTCGGAACCTCCGCCCGGGTTTTGAGGCCCAAACCCGTAAACCCGCCTCTGATGGTTTTGAGGCCCAAACCATCAAACCGCTCCGCGAGTAGCGTACTCCATACGCGTCCCCCGCCATTCGACGCGTGTCACCTCCACGGTCAACACGGTCACTCCCATGTCTTCTCGCGCTTGTCGATGTCCCAAGTGTCAGCCACCGCAGCTAGCCACCCGGCCTCCGGGTCCCTCGGTCCAAGCTTCACGTCCGTCCTTCACCCCTTCGGTCCATCGGCACGGCACGTCCTCCTTGACCTTCACCTCGCCGTCGACTACTGCCTCTGTGCTCCACACATGCACAACACAAGCCAAGAGACATGTCGCACACAAGGCTTTCGCCAAGGTAGGGTTGGTCACCACTCAACCTACTTCGTGGATCACATTGACAATCACTCATCACAAAACGAACACACAAGGGTACTTGTCAACCTTGTGTTCGCAATCTCCCCCTTGATGAGTGCATTGTCAACACCAATACACGAACAGCTTGAGCAAAAGAAAAAGAAGAAGAATAGAAAAACAAGGAGCTCAACCAAATAACCAAAAATTAAAGAAAAACCGAAACAGGTCATTTGAAATGAGCATGAACTTGGTCCCCAAAGACATGGGCAACGGCTCGACGCAACCAAGTAAAACAAAGCTAGCCCTCAAGAAGAGGCAACGGGCTCAACACCACTAGCAAAGCTCGAAAAGCCGAAAAACTGCTAGACCCTCCAGAAGAGACAAAGGCTCAACACATCTAGCAAAAGCAACTCAAATGCAACTCCCCCTGAACAAATGCGATCTCACTCAAATGAATGCATATCTTGTGATATTGTGAGTGTGGAAACTTCTCCCCCTTGTTGACATATGCACTTATCAAGTTAGAGCCCAAGGAATGCAACTCCCCCTCAAAACATGCTATAAATACATAAATGCACAAATGCAGAAGCTTCAAAATTATAGCAAGTAGATTGAAAAGATGCTCTAGCTGATGCTGTCATGTATATATAGCAACAAATACAAGTGCTAGCAAATGCTCAAAATGACCAAATGAGATGAAATATGGCATTTTAGCAAGTTTGATCAAGTTTGAGCAATTTAAAAGAGGGTTCACCACCGAATGAGCACATAGCAAATATAGACAGGAGATCAACCTTGTGCTACACATATATGCAAAGTGAACTACCCCAAACAAAGTTCACACATCATGTCATGAGACAAACTTGTGATTTGATCAAATTTTCAATCAATTGAATTTTATCGGAGTTATGCAGCTTATCACCAATGTTTGTCAAACAAATGTGTGCGGGAGGTTATCGATGCCATCAACACCTGACTTATCGATCATGTCAAGCCTATGCCAAAAGCAATCAGAAGCTTAAGACAATGATCTCGGTATCCATTACAGAGCTCAAGTTCACCCTTAAGTGCAAGAAGGAGCTGTCTTGATACTCTGACATGGGACAGCAAAGACCCATCCCGATCTTTTCATACCTTGTTTTTCAAGTTTTAGCATAAATTCAAGTTTCTCAAGCAAGTGTGTAACTCAAGGTATGAGCCATAGCAACTAAGCATATATATGAAGCAAAATGGGTTCTCGACACACCTATACATGCTAGTTGCCATAAGTAGTGGTGAACATGTTTCAAGTTTCATCAAGTGTTATTCAAGTTCACAATTGAAAAAGGCATTTTTAGCTCATATCAAGAGATCAAAGTGAGCCTAAGCAAAGCACATCATGTATATCCATAACATCCCCAACAAGAGCATAGTGTCAATCTAGCTAATATAAAGATGAAGCTCAAGATGCAATAAGATACATGATGATATGATATGCAAATATGATACAAAAGCAAAAGCAAAAGCTAAAGAAAAAAAAACTAATGTACAAGAACCAAAACTTCCCAAGCTAAAAAGGGAAGCAAACTCCAAGCTCTCCTCGCAAGCGAGCAAACTGGGCTTGATCAAGGGGTTTAGTGAAGATATCTGCGAGCTGGTTGTGGGTATCAACATGAATAAGGTCAATGTCCCCTTTCTCATAGTGGTCTCGCAAGAAGTGAAACCGGACCTCTATGTGCTTGGTTTTGGAGTGGAGAACAGGGTTTTTGGCTACACATATGGCACTGGTGCTATCACAGAACAAAGGCACTCGCCTAAACTCTAAGCCATAGTCTCGCAAAGTAGCAACCATCCAAAGCAACTGGGAACAGCAAGCAGCAGCAGCAACATACTCAGCTTCTGTGGTGGATTGGGCTACAGAGGACTGCTTGCGAGAAGACCAAGACACAAGAGAAGACCCAAGAAACTGACAAGTCCCAGAAGTGGACTTCCTCTCAGTACGACAGCCAGCATAATCCGCATCAGAGTAACCGCAAAGAGAAAGAGAGGAGGAAGCTGAAAACCAAAGACCAAATTCGGGTGTGAAACGAAGGTACCTCATGATCCGCTTGACGGCTTGATGATGCGATGTGCGCGGTGAAGACTGAAAGCGCGCGCACAAGCAGACCGCGAACTGGATGTCCGGTCTCGTCGCCGTCAGGTACAGCAACGATCCGATCATGCTTCGGTACTCCTTCTGGTCCACAACTTCTCCTTCCTTGTCCTCATCTAGGGCCGTCGTGGTCGACATGGGCGTCGAAAGAGGCTTGGCCTCGCCCATATCAAACTTCTTCAGAAGATCCTTGGTGTACTTGCCTTGGTGCACGAATGTTCCTTCACGTGTTTGCTTGATTTGCAGCCCGAGGAAGAATGTCAACTCACCCATCATGCTCATCTCGAATTCCCTGCTCATAGTCTCAGAAAACTTTGCAACAAGAGCATGAGAGGAACCACCAAAAATGATATCATCCACGTAAATCTGAACCAAAAGTGTGTCAGTGCCTTGCTTGAGGAGAAACAAAGTTTTATCTACTGAACCCATCTTAAAGCCCTTAGCAAGCAAAAAGGCTTTCAAACGCTCATACCAGGCTCTCGGGGCTTGTTTCAATCCATACAAGGCTTTGTGGAGTTTGTAAACATGGTTGGGATACTTAGGATTTTCAAAGCCAGGGGGTTGTCTCACATACACCTCTTCCTCTATGTACCCGTTCAAAAAGGCGCTCTTCACATCCATTTGATACAGCTTGAACCCTTTCGAAGCTGCATAAGCTAAGAGCATCCTTATAGCCTCGATACGGGCCACAGGAGCAAAGGTTTCTTCAAAGTCTACTCCCTCTTTCTGACAAAACCCCTGAGCCACTAGCCTAGCCTTATTCCTCACCACCACTCCATCCTCACTTTGCTTGTTCTTGAAAACCCATTTTGTACCTATAGGGTGACACTCAGGTGGAGGTGGAACTAAGACCCAGACTTCATTTCTCTCAAAGTTCTGTAACTCCTCGTGCATAGCATTGACCCAATCGGGATCAGAAAGTGCGTGTCCAACATTTTGTGGCTCGAAATTAGCGACAAAAGCAGAATGAGCGAAATGTGAGATTTCATATGACCTTGAGCGTGTAACACGCTGACTGATGTCGCCGATCATGGTTTGAGGCGGGTGACGACGCTGGATGTGCCGAGGGGCTTCCCTCAAAGATGTCGCCTCCCCCTCAACAGCTACTGGGGCCTCCTCAGGTGCAGCCGACGTAGGCTGAGGAGGTGGCTCGTGCGGACCCCATGTAGTGGAAGAAGATGGATCTGGTCCGTGAGCCGAAGTAGTTGTTGTAGACTCGACTGGAACAACCGAAGAGGTCGGCTCTGCATCTCCCCAATTAGCATCTTCCTCATTCTCCTCAACGAAGATGCTCTCACCAATCTCCTGATCACCTGCACTTTCGAAGACAGGAACAGAACAAGGCATGGTCTCGTCGAAAGTGACTTCACAAGTCTCTACGACTCGGTTAGTTTCAAGGTTAAGTACTCGATATGCATGAGAATGTGAAGCATAACCAAGAAAGACACCATCCGACGATCGAGACTCAAATTTGTCTAAATTACCTTGTTTCAGAATGAAGCACCTGCATCCAAACACTCGAAAGTGGCTCACCTTGGGTAGTCGACCGAATCGTAGCTCATAAGAAGTTTTCTTCATGAAGGCTCGAAGAAAGATGCGATTAGAAACATGACACGCGGTGTTGATCGCTTCGGCCCAATATTTCCTAGGAGTCCTATGCTCATCGAGCATCGTCCTGGCCATCTCAACAAGGGTCCGATTCTTGCGCTCAACAACACCATTTTGCTGAGGGACATAGGGAGAGGAAAACTGATGCTCAAGGCCCAAAGAAGCACAAAAGGTTTCAAAATGAGTATTCTTGAATTCTGTGCCATTGTCACTGCGAATCGCTCTCATGGCATTCTTAGGGAACTCATTTTGCAACCGAAGAATCAAATCTCGAGCATGTGAAAAAGCCTCATCCTTACTCTCCATGAAAAACACCCAAGAGTAGCGAGAAAAATCGTCCACGATCACTAGAACGTACCACTTCCCACCCTCTGACCGAACCCGAGCTGGACCAACTGTGTCCATGTGAAGTAGCTCGCCGGGTTTCTTGGTCATGACTTGATTCACAGGTGGGTGAGAAGCGACAACCATCTTCCCGTGACGACAAGGGTGACACACCAAATCCTTCTCAAATTTCAACTTGGGCAATCCTCGGATTAGATCAAGTGAGCTCAACCTAGCTAGTAAGTCAAAGCTCAAGTGACCAAGTCTCCTATGCCACTTCCAAAGCTCAGAGGAGGATCCGGCCACCAGACATTGAGAAGAGCCAAAAGAATGAGAAAAATCAGCTCGAAAGACACGGCCAAACGGAACAATCTGACAAACTAGATTTCCCTGAGAGTCGAGAACTCGAGACAAGCCGGTCTTAAAGCGCACTTCAAAGCCATCTTGAAGGAGTTGCGAAACAGAAAGCAAGTTGAAATGCAAGTTTGAAACCAAAGCAACATCCTTCAAGACAAAACTCTCATTGACCCGAATGGTCCCACGAGAAAGCACTTTACCTTTGCTATTATCCCCGAATGTGATGTACTCCTTACATTGCACGGGGTCGAGGCTGGAGAACCATTTGGAACTTCCGGTCATGTGGCGCGAGCATCCGGAATCAATGAGCCATGTGTTCTCCAGGCCTCCGTCCTGCATCAATAGAAAGACATAGGATGAGCAAATGGCACAACACTGGGGTTAGTAAACTGTGAAGGATACCAGTGTTGGCTCATTTGCCCTGGAAAAGTTTTAGGAAAAACATCAAACAAGCCATGTCCCATTTGAGGAAAACGGGCACCACGTGGGAGAAAACGTGGTCCGCTGGAGCTGTAGGACTGAAAGCCACTATCACGTGGTCCAAAATCATATTGATCATGATCTGAACCACGCCGGGCACGACCACCATGACCACCGCGTGGTCTAGCAACCTGAGGCCTAGCACCTTGAGGCATTGCACCTCTTGGCCTAGCATTGCGCCTCTGAACAGGAGGCACATGTACGCCATGGGGCGGACGGTACATGTTCCGGTTGTTCAACTCATACTCCCGCCGCTCATCTCTCTTCCTCCTGAAGCAAAACTCAACAAGGTGACCATCCCTATGGCAATAGTCACAGTGATACCTCACCTCTCTCTTAGGTGGTTGTTGGCTCACTCTCTTATGGGTATGATTCACTCTTGGTAGCTTTTTGGCTTTAGGAAGGGGATCCTCAGAGATGTTCGGTAGAGTGTCAAGTGGGTTTCTGAGATGGTTCGGTTTTGGAACCCAAACTTGTTTCTGGGGTGGAGCTCTTGGAGGTTCTTCAAACACTCCATCTTTCACAGTGGGTTCGGTAGGCTTAGGTGGATTGATCTTGATTAATTTGGGAGTAGTGGAAGGTTTCTCACTTGGGCTCAAACCACTGAACTCACCAACTTTGCCATAGACATTTTCACCCTTCCCACCTAGAGCAAAGCCTACTCCCGATGTCCCAGTTCTCCGCCTGAACTGGCTCATCATCATGCCCAACTGCGGCTCACTACAAGACACCCAATTCAAGATGGACCGAAGGTAGGTGTTGTCTTCCTCGGATCTCATCTTGTCATGCCTGCAAGACTCAAGCTCCAACACCAAGCTCTCACACCGTGCACACTCAACAACCGTGCTATCTGAACTGGCCTTCTCAAGAGCAAGGATCTTGACATTCTTCTCTGCCAGCTCAGATTGCAAGCCTGAACAAGACTTGCACGCACCCAACAAGCTAGACCTAGCCTTCAGCTCATCGTTCTCATCTAACAAGGCAGCATACTTAGATTGCAACTCAGAAAAGTTAGTCATATGAACAACACATTCATCGCACTCAACCTCGTCAGACACATGAACAACAAGCTTCTTAGCTTCCTCAAGCTCTTTCTCCACAACTTCTAGCTTGTCCTTAAACTCTTTCCTCTCACGAGCAGCACGTTTCAGCAGCTTATCTTGACTCATCAAAGTATCGGTCATGATATCAAGCTCGGCAATAAGAGCATCGACGGAGGGTTTTACCTCAGTAGAGTCGTCGTCGCTGGGAAGCACGTCCTTGTTGGGCTTCACCCCTTCATCCACGGCCATGGTGCAGTAGCCTCCGTGGATGGACTTGGCGACGAAGCAAAGCCCGGTCAACTTGTCCTCACGCCTCTTCTCGGACTCATCATCGCTCGAGGGAGAAGAAGACCGGTCGTCGTCGATGTCGTTGTCGAGGTCGCTGAGGGAGGCGAGGAAGGCGCGCTCTTGGGCCTTGGCCTTCTTGAAGTACTTCTTCTTCAGCGCCTCCTTGTCGAATCCTCCCTTCGACTTGTGCTTGGAGGTGTACTCGCGCTTGTCCTTGCGCTTGCTGGAGTCGTACTTGTCGAAGGAGTGCTTGTTCTTCTTGGGGCAGTGGGCGACGAAGTGGTCGGGATCTCCACAGCCGTAGCATCCTTCCTTCGAACCACCACCACGCCGGCGATTCAAGCGGTTGTTGTGAAACCGCGAGAACCGACTGATGATCAACGCCAGCTCGTCATCTCCAAGACTCTCCATCTGCTCCTCTGTGACAGACACCAAAGAAGACAAGGCAAAAGACATCTGTGAAGGGTTAGCCAAAGAACTTGAGCTGTTACCTGAGACCAAAGCCATAGTCGGTGCAGAGGGATTCTTGAGTTTGGCTTGGGTCTGGTAGTCGATCTCGGTGGACTTGAGCTTGCTGAAAAGCTCATCCACGGTGAGGGTCTCATATCCCGAAGACTCAATGATAGCAGTCACCTTCACATCCCATACCTTCCGATCTAGGGCATATAGAAGCTTGAGTGCCCTCTCATGATCGTCATAAGGTAACTGTGCCTTGTTTGCTCGCATCTTGTTGACGATGGTCTGAAAGCGAGAAAACATGGCATCGATGGTCTCGCCATCAAGCTGGGTGAAGTTCTCGTA
Organism: Saccharum hybrid cultivar R570; assembly: GCA_038087645.1. Classification (NCBI taxonomy): domain Eukaryota; kingdom Viridiplantae; phylum Streptophyta; class Magnoliopsida; order Poales; family Poaceae; genus Saccharum; species Saccharum hybrid cultivar. The sequence goes on from JAQSUU010000681.1 coordinate 7,415,407, forward strand.
CTCCCTCTTGTACGTCTCGTAGAGTCTGGTTTTGACCTGTGCGGTCCCCTCGTGATAGCTCTGAAGCCTCACCCAGATCTCCCGAGCGGTAGTACAATCGGAGACTCTCTCGAACTCTGGAAGCGAAAGACTCGAGAAAAGAACTGCACGAGCTCTGCTATTAGCGTTGTGCCGATCTTTTTGATCTTGCGTGACACGAGCACGGGGTTCAAGCACAACGTAAGTAGCATCCTCGCAAATCTCCCAGACAAGCCAATCAATTCCCTGGAGATGCGCGGACATGCGAATCTTCCAATAGGGATAATTTGTTCCATCGAAGAACGGTGGTTTACCGGAACCACGCTCCATGTCGCCTTCGTGGATCACGGACCGATTAAGGTGGAGTGATCCTTAACCGGCTCCGATACCAATTGAAGGACCGAAATCGGCGATCAGAGGGGGGGTGAATGGGAGCCGTAAATTTTCTCGCGAAACTTTAGGCCGCTGTCCCAAAATCACCGCCAAACACAAGTGAGTCGGTAAAACTAAAATACCCAAGCCAACTGGTGACGAGAGTACTTAGAAAAATTCCTCACAATGGTAGAAACACAATGCAAAAAACGGATTGCGATTCGGAGCTTAAACGACCAAACTACACTCGAAACAAAAAATCGAGACTAGAAAAATTAGACAGAAAAACACTTGAAAAATCATTCTTCACAAAGAGATAGAAGAGATGCAAGACTGCACGATCTGCCTTGATTCGCACACGCACTCCACACACACTGCTCGGCCTTGAGCAATCCAACTCAGAGAACAAACAAGAAAGAAACACAGAGAGACAGCTACAGCGTTAAACAGAGCAGCCCTGCTGCTGGTCGTGTGCCCTCTGATGAACGCACCCTCCCTGCTGATGATGACCGGAGTAAATCCAGTGGCCTCCATCAAGACCTGATGCACCTCGTGGACAACCACGTACAGAACCAAGAGAGGGAGAGAAGCACATGCACCAAGAAGCTAGCATCAATCAGAGAGAAAGGAAGTTGAACAACGAACCAGTCAGTGGCGAGCAGCGAACTGGTAGGCACTGCTTGCCTGCTGCACGCTAGCGGTCGGAGCACTGAGCCCAAGGACAAGCGCCGCACAGCGCTGGACCTGCTGTCGACCCTACGCACGAGCACCCTGTCCTGCTGAAAGAACTCCAGACGCGGCCAGTAAGAACAGGAGAAAAACCGCCTACACAAACTCGACGAAAACTGATCCAAACTTCCACGAGACGGTCCCAAAATTTGCACAGATGAAATTGAACAAGATACGAAACTATTCCCCAAAAATCATTGCTTAGAATTGATCCAAACTCCAGGAAATCGAGATCGGGCTCAAGAACAAAAAAATCCTCTTTTCTTGCATCCTAAACCAAGAACTTGCCCGATCTACATGCCCGTGGGGAATCAAGTGATTTCCTTCGGTGAGGATGATCTACTCACGTCATAGCTTAGATCAAGGCAACAAAAACCAACGAAAATGGTCTAGAAAACGCGAATCAAAGGCAAGAACAAGAGGGACCAAAACAAGAACGCAAAGAACGGTTCAAGAACACACAAGATGATTACTTCTCCGAACTCCGGAGGAAACAAGGAGGATTCGGGGCCTCCTTTCCCTTGCAAACTTGGTTCTTACACTAATCTTAACAATTAGTGGACCTCTCTCATAAGCAAAGCAACTAGAGTAAGAAAACCCTAAAAGGATGAAACAAAATGAGGTGGGTGGAGAGGTGAGAGTGGCTTGAGGCTGCCATCCTCTATTTAACAGGCTATTTTACATTCCCCTAAATGCCCTTAAGATAACTTGGGTTAAACCACTAAGCCGAGGGCGTTATGGTCCAACCCTATGTAGTCTTGATCCGACGGCCACCGCACCTTCTCACCGGTAGCTTCGCCTCGACGCGAACTCCCCGATGCCGCCACGTGTCGTCCGTTCCTCCTCGGAACCTCCGCCCGGGTTTTGAGGCCCAAACCCGTAAACCCGCCTCTGATGGTTTTGAGGCCCAAACCATCAAACCGCTCCGCGAGTAGCGTACTCCATACGCGTCCCCCGCCATCCGACGCGTGTCACCTCCACGGTCAACACGGTCACTCCCATGTCTTCTCGCGCTTGTCGATGTCCCAAGTGTCAGCCACCGCAGCTAGCCACCCGGCCTCCGGGTCCCTCGGTCCAAGCTTCACGTCCGTCCTTCACCCCTTCGGTCCATCGGCACGGCACGTCCTCCTTGACCTTCACCTCGCCGTCGACTACTGCCTCTGTGCTCCACACATGCACAACACAAGCCAAGAGACATGTCGCACACAAGGCTTTCGCCAAGGTAGGGTTGGTCACCACTCAACCTACTTCGTGGATCACATTGACAATCACTCATCACAAAACGAACACACAAGGGTACTTGTCAACCTTGTGTTCGCAGATACGTCCAATACAACGTTTGTACTTGTTGGGTGAGATATAGAGATGTGTGTAAGGACGTCCCAAATGGATGTCCATCTCGCTAGTTGGGAGGAGCACCTACCCAATCAAAAAAGAGTGAGACTGAGAAAACTTACCGCGCTAGCGAGCTTGCAAGAGCTTAAAAAATGGTTTCTAAAATAAGAGCATTGAGTACGTTTCTAAAATTTTTCAAGTCTTTAATATGCTTGCCTCTATTTTTGACTTGTTATTTTTAAATTGTTTTTAGGCTTCACATCAGTCAACGATTTGTAGGCGCTGTTGGGGACGGCCGTGCTGTGAGTAGGTGCAGTGGAGAAAGGAACCCACGGACCACGGTCGTCGACGGTTGGTGGATGGGGAAATGCGTACGCGTGCATGGCATGTGCACGTGAACAAGGACCATCCAATGGCAAATTAGGTCAAGTTTTTTCCTTTTTCCTTTTTTTTTGACGCCAAATCAGGTCAAGTTTTTTCCTTTTTCCTTTTTTTTGACGCCAAATCAGGTCAAGTTAGATCCACAGATGCTGCCAAAAAAGATCACAGTAGCAAACAGACGCAGTAAAACCGTAGCATGCTAGTTGGACGGAGATGTCTACAGTTGTCCTCTTGTGGATTTTTAGACTTTTGGACACTTTGAAATGAAGGGATTTCATAAAACTCGTACATCGCTATATGAATTTCACGAGAATCAATTTATGTTTTTTAGGACAAACATATGTGACGTTTGTGCTAGTCGAACTTATCAACTTAAGCCGAGGCTGGAGAGACCAAGCACCTGCCGCCCCAAAAGAAGAGCAACCAACCCTTAAACTTGCGCTGCTCACGAGTCACGACTCAATACAACTAGTCGCTTCTCCCTTTTCTTTTATATAATAATATAATAATGAATGAAGAATCATACTTTGCCCTATTGAATTTTTATTACTTGCTCAATCCTACTTCTCCGTCCCATATTAAATGATGTTTTAGAATAACTCACGAAAATCAACGTTTCCAACAGACTAAAATACCCCGCACGAAATAGAGATAGAGATCCATTGGGAAAAGAGAACGTACATTAGAAAATGAGAGGGTCAAGTATTTTGAGACAAAATTTAAATGTGATAAGATCATCTGTTTTAGGCGGAGGGAGTACGTATCAACGATTGCTAAGAAAATTAAGTATTTTAAGATAAAATTTGAATGTCATAAGATCATCTATTTTGGATGTGGAGGGTGTACGCATCAACGTTGTTGAAGAATAACATGCACCATTATGTTTGGCGAGGGATAGATACTACCTTCGCATCTGAATAAATCAATTTAATATTTGACTTAAGTTGAACATTATTTTGTGTATAATTAAATTTATAGAAAAGAGCATAAATATTTATAGCACCAAATGATTATACCATGAAAAAAGCATTAAGATTTATATGCACCATTATCTAATCTAATGATGCTAATTTGATGATATAAATCTTAATGTTTTTTTTTATAAATTTAAGTAACTTTAAAATATTTAATTTCTGATAACTCCAAAAACTGATTATGGGTGTGTTCACTTCGCGAAAAGTAGCTGAAAAGTTACTGTAGCATCTTTCGTTGTTATTTGACAAAATTTATTCAATTATGGACTAACTAGGCTCAAAAGATTCGTCGCGACATTTACAGACAAACTATGCAATTAGTTATCTTTTTTACCTACGTTTAATGCTCCATGCATGCGTAAAAAGATTTGATGTGATGTGTGTAAGAGGAAATATTTTGGGTTGGGAGGGGGAAGTGAACGCGGCCTATACAGAGAAGAGGGAGCAATAAACAAAACAAAAGAAGAAGAAAGTTTAAACGAGAGTTTGACGAGCTGTCCCTGTATTTTTTCCCCGTCGGTACGAAAAAAATGGAAAAGGACGGCAGAGATTGGGGGATAAAGACGCGTCCAAAGCAAAACTGCAAAGGCAGAAGCGGGCCCTGGACGGTCGGCCGGCGGGCTCCACTGACTCACTGAGGCCGCTCCTCTCCAGTTCTCCCTCTCCCTCAGCCTCCCTCCCTCCCTACCACCCTCCCACTCTCCAGTCTCCACTCCACTGTGTGTAGCGGCGCGGCGCGGGGGCTGGCTGGTTGGTTCCAGACAACGCCGCTGGCTTAAACGCGCGAGGACCGAGGAAGCTTTAGCTTGTTTCTTGCAGCTTAATGCGGGAAGCAACTGCATTACTACGTCACGTCCTCACCACCAGCCAGACCCACCACTGACCTCCCGGCTCCGGCTGGCGGCAGCGCTCCGTTGAGGAGCACTGGAGCAGAGCAGAGCAGGTGCCACTGCCCAGTGCCCACTACCACTAGCACGGTATGAAGGGGCACCAGCACCAGTCGTCCTCTCCGCCGCCGCCGCCGAGCAAGCGCCGCTGCAGCGGGCTGGCGGCGGCCGTGCCGGCGCTCGTCGTCTGCTCCACGCTGCTCCCGCTCGTCTACCTCCTCGTCCTCCACCGCCCCGCCGGTGCGTCCGCGCCTCGGATCTGTCGTCTCGTCTCGTCCCCTTCCTTCTCTCGCTAATCCTCTACCCGCACGCGTCGCGTGCTCCGTGTTGTTGCTTGCAGCAGGCTATGGATCGGACGACCGCGCCGCGGTGGTCACCAGCACCGTAAGCTTCTCCATCCACTCTCCCCGTGCAGAATTTTTCAATTACTAGTACATCCTCCTCCTCTCCGAAGATTAGCACACTCCCAGCTTCTGAAATCCTCACACCTTGGTTCTGCTTGGGGTTGTTTTGCTTACCAGGAGCTGGCCGGCGTCGGGGCGCGTGGCAAGCGGCATCTGGAGAATGGGGGCGCCATGAAGCACAAACTGCTCAAGGTTACAATCCCTGCCTGCTACACTGCTGACTGCTCAAGAGGCGGTGCAGTGGTGGAGCATTTTGTTTGTGTGTTTTATATGTCAGAGACAGTGATCAAGTTGAATTCTTTTTTTGCCGGCCCGCGTTCGGGGAGAAATTAATTAAGCTACTCGCCACCTCTGCTGATTTTAGTGCGTTCATGCGCCTCGCGTGCGCGCGCGCGCGTGTCGTGCGGACATCCGCCGCTGCGGCCGTGCTGTGACGCTTAACAACCTACCGCCTCTGTCTCCATTCTCAAGTTGCTTTCTTAGAATAGGTGGAGGTGGCAACCCGAAATTGTTTCTCTCGTCACGCCTTGACATGCCCATGCCTCAGTTTGCTATTCTTGGAGTAGGTAGGTGGCAACCCAAAATTGTTTCTTTCATCATGCCTTGACATGCCATGCCTCTGATAAAATGTACACAAAACTGCTGTTGCTGGCAAGATGCCCTCTTGCTGTACCTTCCTATCTTCTTCTTCTTCTTCTTCATTTTGAAACAATTTGGTTTGCATTGTTATCTATTTTCTGTAACCACCTTTGTGTCAATCCATAGCTGAATTTGAAGAGTGGACACCAAATATTTATTCTTACATATCCTCTGAGTTAACAGTGTTGTGCGGCACAATATACTGTTTCAGTTGTAAGTTGTGATATCAAGCTTTTGTACCAGGATGCTCATTTTATTTAAAATTTTCAATAAAGCCAGTCGGGGGAAACCCCTCCTGTTTCATAAAAAAAAGTAGTGATATCAAAATAGATCAATTGGTTGTGTGCAGTGTGGCCAATGCTGGTGATGAAACTTTGCTCAAATCTGCAAACTGGTGCACAACTATCTAGCTAGATGGATCACTTTGCCACATTGACGCTAAAACCATCATCAGGAGCTGCTGTACTGAAATGTCTGATGTTTTCTTTTCAGTCTTGACTGACCTCTCTTTTCTGACTGTGTATCCAGGATGTTTCCAAAAAGGTGTCTGGATCTAATGGGATTTCGGCTGAGAGATCTACTAGATCAAGGTCTAACAAGGATCTTGCTATCAAATCAAAAGCAAAGCTCAAGGGTGCTTTCTCTTTAACTAGACTAAATAATGACACCTTCGAAAGTAAAGGTAACCGTTAGGAGAGTACAAACAGCGCGAGATGTTGATAGTATCCATCTTACTGTATTCAGTTGTGTTTCAGGACCTCGTACATCCAAAAGGTATCAATTGAAGGACTTGACCTGGAGATCAAAAGTAACTGCAACCTCTTGTTTCCCTACATTTTAGAATTCAGTAGTCTGCAGCTCTTCATTTTTCATATTTGAAAAATAGTCGAGTAGCCTCAAGGGCATGCCATGCACAAAATGGTGAGCTCAGTTTGTTGTGCTTCTATTGACATGACCATTTAATCACTGGGGCTTCATAGTCAGCAATTTTCCTGAATATATACTGTAAACACAAATGTGATGATAGGAACATTGTTGTCCATCAGTAATAATCTTTGTATGTTGTTTCCGAGGATTAAACTTTCAGTGAGATTTTATAAATAAAGTTGATAGGCCACATTTTGCACATTCACATCTGCTAGTAAGAATGTAAGCTGGTTTTCTTTCTAAGCAGTAAGTATGTTAGATCAGGTAATAATATATATTATGGTGCAACTCAATGCACAATTGTGTTCCCTTAAACATACTGTACGGTTTTCGAGCTGTTGGTACAGGATATGGCTCATGTGCTCTTGTGAGGATCAGTGCTTTAAGAACAGGGTCGTTAATTTTCTTTTTACTAGTGAATCCTTCAGTTTTTTTACTTTTCTACCATAGGAAACTTAATTTGTTCTGTAACAGGATACGACAGTTAATGGGAAAGAGAACTATGGTCAAGAGACAGTGCATGAGGAGAATACCAAGTCATGTGAACATGAATATGGGAGTTACTGCCTCTGGTCTACTGAACATAGGGAAGTAATGAAGGATGCCATTGTCAAGAGGCTTAAAGATCAACTTTTTTTTGCAAGAGCTCAATATCCTAGCGTTGCAAAATTGAAGCATCAGGAAAGATTTACACGTGAACTGAAGCAAAACATCCAAGAGCATGAACGCATGCTGAGTGACACCATCACAGACGCTGATCTTCCACCCTTGTTAGTCTCGCCTTAGCTTTAAAATCATATGTGTTTCTTTATTTTTCATATAACCTTTTGCACTAAATAAATGAATTATATGTGGCTAGTGCAATCCATTAACATGGCTTTGGTTCTTGTCTTAGTTATGTGTCTGCATTTCTTCAAGAAATAAAGGATGAGCATACACAATTATGATGCTTGTGACTTAATTTTGATAAATATAATGTAATGCAATGTCTTTGTTTTATTTTATTCTCAAAATATTTCTGGTGGCAATGACTGGTTACTCTTTTCAGTTTTGCAAAGAAGCTGGAGAAGATGGAGCGCACAATTGAGAGAGCCAAGTCTTGTGAAGTAGGATGCTCGAATGTTGAACGGAAACTTAGGCAGCTACTTGATATAACTGAAGATGAAGCTTATTTCCATACAAGGCAGAGTGCATTTCTATATCATCTTGGGGTCCAGACTACGCCGAAAACTCACCATTGCTTGAACATGAGATTGACAGTAGAATATTTCAAATCCAGGTCAACTCATATGGATCAGTTAAATGAGCAGAAGCTTGAAAGTCCTACCTTCCATCACTATGTAATATTTTCCAGGAACATACTTGCAGCTTCCACCACTATCCATTCAGCAGTTATGAACTCCCAGGTATATCATTATTTTCAAATAATCTAAACTATTGTGTGGAATTCATCTTGATCACTAACTTATGCCCAATAACACATTTCAGAACTCGGACCACATTGTTTTCCATTTGTTCACTGATGCGCAAAACTTTTATGCAATGAAGCATTGGTTTGATAGAAATTCATACTTGGAGGCAACTGTTCATGTAACTAACATTGAGGACAACCAGAAGCTCTCTAAGGATATAGATTCCCTAGAGATGCAACAGTTATGGCCTGCAGAGGAATTTCGTGTCACAATTCGTAATCATTCTGAACCTTCCCAGAGGCAGATGAAAACTGAGTACATATCTATTTTCGGCCATTCACATTTCCTCTTGCCCGACCTCCTTCCTAGCTTGAATAGAGTAGTTGTTCTGGATGATGATTTGATTGTCCAGAAAGACTTGTCATCTCTGTGGAACCTCGATATGGGTGGTAAAGTGATCGGCGCTGTCCAGTTCTGTGAAGTGAGATTAGGCCAGTTGAAACCTTATATGGCAGACCATAATGTCAATGCTAATTCATGTGTGTGGTTGTCTGGCTTGAATGTTATTGAATTGGATAAATGGAGGGACATGGGCATTACCAGTTTGTATGATCAATCGTTCCAAAAGGTCAGTAGAGCTCAGCATTCACATTAAATTATCAATTGTTATCTCATGAAAATTTGTGGTGGTAGCTCTAGTCCTATCCTTTTGCCATTCTCTTATGTCTATTAACTTTGTTTTTTTTTTGGCAGTTGCGAAAGGACAGCCTGAAATCACAGCGACTGCAAGCACTCCCTGCAAGTTTACTTGCCTTTCAAGATCTGGTATATCCTTTGGAAGATTCATGGGTTCAATCAGGCCTTGGACATGATTATGGAATTAGTCACGTCGATATAGAAAAGGCTGCTACTCTGCACTATAATGGTGTGATGAAACCTTGGCTTGACTTGGGGATACATGATTATAAGAGCTACTGGAGGAAGTACATGACTAATGGAGAGAAGTTCATGACGGAATGCAATATTCACTGATTAATATAGGACATGAAATGCACCAACACTCATTTTTTAGCATTTGAATCACAGACTTCAAGGGCTTTGCTTAAATGATGAGGTTATCAAGAAAATAAACAGAATCGCTCCTGGCCTGCAGTATCTATGATGACTCAAATACACCCCTGACGAGGCGGTGCTCAATCAAATACCAAAAGGAGAATAGCATGAAATGCTTTCTGCATAAAACTGCCAATGTTGCCATAACAGCATCTACTATGTCTGAAGGACTCCAGCATGAAGCCTGAGTTATATTGCAGAATACCAAGATATAATGTAGATTATTTCACACTGTTCGTTACGGTTTGATGAGGTTTTTTTTTCATATGCAGCTGGGCATTGCAAAAGTGCAGTTCTTTGCTGCTTATTTTTAGTATAAAATCTTTGGTGCTATTCTTTTTACTCATTATGCAAGAGCAATACTGAGGGAGTCCAATGTTAACTGCAGCACGGCATGTACAGGGAACAACAAATGATGCCTGAATTAGCAAGTATTTTTCTTGTGATTCTTTGCAGCAAGGCTTGTTAGATGTTGATATCCCATTGACGACATAACAAATGGTTTTTTGTTCTGCTCAACGGCATTCTTTGGCTTTATAGGATCTTTTTGTTTTTTTAGGAAAAGTATAGGATCTTTTTGTAGTGCAAATCTCAGAAGGAATGAGAATTCAAATAGTTGTCTAGCATAATTTGGATGTCGGTCCTGCGACCAAGCACAGCAAAATGAAGAAAAGAAAGAAAGAACTGTATTCTTTGATAGTTGCATAGTTTGGCACATGGTCATCTAGTATTGAGGCTATGCATGGAACAGATTCCGGCATAGTTCAGCATGTCAGGGTCCTCAAACAATCTGTCAAAACACACATAGGTTATATTAGCAAGGTTCGAACATTCGGTTCGCCTTTTGAACATAGGTTATATTAGCAAGGTTCGAACATTCGGTTCGCCTTTTGATATGTAGCCAAAAGGTAACTCCTATATTATCCGTGTCTATCAGGACCACATTTCTTTTTTTTTTTGAATGTCACCGGGGGGATTACTCCCCACCTGAAAATATATTCAAAAAAGTGTCCCAAAATGGCTCGTTTAAGATTTACAAAAGGTTTAAGGAAGAAAAAACAACAACACAGGACACCCCAGCGCCAGGGTGAGAAGAGGCACATCCCCAGACAAACACTAGCGAGAGCAGAGACTACTACACCAAGGCACAAGAGCTCTTCAACGATGCCTCCAGGGAGGTGAAAGACGCCGTAATGTAATCATCGTTAGCCAAGCAGGAGCTTGGCGAGGCTTTCACCCGAGCCATGAGCCGAGGAGAAGCAGCTGCAAAGGTCCTTCAGTGACGCCTTCAAGAAGGATAATCTCGTCGCTGGCTCAGATAGATCTGAGCTGAGCTTTCGCCCAGAACCTTCGCCCCCAGACCGAGGTGGGAGCCGGTAGCCGCCACACCATGCGGAGTCGTCGGACTCGCCCGCGATGATGGGAGGCTCGCACCGGCAAACGTCTACACTTAGACAAAGAAAGAAGGGGGCTGTCGGCCGCCTCCACTCCGCGCAGAGCCATTACCGGACTCGCCCGCGTCAAAAGGGAGGCGCGCACCGACAAGCGTCCTCGCCTGGGCAGTGGGGGTTGTTGGCCGCCGCCACACCACACGGAGCCGCATCCGGACTCGCCCGTGATGGTGGGAGGCGCGCGCCGACAAACTTCCGTCGCGTGCCAGATGTCGCCACACCGCGTGGAGCCGCACCCGGACTCGCCCGCAACGGCGGTAGGCGCGTATCGGCATGCATCCATGCCTGGGCAAGAGGTGCCGGTCGCCGCCACACCACGCGGAGCCGCTACCGGACTCGCCCGCAAGGTGGGAGGCGCGCACCGACACCGCCAGCACGCTGTCACCCAGGATCCTGTCAAGCTCGACGCCGTCGCTCGCAGGGAAGCTCCAGTAGATGGTCGTGCAAGGCTCCGCCGCTCGGGAGCACCTGCACGTTGAGGCCGCGCCAAGAGGGGGCGGGGGTTTGCGGCAGCCGCCGCCATGCCAGCGCCCTGGGCCCTGGCCCACCACGGCAGTGCCCCTCCGCTCGGGAGCACCGCAGTGAGGCCAGGGGCGCCAACACCATCGCGGTGCCGCGTCGAGTAGCGGCACACCGCGCTGGGATCCCCGTCGACCACCGCCGTCGTATAGGAGGCCGGTCGCCGCCGCGCCAGCACCCAGGGCCCTGAACCCCACGGCAGCGCTCCTCCGCTCGGGAGCACGGCCACAGGGTCAGGGGCGGCACCAGCACGTTGCCGCGAACTGCAACCGCCGCCGTCGTGTAGAGGCCGGCCGCCGCCGCGGTGGAACTGCATAGTCGGGCACGGGAAACGGGAGGGGAAGGCGTCTGCGCATGGAGATGGCAGATCCAGCCATGGGGAAGGCGGATCCACCCATACCGGCGCCGGTCGCGCCGCCGGACAGCTCCCCCGCAGCGGCCCGAATCCGCCCACAGGGACCATGGGAGAGAGAGAGGGAACACCCATGCTTGAAGGAGACCGTAGATCAGGGCGTGGGGAAGCCAGATCGACCCTCACCGGCGCCGGTTGCGCCGTCGGCCGGCTGCCCCACGGCGGCGTCGAGACTGCCTGCAGAAGCTCCATGGGAGGCCGGGAGGGAGGGAAAAACAACCCAGCCGCCGCCGTCCTTGCTGTCCGCCGGACCTCCGGCGACGAGCTCCGGCGGCGGCCGGGACGAGGAGGCGCGTGGCCGGGCCCTAGGCCGGCGGCGGAGAGGAAGCCGCCCGTGTCGCCCCGAAGGAGAGCGACGCGGGGGCCTGTCTGGAAGCCCTCAGGACCACATTTCTGTCTCGAACGATAGTCTCAAATGCAGGGCGTGTAAATAAGTAGTGGCTATCCTAGTATCCCTGCAACCTAGAGGGTGCACTGTAATATAGCAGGTAAACAGAGGAGAAAGTTTAGCTCCTGCTGTGTTACAAGTCATGAAGCTTAGGATCTTGAGGGCGATGGCCTTCCAGGGGACACCTACAGTGCTTCTGCAACTCCAGGTACCTCTCCATATCAAACTTGTGCGCTGCACAAAGCTTTTTCTGCCTTGACAAGAACAGCCTCTCCATGAAGTCCTGATACGTCGGATCTCTTGAGGTGATGAGGAAATAGGCGTAGCCGACGAGCAGGCCAGATGCGGTGGTGAAGAAGGCGATCGGCTCCATCACGTCCCACGAGAACTCCCAGAACGTGAGGCGGAAGAAGAGCCCGACTTGGCACATGAAGAACCCTAATCCAGACCACAGGATGCGGCGCACTTGCTTGTGCGCCAGCCTGTCGATCTCTTCCTTCTTTGCCTGGAGCTGCTCGAACTCTTCTTTTCTCGGGTCATTCTCTGGTGATAGTGCAAGTGGCACAGCCCTTCTAACCAGGTCCACCACCTGAAAACGGTCAATAATGAATCCATGTAAGATTCAGTCAGAGAGATTACAACACGACTCCTTTTGCTCCTCTTGCATGTAACGTAACTAAGAAAAACCTTTGACTGTAAGCAGATTGGCTAGATATTCATTATTTTCGCTGTCAATAATAGTGAAATTGAGACCTTCCTACAGGCAACAGCTGAAAGCAACGGGAAAGAAAAAATATCACCCTGATGAGGCAATCCTTTTCAGATAAATATTTTAGCCTTTGTCAATGTGCTGTCCACACTTCAAAGAATAAAGTAGTACCTTAATTCCAGGTGGATGCTTTGATGCTTATGTGGAAAGAAAAAATTAACAAGATTCCATTTTTTCCTCAGGGCATTCTATGGTCTTTGTTCTGATCAGGGTAGGTGAAGAACAGACAGTAGTTGTGGAGGACCGGAAGGTACCAAATCAAAAAACATGTGATCTAGCAGTAATGTGAATCTGTACATGGCTCCAATTCCATGTACATCTTGATGCTTTTCAGCTAACTGCATCCTCACGTTACTGAGGATTCCTAACTGCATCCTTACGTTACTGAGGATTACATGAGCGCATCTTGACTTACGGCCTCTTGATTATTCCCAATGTTACTATTTTGCTCAGCCATCTGGTAACTGATGCTAAACCCCATTTGAACCAAAGGAATATGTCACGAACAGAAATTGAAAAATAAGGAATTTTGCCGGTTAGTCTCCAATAATATAGGAAGGCTGAAACAGGGCATTACTCTGGGAATTCGATGGGGTTTTGTTTTTACGAAAGAGGGATTTCTATGAAATGAGTTCCGATTTTAACTGGCTAGCAAGAATGTAGACCCAATTTGGCTAGCAAAAGGGATTCGCCCGAATCGGAATCCGGAATAAAGCGTTACGAGAGCAGCAAGCAGTTTCGGATTTCCATACGAGGCGACTGCAGATGAAGAACCTATAACGAACGATGTACCGACAGAATGATGTGATGTAACGCTCAAGAAATGCGACCTTCTCGGGGTGGAGGTAGGCCTTGTCGCGGAAGAGCAGGACGACGCCGGCGTGGTCCAAGGCCCGCGCGAGCGCCTCGGCCTCGGCGTGCGAGCGCGCGCCGCCGGCCTCGACGCAGGCGTCGAGGAGCTGGCCGTACCCGACCACCTCGTCCCGGCCGTCCCACAGGCGCCGCTTCAGCGCCTCGACGCCGACGAGGCGCACCAGGCGCCGCGCCTCGGCCGGCGTCACCTCCGGCTCGGGCTCCGCCTGCGCCGGGCGCGGCGGCGGCGGCGGGGAGAAGGGGCGCACGTGGAGGAAGAAAGCGGCGGTGGCGGCGGACGGAGGGGACGGGGACGGCGTGCGGCGGGTGAGGAGGAGGCGGGAGGCGGCCGCGCGCCACATGGACATGGTGGTGGAGGAGGACCGGCGGCAGTGGGATGGCGGTGAGGCCTTGCTTTGCTTAGCAGTTTCTCCCGGGTTTTGCTCAAGCTCAAGTAAAGCCAGGTTAAAAAAAAAAAAAAGACACCTAGAGCCAGGTCTACCCTGCTCTCAACTTTTCATCCTTATAAAAGCCAACCTTTTAAAAAAATGTTATTTCCTCCGTCACAAAAAGATATTATTCTAGCTTTATTTTAGATTAAATTATTTTAAACTTGACTTGATCAAATTTATAAAGAAGTTTATTAATTTATTACAACAAATAGCTACATCATGAAACTATCTTCCATGATCAATCTATGTCACATTTTGAAATTTAAGATAATTTTGAAACTATTTAGATCATGGAAGATAATTTTGAAACTATAATGGTGTGATGAATCATTCTAAATGTTTCGTTTGGATGAATGAAACGACCCTCTAGTGAATAATTTCATTTTGATGGCTCTGTACATCTGGCTTATAATCCGTACTTTTTAGCTTGTTTTTTTAGCCGAAACAATGTTTTTCCTCTCACAACAAATCAGCGAACAGTGTTTTTCAGCCGGCTTATCAGCACAGCCGAACGGAACCGATGTTTATATGATGGCCCACAACATTTAATTGTGACGCATGAATTAGGGTCATTTTGATGCAATGAGCCTCGTATTTCAAAGTCTTAGAAGTTAGAACAATGTATACCCATATTTTATTTGGTTGCAACCTCATGTCTTTCCTCATAACTCTAATGTCATGCCATAGAATTTGTCGGCGCCTTATCTATTGGAATAAAACTGGCATTGGGGGTATGTCTAAGTGGCATTTATGTGTGGCGGTTTTGACGAAATTGGTAAAAAAAATTTGCACGTCTGTATGATTTTTAGGTTTGGCTTTCCTTATAAAACGGGTCAATTCCAGATAATGACCTCAGTTGTGTACGATATAAGAGTTGTAAAATTATCCTCTATACCTATTGAAAACACATGTCAATGAAGTATTGGTTCCTTCTAAGAAAGACACGCATCTCTGTTGAGGAAGATGTGATTGATCAAAAAGTCAAGCTAAAATTGCCTTTTCTTTCAACCGCTTTTCTTGTTTCACTATTGAACTTCTTCCCTTGTGAAGACGGAGTCGAGCCTTTCACATTTTTTCAAGTGGTTCACCATAAGCACGGGTCCTCATCGGGAAACGGCTAGACATTTTGTTTGGAACAAAAGGAGTAATAAGGAGAAGTCATATTCATATTGCTATATTTAAAGCGTGTTATTATGCAGTTGCAAGCATGTTTCCATCGATCGGTGACTCCACCGATAACAGACCGTTTGAGTTAGGCAATTTTTGCAGTTGTCCAAGAAAAAAAATTACACGAGACGAACTCTTTCCACCGTATTTTCACAGCTTTGCAAGGGCTTTTCCGCAGCAGCGGCCCAGTACACGGCTCACGGGCTCGCATTCCAAGTGGGCTGCTGGGTTATCAATGTAGCCATCAGGCCTGCTAGTGCTAAAAAAAAGCAATTCGGCCTGCTACAGGCCCAGTCAAACAGCCCCAACTGGGCTCTCTCTCGTTCCGTCGTTCGCTCCCCCAGTCTCGCTGCGACGACTGGGCGCCCCGCCGCCGTCGCCCTACGCCAGCTTCTCCCAACGTCTTCGCCGGCGACGAGGACCCACCAGGTACCCCATCTGGCCATCCACCCCTTCTATTCCCTTCCTGCTGAGCGAAACCGAGCGCCCAAGCTACTTTGGGTACGTGTATTTGCATCTGGTTCTAGTCACAAGTGTAGGCCGTTCCCTCTCACAACAGTAGATATTCCTGCATTTTAGAAATCCACAAGTTTGTATGGTCGGTTCGGTCTTTTTCTTCTTCCTGCCGTTTTGATTGTTCAAGCAGCTGCACCAACAGTTCTAACCGTTTTTGTTGTTAGTCCACACCAAGTCACCAACCAATGTAGTAGCTGCTTCTGCGATTGATACTTCACTGTCAATTTGTAAAGGTTGGGTGAAGTGTCATGCATATGGTGCTCTTATGATAACCAGAGTTGTGTACTGCAATGCGATATATTGTATACATTTGGATGTAACTTGAACTTTTTGAAATCCGACTCCTCCCCCCGACTTACTAAAAGCTTGCAATCCTGTGCAGTAGTTTGAACTAATTGTACCACATTTTAATAATAGTTTCAGCATTTGCGTTGGAACCATAAATCGTGCCGTGCTTCTGTCTCCTGTTTCTTTAAACAGTTTTTTATATGCTTCTGCTTGCTTTGATAGCGCAATCAACCATATTTTTTTTTATTTGTAGTTCAGGGTCCAGATATTAGTCGCAGAGGTGCTCAGAGTTGGAGCTTACATCTCTAGGTTTTCTCGACATGCATGCAAAGTATATAATCTAGCGTTTTACATGTGACATGCTTTTGTGTTGTATAGCAGAATACATATTCTTGCCTTAACTGAGGTTGTGGACACTTTGTTGAACAAGCTGTAGCCTGCGGTACAAACTTACTGCATACTTGTTCTGTTGATACTTCTGTACTTTTTTTTTTTCTAAAAATAGTTAGTAGAGTTTTAGAAAACGGTTATGCATACAGTTGCCTCTATTAAATCTGGGAAAATACCGGGGCCTTTGTAGGTTAATATATCTGCATACAGTAGCTTGTACTGTTGAACAATGAGAAATCTTGGGTCCTTTGCTGTTTCGATTCTGATTACATTTCTGTGCAATTTGTTTTTTTTATGTTTAATCAAATTGCTAGCTTATATAATGCTCCCTCAAATTCAGGCTGTAAGATTTTCCAGCATTGGTTATTCATGCACTACTCGATTTAGAAAACCTCAAGTTCTGGACCTGATCAGCCAAACAAGTTCTTACCACTTTAGTCAGTCCAGACTCATGGCAATGGCTGCAGCTCCAGCCAATGGTGATTCAGAGAGTGGTCCTCAGAGGAACTATCAGGTTGTTGTGGCTGCCACTCAGGACATGGGCATTGGGAAGGATGGGGTGTTGCCATGGAAACTTGCTGGCGATCTTAAATTCTTCAAACAGCTTACCCTAACTACATCTGACCCTGCCAAGAAGAATGCAGTTATAATGGGAAGAAAAACATGGGAGAGCATTCCAGTTAAGTCAAGGCCATTGCCTGGTCGTTTGAACGTCATACTTACTCGATCTGGTAGTTTTGATTTTGCAACAGCAGAGAATGTTGTTATCTGTGGAAGTATGAAGTCTGCCTTAGAACTACTAGCTTCTACTCCGTATTGCTTATCGATTGAGAAAGTTTTTGTCATTGGAGGTGGGCAGGTACTGAGGTGAGTTCTTATCTTTTGAAACAAAACATTGTACTTGCATTCTGTTTTTGTGCTAAGTGGTAACTGTGTTGCAATTCCATTCACCCTTCTGCAATGTTTTTATCATTTTATGTAGGGAAAATCTTAATGGACCTGCATGTGAGGCCATCCATCTAACTGACATTCAGTCGAGCATCGAGTGTGACACTTTCATCCCTCCAGTTGACTTCTCGGTGTTTCAGCCATGGTATTCATCTTTCCCTGTGGTAGAGAATGACATCAGGCATTCTTTTGTGACTTTTGTTCGTGTTAGAAAATCGGTGGTAGAAACCCATGACTCAAATGGCAAGGAATCAACTGAGGTTAATACCAAGAATGACAAGTTTGAAACAGAGAATTTCTCTTTTCTCCCCAAGATGATATTTGACTGCCATGAGGAGTATCACTATCTCAATCTTGTTGAAGACATTATAAGGTATGGTGCTCAGAAAAATGACAGGACAGGAACTGGAACATTGTCAAAATTTGGGTGTCAGGTATTTCTTCTTAACTTTGAATATTCATTTTTATCAACCAGTAAAATAATTTTTTTTTTTTCATTTTCTTATTAGATGCGGTTCAACTTAAGGAAAAATTTCCCATTGCTGACAACAAAGGTATGCAAATATATTCTTGTATTTTCAGATCTAGTCCTGAGTCAGCATTTGCAAATATGTGCAAAAACTTCTTTAGTTTTTAATGTTTTGTTAGAAGAAACACATGCAAATCAGTGTCTAACTGTGTATAAAATTGTTTCTTTAATGCTTTGTGCTTGTTACTTTTGAAATGTATGTTTATCAAGTTTGGACTGTGCCTTTTTTATGTTGTTTACAATTATTGGCAATCAAGTTGATGCAGGTTTAGTTTTCTTCTTTTTGATGGATAAGTCTCATGTGTGGTTGGTCTTTGTGGGGCTGTGCTGCTCACATGGTCCTTGTGGCTGTTTTTCTGTTTTTAGGACAGCATCTTAGACTAGATGACAGCATCTTAGAGGACAGCATCTTAGACTAGAGGACAGCATTTTAGCTAGGACAACACTTTAGCATCTTAGACTAGCATCTTAGACTAGCATATTGGCATATGCTTGGCTGGCTAGCAGCCTATAAATATGTAACCCCAACCCCTCAGGTTGGCATGACATTGTTTGAGTTTGTGTGAGAAATAAACCAGAAAATTGCCCCAACTCCTAGTGTCATCCTCTCTCGATGAGAGTAAGGATTCAGCTACTACCAAGAGTGCGAATCCAGCGACTAACAAGTGGTATCGGAGCCGTACTATCCTGTAGCCTGAGCATCTCCTGCTCTTCTCCTTCCCCGGCCTCGCAGCAGCCCCAACCGCAGCCGGTAGCAGCAGCAGCTCCGGCTGCCCCTGCTCTCCACACAGCAGCCCCCTCGATAGCGCGCCATGTCCGCAGGCCAGTCTCAGGGCTCGGTCGCCTCGAGCGCGCGGCGTCGGCAGGAGGCCGACCTCGCCGCGGCAGAGAAGCGCGAGCGAGCGGCAGCAGACGCCGCTGCAGCAGCGGCAAGGGCATCGAGGCTGGCAGCAGCGGAGCTAGCAGCAGCTAGAGCGGAGGTGGAAGCAGCGGCGGCGGCGGATGCAGCGCGTGCAGCAGCAGCGGAGGTCGAGGTTCTACGCGGCAGCAACAGCAGCTCCATCGCTGCTGATGATAGCGCCGACGCGGACCTCGAGCTGCTGGAGAGGGAGGCATCGCGAGGGCGAGCGGCGCAGTGGGCAGCCGTGCACGCCCACGAGCGCGGCGGCAGCCCAGACAGGCGCAGACACGCCGGCGGCGCTCCTGAAGGAGGCGCGCACGGCGGTGGCGCTCCTGGAGGAGGCGCGCATGGCGGCGGCGGACGGGTCGACGGAGAGCGCGGCCTTCACAGGCAGCGCGGCTCTCTCTCCCCGGTTCGGTACCGTGGTCACCACGAGTACCAGGCTGTCGTCAGGGACGTCGGCCCCGGCGGCGGGTGGCCTACCCTCACCAAGACCAACTATGTTGAGTGGGCTGCGGTGATGAGGGTGAAGCTCCAGGTGCGGCATATGTGGGATGCAGTCCGGTACGGCGACGTCGACTACGACCAAGATCGACGGGCGCTGGATGCTCTCATTGCTGCAGTCCCGCCCGAGATGCAGTTTTCGCTTACCAGCAAGCGGACTGCCAAGGAGGCTTGGGACGCCATCGCTGCAGCACGCATCGGCAGCGACCGCGCCCGCAAGTCCACACTGCAGGCACTTCGCAAGGAGTGGGAGAACCTGGCCTTCAAGCCAGGTGAGGACGTTGATGACTTTGCTCTCCGTCTCAACACTCTGTTGCAGAAGTTGGTGCAGTTCGGCGACGACACCTACGGCGAGGAGAGAGCTGTTGAGAAGCTCTTCCGCTGCGTCCCCGAGAAGTACAAGCAGATGGCTCGCTCAATCGAGTCTCTGCTGGACCTCTCCACGATGACGATCGAGGAGGCGTTGGGCCGCCTCAAGGTCGTTGACAGCGATGAGCCACAGCGCCTCTCGGGACCCGTCACCATTGGCGGGAAGCTCCTCCTCACTCGGGAGCAGTGGGCTGCCGGCCAAGGTGACAGGAAGAAGGGGGAGCCTTCTTCCACGACAGGCAGCCGCAAGCGTGGCAAGCCGCGCAAAGACGCCCAGGCAGGGGCGCGAGGACGTGCCGAGGGTGATGATCGTGGAGGCGCCCAGGGCGGCGCCGCTGGCAAGCAAAAGCCAACACGAGGCGACCCTTGCTACAACTGCGGCAAGCTTGGTCATTGGGCCAAGGATTGTCGACAGCCACGACGCGGCCAGGCCCACGTCGCGCAGGCGGAGGAGGAGCAGCCGGCTCTGTTCATTGCTCATGCGAGCATCGAACTACCTCCAGCGGCACCGGCCGCAACGGCTCTCCTCCACCTTGACGAGCCAAAAGCACACGCCCTCCTCGACGACAGCTCCGGCAACGACAAGGCCGACGGGTGGTGCCTTGACACCGGCGCCACCCACCACATGACCGGGCGGCGGGAGTTCTTCACCGAGCTCGACCCAAGCGTTCGAGGCACCGTCAAGTTCGGCGACGCCTCCGCTGTGGAGATCAAGGGCGTCGGCTCTGTCGTCTTCGTCGCCAAGACTGGCGAGCACAGGCTGCTCACCGGTGTCTACTACATCCCCGCGTTGAGGAACTCCATCATCAGCTTGGGACAGCTGGATGAGAGCGGGTCGCGCGTGGAGATCGAGCACGGGGTGCTGCGCATCTGGGATCATCGACACCGGCTCCTGGTCAAGGTCAACAGGAGCAACCGCCTCTACGTCCTTCACGCACAGGTGGCGCAACCTCTTTGTCTTGCAGCCCGCCGCAACGACGACGCTTGGAGGTGGCACGAGCGCTTTGGGCACCTCAACTTTGAGGCCCTAAGGCAGCTCGGCAGCAAGGACATGGTGCGGGGCATGCCGCACGTCGACCACGTGGAGCAGTTCTGCGACACTTGCGTCCTCACCAAGCTGCGGCGGCTCCCTTTCCCTCGCTAGGCAAGCTTCCGCGCCAAGGAGAAGCTGGAGCTCGTACACGGTGACCTCTGTGGCCCCGTGACACCGGCTACACCTGGAGGCCGGCGCTACTTCCTCCTCCTCGTCGACGACATGTCCCGCTACATGTGGGCTGTCCTGCTCGACGCCAAGGCAGCCGCGGCGGACGCCATCAAGCGTCTTCAAGCTGCTGCGGAGGCGGAGTGCGGCCGCAATGTCACACCCAAAATTTTCTATTTTGGGTTGTGCGGGAAAAACACTAAATAAAATAAATGATTTCAATGTTTGAATAAATTTATTAGATAAGTTAAGTTGTTGCTAATTAAATATAGAAAATTGTGGTTTTAAACTTTTTCATATTAATTTGATAATGTGGTGTTTGTGTGATGCTTGTCTTTGGTGTTGTTGAGTGCTATTATTTTCAAAATACCATAGGACGACGTTTACTTCTCATCGGAAAACTTTTTGGTATTTTCTGGATCCAAAATTTCAATTTCCGTGAGCTTAATCTTTTTCCTTGATCTCTTCATCTATCTTTTCATAAGCTCCAAATACTTTATTTGGGTTCCTCATGTTCCATAATGTCTCTAGAAAATTCCCTCGAATTTTCGGAGCTTTCGGAGTATTTTTCGCGGCTTAAATAATAATTCTGGACTTTTCTAGAATTATTTTATCCACGAAATTAATTAATTCCGAAAAGTTTCCAAACCCTACAACAATATATATGCCAGCGTAGCCCTTGACGCCCTGATTTCAGAAGTACGACTCTTATCGCGAGCCGACGCTCGTAGCTCCCTCTATCTCTCGCCGTATCTTAAATATACATATATACATGTATACGTGTATGCAAGTGCTAGTGCTTTACGTATTGATCAGCTGCCTCCAACGCATAGGCATTAGGCCCAGGCGGTTCTCTCTGTGATTCATACTTGCCATATCTATTCTTTTATTTCTTTCTTTGGGTCTATGCTTTGACGTGATCATGACATAATCCACCAAGCAAATAACTAAGCCAATGTGTGTCTCGCACGTCAAGGACACCAGGTCCATCACGTTGTAGATATCCATCTATAAATAGTAAGCTCCAGCTGTCCTAGACGGACTGCAGATCATAGGCGCCGCCGCCGCCGTTGCCGCCGCCGCCGCCGCCGCTCTTGTCGCTGTCGCCGCTATTGCCGCAGCCGCCGCTATCGCCGCCGGCGACCTTCGGTCTATCGAACTCGCAGCGCCCCACGCCGGTGATCCCGCTGGGCGGCAGGAGGAGACGACGGGTGCCGCGGAGGGCCGCCGCCGTCCGAGCTGCCTCCCTTGGCCGGTGGACTGCGTCACTGCTCCGTAGACACCCGCTGGTCCGTCCGTCCCGTGACGTGCCTCCGCCGCAAACCCGCTCGATCAGCCTGAGGCTGGGTTGGAGCAGAGTTCTACCCGGACTTGGATAGATTCCTTTCAATTCAACGCTGGGCAGATGGCGCAGATCCCCAATCTCGACAACGCGCCGCTCAACCTTGCGGCCCTCAGGGAGCAGTCGCAGAAGGACCTGCTAGGCATCCTAAAAAATATAAGGGGGAAGAAGTGCTTGGTCATTGATCCCAAGCTCGCTGGGACTCTGTCACTGATTGTTCAGACATCGCTGCTAAAGGAGTATGGCGCGGAATTGCGGATTCTCTCCTCCGAACCCCTGCAGACGGAATGCCCAAAAATCATATATCTTGTGCGTTCTCAGCTGAGCTTCGTGAAGTTCATTGCAAGTCAAATCAAGAACGATGAACCTAAAGGGCTCCAGAGGGAATACTTCCTTTACTTTGTACCTCGCCGCACCGTTGCTTGTGAGAAGATCCTGGAGGAAGAGAAAGTTCATCAGAAACTGACATTCGGAGAATATCCCTTATATCTAGTTCCATTGGATGACGATGTCCTGTCTTTTGAACTTGACCATTCTTTGCAGGAATGCCTTATTGAAGGAGATACAAGTTCTATCTGGCATGTTGCTAAAGCGATCCATAAATTAGAGTTTGCCTTTGGAGTTATCCCGAATGTTAGGGCTAAGGGTGTGGCGTCAACCAAAGCTGCAGAGTTGTTGAATAATATGCAACTAGAGGATCCAGTCAACATGGATGATATGGGGATTCCTGAGATAAACACTGTTATTTTGCTAGACAGAGAGGTGGACATGGTGACACCAATGTGCTCTCAGTTGACGTATGAAGGCTTGTTGGATGAGATACTTCGATTCCCCGGGCGATGTTGAGGCGAGGATCGAGGGAAACATCGAGCTTGAAGCACTGGAAGATCAGCTCCGTGACTCCTGCGGCTCCTACATGCAGAGATTCTTCTCCTTTCTGGATGGCGCTGTCACTTACCACGGAGAGCTCTGCAATTACCTAAATGATCTGCAGGTTAGGCTTTGCGCCGTTGCACATTATCTTTATAACTTGTAGATTGATGCCATCGTTGCTAAATATTTTTAGATGAACCAGAGCGTCAAACATGATGCCCCAGTCCCAATTTTAGTGACACTAAACGAGTGTTCTTTCTTGTTTAGGAAGGGTTATATGTCCATTGCACATTCGATCATGTGTTGGAGAATAACTGTGCACGCCCAGTTTTGATTTGTTAGCTTGATGACATCATCATCACATATACATGCATTATGGCCGTTTTTCTTCAGTAAAACAAATCCCGAAATATAATAGAAATACATATATACATACAATTTTGTTTAGGCCATATCTTCCATGTTTTAATTCCGATTTGACCCGTTCAAGTTGCGTTAGGTTTGTATTTGCAAGCCCTATATGTTAGTGTAGCTGTACAGTAGGTTTGAAAAGTTTAATTTTCGAGTTTATATTAAAGTAATTATTTATCTATAGGAAATCTTAGAAAATTCATAACTTTCACGTTTTAAGTCCGATTTTCGTGATCTTTACGTCTGTGTGATCGTAGTAACGAGTAGAAGAGTTTTACAAACTTTTTATACTGTTTTTCTACTGTTGGTGTACTGTTCTAATTGTATCTTTTGTTTGCTTCGTGTATGTTTGCTCGGAATGTTTGTATGTTGATGCTTGGTGATCGAATTTAGATGGTGAGCAGTACTACGACGATTAGGAGTATTATTTTGAGCCGGACCAGCAGTATCTATCGGAGAATTTGATCAAGGCAAGTATAACATGGGACCATCCTTGTTACCTATTCACTATAATCAATATCATATGCATGTGTCTTCCTTGACAACCATAGAGATTATAACTTAGCTATTGATATCTTGTTTCCTTGTCACCTATGGGTTGTGCATTTGGGTAGCTATTGCTAGTGCTTAATTATGAACAGTGATCTTGTAATTTGATTAATGGATTAAGCAATCAACCTTTAATGATGATTTTATTACTGTTGAAAAGGGGGCTAGAGCAAAGGGTTATATTGTTGCTCTGGTTTCTCTCCATAAGGACTTATCTGTACGTGATCATCCGGGACATACAGTACAGCTGTGAGGGCTATATGGCTCTGGCTCTAGTTGTTCAAGAGACCTTTTCTAGCTTGTTAGAGGTTACCTTAAATGGCGTAAGAATGGCTTGACACTTTGGGTGTAGTGCGAGCCCCTGGCCTAGTGTGTATAGGCTGCGGTTGTTGTGCCACAGGGAAGGGGGGTTCTACATCTGCCTGCCGAGTGAATCTAATGGCCCTAACTTGTTAGACGAACTTTTGAGTGGCTTTATATGGTTTTCAATGTTCTGGGCCTTGCAAACCCATGCATTTGGAAATCATGACTCACAGTGAAAGTGTACACCTCTGCGCAGAGTTAAAAACTGGTATACTAGCCGTGCTCACGGATACGAGCGGCCTTGGAACATTTACAGATAGATGATCACTATTGCTATATCCTGTTTTATTTACTGTTGATTATTATTATGCTCATGTTAATGCTATTCATTATCCTTATTACAATTGATCATTAGTTCATTAATGGGAATTGGAATACCTTGATGCTACTCAATTGCTAATAATATAATGAATAAAAGCTAAATGCAGTCAAACAGTGTCTAGCTTTTGAGCCTCATGAACCCTGTGTTATATTTGTTGAGTTCGACATGGACTCACTCTTGCTATTTCCCCCACACTCCAGTGTGTAGTAAGATGCTACTCGGAAGAAGGACAAAGGTGTAGTGGAGTTACCAGAAGACTAGTAGAAGTGCTAGGCATATGTTACCCCCAGTCAGCCGTCCCTGAGAAGAATGGAGCCTGAAGTTTAGTCACCGTTCCGCGATACTCTGATGTAAGTGTTAATATAGCTATGTATACGTTATATAATAACATTGTTTCTGATATTTTTTTCATTCTGGCATATGTGTGGACTTCCTGGGCACACATATGGCGAGCCTGGTTTTGTTCTTTAGAAAACCGGGTGTGACAGAGTGGTATCGGAGCGGTGTTGACTGTAGGACGTATGCCAAGTAGCACTGGACGTGTTCTAAAACTTATTTTACTATAAAACTATTTTGTCATCCCTTGACTCATTGATTTTGACTATTTCCTCTTCCTTGTCCTGTTGTATCCTCCCCTTGATAGCTTCCTTTGAGCTATTATATCTTACTCCCTTGGTTTTTGTTTTACGTTGTTTTTATTAAAAGTTTTCTGATCTCATCTTGTTCTAAAGTTTGATGGTCTTTTATCATCCATAATCTTTCCATAGGATGACCACCATTGTTGAAGAAGCACGTGTAGTACCGATGATGTGATGTGTGCTTGTTTTGCTTGATGTATTGCTTGTGTGTTGCCTTGTTCTCGTGTTTCAAAGGTGGTTCGGAAGAAATAAGTCTTGAGGAGTAGTTCGATCCATGTTAAGTGGGGTAGGTTTTACCTAATACTCCACATGCTGATTTCTATAGCAGTCTGCAATGTTTCTATTATATCCCAAGATATGGATATGAGAAATTTATGAAATTTTACTGGGAATAACTAGACTTCTGTATCTTTCCAAACCCACTGGAATTACCTTTTTATCTATTTTGAGCTAAGAGATATACCTGTTCTAATTTGAGGTTACTGCACAGTCTGGAATTCTGGGACAGTTTTGGATAAGATCTGTTTTTGACTAACTTATGGACAGAATCTGGAAAAGTGTTGTGAATAAAAGTTGTAGATAATTTTATAAGCTTTCCAACCATGTAAAGATCACTTCATTTGGATCTTTGTAGCTCGAGTTATGCCAGATTTACTGAACTGCTAAAATTGGAATTCGCCCAGAAATTTTCTGCATTACTTCCTTATCTTGTATGAGTGAATATATCATTGGATATCTTTGAATCTCATTGATTTGCCTTGGAATCTTACATTAGAGATGATTATGGTTATCTAGTATAAAAGGAGATGCAAGTTACTTTGGTGTTCCCTAGTTTCTTTTTCTTAAGAGGGGTAGCAAAGTTGTGAGTGTTGCAAGATGAAGGTTTCGTATGTCCTATTGCTTCACTTGGAAGAAGTGGTATCATCATCAGTTTGATCCTGATCAAGATTTTTATGAATTGCAAAGTGTTGTCTTCAATGACATTGCTAGGGGAACAAAATCTTTGTTAAGTGGGGTAGTGTCCGTAACTATCATCATTAATCTCAAGCGACGAGGTATGAAGAACTGAAGACCAAACCTTATCTTTCTTGTCATCTTTTGGCTATACTCAATCTATGTCTTATATCTCATCAGCACAAATCAAAGAAGCATGAAGACTTGAAGATTAGTGTCATCTATCTCTTTAGTCTCTCTGAATCTCGTTTTTACCTTATCCTGTCTTTTCAGAACAGTCTGTCTTCTTTAGCTTATATCTCTATTTTTGGATGTCCAAAAATCATGGATAAATTCTGGACAACAGTAGACTTCAATATCTTCCTCTGACGGTAAGAACCGCCCTGATAGCTATTATGATTTGGGAGTTATGAAAATCACAAGGCGACGGATCTGTGCTGTCAGCAACCTAGAATAGTTTCTGTTGTGTACAGTTTTCGACCACGTTAACTGCAGAATCTGGAGAAGTGTTCTATAAGGAAGTTGTAGTAAATTTGATAAGCTTTCCAACGGTATAAGCTACAATATCATCGGATTCATAGAACTCAAGTTATAACTGTATTTCTGCACTGCTGTTTTTCTGCTCGCGAGGAAATGGAGGTTACTTGTTCTTGCATATGCTCATGAATCTCTCTGGGATGCGAGAAGGACATGATGATAGTTATCACTCAGAAACAAATGCAATCTATCCATTGGTGTTCTCCAATTGATCTCTTTTTAAGGGGTTTGCCGAACTAAAAGACGATACATGATGGAGGATTTATACGTTCTATTTTCGTCATCTGGAAGCATCAGCTATCTACATGGTTGCAAAGTCATTATCGAGCGCAGGTATCCTTTCTCAGGGTGGGTAACCTGTTAGAACCATCTACAAGAATCATAAGGGTCTAAAGGAGACATTTACAAAGTTGGTTATGAGTTTGTGGCATCATCATTGGATAGGAGTTGACGAAAGAAGCGTGAAGATTTGCAAAATCAACTTTATCTTTCTCCCTAGTCTCTCCGAATCTCGGGACGAGATTCCTGTTAAGTGGGGTAGAATTGTCACACCCAAAATTTTCTATTTTGGGTTGTGCGGGAAAAACACTAAATAAAATAAATGATTTCAATGTTTGAATAAATTTATTAGATAAGTTAAGTTGTTGCTAATTAAATATAGAAAATTGTGGTTTTAAACTTTTTCATATTAATTTGATAATGTGGTGTTTGTGTGATGCTTGTCTTTGGTGTTGTTGAGTGCTATTATTTTCAAAATACCATAGGACGACGTTTACTTCTCATCGGAAAACTTTTTGGTATTTTCTGGATCCAAAATTTCAATTTCCGTGAGCTTAATCTTTTTCCTTGATCTCTTCATCTATCTTTTCATAAGCTCCAAATACTTTATTTGGGTTCCTCATGTTCCATAATGTCTCTAGAAAATTCCCTCGAATTTTCGGAGCTTTCGGAGTATTTTTCGCGGCTTAAATAATAATTCTGGACTTTTCTAGAATTATTTTATCCACGAAATTAATTAATTCCGAAAAGTTTCCAAACCCTACAACAATATATATGCCAGCGTAGCCCTTGACGCCCTGATTTCAGAAGTACGACTCTTATCGCGAGCCGACGCTCGTAGCTCCCTCTATCTCTCGCCGTATCTTAAATATACATATATACATGTATACGTGTATGCAAGTGCTAGTGCTTTACGTATTGATCAGCTGCCTCCAACGCATAGGCATTAGGCCCAGGCGGTTCTCTCTGTGATTCATACTTGCCATATCTATTCTTTTATTTCTTTCTTTGGGTCTATGCTTTGACGTGATCATGACATAATCCACCAAGCAAATAACTAAGCCAATGTGTGTCTCGCACGTCAAGGACACCAGGTCCATCACGTTGTAGATATCCATCTATAAATAGTAAGCTCCAGCTGTCCTAGACGGACTGCAGATCATAGGCGCCGCCGCCGCCGTTGCCGCCGCCGCCGCTCTTGTCGCTGTCGCCGCTATTGCCGCAGCCGCCGCTATCGCCGCCGGCGACCTTCGGTCTATCGAACTCGCAGCGCCCCACGCCGGTGATCCCGCTGGGCGGCAGGAGGAGACGACGGGTGCCGCGGAGGGCCGCCGCCGTCCGAGCTGCCTCCCTTGGCCGGTGGACTGCGTCACTGCTCCGTAGACACCCGCTGGTCCGTCCGTCCCGTGACGTGCCTCCGCCGCAAACCCGCTCGATCAGCCTGAGGCTGGGTTGGAGCAGAGTTCTACCCGGACTTGGATAGATTCCTTTCAATTCAACGCTGGGCAGATGGCGCAGATCCCCAATCTCGACAACGCGCCGCTCAACCTTGCGGCCCTCAGGGAGCAGTCGCAGAAGGACCTGCTAGGCATCCTAAAAAATATAAGGGGGAAGAAGTGCTTGGTCATTGATCCCAAGCTCGCTGGGACTCTGTCACTGATTGTTCAGACATCGCTGCTAAAGGAGTATGGCGCGGAATTGCGGATTCTCTCCTCCGAACCCCTGCAGACGGAATGCCCAAAAATCATATATCTTGTGCGTTCTCAGCT
This sequence comes from Saccharum hybrid cultivar R570, assembly GCA_038087645.1. Taxonomy (NCBI): domain Eukaryota; kingdom Viridiplantae; phylum Streptophyta; class Magnoliopsida; order Poales; family Poaceae; genus Saccharum; species Saccharum hybrid cultivar. The sequence continues at coordinate 7,444,291 of JAQSUU010000681.1, forward strand.
GAGCTTCGTGAAGTTCATTGCAAGTCAAATCAAGAACGATGAACCTAAAGGGCTCCAGAGGGAATACTTCCTTTACTTTGTACCTCGCCGCACCGTTGCTTGTGAGAAGATCCTGGAGGAAGAGAAAGTTCATCAGAAACTGACATTCGGAGAATATCCCTTATATCTAGTTCCATTGGATGACGATGTCCTGTCTTTTGAACTTGACCATTCTTTGCAGGAATGCCTTATTGAAGGAGATACAAGTTCTATCTGGCATGTTGCTAAAGCGATCCATAAATTAGAGTTTGCCTTTGGAGTTATCCCGAATGTTAGGGCTAAGGGTGTGGCGTCAACCAAAGCTGCAGAGTTGTTGAATAATATGCAACTAGAGGATCCAGTCAACATGGATGATATGGGGATTCCTGAGATAAACACTGTTATTTTGCTAGACAGAGAGGTGGACATGGTGACACCAATGTGCTCTCAGTTGACGTATGAAGGCTTGTTGGATGAGATACTTCGATTCCCCGGGCGATGTTGAGGCGAGGATCGAGGGAAACATCGAGCTTGAAGCACTGGAAGATCAGCTCCGTGACTCCTGCGGCTCCTACATGCAGAGATTCTTCTCCTTTCTGGATGGCGCTGTCACTTACCACGGAGAGCTCTGCAATTACCTAAATGATCTGCAGGTTAGGCTTTGCGCCGTTGCACATTATCTTTATAACTTGTAGATTGATGCCATCGTTGCTAAATATTTTTAGATGAACCAGAGCGTCAAACATGATGCCCCAGTCCCAATTTTAGTGACACTAAACGAGTGTTCTTTCTTGTTTAGGAAGGGTTATATGTCCATTGCACATTCGATCATGTGTTGGAGAATAACTGTGCACGCCCAGTTTTGATTTGTTAGCTTGATGACATCATCATCACATATACATGCATTATGGCCGTTTTTCTTCAGTAAAACAAATCCCGAAATATAATAGAAATACATATATACATACAATTTTGTTTAGGCCATATCTTCCATGTTTTAATTCCGATTTGACCCGTTCAAGTTGCGTTAGGTTTGTATTTGCAAGCCCTATATGTTAGTGTAGCTGTACAGTAGGTTTGAAAAGTTTAATTTTCGAGTTTATATTAAAGTAATTATTTATCTATAGGAAATCTTAGAAAATTCATAACTTTCACGTTTTAAGTCCGATTTTCGTGATCTTTACGTCTGTGTGATCGTAGTAACGAGTAGAAGAGTTTTACAAACTTTTTATACTGTTTTTCTACTGTTGGTGTACTGTTCTAATTGTATCTTTTGTTTGCTTCGTGTATGTTTGCTCGGAATGTTTGTATGTTGATGCTTGGTGATCGAATTTAGATGGTGAGCAGTACTACGACGATTAGGAGTATTATTTTGAGCCGGACCAGCAGTATCTATCGGAGAATTTGATCAAGGCAAGTATAACATGGGACCATCCTTGTTACCTATTCACTATAATCAATATCATATGCATGTGTCTTCCTTGACAACCATAGAGATTATAACTTAGCTATTGATATCTTGTTTCCTTGTCACCTATGGGTTGTGCATTTGGGTAGCTATTGCTAGTGCTTAATTATGAACAGTGATCTTGTAATTTGATTAATGGATTAAGCAATCAACCTTTAATGATGATTTTATTACTGTTGAAAAGGGGGCTAGAGCAAAGGGTTATATTGTTGCTCTGGTTTCTCTCCATAAGGACTTATCTGTACGTGATCATCCGGGACATACAGTACAGCTGTGAGGGCTATATGGCTCTGGCTCTAGTTGTTCAAGAGACCTTTTCTAGCTTGTTAGAGGTTACCTTAAATGGCGTAAGAATGGCTTGACACTTTGGGTGTAGTGCGAGCCCCTGGCCTAGTGTGTATAGGCTGCGGTTGTTGTGCCACAGGGAAGAGGGGTTCTACATCTGCCTGCCGAGTGAATCTAATGGCCCTAACTTGTTAGACGAACTTTTGAGTGGCTTTATATGGTTTTCAATGTTCTGGGCCTTGCAAACCCATGCATTTGGAAATCATGACTCACAGTGAAAGTGTACACCTCTGCGCAGAGTTAAAAACTGGTATACTAGCCGTGCTCACGGATACGAGCGGCCTTGGAACATTTACAGATAGATGATCACTATTGCTATATCCTGTTTTATTTACTGTTGATTATTATTATGCTCATGTTAATGCTATTCATTATCCTTATTACAATTGATCATTAGTTCATTAATGGGAATTGGAATACCTTAATGCTACTCAATTGCTAATAATATAATGAATAAAAGCTAAATGCAGTCAAACAGTGTCTAGCTTTTGAGCCTCATGAACCCTGTGTTATATTTGTTGAGTTCGACATGGACTCACTCTTGCTATTTCCCCCACACTCCAGTGTGTAGTAAGATGCTACTCGGAAGAAGGACAAAGGTGTAGTGGAGTTACCAGAAGACTAGTAGAAGTGCTAGGCATATGTTACCCCCAGTCAGCCGTCCCTGAGAAGAATGGAGCCTGAAGTTTAGTCACCGTTCCGCGATACTCTGATGTAAGTGTTAATATAGCTATGTATACGTTATATAATAACATTGTTTCTGATATTTTTTTCATTCTGGCATATGTGTGGACTTCCTGGGCACACATATGGCGAGCCTGGTTTTGTTCTTTAGAAAACCGGGTGTGACACGCAAGCTTCGGGTCCTACGCACGGACAACGGCGGCGAGTTCACGGCGGCCGAGTTCGCGGCGTACTGCGCCGATGAGGGGATCCACCGCCACTTCTCCGCGCCGTACACTCCGCAGCAGAACGGCGTCGTCGAGCGCCGCAACCAGACGGTGGTGGCCACCGCCCGTGCCCTCCTCAAGCAGAGAGGGATGCCGGCGATCTACTGGGGTGAGGCGGTGATGACTGCCGTTCACTTGCTCAACCGCTCCCCCACCAAGGCCCTCGACGACAAGACGCCATACGAGGCCTGGCACGGGCGCAAGCCCGCGGTGAGCCACCTTCGCGTCTTCGGCTGCCTGGCCTTCGTCAAGGAGCTCAACCACGTCGGCAAGCTCGACGACCGGAGCACGCCAGGGGTCTTCATCGGCTACGCGGAGGGCTCCAAGGCCTACCGCGTCCTCGACCCTGCGACACGACGCGTGCGCATCACGCGTGACGTCGTGTTCGACGAGGGGCGAAGCTGGACGTGGGGCAAGATGGTGGATGATGGCTCGACTCCGACGACCAGCGATTTCGTCGTCGACTACGTCCACTTCAAGGAGGCGGGGGGAGCTAGCAGCTCGTCCTCACCGAGCTCGCCTACCCCACCACCTCGTTCGCCACCACCTCCGGCGAGTCCTTCACCACCGCCACCACCAGTTCCGGCAAGTCCACAGGCTCCGGCGAGTCCACCACCAGCACCGCCGGCCACGCCTCGTTCTCCTACACTAGACCCTACCTCCTCAGGCTCGGCACCGGCAGCTTCGGCCCACGACGAGCAGCGCACAGTGGAGTTCGCCACTCCGCTGTCCAACGACGAGGATCGCATCGACGCCTACCACGGCGGCGAGCCTCTGCGCTACCGTACCGTGGACAACCTCCTCGGCGAGCAGCCGGTCCCTGGACTGGCACAGCACGACTTTGAGGCGGAGCTGCACCTCGCACAGGACGATGGCGAGCCTCGTTCCTTCGCCGAGGCGGAGAGGGACGCGGCATGGCGTGCCGCGATGCAGATGGAGATGGATGTCGTCGAGCGGAACAAGACGTGGGAGCTGGCCGATCTTCCAGCCGGCCACCACGCCATCTCTCTCAAGTGGGTCTTCAAGCTCAAGAAGGACGAGACCGGAGAGGTGATCAAGCACAAGGCGCGTCTGGTGGCGCGCGGCTTCGTCCAGCAAGAAGGAATCGACTTCGACGACGCCTTCGCGCCCGTTGCACGGATGGAGTCCGTGCGACTCCTCCTTGCGCTAGCTGCCCAGGAGGGCTGGCGTGTCCATCACATGGATGTCAAGTCGGCGTTCCTTAACGGCGACTTGAAGGAGGAGGTCTACGTGCATCAGCCGCCGGGATTTGCGATTCCCGGCAAGGAGGGCAAGGTGCTCCGCCTGCGCAAGGCCCTCTATGGCTTGCGGCAGGCACCAAGGGCGTGGAATGCCAAGCTGGATTCCACGCTGAAGGGGATGGGCTTCGAGCAAAGCCCACACGAGGCGGCCATCTACCGGCGGGGCAGCGGAGGAAAGGCCCTGCTGGTAGGCGTCTACGTCGACGACTTGGTGATCACCGGCACCAAGGATGCGGAGGTGGCGGCATTCAAGGAAGAGATGAAGGCCACCTTCCAGATGAGTGATCTGGGGTCTCTCTCCTTCTACCTGGGGATCGAGGTGCACCAGGATGACTCCGGGATCACGCTTCGACAGACCGCCTACGCCAAGCGCATCGTTGAGCTAGCGGGGCTCACCGACTGCAACCCAGCCCTCACTCCGATGGAGGAGAGGCTGAAGCTGAGCCGCGACAGCACGACGGAGGAGGTGGACGCTACGCAGTACCGGCGTCTTGTGGGGAGCCTTCGCTACCTCGCCCACACACGGCCGGACTTGGCATTCTCCGTCGGCTACGTTAGTCGGTTCATGCAGCGACCGACGACGGAGCACCAGCAGGCTGTGAAGAGGATCATCCGCTACGTTGCGGGGACTCTCGACCACGGCCTCTACTACCCGAGGTGCCCTGGGGCGGCACACTTCGTCGGGTACAGCGACAGCGACCACGCCGGCGACATCGACACCAGCAAGAGCACGAGCGGGATCCTCTTCTTCCTCGGCAAGTGCCTCGTTAGCTGGCAGTCGGTCAAGCAGCAGGTGGTGGCCCTGTCTAGCTGCGAGGCCGAGTACATAGCGGCCTCCACCGCTTCGACTCAGGCGCTCTGGCTCGCTCGACTGCTTGGTGATCTCCTTGGCAGAGACACTAGAGCGGTGGAGCTCAGGGTGGACAGCAAGTCCGCCCTGGCCCTAGCAAAGAACCCCGTGTTCCACGAACGCAGCAAGCACATCCGGGTGAGGTACCACTTCATCCGAGGCTGTTTGGAGGAAGGAAGCATCAAGGCGAGCTACATCAACACCAAGGACCAGCTTGCGGACCTGCTCACCAAGCCCCTTGGGAGGATCAAGTTCCTTGAGCTCTGCTCCAGGACCGGGATGGTTCAACTCTCCCACAAAACGACGCACAAGACTTAGGAGGAGAATGATGGATAAGTCTCATGTGTGGTTGGTCTTTGTGGGGCTGTGCTGCTCACATGGTCCTTGTGGCTGTTTTTCTGTTTTTAGGACAGCATCTTAGACTAGATGACAGCATCTTAGAGGACAGCATCTTAGACTAGAGGACAGCATCTTAGCTAGGACAGCACTTTAGCATCTTAGACTAGCATCTTAGACTAGCATATTGGCATATGCTTGGCTGGCTAGCAGCCTATAAATATGTAACCCCAACTCCTCAGGTTGGCATGGCATTGTTTGAGTTTGTGTGAGAAATAAACCAGAAAATTGCCCCAACTCCTAGTGTCATCCTCTCTCGATGAGAGTAAGGATTCAGCTACTACCAAGAGTGCGAATCCAGCGACTAACACTTTTATGATCCCCACATACGTTCCAAGCTTTTAACTGAGGTTCTGAATTGTCATTTTTATTGAATCATCTGCTATGATTTAATTATTATTTATATGAGATTGCTATAGCCCTTATCTTATTAAGATGGTGACTGAGTTTCTAAATTCAATCCTGCAGTGTGTAGTGTTAATGGAGCTCTTGTGCACATTATTTATTGTTATCTACAAGTCACATATGACAATATAAGTGGATTCAGTGCAACATTCTGTTCAATCATTCTATCATTTTATAACTCCTTTTTATCATACCTGACTACCTGTAAGCATTCCCCTCAACATGTGATAGAGAGCCTTAAGGCCACCACCAGTTGTTAAACATCAGGATTCTAATGTCCAAAAGAAAGAATTTGAGTAACTATGTTACCATATTTAGGTACTATTGATGACTAATGCAATAACATGTGCTCTTTAACAGAGGGTATTTTGGCGTGGTGTTGTCGAAGAACTCCTGTGGTTCATCAGTGGCTCAACGAATTCAAAGGTGCACATGATTAAATCATTTTAGCCAAATTTATCCAATATTTTGATTTAATGTAGGTATTTATGCCTTAATGTATACCTGCAGCCTACATGCCATGATGCTTATGACACTTTGTTGGATTTTACGAAATGTACTTATCCTTTTGCGCAACTTATGTCTAGGTACAACCATACAAACAAATGCAATGCTATGTTGATGCCTGTGCCTTTATAGAGTTTTATTTCATTTGTTTTTCCTTTCAATTATAAACACAAGACTGTTTAGTTTTTCTAACTTTGCAGGAAATAATTCTGGGTACTTTCATCTCTTCTTCCTTTTGCACCCTTGCCTGAATACTAATTTCATCACCAAATGCCTTCTCTTCCCCATTTATCTTTTTTGACATCATATTACTGCAGCCTAACCCATTAATAGTGTAAGACAAGCTGTTCATTTTTTGTGTGCTATGTTTCTTATTGTATTACTTTGATTTGATAAGAGTAGATGTGGAAGAGAGCCCATTCATATTGATTAAACTACCATTTACACAATGATACAGTAGGAAGAAATTTTGTCTCAAAATTGTACGACTTCATGCAATAAAACTGAAGAGGCTGAAATGACTTACATTTGTGGGGGTATTCAGCCTAACCTCTTCAATTTTGTTGCAGTAGGACACTTAAAAATTGTTTCTTGAAAAATTCTTGTTTTCTAACCTTTCCCTTCAATTCATAGGTTTTGCAAGAGAAAGGTATTCATATCTGGGATGGCAATGCTTCAAGAGAGTATCTTGACAGGTATATCTTGGATATAGGCTGCAAATAATTTATATTTCAGTTCTTGATGCCTAATCCACCTGGCCATCTTCTCTAGTGTTGGCTTGGCACACAGGGAGGAAGGCGATCTAGGTCCAGTTTATGGATTTCAATGGCGACACTTTGGTGCTGAGTAATCTTACATTCCACTCCCTCCCTCCTCTCCTTGTCTTGCTCTTTGCTCTTTCGCTCTGTCATCTTTCAAATAAAAATTGATTATTTGACAGATACACGGACACGCATGCTAACTATACTGGAAAAGGTTTTGATCAGCTAATGGATGTGATTGACAAGATCAAGAACAATCCTGATGATCGCCGAATAATTTTGTCGGCGTGGAATCCTTCAGATCTTAAGAAAATGGCTCTTCCTCCTTGCCACATGTTTGCACAAGTTAGTGTAATTTGTCTGGTTGATTTAAGTTTTATTTTTTTTTACTATTGGCTCTGTTTTGACTTGTCCATGATGTGCACACTTGTAATAGTCCATTGTAAGTTGAAAATTAGTTCTACTTTTAAATTAAGTAGATTGGCGAACATAAACTGTGTCTTGCTAATACATTTGTAAGAGTCTTGCATATTTATTTGTGGTAGCTTTGCCAACTAACAACATTTGCATTCAACCTCTTACATTACAACATCATCCAGTTTTATGTGGACAATGGGGAGCTATCCTGCCAGATGTATCAACGCTCTGCAGACATGGGGCTTGGTGTTCCATTCAACATTGCGTCATATTCTCTTCTCACGTGCATGATTGCTCAAGTTTGTGGTATGTTCTTGTATGCCTTAACCGTAATATTTCAACTAAGCTTGTTGTACACCATAATACATAGCTTCTTGGTTGTCCGCTGTACTGTATAGCAGTATTCTAGTTTAGATTAGTTTCATTTGGATGCATTTATTGTGCACTTTGATTTTCCCTTTTACTTGTAGCAACAACACACGTGTTGGGTCTATATTCTAGATGTTGTTGTAACTCTGAATAATTTATATGATGCAAGGATTTGTGATGCCATCTTGTATGTTTCCCTGTTCTTTCTTTTGATGTTTGTATCTAACTGATAGAAGCTAGAGTAGGCTGTGATGCCGTCTTGTATATTGTCCCCTTGTTTCTTTTTGATGTCTTTTGTATCACTGATAGAAGCTAGAGCAGGGTGTTTTGCAACTCTAACCAGTTGTCTTTATGTTGCAAGATCTTTCTCCTGGAGATTTTGTCCATGTCATAGGGGATGCTCATGTCTATAGAACTCATGTTCGAGCTCTGGAGGAGCAAATTCAGAAGATGCCTAAACCATTTCCTGTGAGCCATTCCTAACAGAACTATTTTATTGAAAAGATGAAATCTGCTTGTTCAACTAGATGGTTTGATGTTTCTTTTTTTGTGCATTCTGCGCATATGTATCTGCTAAGCTCTATATGGGCGTTATATGCAGATTTTAAAGATGAATCCTTCAAAGAAGGATATACATTATTTTATGGCATCAGACTTCAAGCTGGTTGGCTATGATCCTCACCAGAAGATAGAGATGAAAATGGCAGTATAAAGGTAATATTCTATCGTTTCTACTGATGGATTATCATTTTCTTTTGTCATTACAAGTTTGCTTGGTCGCTGGCACAACACAAAGTTGACTGGCGCCAATTTTGGTAGTTTGTTGCATGCAGTTCAGTCAATTGGCTAGGAGGAATAATAGGAAAGATGGGGAGTGATTGTAGGGAGTGGATTAGCCTCGATAGCTATTTACCTGTTTAGTCAATTGGTTTGTTGCATGCAGTTCAGCAAGAAGTGAGTTATTATAATCAGAGCCTCCTAGGGAGTGCGATCAGGCTCACAACCTTGCCATTGTTCTAAGTCTAGCCAGATTTAATAAAGCCAATCATCCAGCCATATCAATTGCTTCTCGCTGCTAGTATTGCATTTTGCCTGGATAAATCTTATCTGTCAATCACATGCTATTGTTTCCTTGACATTGTTTTACTGCTCCTTTTGTCCCTGATGACCCTGAATATTATAGACTTTGGCCTGGAACCGTGCACTGGTCTTTTCACCCATTCGCCACTGCAGAGTTCTGGAACTAAATGCATACATGCTCTAGTAAAAGTTTTGATATAGCTGCATTGCTTTACCATGATTCATGTTTCGCTCTTTTAACTTTTGCAGGGCTCAGCCCAGCTGGAGCCCCAGCCTACGACGTTGGCGAAATCATTCAGAGTGGTAGTGTATATGTACTCCTACAAATTAACCGGGCATGGCACTTTTCCGTGATGGTGCTGAATGTCCATTGGGATTTGGGAGACGTTTTTGCCCTTGTTTACAGTTGTGTACTCTGGTCGGTTGAATGAATGAACTCACCAAATCGCTTCTCCCCTGCCCTTTTTATCTGGAGCCATTTGTTGACTCAATTGCGAGTGAGAGATGCTTTGGGCACACCCTGTTGCAAGGGCCCACTGGTGTGTGGACCCGTGAGGCTGAGGCTGCACACTTTTGTAACTGAGGCCTTGTTCACTTCCCCATCCCAACCCAAAATATTTTCTCTTACACTCATCACATCAAATCTTTCGACGCATGCATGGAGTATTAAATGTAGGTAAAAAAAGATAACTAATTGCATAGTTTGTCTGTAAATGTCGGAACGAATCTTTTGAGCCTAGTTAGTCCATGATTGGACAAATTTTGTCAAATAACAACGAAAGATGTTACAGTAACTTTTCACCTACTTTTCGCGAAGTGAACACACCCTGAAAATGTTGTGTACTTGATAAAACTTCTTACTGTTTCTATCTGGTTGCCTTCATGCGTAGGTCTGATTTTCGAGTTGCACATCAGCTAGATGACGACTTGTGAGTTGTGACGGTAGGTTTTTAAGAATGCATTCTGCTCCATTTTTCCTGTGCTGTGTTGGTTGGGTGAAAGGTGAGTACCGTGCTTGCTTGACATAGCTACATATAAGACTTCTTGGAGCGGCGCATCGGATCGGCCTTGCTAACAGTTCTATTTTGTGAGCTTTATTAGTTACCGACCGTCTTCATAACTACTGTATAACACGTAGTGGTAAAATTTGCATGAGATCGTTTTTCATCTCCAAAACGTTGTATAGCTTTACTCCAAAATTTGCTTTGACCAATGGAAGCCTCCAACGTCCAAGCCTAGATTGTGACAATATGTAACAGAAATTGTGGGCCCCACCGAGAGAGGGGTACCAATAGTGAAGTTTGAGAGTGCCTTCTCTAGTCCCGAGTATAAGCCCATTATATTAGCTTTGACTAATCCTATTGTCTTCATACTAATTTCAACCAGACACGCTATAAAACTAGAGAAATCCTAGAAATGTCCATAGAAAAGGCAAACATCTTGCTTCTAAATTACCAACGTATATATACCAATACCACAATAAAAAATAGTAGAGCAGCCCCTTAAATATACATCTAAATCACCCATTTGCTAAGGGCCTGTATGGATTCCTTCTCTAAACTTTAGAGCCCTTAATTTTAGAGCTAAAGTTTCTAAACAGTGGTCTAAAATTAGCTCTAAATTTTAGCCCACCTCACATTAGAGCTTTATAGACCTCAAAAGTGAGCTAAAGTGCTTTAAAGTTTAGAGAAGGGGAACCAAATAAGCCCTAATTTGTCAACCGTGGTGATGCATGGCTACCAATTTTGTAAGGGACATAAGTATTACAAAAGTTCATGAATAAATTTGCCCCCCGAACTAATCAAAATTTTAAGAGGGGAAACCATTGTAAGCAATTTAATTAGTTATGCGGGTCTCAAATTTAACCATAGACTTTGAACATTTGTGTCCTTGTAATTTCTTGCTTGATGACAAGTACCATGTAAAAGTATATATTATTTTCAAAAGAACAAGTTATATTTTATGAAAGTATTTTGTTGCTGAATAAAATAAATAACCGAAAGTAACCCCTAATCTTCGTCCAAACTACTCACATATATATGTCATTATAAAAAATAAAATGAAATATCTCCCTGACTATGCATCTAAATTACACACCTCCACTACCTCCATTATTATTACAAATAAGATTCCTGAACCTAAATTATTACCTAACATATATCATTATAAAATAATAAAAAATACTTATATATACACTTTTGTCGTAGAAAAAACTAACTTATGTATAATACATAACCCCTAAATTTGAATCTAAATTATGCTCGAGCAGCGGAGCCCCGCGGTATTGTTGCTCCATTGAATGCAGATCAGGATTACAGCCACTTTCTTTTATATCATACTCTAAATCGTGTATGGATATTGTAGTTAGAGCTATGACACTGTCCCTAAATATCTGCCGTTTTCGTTTCTCGAAAAACAACTTTGATTAAATACATATTAAAATATATTAATATTTATGATACATAATTAGTAACATTAGAAAGATCTTAAAATCTAGTTTTTTAATAAATTTATTTGGAGATAAAAATGTTGTACGTATTTTCTACAAATTGAGTCAAATTTGCAACACGCACACCAATAACGATAGTTATTTAGGGACGGAGAGAGTATGCTATATCATATAAACTCTAAATTATAATAGCATAAATAAAATGACTATACATTTCAAAATAGATAACACAATTAATATGTTAATTGTAAAAAAACAATTAAAATGCTCTCTATCGAGCGTTCATTCGGTCGGCCAGGACAGACCCGCCTGCCTCCGCGCCCCCACCCACGCCTCGTGCCTCGTGCCGCATGCTGCTCTCGCCTCGCCTTGCATCGCCCGCGCCTCGCTTTGCTTATGCCCTGCGCCTCGCGCTGCACTCCACCGCACCTCGCGCCTCCCGCCGGGACTCGCGCTGCGCACAGCCATGGTCCGACCTTCGCGCCGTCACATCGAGCTTCGTGTTGGTGCCAAGCTTTGCGTCAATGAGCGTTCAATTGGGGGGCAACAAGTAGATGAGCATATGTTGTAACCGTATGTTTCATGCGTTTTCAGAGATATGTTGCATATGTTTTATCTGGATGTTGCAAAATTAGATCTAGTGTTGCATATGTTGCAATGACTATGCACCTATGTTGCAAAGTGTATGTTTCTACTGTTTCAGCCGTTTCAAACGTATGTTGCAAGTGTTTTATCAGGACGTTGTATGCGTTGCACTGGCTATACACGTATATTGCAAGTGTATATTTTAAATGGTTCAAACGTATGTTGCAAATGTTTTATGAATGTTGCATATGTTGCAGTGCCCATACACTCCAAGAGTATGTTGTAAATGTTTTATCTGTTTTGGACGTATGTTGCAGCAAATGTTTTTTACATTGTAAGTGTTTCACGAGGAGGCACGGCAAAGGGGCGCAGCGGTTCTCGCGTTTCGCGCAGGAAGCGAAGCGGGTGCGGCAGCAGGCACGGAGCACAAAGCTGCATCTATGGGCGTGGCAGCAGGCGTGGAAGCACGAAGCTGCATCCATGGACAGGCAATAGGCGCGAAGCACGAGGCGACATGGAGAACGAAGCTGCATCCATGCACAGGCAGTAGGCGCGGAGCACGAAGCTACATTCATAGGCGCCTTGAGAGTATGTTATTGAAAACGAGCGGGCAACCGACGTGGACGTCGAGACGGACGCCATGTTCGAACGTCCCAGAGCTAGTCTCTCCGTTCTTTGATAGTGGTATCAGCATTGACATTCTGTTTCTTGGATCTAAGGCCTGATTTAGTTCCCAAAATTTTTTGGCTTCACCCATCACATCAAATATTTGGACACATGCATGGAGTACTAAATGTAGACGAAAAAAACTAATTGCACAGTTTGGTTGAAAATCGCGAGACGAATCTTTTAAGCCTAACTAGTCCATGATTAGCCTTAAGTGCTACAGTAACCCACATGTGCTAATGACAGATTAATTAGGCTTAATAAATTCATCTCGCAGTTTCTAGATGAGCTATGTAATTAGTTTTTTATTAGTATCCGAAAATCCCTTCGGAAATCCCATGAAACATCCGATGTGACACTTAAAAATTTTCTTTTCGCGAACTAAACACACCCTAAGACAACATCAAATGTAATTTCCTTTCAAAAAACACACACCGGCCTTGTTTAGATGCCTTCAAAATTCCAAATTTTTACTTTTCGTCCCATCACATCGAATCTTTGAACATATACATGGAGCATTAAATATAGATAAAAAAATAACTAATTGCACAGTTTGGTTGTAAATTACGAGACAAATCTTTTAAGCCAAATTAGTCTATGATTAGACACTAATTGCTAAATACAAACGAAAGGACAGTAGCCGAATTCCAAAAGTTTTTGCATGTATACTGCCCCAAATGTAGTTTTTTTTCTTCAAAAAAATGGGGAAACAAAACCCCTCAACTCAAAACCCTACACTCTCCATGGCCTGATTCCCTCCCCCTCGCCGCCGCCGGAGGGAGGCGGTCAAACGATGCTATCCCTCCCCCTAGGCCGCCGCCACCTCCTCCGCCTCTGCGCTCGCCGGAACCCTATCTTCCTGCGCCTCTCCATCGCCGCCACCGCCGCCGCCCTCTCCACCGCCCCTACCGCCGCCTCCGCCGCCGCCGCCACTCCCATCTCCGACCGCCTACGCGTCCTCCGCTCCCTCCACGCCGTCGCCCCTGACCACCTCCTCTCCCACCCGCTCCCCTCCTCCGCGCACGTCTGCCTCGCCGCCCACCTCGCTGCCCGCGCCCGCCTCTTCGCGCATTCCCGCCGCCTCCTCTCCCGCCTGCTTGGTGCTGGCCACCGGCCCCACCTCGCCGCCTCCCTCGTCGACCTTCTCCACCGCGCGGCCCTCGCGCTGGGCCCCCGCCGCAGCGCGCTACCGTCCGTCGTCGACACCCTCCTCTCTCTGCTCGCCGACCACGGCCTCCTCGACGACGCCGTCCGCGCCCTTGCCCGCGTGCGGCAGCTGCGGGTGCCCCCGAACACCCGTACCTGCAACCACATTCTCCTGCGCCTCGCCCGCAGCCGCCAAGGCGGGCTCGTCAGGCGGCTCTTCGACCAGCTGCCGGCGCCCAACGTGTTCACGTTCAATATCGTGATTGATTTTCTGTGCAAGGAGGGAGAGCTTGTGGAAGCGAGGGCACTGTTCGTGAGGATGAAGGTGATGGACTGCTCGCCGGACGTGGTCACATACAATTCTTTGATTGACGGGTACGGCAAGTGCGGGGAGCTGGAGGAGGTGGAGCAGTTGGTGTCAGAGATGAGGAAGTCTGGATGTGCAGCTGATGTTGTGACATACAATGCATTGATCAATTGCTTTTCCAAATTTGAGAGGATGGAGAAGGCGTACAGCTACTTTGGGGAGATGAAGAGGCAGGGAGTGATGGCAAATGTCGTTACATTTAGCACTTTTGTCGATGCATTCTGCAAAGAAGGGTTGGTCCGGGAGGCAATGAAGTTGTTTGCACAGATGAGGGTGAGGGGGATGATGCCAAATGAGTTCACTTATACTTCATTGGTCGATGGCACTTGCAAGGCAGGGAGGCTAGGTGACGCCATTGTATTGCTTGATGAAATGGTGCATCAGGGGTTGGTGCCAAATGAGGTGACATACACTGTTATGGTCGATGGCCTTTGCAAAGAGGGTAAGGTTTCTGAAGCAGATAATGTTTTGAGTCTGATGGAGAGAGCTGGTGTTAAAGCCAACGAGTTGCTCTACACTACGCTGATCCATGGGCACTTCATGAGTAAGAACAGTGAGAGGGCTCTGGATTTGTTGAATGAGATGAAGAATAAAGGAATGGAACTGGATATCTCTCTCTATGGTACTCTCATTTGGGGTCTCTGTAACGTTCAAAAGGTGGATGAAGCTAAGAGTCTATTACATAAAATGGATGGCTGTGGTTTGAGACCTAATAATGTCATTTATACGACAATAATGGATGCCTTCTTTAAAGCAGGAAAAGAGGCAGAGGCCGTTGCCTTATTCCACAAAATTCTGGATTCTGGGTTCCAACCAAATGTTGTTACTTATTGTGCATTAATTGATGGATTGTGCAAAGCAGGATCAATCTCCGAGGCCATCTCCCATTTTAATAAAATGAGAGAGTTAGGCCTGGATCCAAATGTACAAGCTTACACCGCCTTAATTGATGGTTTTTGCAAGATTGGTTCCTTGAATAAGGCTGTGCACTTGATGAATGAAATGGTTGACAAGGGTATGTCTCTTGACAAAGTTGTGTACACATCTCTTATTGATGGGTACATGAAGCAGGGAAATCTCCAGGATGCCTTTGCACTCAAGGCCAAGATGATTGAAAGTGGTTTGCAACTTGATCTCTATTGCTACACTTGTTTTATCTTGGGCTTCTGTAATATGAATATGATGCAAGAAGCTAGAGGAGTTCTTTCAGAAATGATTGGGGCTGGCATTACTCCTGATAAGACGGTTTACAACTGTCTGATAAGAAAATACCAGAAATTGGGGAACATGGAGGAAGCGTCAAGTCTTCAGAATGAAATGGAAAGTGTTTTAAGCTCTTGCACAGAAGATGATACTGCTTCTGGTTCTGGTTGTGAAACCTGATCTTGCGGTTGTACAAGGTATAAAGGGTCAGTTTTTCTTTTCTTTTGATATAGTATCAACATTTCGGCACTCTCCCCGTGCAGAAATTTATTGCAAGTAATTAATTACATATTCCTCTCGGATTACAATCCTGAATCCTGCCTTGTGCTTGGGGTTGCTTTACTTACTAGGAGCTGGTCGGCCTTGGGGCGCGTGGCAAGCAACATCTGGAGAATGGAGGCGACATGAAGCACAAGCTGCTCAAGGTTACAATCCATGCCTGCTACACTGCTTATGCGTTCACATTCTACGCTGTAGCTAGTCCTGGCAGAAACCGTAATTGTGCGGCAGTATGGAGCATTTTTGTTTGTGTTTTATACAGTATGTCAGAGAGACAGCAATCAAGTTGAATCCTTTCTTGCTGGCTGCTTTTGGAGAGAAATTAAGCTACTCGCCTCTGCTGATTTAGTGCGTTCATGCGCCTCATGCGAGCGCATGTTGTGCGGACGTCTGCTGCTGTGTGTGTGCTGTGACACTTAACAACTTACCGCTTCCGTCTCCATTCTCAAGTTGCTATTCTTGGAGTGGGCGGAGGTGGCAACCCAAAATTGTTTCTCTCATCATGCCTTGACATGCCATGCCTCAGTTTGTTATTCTTGGAGTAGGTGGCAACCCAAAATTGTTTCTTTCATCATGCCTTGATAAGTTGATATGCCATGCCTCTGATGAAATGTACACAAAATTGCTGTTGCTGGCAAGATGCCCTCTTGCTGTACCTTCTCTTTTTTTGGAGACAATTTGGTTTGCCTTGTTATCTATTTTCTGTAGCCACCTTTGTGTCAATCCATAGCTGAATTTGAAGAGTGGACACCACATACTCTTACATATCCTCTGAGTTAACAGTGTTTCGCACAATATATTGTTTCAGTATTAAGTAGTGATATCAAAATAGATCAATTGGTTGTGGTGCAGTGTGGCCAATGCTGGTGATGAAACTTTGCTCAAGTCTGCAAACTGTGCACAACCATCTAGCTAGATGGACCAATTTGTCACAGTGACGTTACCTGGCTCACCTATAAAAGGCTAAAACCATCATCAGGAGCCTGCTGTACTGAAATTTCGGATGGTTTTTTTTCAATCTTGACTAACCTCCTCTCTTTTCTGACTGTGTATCCAGGATGTTTCCAACAAGGTGTCTGGATCTAATGGAATTTCGGCTGAGAGGTCTATAGATCAAAGTGTAATAAGGATCTATCAAATCAAAAGCAAAGCTTAAGTTGCTTCCTCTTTAATTGGACTAAACAATGACACCTTCAAAAGTAAAGGTAAGCATTAGGGGAGTGCAAACAGCGAGACATTGCTATCATCCATCGAACTGTAGTCAGTTGTGTTTCAGGACCTTGTACTCCCAAAAGGTATCAATTGAAGGACTTGTCCTGGAGATCAAAGGTAACTGCAACCTTTTATTTTTCCTACATTTTAGGATTCAGCAGTCTGCAGCTCTTCATTTTTCATATTTGAAAAATTAGCCTAGTAGCCTCAAGGGCTTGTGGTGCCCAAAATGGTGACTTCAGTTTGTTGCGCTTCTGTTGACGTGACCATTTAATCACTGGGGCTTCGCAGTCAATAATTTTCATGAATATATACAGTAAACACAAATGTGATGATAGGAACATTGGTGTCCCTCAGTTTGGCATCAGTAATAATCTTGTGCGTTGCTTCAATGGGTTGAACTTCCAGTGAGATTTTACAAATAAAGTTGATAGGCTACATTTTGCACATTCACATCTGCTAGTAAGATGGTTTTCTTTCTAAGTAGTAAATACTTTAAATCAGGTAACAATGCATGTTGTGGTGCCAAGCAATGTGCAAATGTGTTCCCTTAAACATACTGTATGTTTTTTTTCACCTTCTATAAGATTTTACTGTATGTTTTTTTCACCTTCTATAAGATTTACCCATGGTTCCATGGTAAAGAAGTTAGTGAAGAATTTTGTATTGACTCTGAGCTTTTTAGGTCCTGGGAGATGTACAAGGAGGTCGTAGTACCACTCAGACATTTAAGGACGTATTGATAAAGTATTCCTTAGTAGTGAAATTAGTGTTGCATATAATGTTTTACAATATTTATCAGTTAAACATAACGAATTAACGATATATGTATATGTATTCGTTGTTAGTTATTTAGAAAACCTCTTGTTGTGAAGGCCAATCTTAATTAGTTCAAGTATTGCCACACAGTTTTCAAAGTTGGTGCAGGATGCTCCTGTGCTCTTGTGAGGATCTGTGCTTTCAGAACAGGGTCGTCTTCAGTTTTTTTTTTTGGTTTTCTATCATAGGAAACTTAATTTGTTTTGTGACAGGATCCTACTGTTAATGGGAAAGAGAACCATGGTCAAGAGGCAGTGCATGAGGAGAATACCAAGTCCTGTGAACATGAATATGGAAGTTACTGCCTCTGGTCTACTGAACATAGGGAAGTAATGAAGGATGCCATTGTCAAGAGGCTTAAAGATCAACTTTTTATGGCAAGAGTTCATTATCCTAGTGTTGCAAAATTGAAGCAACCGGAAAGATTTACATGTGAACTGAAGCAAAACATCAAAGAACTTGAACGCATGCTGAGTGACACCATCACAGATGCTGATCTTGCACCATTGTTAGTCTCGTCTTAGCTTTAAAATCATATGTGTTTCTTCTTTGTTTTTCATATAACCTTTTGCACTAAATAAATGAATTATATGTGGCTAGTGCAATCCATAAACATGGCTTTGTTTCTTGTCTTAGTTCTGTGTCTGCATTTCTTCAAGCAATAAAGGATGAGCATACACAATTATGATGCTTGTGACTTAATTGTGATAAAATAATGCACTGCACTGTCTTTTTTTTAATTCTATTCTCAAAATATTTCTGGTGGGTTACTCCTTTCAGTTTTGCAGAGAAGCTGGAGAAGATGGAGCACACAATTGAGCAAGCCGAGTCTTGGGAAGTAGGATGCTCGAATGTTGAACGGAAACTTAGGCAGCTACTTGATATAACCGAAAATGAAGCTTATTTCCATACAAGGCAGAGTGCATTTCTATATCATCTTGGGGTCCAGACTAGGCCGAAAACTCACCATTGCTTGAACATTAGATTGACAGTAGAATATTCATACTTGGAGGCAACTGTTCGTCTAACTTACATTGAGGACAACCAGAAGCTCTCTAAGGATGCAGATTCCCTTGAGATGCAACAATTATGGCCTACAGAGGAATTTCGTGTCACAATTCTTAATCATTCTGAACCTTCCCAGAGGCAGATGAAAACTGAGTACATATCTATTTTCGGCCATTCAAGTTTCCTCTTGCCTGACCTCCCTACCTTGAACAGAGTAGTTGTTCTGGACGATGATTTGATTGTGCAGAAAGGTTTGTTATCTTTGTGGAACCTTGATATGGGTAGTAAAGTGATCGGCGCTGTCCAGTTCTGGTGAAGTGAGATTCGGGCAGTTGAAACCATAGCAGACCATAATGTCAATGCTAATTCATGTGTGTGGTTGTCTGGCCTGAATGTCATTGAATTGGATAAATGGAGAGACACTGGCATTACCAGTTTGTATGATTAATGGCTCCAAAAGGTCAGTAGAACTCACCATTCACATTGAATTATCAATTACTGTCTCATGAAAATCTGTGGCTTCCATGTAGTATCCCCTAGTCCTATCCTTTTGCTATAATTTCCTTATCTTATGTCTAAAAGGCAGCTGCCATGTGATCTATTAACTTCGCTTTTTTGCAGTTGTGAAAGAACAGCCTGAAATCACAGCGACCGCAAGCACTCGCTGCAAGTTTACTTGTCTTTCAAGTTCTAGTATATCCTTTGGAAGATTCATGGGTTCAATCAGGCCTTGGACATGATTGTGGAATCAGTTATGTCAATATAGAAAAGGCTGCTACTCTGCAGTATAATGGTGTTATGAAACCTTGGCTTGACTTGGGGCTGCATGATTATAACTTATAAGAGCTACTGGCGGAGGTACATGACTAATGGAGAGAAGTTCATGACCGAATGCAATATTCACTAATTAATAGGACATGAAATGCACCAAACACTCATTTTGGGCATTTGAACCACAGATTTCATGGGTTTTGCTTAAATGCTGTTTCTATGATGACTCAACACACCCCTGTTGAGGCAGTGCTCAAATACCAAAGGAGAATAGGATGAAATGCTTTCTGCACTAACTGACAATGTAGCCATAACAGCGTCTACAATGTCCGAAGGACAGCAGCATGAAACCTATGAGTTATGATTTTTTTTACCAATACGGAATATAGATTATTTCACTGTTCATTACGGTTTGATGATTTTTTTTTTCCATATGCAGCGTGGCACTGCAAAAGTGCAGTTCCTTGCTGCTCATTTTTGGTATAAAATCTTGGGTGCTATTCTTTTTTGTCACTGTGCAAGAGCAATATGAGTCCAATGTTGACTGCGGCACAGCATGTACAGTACAGGAAACAGCAAATGATGCTTGTAATTCTTAGCAGCAAGGCTTGCATTTGTTACTGTTAGATGTTGATAGCCCATTGGCGACATAACAAATGGTTGCCTGTTCTGCTTAATGGCATTCTTTTCTTTTCTTTTGTGGATTTATTAGGTTCCTTTTGTTGTGCAAATCTCAAAAAGGTGAGTGCCGGGCTTGCTTGAAATAACTACTGACTTTTTGGAGCGGTGCATCACAACGGCCTTGCTAACAGTTTTATTTTATAAGCTTTATTAGTTATCGTCTTAAAAAATACATTAGGTAGTAGTAAAATTTGCATATAGGAGATCGTTTTTGTTGTCCAAAACGCTGCACATTTACAAATGAACGAAGTAGGAAGTAATTAGCCCTACTCCAAAATTTGCTTTGACCAATGAAAGCCTCCGACGTCCAAGCAGGGATAAAAACGGTACGGATATTTTTCAACCGTATTCGAGATCGAATCTAGGCCCCACCCAGAGAGGGGTACCAATAGTGATGTTATAGAGAGTGCCTTCTCTAATCTCGAATGTCTGCCCATTATATTAGCTTCGACTAATCCTATCGTCTTCGCACAAATTTCAACAAGGCATGCTAAAGAACTAGAGAAAACCTAGAAATGTCCATAGAAAAGGCAAAGATCTTCTTGCTTCTAAATTACCCACTTATATATACCATAATATAGCCCTGTAAATATATACATCTAAATTACCCATTTACTAATCCGTCAACCGTGGTGAACTGGTGATGCATGGGCTACCAATTTTATAGGAGACATAAGTACTAAAATATTTCTTAAACTAATCAAAGGTTTAAGAGGGGAAGCAAAGATAAGTAATTTAATCAATTATGCGGGTCTCAAATTTATCCATAGACTTCGAATACTTGTATCCTTGTAATTTCTTGCTCATGTAGGATCATGAGTTGAGGACAAGTACTATGTAAAAGTATATATTATTTTCAGAATACTAAGTTATACTTTATGAAAGTATTTTATTTCCAATAAGATAAATAACCAAAAGTAACCTCTAAACTACTCACATATGTCATTATGGAAAATAATATAAAGTATCTCCCTAACTATGTATCTAAATTATGCACCTCCACCACCTCCACTATTATTACAAATAAGATTCCTAAACCTAAATTATATTACCTAACATATATCATTATAAAAGAATCCAAAACATACTTCTATATACACTTTTGTCGTAGAAAAAACTAACTTACCTATAATAAATAACCCTGAGTATTTAAATCTAAATTACCCATCTCTACTATTACTATTAAAGTTACCTAAACAATTCATGAATATTAGTAGTAACTCAGCGTTAAGCATAGAACGGAATTTTCTATTCGTGCAGTGGAGCCGCAGGGGATTGTTGGGAGTCACTTTCTTTTATCATATAAACTGTAAACTGTGTATGGATATTGTAGTTGGAGCTATGGTAAATAGGTCATAATATGATATGCTATTATTATTATTGAAAGAGTATGGCTCTGTTAGTTAGACACTATTCCCGGTCCGCCACGGTGTGCTGTCCCTGTGCAGGTGCATCAGCTTGAGCCCTAACATGGTCGGCCTCCTACGACAATAAACAAATCTTTTGTTTGTTGCCTACTTTGTGACTCCTGTGATGTATATGTAATCACCTCCGATCAATGGGAAGCTTATTGTTATTGATTCTGTATCAGAATTCAATAATGTATCGAAGCCAGAGGTCTCAAATTCAAATCTTGACCATCACAATTAAATAAAATAATTATTGTTCGCTCCTATTTCTTTTCTAAGGCTTGAAGAAGCTTTCACATAAGTGAATTGTTCACCTCTTTCTATCAGTTTAGGGTGCGTTTGGTTTGAGGACAAGGGTGGATGAGATATGGTCATTCATGGATTTCAGGATATGGATATTCATGTTGTCTGTTTGGTTGGATGGATGAGACGAGTCATTTTTCTGTTTGATTGGAGGAATGAGATTGCATGGGATGAGAATACTTGACTAATTATATCTATTATTTAAAAATGATAACAACTAATTATACCCTAATAAATATGCACTGACACTAATCTTGTCATTATAATCACTAATTAAAAATAAAATATGTTAATTAGCACTATACTACTCTAATTGTCACACAAAACATGCGCTAATCAATATGTGGATATCCTCATCCGCCAATTTTTTTAGGGCTAGGATATCCAGCATCTACCAAAAATATTCCCTGCTGTGGATATCCAGGTTCAGCTTGTCCATCCAACCAAACATCCTCTATCCGTGGATATCCATGTCCCATCCATGGAACCAAACACACCCTTAATCTTTTGGATTGAATGGACCGGTACGTGCAACTCAATAATTTTATCATTCCACAGTCAAGATACCCATTTCACCTCATTCTTTTCTAATTTTTAAAATATTAACCGTTAATATTTGTATCAAATAATTCTTACGTTATCTTCAAATTTCCCATTATGGCATACCCTTTTTTGGTGGCAAGACAAACTATGTCTGGTCAGTATTATTGAGCTTGACATTTCTTATAGCCAAATTGGCAACAGTTTAGTACAGTTTCGCTGTAAGAAACGCCATGTATTAATAGTTCGTGGATATTCGTCGCAAAAAAAAAGTTCATGGATATAGAAACCTTAATCAAAAGCGAATCAGGTAATTCGAGTAAATAGTTATACCCTTAATAAATACATTCTGTCCCAGTTAGTTATGAACAAAAAAAAAACTGATGGTGGCCTTCTTTTTCACTATATATCTATCTATATATATAAAGTTCACGGATGAACAACTGCTGCAATTCATGTCTTCAACTCGAGGACTTCTTATTGTGTCATCAACAACAATGGCCTTTCTTATGTTATGTTTCACATCCTTTTTGCACCTGCCCATCGCTTCTCCATTGCAAATCGACGCCGCGACGCTGCAGCGGCGACGGATGGTAGTAGGCCAATGCGGCAGCGGCAATCCGGTGGACGACTGCTGGCGCTGCGACCCCAGCTGGGCTGACAACCGGCAGCGCCTCGCGGACTGCGTGGTCGGCTTCGGCCGCGCCGCCATCGGCGGCAAGAACGGCAAGACCTACGTGGTGACCGACCCCAGCGACGACGCCGACCCGGCGAGCCCGGCGCCGGGCACGCTCCGCTACGGCCTCGTGCAGCAGGAGCCGCTATGGATCACGTTCGCGCGCGACATGACCATCAGGCCGAAGCAGGACCTGCTCGTCGCCTCCTACAAGACCGTGGACGGCCGCGGGGCCGGCGTGGTGGTCGGCGACGGCGGCGCCTGCTTCGTGCTGCGCAACGTGAGCAACGTCATCATCCACGGGCTCACCATACGCGGCTGCAGGCCTGCGCCTGCATTGTCGCCGACGGCGGAGTCGGAGGGTGACGGCATCACCGTGTTCCGCTCCACCAATGTGTGGGTCGATCACTGCACGCTCGAGGCCTGCGCCGATGGCCTCATCGATGTCACGGATGCCTCTACGAACCAGTGACGGTGCTAGGATTTTGGCATAGGGTATGCCGCACCAAAATTCTCATATCTAATTTGGCAAAGACCTATTTAGCAATTCGATATACAGCAGCAAAATTTGCCTCATAATTTATAATTTTTTCTATCTGATCAGCCTAGGGTATGCCGCATCATACCCGTGCCACCCGCTGGCTCCGTCCATGCTACGAACGTGACCCTGTCCAACAACATCCTCAGGAACCATAACAAGACGATGCTTCTTGGGCACAGCGACGATTTCACTGATGACAAGAACATGAAGGTCACTGTTGCGTTTAACCGCTTCGGACCAGGTCTTATCCAGAGAATGCCAAGGTACGGTGCATGCATGATCAAGAAGCCATGCATTTTATTTTGTTTAAGTAATTTGATCATGAAGAAATGATTGTATGTACTGTACTTGATATATATGTATAGGTGCCGGTTCGGACTGTTTCACGTCATCAACAACGACTACATAAACTGGGAAATATATGCCATTGGTGGCAGTGCTTCGCCAACAATTCTGAGCCATGGCAATCGATTCCTTGCCGACAAGGCCAAAGAGGTTTGTGTTTTATCATCTGTTCCTTACAGGAACTTCTGTTATTTTTGTTTTCTTGCAAAGCTGTGTTTCTGAAGAACGCCCCTAGTCTGAAACTCTGTCCATGGCCTTTCTTTCGTGAAGAATCCATTATTCTGGTGCTACTCTAGTCATTATATTTAAATTCAACAAAAAAAATCCTATTTTCTATTCAAAATGAGAATGTTGCAGGCTCGCAGCACAATTTTTAGAAAGAAAACCAGGAGCTGCATTTTTTTTCCAGATGAGCAGAAGCAAGCTAGTCTGAATCTGAACTGTAAAAAATTTCTTCAGGTGACCAAGCGTGAGGCAGCACCAGAGAGTGAGTGGAGTAAGTGGACCTGGATATCTGAAGATGATACGATGCTCAACGGCGCATTCTTCACTTCATCTGGTACTCCTGGACCTGAAGTTAAGGCCCCTGGCTTTGCCAAACCGTCCTCTTTTGTGCCGGCGATCACTGCCTCCGTAGGGGTTCTGTCATGCAAGGAGGGGTCTCTGTGCTGAAAACCTGGAGGTTTTCAGTCCAGTCTCCTTGGGAAGCAGATGAAGCAATAATGAACAGCTATTGTATATGATGACATTTTTAGCTGTTCAGCGAGGAGCAGGACATGATAGCGATCCATTGCTGGGTTGTTGCAAAGCAAAGTTTCTTTAGTTATTCGATATGCTATATAATGGCTAACGTGCTTATCTAGAGCATCTCCGGCAACTCCTCAATACCATCTCTCATCTTCATAAACCTGTCATATTGGGGAAGATGAGTTGTTTTATTGCTCTATCAGATCGTCAATAGCCTTTTTTCTGGTGGTCACAAAAATACACCTCTTCTTTCCTCGAATAATTGGGGAGTCGTAGCTCCTCCACTGTGGGCCCCACAATAACTAGCCTATTCTTCCATGCTGATGAGAGGGCTTGTACCTCGGGCGGACGACGTGGAGGTACTTGGCTACCACCTTGTGATCGGCCTTTGGATCGCCAAGCGTCACCAGGCGTTGGATGATCCCCATCAGGTGCAACGCAAAGTCTTTAATCGGCTCGCCGTCCCGGAGCGCTATCGCCTAGTACTCAACACGAAGGTTCTGCGTCGTCGCCTTCCATCCGCGATCGTCGCCGATATGGAGGGTCTTGATGGCTTCCTAGGCGTCCTTCGCCGTCTCCTTCGTCGCGAGCGGCGCGACCATCTCCACTGGAACCGCGCTACAGATGGCTTCCAGCGCAGTGCAGTCATCGCGGAACTCGCCATCGCCATGCTCGATGACGTCCAGAGATGGCGACCTTAAAGCTTCAGCTTCATCAGCAGCGACCATTCGTTGTAGTTGGTCTTCGTCAGTTGCGGCCAATTGCCGGAGTCGCTGGTTTCCCTGATCACGCGCTCGATGACGACCTCCTGCAGATGTCTTGCGTCCCGGGTGCGTGAACGGCACGATGGTGAGCACCGTGGACGACGCGATGGCGAGCATGACGGCGATTTGTCGACACCGCCGCTGCCGGATGGCCCCGTCTTGACGGCGCCCGGCAGGGTACGGCCATGAGGCCTAGGCGGACGCCATGGCAGCTGTGGGACCTACTCAGCTTAGTACCACTTGTTAGCTCTGGCCAGCGATGAACGCCGCCGGCGAGAGCAGAACCACAGCGACGAAGACGAACAGAACAAAACTCACGCGATCACTTGGAACACGACGCAGAGGAATTTGTGCTGCCCAAAGACCGTAGCTTTTCTTGTGTTTTATTCTTGATTATATACACAAATTACAAAGGCAAAGCCGCTCCGCTGTTTGCCGCACTTCGCGTGGTTGGCGCCGCGTCAATCCCCACGCCCATGACGTCTCTCGCGGCCGATCGCGCAGGTCCATGGCGAGCTATTCTCGGCCACGACCTCCTATGCGCACGGCAAGCACAGAAATCGGCGCTCGTGCGCATGCAAAACAATCGAAAGATAAAGATGCTATTTTCTCCTAACTCATTGGCGCAAGGTTTAGTCAACATTGACATCTATTATCAACAAAATAATGGCCTTTCTCATGTTATGCTTCACATCCCTTCTGCACCTGCCCATGGCTTCTCCATTGCCAATCGACTCCTCGACCACATCTAGGCAAGACCCTGAACAGGTCGTGCTGGACGGACGACGGATGGTAGGCGAATGCAGCAGCAGCGGCGACAATCCGGTGGACGACTGCTGGCGCTGCGACACCAGCTGGGCCGACAACCGGCAGCGCCTCGCAGAATGCGCGGTCGGCTTCGGCAGCGGCACCGTCGGTGGCAAGAACGGCAAGACGTACGCGGTGACCGACCCCAGCGACGACGCCGACCCGGCGAGCCCGTCGCCGGGCACGCTCCGCTACGGCCTCGTCGCCTCGCGCTGTGGATCACGTTCGCGCGCGACATGACCATCAGGCCGAAGCAGGAGCTGCTTGTCGCCTCGCGCAAGACCGCGCGGCGCGGACGTGGTCGTCGGCGACGGTGGCACCTGCTTCGTGGTGCGAAACGTCAGCGACGTCATCATCCACGGGATCACCATACGCGGCTGCAGGCCTGCACAGGCGACATCGTCGGAGTCGGACGATGAGTCGGACGAGGGTGACGGCATCGCCGTCTTCCACTCCACGCATGTGTGGGTGGATCACTGCACGCTGGAGGCCTGCGCCGACGGCCTCATAGACGTCACGGGCGCCTCCACGAACGTGACCCTGTCCAACAACATCCTCAGGAACCACAACAAGACGATGCTTCTTGGCACAGCGACGATTTCACTGATGACAAGAACATGAAGGTCACTGTTGCGTTCAACCGCCTCGGACCAGGTCTTGTACAGAGAATGCCAAGGTGCGTATGCATGGATCAAGAAGCTATGCGTTTTATTTTGTTTAATAATACCATACCGATACATACTGGACCGACGCCTCCGTCCGCTCATTTCCGCACCCGCTCATTTCTCCCGCGCCCCTTCCCCCACCGCGACATCACCGCACCCACCGCACCCACGCCACAACGCTCCTCTGCCGAGCCGCGCCACCGCCCCCACGCATGTCGCACGAGCTGCACGCCCGCTGCCTCTCTCTCCCCCTCCTCCTGCTCTGGCGCGGAGGCGTGCCTGGCGCGAGCACGAACTTTGATCCACGTGGCCACCCCCGGCAACCCCCTTCCTCTTCTCCGGGCGACCACCCTCGGCCTCAACTCCGGTGTGGGGACGGGCGTGACCCCGGCGGGGGGCCCGGCGCGGGCGTGCGGCCCTGCTCCGGCACTGGAGCCCCCAATACCCGTAGATCTGGCGGCCATGGCGCTCCCCGCATCAGGCTCTCTCTCTCCCTCCTATATTGCAATTATATGTTTCAATTGTTCAGATGTTTCAGAGATATATTGCACTTGAATCATATGGATGTTGCAAAAGTAGATCGAGGTTGTTGCACATGTTGCATATGTTACAATTGTGTTTCAGAGGCATGTTGCAATAGTATGTTTCGAGTGTTTCAGATGTTTCACATGTATGTTTCATCTGTGTTTTCCGGATGCATGTTGCAATTGTGTTTATCTGGATGTTGCATATGTTTTCACACATATGTTGCATGTGTTTTATTCGGATGTTGCGTACGGGTTGCAATGGTTTTCAACTGTGTTTCTGGTGTGTTTTCGAGTGTTTCATAAGCATGTTTCAAGTGTTTCAACTGCCTTCAGATGTATGTTGCAACCGTCGTATTTAGATGTTTCAAAAGCAGATATGCTGTTGCATCTATCCTCCTCCCACCTTCTGCTGCATCTAAAGCTGGACGAAAAGCTCGTAACTCGATAGCTCGCTCGACTCGGATCGATAGTGGCTCGGCTCGGCTCGGCTCGTTTAATTTCTCAAACGAGCTGAGCAAGCATCCTAGCTCGTGTCTTAACGAGCCAGCTCGCGAGCCAGCTCGAGCCAGCTCGCGAGCCTAACGAGTCAAAGTTGTTGGCCTTAAACTTTTATTAGTGTTATATAACTTTATGTCTTACACTTTATAATTTGTTGATGATTGGACTTTGACTCTTTAAATTTTAGATTAATTTGACTCTTTTTATTTTAAATGAATGTATGGATAATGGATGCATTATATATGGTATGTAGTATGAACCATAGACAATATATGGTGTATAGTATTATAATATAATAGTACATATTATTTTTGTATGATTTATTAAGACTTATGAATAGACTAATTTTATATTATTACCATTATCAAACTTTAGATAATACACATATTACATTTTTTATGTTTTAATATGGCTGGCTCGCGAGCCAAACGAGCCAGCTCGAGCTCGTAAACGAGCCGAGCCGAGCCGGCCTTCTGGCTCGTTAAGATAACGAGCCGAGCCGAGCTGGCTCGTTATCTTAACGAGCCAGAACGAGCCGAGCCAAACGAGCCGAGCTGGCTCGTTAGTCCAGCTTTAGCTGCATCATATCTTCCGGAACCGTCAATGCATCCATACGAGCGAGGGATGGGCGATGGGCGCGGGACGAGGGAGCTGCATGCGTTGGACGCAAGTGAGGGAGCTCCGTACGGATGGACGCTGCCTCCGGAGCGGGATGGGTGCTGGGAGGAGGGGGTTGCGTACGTCACGGTTTGGGAGCAGGGGCACAGGCGTGTGGTGACGTGGGCGCGGCGGGCTGGCGCTCTCCCGTTGCGCTGATGCAATCTACGCGAGGGGGCGCGGAGGTTGCGTCGAACAGGAGCTACGTCTGGACGCAGGACTAAGGCCGGACGTTCAGGCGCTAGGCTTGCCGTTAATAATAAATAATAAATAATAAATAACATATGCCATTGGTGGCAGTGCTTCACCGACAATTCTGAGCCATGGCAATCGATTCCTTGCCGACAAGGCCAAAGAGGTTTGTGTTTTATCATCTGTTTCCTTCAGCAACTTTTGTTCTCATTTTTGTTTTCTTGCAAAGCTGTGTTTCTCAAGAAGGCCCCTAGTCTGAAACTCTGTCCATGATCTTTCGTGAAGATTCTAAAGAATCCATTATTTGGGACTCTAGTAATTACATATAAAGTTCCACAAAAAATATTGCTATTTTCTGTTAAAAATGAGTATGTCGCAGCACAATTTTTAGAAAGCAAACCAGGAGCTGCATGTTATTTTCAGATGATCAGAAGCAAACTAGTCTGAACTGTGAAAATTTTTCTTCAGGTGACCAAGCGTGAGGTAGCACCAGAGAGTGAGTGGAGTAAGTGGACCTGGATATCTGAAGATGATACGATGCTCAACGGCGCATTCTTCACATCATCTGGTACTCCTACACCTGACGTTAAGGACTTAAGGCCCCTAGCTTTGCCAAGGCGTCCTCTTTTGTGCCGGCGATCACGGCTGCCGTAGGGGTTCTGTCATGCAAGGAGGGGTCTCTGTGCTGAAAAGCTAGAGGCGCTGAGAATTTTGCAGTCCAGTCTCCTTGGTAAGCAGATGAAGCAATGAACAGCTATTGTATATGGCATTTTTAGTTGTTCAGCGAGGATGGGAGCAGGACATGATAGCTTGTGTTTTACTTGTATGACCTTTTTCTACCATTATTGGGTTGTTGAAAAGCAAAATCTCCTTCAATTATTCAGTAGGCTCGGCACATGTCATACAAATCCTAGGTTCACTATCCAGGAAGCATTACCATTTACTAGCCACTGTTGTTTGGAAAACACAAGGATACAAATCCCAGCTAATCAGAAAGATTCAAAATAATTCGTCAAAAACAGAGACTCCAGATAATGATTTGGTCATAATAATGAAACTTAGGGCCTTGCATTTACCCTAAGGAAATACGATGTTTTTTAAAAAATTAGAAATGATTTACTAGACATAGTAGATAATATTTGACTAAGGAAAAGTATTTTTCATGCATATAGCATATCACAAGGAAGATGACTCATTTCTTTATAATATTTTTTATGAGATACAAGAATTAAAACAATTTTTTTGCCAGGTCAAGCGCAACTCGACAACCATCCAAAACTCTAGAGTATCCCAAGAACCAACTGAGCAATCCGTGCAACAACAGAAGTGTGCCCTTTTAGAGCCTTCTCTCAGACCGAGGGATCCTTTCCGGCGGTTTTGAGTATGGCTATGCAACTCTCCGCTGCACCGAAATCGAGCTTCACTAGCATGGCCTATTTATAAGGTTGTGGTGAAAAGTGGTTGGATCTGACGTTTGACGACTCATCTGTGCATCCAACGGTAGAAATTAACTGATATCATGGATCACTGCTGGATTAAGGACAAACCAACAATGATGTCAATGTGTCACTTTTGGGTCAAGGATAAACCGACAGTGATGGCCATGGGCCAGTGAGGGTTCAAAGACAACCCTGCAGTGATGACCGGTCATCACTGTTGTGCCTAGGGCAAACCAGCAACTATACATCATCATTACCGTTGGTTTTTATTTTCACTCGGCAGTGAATCCCTTTCCTTAAAAAACCAAAATTATTTCGTCTCTCCTCCCCAACATTTCATTCTTCCTCCACCCCCCGCGCTCCACCGCTGCTATACTATTTCTCCATTGTATTTGCTCCTCGTGACCACACCGCCTCCAGAGGAGCACCACCGGCACTGTCATGCAATGATGTTGCCCTTGAGGACCACCGCCACTCCCTAGGATTGCTACCCTAAAGATCATCATCTACGTACCCTGAGGATTGCCACTATCCCCATCCCTATACCTATCCTCAAGCACTGTCGTCATCTCTCTTCTCCTTTGCCCCACAGTGAGCCGCCTCCTCGATCCACCTCCTATCCTTCATCACTAGTGATCCACAACAAGGTTCGCAATGTATTAAGTAGAGGTAGAGTAGAGAAACCATTGTTGCAGCTCATGAAGATTGCTCTTTTGGCTCCATTGATTCGATTCGATTGCCACAGGAACGCACATAAACCAAAATTTAATGAATTTGGTGACTAAAAATTTTAATTGTTTGGTAGGCCGTAAGTTCTAAACACATACATGTTACTTCACTAAATTACATCAGGTATGCAAGGACCTCCTCCACATCTGGATATATGCAGTTCAAGCCAACATCAGGTATCTAGTGATGATTTTTGTGGACATCTACGTTTAAGATAACTGTATCAGCTCAAGCGAGCTGAGCTATCAATTCTCATGTGGCATGTCTACGTTAACAATATATATGCGCTCTGCATCAGATTGTTTTACTCATCTAGAAAAGAGACAAGCTGGCGGGGTGGAAGAACTACCGCCATGTTTAGATTCATTAGCTGTTAATAATTAGCTAGATACTAGCTCATAGCTATTATTAGCTAGTTACTACTTCCACTCCAAATTATAAGACGTTCTGGCTTTTTTTAATATATTTTTTTATTACATAACTTTTACGATGCACCTAGATATTATGTCTAGATACGTAGTAAAAACTATATGTATATAGAAAAGCTAGAGCATCTTATACTTTGTAATGGAGGGAGTAAGTATTGGCTGCTCTTAGCTAGTTTGGTCTAACTAGTGAGATAGTGATTAGACCCTGTTTAGATCCATAGAGCTAACAGTTAGCTGTTACTAATTAGCTCCTTTGGATCTAAACGGGTTCAACTAATAATCTAGCTAATTGTTAGCTGAATACCAACTAATAGTTATCTCACTAGTTAGACAAAATCAACTATTAGTTAGCTAACTAATATTAGCTATGAGCTATTAGTGGTGTTTGGCACAACTTTTGTACTGGCTTTTGAGGCTGTTTCCAAGCTTTGGGTACCAAATGGGGTGCTCATCTCATGGCTTCAACTTGAAGTCTAGGAAAAACCGCTCTCACATGGGGGTGCATGCGGTGAAGCTTAAAGAAACCAGCTTGTAGTGTTGCACCCGCTTCACGAGCTAATGCATGTGGACCATTCCCACATTTTATTTCGTTTTCCTAACTGGTGATGCTGGTTTGCTAAACATATCACCAATACAACTTTAGCTCTACCAATAGAGTTGCTCATCATACAACCAACATAACAAAAGCTGATTTACCACTGAAGCTGAGCTGTGCCAAATAGACCCTTAGCTATTTAACTATTAGTAGCTAATAGATCCAAACAAGGCCTTAGTTGTTTATTTAGCTAACAATTACCTCTATGGATTCAAATAGGACCCGAAAGGGATTCAAACAGGACCAAAATGGTTATCATGCGTGGGTGGGTGGGTGGGTGTGGGCTATGTGTACCTTGAGAGTCACAAATAAGTACTCCCTCTGTCCCTGAAATGATGGATTCCTAGAGTTATCTTAAGTCAAAATTTTTAAACTTTGACTAAATTCCTAGAAAAAAGCGCTAAGATTTATGGTACCAAATTAATACCATTAGATTTATCATTAAATATGTTTTCATAAAATGCATATTTTATGTCATAGATATTGATGCTCTTTTCTAAATATCAAGTTTTCTGATTTCCTTTGTGGACTGATAAAAATTTATAGCTATAATCTTTAACCGAAGTTTTTTTGTGCAAGAATCTTTGACCAAAGTTGATACGGACTTAGTTTTCGATGTAATAATTGGTCTATCCATTGATGATTATGATAGGAGATCTTTCTCGACTTTTTACATAGGCACTGGTCAGGGATTGCACTAGGCATTGCATATGTTTAGAGACACATTATTTAGTCTGATATCGATAAAAACTGGTCTACACTGGTTCATTAGTTGATCATTACTGAAGTTTTGTTCCTAATCAAAACTACATTAGTGGTGGAAATATTAGCGGCAAAACCAAATGTATAGGAACAAAAAAAAGGAAGTCAGAACTCAGAAGTAATAGACCATTCCGGGAGCCAAAGACGAAATCGGAACGAAATAGAAAAGAAGTATTGGACCGTTTGAAATCAGAAGTCTTTTTTTTCTATATACATAAAAAATCAGAAGTTGACGGACCTAAACCAAAACGGAATAGAAAACGAGAATTAATAGAATAACAGTAAGGTGTATATATACATACAAATTTTTGTACTTTTATTTTTTTTCTATTTGGATTAGAATTCCTATTCAGATTAGTTAACGTCAGAGGAATTTATTTGTATTAGGATTTCTATTTATCTAGGTTACCACAAGTGGATGGAGAACATAGAACAATGTTTGGTTGAAAATAAAGATAACGTAACTGAACCTAGGCCAGGATCGGAAAAAAAGAAAAGAATTAGACGTAACTAAATGAACCGGAACTGAAAGATGATGTTTCAATATTAAGGTAGAGCAGTAGAGATGATGTTTTAATATTTTGGCTTGAAAAAATAGATTATAATAAGATATATTGGAAGATATAGTAGAGTAGGATTTCTATTCAGGCCGGTCAGGATTGGAGGCTTAATATTAGGTATAGATAGATATAGATATTAGATAGAGATTATGATTCCTATTTAGCTTATTTGATATCTCAGAGTTCTATTTGGATTTGGATTCGTAGCTATTCCGAACCTATTATATAAATTAGGAGAGCTATAGACAACACAGAGTTAGTTAGAAGGAGGTGAACGAAAAAAAAAGATGAATGAAAAAAAGAGCATAAAATTTTGCCTCTTTATTATTAGATATAAATAGATTTAAAATTGTTTGACTCCACAAAGTGCTTGGAGGCAGAGAATACTCCGCATGCAGCTAGCTCGTGCTGTGTGTTATCGGAGAGCTAGGATCAAAAGCATGCGGCGCCAGACGTTTCACACAACAGCCGAAACCAATGGTGTCCCGGTTTTGCTCCTACCGTGTTTGCAACAGCGACGCCGGCAGCAGAGGTAGCCATGTGCGTCAAGACACAAATTCGAGAAGCCATGTGCGACAGCACGTATTATATTTTTCTAATCCTCCTTGGCTCCTCGCACTTTGAGAAGCCGGCCGACAGGAACATATAAATTTGCGAGAATTGTTTTTCTCCTTACAGCTTTCCATTATTTTAGAAATTCGAGATGCGCTTGGCAGAGGTAGCCATGTGCGCGTGAAGACATTTGAATTCAAGCACCAGATCTTGGTAACGTGGATCTCTAGTCTCACCATTTGTTGCTATGCACCCAACGAGCATGTACCAGGCAAGCAAGAGAAACAGAGAGTTAGAGAGAGTGTGAGCACTCCACTGAGCGGTCGAGCTGAGCATGGAGCTCGCCTTGGGGGCCATGGCCGGCCTGGCCCCCAAGCTGGGCGACCTGCTCATGGCGGAGTATGTCGTGCAGAAGGGCCTCAAGCCCGACATCCAGTCCCTCTCCAGGGAGCTCGTGACGATGAAAGCTGGCCTGGAGGACTTGTCTAAGGTTCCACCGGACCAGCTCACTGAGGTGGAAAAGCTTTGGGCACGGCACATCCGGGAGCTGTCGTATGACATGGAGGATGCTGTCGATGACTTTATCCTGCGCGTGGCCGGCGGAGAGTGTGCAGCTGATGCCACCAACGCCAACGTCTTCAAGAAGATCCTTGGCAAGGCCACCGCTGCGGTGAAGAAGGTCAAGCATCGCCATCAGATCTCTAACAAGATTAAAGACATCAAGAAACTCTCCAACGAGTTGGCTGAGCTCCGTGCCAAGTACACAGTTAGAGGCGCGGGAGCTGATCTTGCCGCGAGCACCGGCATCGACCCCTGTGTCCTCAATCTCTACAAGAAAGAGTCTGATCTGGTTGGCATCGAGGAGTCAAGGGACAGAGTCGTCAGGATGTTGTCTATAGGGACCAAAGATGATGCTCATGCTCATGCGTATGATCAGGACCTAAAGATAGTGTCTATAGTCGGCGTTGGAGGATTGGGTAAGACTACTCTAGCCAAAACAGTGCATGATTTGCTTAAGAAACAGTTCGGTTGTTCTGCTTTTGTTTCTGTTGGTAGGACTCCTAACCTGACTAAGACATTTGAGAAGATGCTAGTGGAGCTCGATAAGAAGTATAAGCAAGTCGACATGGCCAGATGGGATATAGAGCAATTTGGAAACGAACTGCGTGAATTCTTAGAACAAAAGAGGTATGCCCATGTCATTCTTCATTCAGTTCAGCTGAATTGTGCTTATTCACTAGCAGAGTGTGATCGGTTTGTACATTTCTATTTTACGCCAAGCCGCCTAGGCATTCGGTGAAATCTATTTTGAAGAATTTTAATTTCGGTGAAATGTTAATCGAATTTGCTGCCAAACATCTAGAAAAATCTATGGAATTTCCAAATTTATATAGACTGGATCTTTAAGTTGAAGCACAAA
This sequence comes from Saccharum hybrid cultivar R570, assembly GCA_038087645.1. Classification (NCBI taxonomy): domain Eukaryota; kingdom Viridiplantae; phylum Streptophyta; class Magnoliopsida; order Poales; family Poaceae; genus Saccharum; species Saccharum hybrid cultivar. Next base: position 7,479,461 of record JAQSUU010000681.1, read on the forward strand.
TTAAATTGGTTAACAAATACTCCTCTCCCATTGAGTGGGTTGCAATGTTTCCTTGCTAGAATCATGTTGATGTTATCGTGCGTCTAGGTTTATTTGGATTGGCTATACGGATTTGCCAAATTATTCATAACTCTACATTCTTGTGTCAATTATAGGTACTTCATTGTTGTTGATGACATATGGGATGTTGAATCGTGGAAACAGATCAGACATGCCTTGGCGGACAATAATTGTAGAAGTAGAATCATCATGACTACTCGTAATTTTGAGGTTGCCACAAAAGCTGGAGAGGTTTACAAACTAAAACCTCTTTCTGATGAAAACTCCGAGAAATTATTCTACAAAAGAATACAGAGCCAGGAAGGGGAAAGTCTTGATGGTGTATCAGGTGAATTATCTAGTAAAATCATAGATAAATGTGGTGGCATACCATTGGCTATCATCGCAATAGCTAGTTTATTTGTTGAAAGGCCACATGAGGACTGGTCAAGAGTGTATGACTCAATTGGTTTTGGGAATGGAGACAATACATCGAAGATACTGTCATATAGCTACTATGATCTACCTTCTTATCTAAAACCATGTCTACTGCATCTAAGCATATTTTCGGAAGATTGTATCCTTGATACAAAGATAGTAATATGCACTACCGGAAATAGGAGCTTTGCCGACGGCCAAGGAATAAGCCATCGGCAAAGAACTTCTTTGCCAACGGCCAGGGCCCGCCGTCGGCAAAGAAAGCTTTGCCCAGTGCCGAGCCGTCGGCAAATTTCAGCACTTGCCAAAGATGACCTTTGCCGACGGCCTGACTCTCGGCAAAGAAACACCCTCGGCAAAGGAGGCCAGGGCCAAACGGCAGCCGACGCCATCCTTTTGGCCGAGAGCCAGGCCGTCAGGCCCTCGGCAAAGATGCACCCTTTGCCAACGGCCCTGGCTGTCGGTAAAAACCAGCCACGTGGCGGCCTCACAGCCGGCCAGGGCCGCCACCTTTGCCGACGGCCACGTGGGCCGACCGTCGGCAAAGACTCTTTGCCGAGTGCCACCTCAGGCACTCGACAAAGAAAGATTTTTTTTGTTTTTTTGTTCCCAGTTTTTTTCTGGTGCCTTCCTACACCAAATACAACCCAACTTCAAAAGTTGAGACAATTTTGAGTTTTTTTGCTATATTTCGTTAATTATTTTTGTTTCTTTGAATTTTTCTAGCAACTCCAAATTTGAACTGCAGGTACATGAAATAATGGAATTTGTTGACTCAAAAAAATGGTATTCTTGATGTTTGGAGTATGTTGAGGCCATATCCAGGAGCCCCTTCTTCGAGGAGGGGAGCTCGGCCGCCCCGGCCGGCCCTCCGGCGGCGCTCCGGCGCCCGCCCCCGGCGCCCGCCCCCACCTGCCGTGCCGTCCTTTCTGCTGGCCGACGCTGGCCGCTGTTGAGGAAGGGAAGGGAAGGGAAGAAGAAGAAGAAAATAAGAAGGAGAAGAAGAAGAAGGAGGAGGAGAAGGAGAAGAAGAGGAAGAGAAGGGGAAGGAAAGAAGGAAGAAAAGAAGGAAGAAGAAGAAGGGGAAGAAGGGGGAGGAAGATAAGGGAGGAGAAGGTCCGTTCTTCGTTCGTCCATGTTCGTCCATGTCGTCGACGCTGTTCGTCCACGGTGTTCGTCCACACCGTCGTCCCCACGCGTCGCCGGAGGAGAAGGTAAAGCCCTAGGGTTGTCGGCCTTCGTGCCGGTTATGTCGTGCCTAGCCTTCGTGCTGGTGGTGTTGTTGTGTGGGCCTTCATGCCGGTTATGTCGTGCCCAGCCTTCGTGCCGGTGTTGTTGTTGTGTGGGTCATCGTGCCCCAAATGTGGATGTCGGCCTTCGAGCCAACGATTTTTCTTGCAGGTTTTGGAAACCTCCCCGTATAGGGGAGGTTCTGCCGAATTTTTCAACTAATAGTGATGTGTTTGTTGTTTTGCAGAGCAGGTCGTGTCGGAGGGGACCCAGAGCACCTCGGCGACCCTGATCGTCTTCGTGCACCGACTTGCCTTTGCGCCGCCACCCTAGGTATAAATCACCTCTCTTCCTTATAGTTGTCGGTCATTGATCGCGTAACTGTGTTAGGCGTCTCTCGTCCATAAGAGATACACGATCGTTGGTATGCGGATCAGTACATATCTGCGACGGTATCTCTTTCGGATTGTCCACGTTTTTTTGGATAGTCCGAGGATGCGTAGATGGGTTAGCTTCCATGTTCCGCCCTCGTCCGAGTCGGAGTTTCGGCAGCACCTCCCCGTTGTTCTCCGGATACACACTCTTCCTGCCGGGACGTGTATCGGGAGAACAGCGGGGAGGTGCTACCGAAATTCCATCTCGGACAGGAGCAGAGCATGGAAGCTAACCTCATCTACGCATCCTCGGGTGGGATTAGGACCTATCCTTCACCTATTAGATGGTAGGAACGCCTTGTAGATGCAGATGGTGGTTTTATTACTCGCTTACATTGGCGCATGATAGAGGATGGCTAACCGTGAGTGGATGTACACGGGCTTCGCAAGTAAGAGCTTTGAATGGGTTAGGGGGACCAATGAGTTCTTGAAGGAAGCATTTGGCCGAGCTGCTAAAGGGTCGATTTGGATGCCGTGTCCCTGCAGCAAGTGTAAGAACCAGAAAAAGAAAGACTATAGTCACATGTACAGAGATATTTTCACAAACGGATACGTTCCAAACTATACCCGCTGGATCCACCATGGTGAACGCCATTGTATTAGGGAGGAGGTGGTGAGACCCCTCCTCGAGGAGTTTGATGCAGATGCCGGCTGTAACACCCTTGGTGTTACGTTGTAAATCACAGGTTAAAAATATTCATGAGCATTGCATTTAGTTAAGTGCATGAGCTGGAAATAAAAATCGAAATGCAATTCGAGTCTCAGAAATGAAAAATGGAAAACGAATAATATAAAACCTAGATCAGCAAGAATTCGCTAACTAAAATTATCAAGTGTGAATATTCATGAATTTTATCAAACCAAAGCGGGATAGATCAATTACTCGTGAATGACACGCTCCGACACAAGTCACCGACCACTTGCACACCTGACATGCACATACTGCTTGCTTGCTGCTGCTTGCTACCTCCTCACCCGGTCTCCACGTCGAGCAATCAAAGCTGCTGCCTGCTTCCTCCTCAACCGGTCTTCACATTGAGTAATCAAAGCTGCTCAACCAAGCAGGAAGGAGAAAGGGGAGAGTGTGCAGCACATCCAAATTATTTCCTCTCTGCCAAGTCTACTCTCAGAGTACACGAGTCTTTATTAGTCTCTTGCAAAAAATTTTCACCCTGCCCGATGACCGACTGCAGCTCGTAGAACTTATCAGCACGTCGGGCTGAGCACCAGAAAGCAAACCGGAGCACACGTCGCGCTGCCTCCGCGAAAGGAAACCAAAGAGCACGCAATGTCACTGCAGGGGTACTGTAGTGCCAGGAATGCACTGTAGCGAGCAGAATTAGTACAACATATGTTTGGGGTCAATGGAGCACAACAGACTTCGTCAAAATTTACTGTAGCACACACAGAAACACTGTAGCGCATAGAATTACAGCTTACTTGTGGAAGTCACGGGATTATGCAGAGATTACTGTAGTTCGCAGGAACACTGTTCATCCAAAGAAAATTTTTGTCACTGGTACGCACGGTGCGAGGTTATTTAGAGCGCTGCCTCCAGCCACGTCTCCTGTCTTTTAACCGAGCTGTCGAGTCGTTCCGTTCAGCTGATCGCTCGATTCTCCAAAATCAACTTCCTCTGATCCTGTCCGAGTAAGCTGCGTCTATCGATTTCTCTCTGAAGCACTAGTCGATTGCGGTGAGTATCCCGTGAGTCCCTCAATATTTTCTCTGTCTCCTTAGCAGCGCCATCCTTCTTTATTATTTCTTTGATTAAAGACCAGGGCACCACCAGTGCAACCATGAGCACGTCACGAGAGATTAAGTCATGAGTTAATTAATCCCCTTTGATTTTCTAGAGATGATTAACAACTACTTTGCGCAATCAATATCTCCACCATACAATATCCGAATCACTTGATTCTTCTTTCTAAAATCATTATCTGCCTGTTAGTGTAGTTAGATCATACCTATCTGTGGTGATGCTAAAGTCTATTAAATCAATCAAAAGCGCTTAATATTAATATGATAAATCTTGTAGAAATTTTTGTGGCAAATGGGTAATAGCTTTAACTTTGAAACTTTTATGGTAGCTTCATGATTTTATTAGGTGCTTGCTGTAGTTTTGTAGTCCTTGAATAGCTTACTAGATGTGATAGCTAAGTTTCCCTAGCCATATTAAATATTAAATCAGAAACAAATGAAGAGTATGCAATTTAATGAGTAAAGATTAATTGGATCAGTTTACTCTTGCTTAGTAAGAATAGTAGACAACCTGGTATGTTAGTCATTAGAGCTAGCTTAGTAGCTTAGTAATAGTTGTTGTTATTTTAAGAGCTGCTGTTGTCATTGCATTAAGTCATGTCATCATTCTTGCATATAGATCACGAGATAGTGGAGTACGTGGCTGCGGAGGAGCCGGAGTACGAGGAGGTCGTGGAGGTGTACGAGGAGGAGGTCCCCGTGCAGGAAGGAGCCCCAGAGCCATCAACCACTAACTTTGCTGCACACCAGGATGCCCAAGGCAAGCCCCGGTGCATAACCTTTATTTTGAAATGATAATAGGATATCTATGTTATATGTGCATTTACGTTCCAGGAGTTCTGTTGAAACCCACTTGCATAAATATCACTACATAAGAGTCTTACTAGTTTAGGCCGTGTAGTGCCATGCTTAGGTTTCGTTAGCGTGAACAACATGGTGTTGTTCACGATAGGTGATTATTATTATTACTATGGTTAACATGGAAATAAAGGCAGGTGAAATGGTGACCGGGCAGGGATGTGGTTTGGTAGTGGTGGATGTGACAAGGGGTGTCCTGCGGCCAACAGGGCATCACTGGGTTACATTGTTTCCCTATCCGAGTTGGTTAAGGACCGATCATTGCATTTGGATGGTTGTCAAGTCATAGATCTCCTTATCCCGAGCATATACTAGCGGATGGGGGCTAGAAAGACTTGTTATTCTCTTGTCATGGGTTTCGGCTCCATCCGGACCAACTGAAGGTGGATTATATATGGGTATTAGGAGGTCTAAGCACCATGAGAGGGCGGGGGCTTGGAGTCCTAGTATGGATGGGGACTCGGTTCTCTTGACAGGAGGATAATGGGTTGGTCCCGTTTGTACCTCGATACGGGCGGGGCGTGTGTTTTTCGGGGTACCCAGCTGGGCTACATTGATTCATGAATCGCCGCGTAAGCGGTCCGATATGACTTGATCCGAGCATCGTAGTAAGAACTGAAAGAAAAAGGTGAATAATGATGGATTTGTATTGACCAACTCTTGTTTAAAAATAGCATAAGTGCTTACATAGATGGTTAGCTGATAAACTAAAAGATGACAAATAAAAGAACTGCAATAAGGATCCATTAGTAGTAATGCTTTTCTGTAAACTTGAACCAGTAGCCAAAAAGCCTATCATGATCCTTGGAGTCAGAAAATTATTCCCAGTCGGGTAAGTCTTGCGAGTACATTGTGTACTCAGGATTTATTTTACCCTGTTGCAGGTGCTGCTGGAGGCTTTGTGTGGAGGATCGTCTGCTGGGCTCAGATGGATCTTTGCTACGCTCGCTAGATATTTATTTCCGCTGTTTTAATTCCGCACTCTGAACTTGGTATTGTAATAACTTATTTCTGAAGACTAGGTTGTATGGAATAAACTAAGTATTGTACTCATTTTCATTATTGGATCCTGGATGAAAATGTGGATGGTTTCGAGTTCTCTCGTTGGGTGTGCTTTACAGAAACGGCTGGAATAGCCGCTGGCGGAGTACTTAGTGCCTAAAGGAAGGCAAGTACCTCCGTTAGTGTGTTATTTTGGGCGGTTCTGCCACAGTTGGTACCAGAGCTAATAATGATTACGAGTTTATCACCCTTTCTAAAAGCTTAAAATTTGACCAACAAAAAGTTTGTGAAAAGCTAGGACGCAATTTAGCTAAGCCTTGTTATATAGGATAGTGGCACTATTTTTATCTAATCAATCTTCTACAGGTACACTAACTTGCGTTACATAAGAATCTGCTAGTAATGTGAGTGTACGATGTGCCAAAAAAATATTACGTTCGCCGCTATATTCCAGCGGGAAAGGTCGAAATAGGACGATGCATGCATCATGTTAAATCAACTTGGTTTAAAAATTTACCCTATTCTCACGGGAAATAGTCAAGTAATAAATGAATTACTTAACCAACTAAAAGCTAATTCTAAATTACTTCTCTCCTTTTGACTAAATCTAGTAATTGTCCCTAATGGGTGGTTCTTATCTGGTAGTAGATGAACCGGAGGTCGGTTCGTGGAAGCAATAGTGCCAGGGCTAAGGTTGGCGAGGGTGCTCATGTTGAGGGGGGCGAGAACGCCCGTGCTGAGGAGTACGCCACTCAGGGCAGCAATGAGATTCCACTTTTGGCTCCTCTTGCTCCTCCTTCTTCGCCACCGCCACCACCGCCTCCGATGACCCATGCGGAGATGATGGCGGAGATGTTGGTTGCACGTCAGGAGACAGCCCGTGCCTTGGAGATGATGGCATAGGCTCTTGGTGGCTTCGCCCGCGGAGGCCACGGTGGCAACGACGGGAATGGGGGTGGTGCCCGTGGTCTCGAGAGGCCCTGTTCTTACCATGACTTCTCGAAGACCAACCCTCCCACGTTCACGCCGACAAGGGAGCCACTAGACGCGGAGCACTGGCTTCGTGTCATGGAGCAGAAGTTCTTGCTTCTCGACATCACTGAGGAGCTGAAGGTGCGCTTTGCAGCGCAGCAGCTGCTGGGTTCCGCCACTGCATGGTTGGACACTTTCAATGCCATGCAACCGGTGGACCACCGTGTGACTTGGCCAGAGTTTACGATGGCCTTTAGGGAGTACTATATCTCTGTCGGGCTGCTGAACCAGAAGGTGACGAAGTTTCTAGAGCTGACTTAGGGAAACATGTCTGTGTTGGACTATGCCAACAAGTTCAACCAGCTGGCACAATACGCAGGGACCCACGTGGACACTGACACGAAGAAGAGGGACTGCTTTTACCGTGGCCTCTCTTGCATGCTGCAGGAGAAGTTATTCACTGGGCACTACTAGACTTTTGGTGCCCTGATGGATGCTGCCATCACCATGGAGGGGCTTCTACGAGACTCTTACGCTGAGCACAAGCGTAAGTGGTCTTCTAGCGGGCCTTCTAGACATCCATAGGCTCAGAAGGTGCAGGTGGTTCATAGGGTGCCCTATCAATCCACCGGTGGGCATCCCTACCATCACCAACAGTAGTCTCACCAGGCACCTTCCACTCTCTACTGTGCTCCTGTCTAGCAGAGTCCACAGCAGTCGCAGGGTCAGCAGTTTCAGCCTCGTCTAGGTCCGGGAGTTGGCCCGAATGTTTGTTTCAAGTGTGGCAAGGAGGGTCATTTCATTCGGAACTGTCCACAGAATCAGCCAGCTTAGTCTGCTCCACAGTCCGCCAGTTCACGCTTGGTGAAAAGGACTATCGTCACCAAGAAGGCACATGTGAGTCATACCGGACAGGTCAACTTCACCACTGCTGAGGAGTTATTGCAGTGTGATCCAGTGATGGCGGGTATGTTCACCATCAACTCCCATCCAGCCTATGTGTTATTTGATTCTGGTGCATCACATTCATTCATGAGTCAGAGTTTCATCGAGAAGCATGATATATCACTATTGGCTATGCCCTTTGCATTTAAGATCAGTATTGCGGGGGATTATTATGTGTTAATACTTGGACAGATACAGTCAAATTGGAGTTAGCTACCCACATCTATCAACTCCAGTTTCTGGTACTGTCAGGGCAAAGCATTGATGCCATTCTTGGGATGAATTGGTTGAAGGCTTATGGGGTTACACTAAATCTTAGGCACAGAGTTGTTGAGCTTCGGCTACCTTCGTCCAAAGATAGGATGTCTCTTCGTATTCCCTCCCGAACAACTCATTCAGTCTTGGCTCACATGGAAGCTCTCCTAGACCTTGCTTCTATCCATATGGTTCGTGAGTTTTCGGATGTCTTTCCTGAGGATCTACCTGGCTTGCCTCCTAATAGAGAAGTTGAGTTCACCATTGAGTTAGAGCCTGGCACAACTCTGATATCTCAGCGTCCGTATCGGATGGCCCCACTGGAGCTAGCAGAGATGAAGAAACAATTAGTGGAACTGTTGGAAAAGGGATTTATTCGGCCTAGTACCTCTCCTTAGGGAGTCCAGCCATATTTGTAAATAAGAAAGATGACACCCTATAGATGTGCATAGACTACCGCCCTCTCAATGCGGTAACTATTAAGAACAAATATCCATTGCCTCGCATAGACACTTTGTTCGATCAGTTAGCTGGTGCTAAGGTCTTTTCTAAGATTGATCTTCGTTCAGGCTACCATCAGATTAAAATTAGGCCTCAAGATATACCCAAGACTGCTTTCTCTACTAGGTATGGGTTGTATGAGTACCTAGTCATGTCCTTTGGTCTTACCAATGCTCCTAATTTCTTCATGTATCTCATGAACTTAGTCTTCATGCCAGAGTTAGACAAGTTTGCAGTGGTGTTTATTGATAATATTCTGATCTACTCCAAGAATAAAGAAGAGCATGCCCAGCATCTTCGGGTTGTATTGACCAGACTTCGAGAGCATAAGTTGTATACTAAATTCAGCAAGTGCGAGATCTAGTTAGACCGAGTGCAGTTTTTGGGCCATGTGCTGACTCCCGAGGGAATATCTGTAGACCTGAGTAAAGTGCAAGATGTCTTGAACTGGAAGTCTCCTAAGTCAGTCCATCAGATCCGTCAGTTCCTTGGTTTAGCAGGGTATTACAGGCATTTTATTCTGGATTTCTCTAAGATAGCCCAGCCTATGACCAAGCTTTTGCAAAAAGATGCTAGGTTTGTCTAGAGTCCGGCCTGTGAGCAAGCTTTTCTAAAGCTGAAGACTTTCCTTACCACTGCCCCAGTTTTAGCCCAACCGGACATTGAGAGACCTTTTAATGTGTACTGTGATGCCTCAAAGACGGGGTTAGGATGTGTGCTTATGCAGGATGGGCGTGTGATAGCTTATGCTTCACGCCAGCTAAAAAAGCACAAAGTTAACTACCCCACCCATGACTTAGAGCTTGCCGCTGTGGTGCACTCTCTCAAGATTTGCAGGCATTATTTGTTGGGAAATAACGTCAATCTCTTCATCGACCATAAAAGTCTCAAGTATTTTTTTACTCAAGCTAGCTGAACATGAGACAAAGAAGATGGTTAGAGTTGATTAAGGACTATGATTTTGAGGTCCATTATCACCCGAGAAAAGCAAATATAGTGGCTGATGCGTTGAGTCAGAAGGCGCATCAGGAAGAAGAAGCACCTTTATCTCTCCATCATGCAGAAGTGCTAGCCAGCATTGCCTTAGTCTCAGAGTTGCAAGAACAGATAATTAGTGAGCAAAAGCAAGATGCAGCAGAGGTCCCGCACATTAAGAAGTTGCTTGAGGAAGGTCGGGGTCCGCATTTTTGTATTGATGAGCAAGGTGTTTTGAGGTTTAAAAACCGGTTAGTGGTCCCTTCGAGTGAGGAGTTAAGAAGGAAAATTTTAGAAGAAGCACATAACTCTGGAAGTAATAAAATGTACCATGATTTTGTCACTTGTATTGATGGCCAAATATGAAGCAGGACATCACTAAGCATATAGCAAAGTGCGACACTTGTGGGAGAGTAAAGGTGGACCACATGTGTACGCCTGGAATGTTGCAGCCTTTGTCCATTCCTGTTTGGAAATGGGAGGATATTTCCATGGATTTTATTATAGGGTTGCCCCGCACAGTAAAAAGGGCATGATTCTATCTGGGTCATTGTGGATCGACTCACCAAGTCTGCTCATTTTCTGCCAGTGAGTACAAAATATATAGCCACAGACTATGCACAATTGTACTTTGATAAGATTGTGACCTCTCATGGAGTTCCTCTCACTATTATCTTGGACAGAGGGTCAGTCTTTATGTCTCACTTTTGGCAGCAACTTCAAAAATGTCTTGGTACTCGTCTGCTCCATAGTTCAGCTTATCACCCCCAGACAGATGGTCAAATAGAAAGAGTGAACCAAGTGCTAGAAGATATGTTGAGAGCTTGTGTGATTTCTTTCCCTGAAAAGTGGGATAAGTGTTTGAAGTTAGCTGAGTTTTCTTATAACAACAGCTACCATGAGAGTATCCACATGGCACCCTTCGAGGCTCTGTATGGAAGAAGGTGTAGGACCCCGCTTAACTGGGTTGAAGTGGGGGACCGTGGTTACTTTGGGCCTGATTTTGTCAAGAAAGCCCGGGAACAAGTGAGCATCATTCAGGAGCATTTAAAGGCAGCCCAAAACCGATAGAAAAATTATGCTGACAAGAGAAGGAGACCGTTGCAGTTTGCCGTTGGAGACCATATGTATCTGAAGGTCTCTCCCATGAGAGGGGTACATCATTTTGGTATTGGTGGAAAGTTAGCCCCTCGCTATGTCGGACCTTATAAGATTTTGAAACAGTGTGGCCCAGTTGCTTACCGCCTCCAACTCCCAGATATTTTATCTGCAGTCCACAATGTATTTCATGTGTCTCAACTGAAGAAATGTTTGAGAGTCCCTGAAGAAGTTGTGGAAATTGAAGGGCTACCTCTCCAACCGGACTTGTCTTATATTGAGCACCCTATAAAAATTTTAGATGAGAAAGAACGGGTAACTAGAAATAGTGTGGTGAAATTTTACAAAGTCCAATGGCAGAATCACACAGAGACTGAAGCAACTTGGGAGCAAGAGAGATATATCTTGAAGCATTATCCCCATCTTATCCCTAGTGTATCAAGGTCTGATCATTAATAATGTATCTTTATCTCTCACTCTTTGTACGTCAAAATCTCGAGACGAGATTTTATTTAAGGGGGGAAGAGTTGTAACACCCTTGGTGTTACGTTGTAAATCACAGGTTAAAAATATTCATGAGCATTGCATTTAGTTAAGTGCATGAGCTGGAAATAAAAATCGAAATGCAATTCGAGTCTCAGAAATGAAAAACGAAAAACGAATAATATAAAACCTAGATCAGCAAGAATTCGCTAACTAAAATTATCAAGTGCGAATATTCACGAATTTTATCAAACCAAAGCGGGATAGATCAATTACTCGTGAATGACACGCTCCGACACAAGTCACCGACCACTTGCACGCCTGACATGCACATACTGCTTGCTTGCTGCTGCTTGCTACCTCCTCACCCGGTCTCCACGTCGAGCAATCAAAGCTGCTGCCTGCTTCCTCCTCAACCGGTCTTCGCATCGAGTAATCAAAGCTGCTCAATCGAGCAGGAAGGAGAAACGGGAGAGTGTGCAGCACATCCAAATTATTTCCTCTCTGCCAAGTCTACTCCCAGAGTACACGAGTCTTTATTAGTCTCTTGCAAAAAAATTTTCATCCTGCCCGATGATCGACTGCAGCTCGTAGAACTTATCAACACGTCAAGCTGAGCACCAGAAAGCAAACTGGAGCACACGTCACGCTGCCTCCACGAAAGGAAACCAAAGAGCACGCAATGTCACTGTAGGGGGTACTGTAGCACCAGGAATGTACTGTAGCGAGCAGAATTAGTACAACATCTGTTGGGGGTCAATGGATCACAACAGACTTCGTCAGAATTTACTGTAGCACACACAGAAATACTGTAGCGCGTAGAATTACTGCTTACTTGTGGAAGTCATGGGATTATGCAGAGATTACTGTAGTTCGCAGGAACACTGTTCATCCGAAGAAAATTTTTGTCACTGGTACGCACGCTGCGAGGTTATTTAGAGCGCTGCCTCCAGCCGCGTCTCCTGTCTTTTAACCGAGCTGTCGAGTCATTCCGTTCAGCTGATCGTTCGATTCTCCAAAATCAACTTCCTCTGATCCTGTCCGAGTAAGCTGCGTCTATCGATTTCTCTCTGAAGCACCAGTCGATTGTGGTGAGTATCCCGTGAGTCCCTCAGTATTTTCTCTGTCTCCCTAGCAGCGCCATCCTTCTTCATTATTTCTTTGATTAAAGACCAGGGCACCACCAGTGCAACCATGAGCACGTCATGAGAGATTAAGTCATGAGTTAATTAATCCCCTTTGATTTTCTAGAGATGATTAACAACTACTTTGCGCAATCAATATCTCCACCATACGATATCCGAATCACTTGATTCTTCTTTCTAAAATCATTATCTGCCTGTTAGTGTAGTTAGATCATACCTATCTGTGGTGATGCTAAAGTCTATAAAATAAATCAAAAGCGCTTAATATTAATATGATAAATCTTGTAGAATTTTTTGTGACAAATGGGTAATAGCTTTAACTTTGAAACTTTTACGGTAGCTTCATGATTTTATTATGTGCTTGTTGTAGTTTTGTAGTCCTTGAATAGCTTACTAGATGTGATAGCTAAGTTTCCCTAGCCATATTTAATATTAAATCGGAAACAAATGAAGAGTATGCAATTTAATGAGTAAAGATTAATTGGATCAGTTTACTCTTGCTTAGTAAGAATAGTAGACAGCCTGGTATGTTAGTCATTAGAGCTAGCTTAGTAGCTTAGTAATAGTTGTTGTTATTTTAAGAGCTGCTGTTGTCATTGCGTTAAGTCATGTCATCGTTCTTGCATATAGATCACGAGATAGTGGAGTACGTGGCTGCGGAGGAGCCGGAGTACGAGGAGGTCATGGAGGTGTACGAGGAGGAGGTCCCCGTGCAGGAAGGAGCCCCGGAGCCATCAACCACTAACTTTGCTGCACACCAGGATGCCCAAGGCAAGCCCCGGTGCATAACCTTTATTTTGAAATGATAATAGGATATCTATGTTATATGTGCATTTACGTTCCAGGAGTTCTGTTGAAACCCACTTGCATAAATATCACTACATAAGAGTCTTACTAGTTTAGGTCGTGTAGTGCCATGCTTAGGTTTCGTTAGCGTGAACAACATGGTGTTGTTCACGATAGGTGATTATTATTATCACTATGGTTAACATGGAAATAAAGGCAGGTGAAATGGTGACCGGGTAGGGATGTGGTTTGGTAGTGGTGGATGTGACAAGGGGTGTCCTGTGGCCAACAGGGCATCACTAGGTTACATTGTTTCCCTGTCCGAGTCGGTTAAGGACCGATCGTTGCATTTGGATGGTTGTCAGGTCACAGATCTCTTTATTCCAAGCATATACTAGCGGATGGGGACTAGAAAGACTTGTTATTCTCTTGTCATGGGTTTCGGCTCCATTCGGACCAACTGAAGGTGGATTATATATGTGTATTAGGAGGTCTAAGCACCGCGAGAGGGCGAGGGCTTGGAGTCCCAATATGGACGGGGACTCGGTTCTCTTGACAGGAGGATAATAGGTTGGACCCATTTGTACCTCGGTACGGGCGGGGCGTGTGTTTTTCAGGGTACCCAGCTGGGCTACATTGATTTGTGAATCGCCGCGTAAGCGGTCCGATATGACTTGATCCGAGCATCGTAGTCAGAACTGAAAGAGAAAAGGTGAATAATGATGGATTTGTATTGACCAACTCTTGTTTGAAAATAGCATAAGTGCTTACATAGATGGTTAGCTGATAAACTAAAAGATGGTAAATAAAAGAACTACAATAAGGATCCATTAGTAGTAATGCTTTTCTGCAAACTTGAACCAGTAACCAAAAAGTCTATCATGATCCTTGGAGTCGGGAAATTATTCCCAGTCGAATAAGTCTTGCGAGTACATTGTGTACTCAGGGTTTATTTTACCCATGTTGCAGCTGCTGCTGGAGGCTTTGTGTGGAGGATCGTCTACTGGGCTCCTATGGATCTTTGCTATGCCCGCTAGATATTTACTTTCGCTGTTTTAATTCCGCACTCTGAACTTGGTATTGTAATAACTTATTTCTGAAGACTATGTTGTATGGAATAAACTAAGTATTATACTCGTTTTCATTATTGGATCCTGGATGAAAATGTGGATGGTTTCGAGTTCTCTCGTTGGGTGTGCTCGACAGAAACGGCTGGAATTGCCACTGGCGGAGTACTTAGTGCCTAGAGGAAGGCAAGTACCTCCGTTAGTGTGTTATTTTGGGTGGTTCTGCAACACCGGCATGGCAGACTTGATGGCAGACTATCACGAAGCACGGTTCGTTCAAGGAATGGAGGTGGAGGAAGAAGATCTAGAGAAAACCGCAAAGGCATACTACACCATGATGGAGGCGGCAAAGAAGCCCCTTCACGACAACACTATGGTTTCGCAACTGGATGCCATTTCACGCCTAATAGCGTTGAAGTCATCACTGGGCATTAGTCGAGAAGGTTTTGATCTCGTGTTGGCGGTTGTTGGCCAACTGCTTCCGGAGGTTCACTTCCTGCCAAAGAACACGTACGAGTCATAGAGGCTCCTTCGTGCACTCAAGATGCCGTATGACGCGATCCAAGCTTGTAAGAACGGGTGCATCCTGTTCAGGGGAGACCACGAGACAGCAACACACTGTCCAAAGTGCAAAGTCTCTAGGTTTGTGGAGGTAGAAGGCAGTGATGGCAATAAGAAATAGTCTAAGATCCCCGAGATGGTCATACTGCACCTTCCTATCCTATAGAGGATCCAACGGCTATACATGATAGAGGAGTCCGCGAAACAAATGACGTGACACAAGAATGGCAAACTATACAGTGACAAGATGCAGCACCCATCGGATGGTGATGCATGGAGGCGCTTCGATGACATGAATCCTAACAAGGCTACGGAGGCTTGGAATGTATGCGTAGCGCTGGCAACAGATGGGTTCAACCCGTTTGGAATGATGGCAGCCCCATACACTTGTTGGCCCGTGTTCGTGATCCCCCTCAATCTTCCCCCTGACGTCATGTTTGAACCTAGGAACGTGTTCTTGACGCTGATAATACCTGGACACCCGGGCAATAATATGGGTGTGTTCACGCAGCTAGTGTGGGATGAATTGCAACATGCTTGGGAAGAGGGGGTACTGACGTACGACCGAGCTACAAAGAGGAACTTCACAATGCATGTGTGGTACCAGTACTCAATGCATGACTTCCTGGCGTATGGCTTAATTCAGCGCGTGGTGTGTTCACGGGAAGTTCCCTTGCCCAACATGCAAGGCAGATGTGATTTTCACCTAGCTGGCCAAGGGTGGCAAGTATTCTTCTTTCAACAAACATCGTCAATTCCTGCTTGAGGACCATGAACTGAGACGAGATGAAAAGCACTTCACGAAAGGTGTTCAAGTCACCGGCCCCATCCCTTAGGATAAGAGCCCTGCCGACGTCCTTGCCCAGATAGATTCTCTCCAAATTGATGAAGAGAAGGGTGGTTTTAAAGGATATGGTACCGACCACATGTGGACTCATATATCGGGCTTGACTAGGCTCCCCTACTATAAGGACCTTCTTCTTTCACACAACATCGATGTAATGCACATAGAAAAGAATGTCACCGAGGCACTATGGGCAACACTCATGGACATTGGCAAAAAGTCAAAGGACAACATTAAGGCTAGACTGGACATTGAAACGATTTGCGATAGACCAAATCTAGTGATGAAGACCCCTGTGCCAGGCAAGAGATGGAAAAAGGGCCCGACCGATTACATCCTGAAAAGGGCAGATATGAAGGAAGTACTGCAGTGGATCAAGACGTTAAAGTTCCCTGATGAGTATGCGGCGAATCTGAGTAGGGGAGTGAACTTGTAGACTATGAAAGTCTTAGGGATGAAGAGTCATGACTTTCACATATGGATTGAGCGATCCTTCCTGCGATGACTCGGGGATACCTCCCCGAGCCAGTGTGGTGCGTTCTGGTAGAGTTGAGCTTTTTCTTCTGCTAACTTTGTGCCAAGGAGTTATCTCGGGACGTTTGTCTTGACCTGGAGAAGGCTGCACCTCTGTTGCTCTGCAAGTTGGAGATGATATTTCCACCCGGCTTCTTACTGTCCATGCAGCATCTGATTTTGCACCTACCGCGCGAGGCACGGTTGGGGGGGGGGGCGTGCAGCACCGTTGGTGCTATCCAATCGAGAGGTGTCTAAAGCTTCTTCAGAAAAAATGTAGAAATAAAGCCAAAATTGAGGCTTCCGTGGTAGAGGCATTCATTCTGGAGGAGGTGTTGACATTCACATATGCATACTATACTGAGAAACTTCATAGACCACAAAATCCAACCCCTCGTTACAACATCGACGAGAATTCATTGAACCTCAGCCTTTTCAAAGGGGATCTCAGAAGAGGAGGCACATGGAACAAGAACTTGCAGCATGATGAGGGGCACACTATCATGATCTGCTTGTTATTGAACCTTGAGGAATGCATTCCTTATCAGAAGTAAGTTCTCGATAAGCTTGTTACATACGCCGCCACTATCCTCCACCTATCGATCCGACCCCTTTGTCTCTTGTTGTTCCAAGGAATATATTAATGAACACTGGACAGGCAATAGGGATCCTACCGAGCAAGAAGAAGACCATCTTCTCAGACATGGTGTGCCCGGTTTCATCAACTGGTTCTGTACAAAGGTACCATCCAACTAACCTCATTCTGACTTTGAGATTCCACTTTGCTCCTCGGAGCGAGTAATGTAATGATCTACCTATCCTAACCTTGCAGGCCCTTTATGATGCGGAAATGAGTGATGAATTGAGACAGGTGGGCAGTGGCTTCAACTGAAGGGTCAAGTCATTCAGCGTTTATGATGTGAATGGCTATCACTTTTGCACGAGAAGCTACGAAGAGAATCGGGGCAACCTAAAAACCACGTGCAGCGGAGTTCGTACGCCCGGCATGGATGGGAAGGACTATTATGGCATAGTCGAAGAGATACTCGAGCTCAACTTTGGCAAAGACCTAGGTTGTAATCCAGTGGTATTCAAATGCCATTGGTTCAATCCTAATGTCACGAAAAAGGACCTTAAGATTGGGCAAGTCGAAATTCGATAGGATTCCAACTATGAAGAAGATGATGTCTATATTGTGGCTAACCGAGAGGCCACGCAAGTTTATTACCTCCCATGGGCATGCTAAAAAGACAAGAATCTTGCGGGTTGGAGCCTTGTGCAGTTGGTATCGCCACGTGGTAAAGCGGTTGTCCCAAACGATGATGATTACAACTTTGACCCAAGGACAGATGAGTTCTATCAACCTGAGGGCTAGAAGGTAGTTTGGAGATAGACATTCTTTCGCTGATGGGTATGGAAGTAAACAACGACATCGATGAGGACGAGGGTGATGAGGTGCACGATGTTGAGGACTTACGAATCCTTGATGAATGGCAGATGCAGCACGATAGAGTTGTTGAGGACGATGTAGAGCCTAATGACAATGGAGATGATGATGACGATGGAGATGATGATGATGATGGAGATGAAGCTCGAGTCTTAAGAGAGCTCGACAATATTGATAGTGATGACGACAGTAGTGATGACGAGCACACGCCAGCCATATTGCCGTTCACAGAGATAATTTCTAATTCATGTAATACTATATTGTTATTATTATTACCTTGCAATTATGTTTCTTTACAAGTACTTGTCATTTATTTATGCTAACTATTTTAATCTTTCTCATTGCAGGCACTCGACAAAATGTCGGGTGGAAGGCGGTAGCGGCCGTAGCGAGAGGTCCGCTCGCTATACATGGTCCCCAACGCCAACATGAAGCACGCGGCCGTCGCCGCCGAGGACGAGGCGGGCTTCGGCGAGGAGCTTGACATGGAGCCATCGACCACTAGTGGTGGGAGGCCCCCCAGCGGACGTCGCACGTCATCGAGGAGGCTGTTCTAGGAGGTCCAGCAGGGGGCGACAACGACGACCGGTGACGGTGACGGTGGCGGTGACGGCGACGACGACGACGACGACGATGATGACCTCGGCGGTGGCGACAGGGGCGAGCAGACACCAGACGCCTTGACTTCCTCAGCTTCGAGCAAGCCCTACCAGCGCGGGCCCTCATCGCTCCCTGACCCGCCGCTCTCGTGCCACCGCCCGGTGATTCGACCGGTGGGCAAGTAAGTAACCATTGTTGATTTCACTACTTGTTCATATGACATGTTGGAATTCGAACTGCAGACTAATAATTGTTGTTAATGACTCATGCAGGGGCTTGGCAAAGGTGACCGACAGGAATAGTGCACACCATGTCAATGGCATCCAGGGCCTGCTGATTAAAAAGCACTACCCTGGCTTGGTCACCATCGGGGGTAAGGAGATTGTGCCCGACAAATGGGAACACTTCTACCAGGTCAAGGACGTACACGACGAAATCCTTGCGGTGAAGATCAAGAGGGAGTTCTAGGTGAGTCTTTGCATCGCACCGCATATCTCAATACTAAGCATTCATTGGACTTTCTTCAAACAATGAAATGTTGTTTGATGTCTGTGTGCAGTTGTACTTCAAGTTGGAGGAGGGGTAGGACGAGGAGCGGGTGGCGCGAGTGCAGGAGGTGGTCTGCAAAGAGCGTCTCAAGGACATGTACCACGAGGCGCATCTCCAGGCCGTCATCAGCTACTACACCGACATGTTGGGCCAGGTGGTGAAGAAGTCGTGAGTTAGGGAGTTGATACTGGAGAGGGAGTCCGACCTTACCAAGGAGTAGTACATGCAGGTAATTAAGTAGGAAACATTCGTTGTGATTCCTTACGTGACACATTCAATTCATCTTCTAGAATATCAAATACTTGAATGTCATGTAGGAGCGTCCAAGCTAGTGCAGCAGGTACCCGGACTGCTGGCTTCAAATTGTGCGTGGGTGGCATACGGACGTGGCGTACAAGGACTGCAGAGAATGTCGGGAGCGCCGCCTGGTGATGCCAGGGGTACCACACCACCAAGGGAACCAGAGCCTCCTAGTGTACATGGATAGATGGGTATGCTTCTGTTCATGCATTTATTATAGCGCTCAATTGTCACTACTTGTAACCATGTTTGTGTTTTCCTCGTAGACGGAGACGCATGGTGGGGCAGCAAATCAACGAGTGGACGGGTATGCCCTTGCTCACAAGGGCAGAGCGACAGCGGAGTCCACCGTCTACGACCCGGCGGAGGGGCCCGAGGCGTACACCAACGTGAACGTCTACAACAAGCTCGCCTGGTACACCGTTGCAGCTCTCGAGCGCCATGGGCCGACGTTCAACGCCACCATCGACCCCCTGGACACTGACCTCATAATGAGGGTGGGAGGAGGGAAGCAGCACAGCCAATACTTTATTGCCAACAGCGCCATCGAGCTGTCCTCTGTTCAGACGCTGAGCCAGATCCGAAGAGGCGGGACCAGGAGTGGGCCGGAAATCCCCATAGCGCCTCGGCAGCCGAGCAGCTCACAGATGATGACGACACTTCAGGTAAGTGCAGTTTCATTCGTCGTTCACTCGTTTCACACATGATGTACCTTGCCTTCACATACCATCGACCTTGCGGGTGTAATATTGCAGGCCCAAGTCGCACAGCTGCAGGCCAACCAGGCAGCCCAGGGCGCGCTGCGTCAGTAGCAGGAGGCGGCCCATCAGCAGCAGATGGCAGCACTAACGCAGCACTACCAACGTCAGTTGATGGACCTGACCGGCTACTTCTGGTCCTAGATCCCGGGAACACAGGAGCCTCCTGCCTCGATCTTCGCTCCACCACCGGTTCCTGTACCTGCTCCTGTACCTGTTCCGGTGAGTATATTGCATGTTGCTTTAGCTTGTGCGGCCATCCTGCAGGTACTAATTACATCACTTGGCCTTTGTGCAGGCACCATCGGTGGGTTCGAACTCAACTCCAGGTGCCAGCCCTCCACCGGGTCCTTCTCTACCGTAGGGCTATCCAGCTTACCCGACCTTCCCCACGCAGTCGTACATGTGGCCTCCTCCACCGTCACAGCAGGGGTACTCCTCGTGGCCGCAGGCGCCGACGCAGCAGGGGCCTCCTCCACCGTCACAGCAGGGGTACAACTAGCACTACGGTACGGCCGCGCAGTCGGGTTGGTCTCCGTTCGAGCAAGGTGAGGGCTCTGGGACCCCTGGGGACGACACACAGAGCTAGGTACCTTTACTTCTCGCTTCTGGACCTTCATCGATGAAGTTGTTGCACGTTGGACATGTTTAGCGTATGTTGGACATATATGGATTCTTTTGGACATGTTATGTGTATTATGGACATGTATCGATGGATTTGAGGACCTTCATGTATGGATTCATGTTGAAACTGAATTTGATGCTGAAATGTGGTTTATATGGTATATTGTTGTGAATATATGTGATGAAATGTGGTTTATATGGTATATATGTGATGAAATATGGTCTAAATGTAAGAAAAACAAAAAACAAAAAAATTACCCAGCTTTGCCGACGGTCGGACTGGCCGTCGGCAAACTGACCAAACCGTTGTCGACGACCGGCCGTCGGCAACGTCTTTTTTATTTAAAAAAAAGAAAAAAAGAAAAAAATATTTTCTTTGCCGACGGCCTGTCACGCCGGTCGTCGGCAAAGATTTTTTTTTAAAAAAAAAGTAAAATCTTTGCCGACGCCCGACCACGTCAGCTGTCGGCAAACGCTGCCGTTAGGGTGACGGCGCGTGGCGCTTTTGCCGAGGGCTCAGGTGGCCATCGACAAAGTTTTGCCCACGGTCTGACACGTGGTCGTCGGCAAAGATACCTTTGCCGACAGCCTTTTGCCAACAGCTAGCATGGCAGGCCGTCGGCAAAGCCTTCGCCTACGGCGGGAATGCCTTTGCCGACGGTGGATCCGGTTGTGATGGATGTGGATAGGTGAAGGTTTTGTCCATCTTGAGAAAGAGGAGGGTAGCCTATTTGAGGTTGGAGAAAGATACTTCAAGGAGCTTGTAAATAGAAGCTTGGTCGAACCGACAGTTGACTATGATGTTCAGTTCCTAGAAGTGTTCCGTATTCATGATATTGTGTTAGATCTCATCCATAAGTTGTTGAGAGATGAAAACTTCATGACTATTTTGGACAGCAGGGAGCAACATGCATCTCTGGATAGATTAAGAAGCAAGAAGAAAACCAGCATCCGTCGTTCGGACAGCAAGGTACACCGGCTGGCTCTTGAAAATCACCATATGCAGCGCTTTCCTGAAGACACCATGGACACGCTAGAGGTGCTAAGGTTGTTAGAATAGATCTCAACCGAATTGGCCCAACGGCCAACTCGGACCCTTTGACCACGCCCTGATCGGGGGTGCTTAGCCACACAGGGCTGGTAGGCCCCCGTCGCGTAGCACACTATAAGAGAGAGGTGGGGCGGGGCTCAAAGAGCGAGGTTTGTCGCCACCCTACCAGAAACCTTAACCGATCTAGAGGGGAGTGTTGTAAGCGACGGGAAGTCCACCGCCGTCACCACTGCTCATCACCGTCATCGCATTTCACCGTCCTCTACCTCATCTGCCAACACCGAAGGTATGGCCACTTCATTTCTCTTCTCCATCTTTCTCTCTCTCTTCAGTTAATGTTCCATGTGGATTATTCCAAATAGAACAGTTTTCCCCACTGATCTACTACTCTAGTTGATCCTAAATGTACTACATTGGTACCGGAGCAAGGTTGTTTCTAGCGCGTAGATCTAGATTATGGGGTAGAAAAGAACAGCAATCAAAGATGTCGATCCGTTTTGAATCGGATCGAGAAAGAACAATCACAGAAAAGAAAAGAATATGATGGATCTCGATCCGGACAGAGATAGTAGAACCTCTAACCCTAACCCTAGAAAAAGGGGGAAGAAGAGCAAGGAAGTTTCTACCTCACCACCGCTGGACGTCGCATGGACGCCGAGCAGGAAGTCAACCCGAGCAGAGAGGGCTTCGAGGGCTCGCCACCGTGCGGTCTTCATCTCGGGCAAAGGGCACCACCGCAGTGCCACTCGACAGTGCCGCACGCGGCTCCGACCGCACGCGTGCACCGGCGAGGGGGACTGCAGTGGCGCCACCATCCCCTCTATCGGGTGCTCGTGTTGTAGTCATACGGTTCGCTGGCGGCTACTGCTGCTACTCCCTATGGCGCATGGAGAAAAGTTGAGAAAGAGAAAGGGAGGAGCGAGATAGGGAGTCGGCTGGACCGGCGGCACCCTTTTCTCCTCACCGGCGCCGGCGGCGGTGCCATCTCCAGAGCCGGTCCCTCTACGTGTGGCTAGAAAGGAAGAGAAATGAGGAACTAGGGTTCAAGGTGACGACGACTCCCGGTTTTGTTCCAGCGAAATTGAAGGGTGACCGTCGATCTCGATCGGACGGTGCAAAGCAGCCGGACTGGCTTTTGGCCTAGGCGGGGCTCAGCTTTCCCGGCCAAGGCCTAGGTTGCGGCCTGGGCGCGGGGTAGCGAGTGCGCGCGCTACGCAGGGCGGGCCGCGGGAGTGGCCGTGGGCCGCTAAGCGAGGAGCAGGGCTGGTTTCGTAGTCTGTGCCGCATGAATGAATAGAAAAGAATAAGATTTAGTTTTCTCTTTATTTTAGAAGCTCAATTGATGAATTTAGTCAAGTGTTGAAAGTTTTCTTTATCTCTATAAATTTTGTACCAACGTGCATAATTTTTTAGAGAGTAGATCAGTACATATTTATGCATCTGAAAAAGTATTATTTTAAGAGTATTTTCGATGTTTCCGCTGCAAAGTTAAAGATTATTGTCTTCTCATTAGATCCGAACTAACGGAAGGATTTAATTTGAAGAGCAGTTATAGTCATTCAGTAAATGATGAAAAGTTTATCCTCTAATTAAAATGGGAGCAATAGTTGACTTATGGTTAAGATAAATTATAATATTGTTAATTTCTGACCAACGTTGATGATAACAATATTATAAGTTTATTTATGAGTTTAAGTTTAAAATTAATTATGATATTGTTATTTTCTGACCAACGTTGATGATAACAATATTATAATTCTATGAGTTTTATGTTTAAAGTTTAAATCTCTGATAATTTTTGCATCAAAGTGATCAATTTTCAGACAATGGATAAGAAACAAGAGATGCTCCAGAGCAAGCAGAATATCATGTATTTTCATGTTTCCGCTGCAATGATAATGATGATCTTCAAAATCAAATTCGAACCAACGGGAGGATTTAATTTTGAAGAGGGTTATAAGATAATTGAGTTTCCATATGTTAATTTTATTTCTGCCCAATGGTGATGTGAAATTAATGTAGAAGAATATTGTTTTATTCTATTTCTGCCCAACGGTGATATAGAATAGAACATAAAGTTTTAAAAGTTTAATGAGCATTATTGATGATTATTGATTAATGTTTTCAGACAAAGAACTTAATGCTTTCATTCTTGAAGGCAGAAAAGAAAATATGTTGGGTACTTGTGACTCAGAAGATAATAAAGAAAGAAGACCATTGCATAAGGGATTGTGTTCTCTTTAAAGAATGGCTTCAAAAGAAAAGAATTCTAGGATATTGATCTAAGAAAAGAAATAGAACAATAAGAGCTTAGTTTAAGAGAAGAATTTGATTTTAGTTTTATCATCATGATAAGAGTTGTAATAAGTAATATAATTTTTAGACTTAATCATTATGATTTGAAGTGTAACAAGTGACATGCATGTTTAATTTGACCAACGTCGGATTAAGCATGTGTGTTAAAGAGCATTTGGATTTATTTCTAAATTTGATGATTGAATATGAGCCAATATTGACATTTATATCCCTTCAAAAAAAATTATCTCGCATGGCGGGAAAAAGTTTGTGATAGTACCCGCATGACGGAAAAAGTTTGAGAAAATATACGCATGGTGAGGTGAAGATGACATAGTGCTTGTATTAATTAATCCTGTATGGCAGGAGAAGTTTGACATAGTACTTATCCTGCACGGCAGGAGAAAATTGTGATGACTCATGTGCTTGACAGTGCTCTTCTATTGTGTCATAGTAATTAAGCACTCAATGAGTTTAAGGAGAACAGAAAGTTACAGACGAACCTCGAGATAAGAATGACATGCAAGTGTGACTTGCAAAAGTATTAATGATAAAAGACTCTGTTGAGTTTTTGAAGTGAAATGAGGAAAAAGTGCTCCCACACGAATTAAGAAATAATTTCATTTGCATGATGTAATCATATGGGTGAAGTAATCAAAGTTTCCTCGTTCACAAGAGTTCTAAATAGTTTTCAAAATTGTGGTAGAAAAGTTCATACCACATTTCGAGGGGGAGAAATATGAGATCAATTAAGAAAGATAATTAAGAAAGATACTTCCCCATACTTCATATAATGTGATGCATACTATGCATTGAAGGCAAGAGTGATCTATAAAAGATAAATGTGATCGTCGGGGGAGTAAGACGGTCAAAATAATGATACCCCTAAAGTAAAGAAATAGCTAAATTCATGGACCTTTTACAGTTCCAATATAAAGATAGCATAGTCGGTCATTATTCATGTTGGACGCATTTAGAGTTATTAAGACGGTGCTAAACGCGCCATATGAGTTTTAGCAGATTAAACCCCAAATAAGAAAGTTTAAAGATGGGACAATCAGGGGGAGCATGGTACAAAGAGACCTAACTCTACAAGGAGGATGAATAATATAAATAAGGATCTTGTTACATAGGACCTTGTAGAATCAATTGTCTTTTGGCAATAAAGATCAAGAAATGCTAGTAGCTAAGGCCCTAGAAAGTATCAAAGAATAAGAAAATCAGATATTTCTGATGACTATAAAGTCTATATTAGTGAAATTCAAATGGAGGGTAATCCTACCTAATTTGAAGAAGCCATGAGAGACGTTCACTCGTCTAAGTGGCAAGAAGCAAAGAAAGATGAAATGGAATCGATAATACCAATAATATTTTGTGATCAAGAATAAATTTCTAAGGAGCCAAAATAGTAGGCTGTGATGGGTCTACAAGACAAAATGTGACTCCAAAGGAAATATGTAAAGATATGGAGCGCAACTTGAATCAAAAGATTTTATGCGAAGCGAATGAATAGATTACAATGAGTGCTAGTGGCATATTATGATCTGAGTTACATCAGATGAAAGTAAAAACGGTATTTCCCAAATGAGATTTGTATGAAAATGATTACGTGGCATAACCTAGACGTTTTGTCATGGAAAGAAAAGAACACAAGGGATGCCACCTGTAGAAATGTCTTATGGACTAAAGCAAATCTCTAGACAGTGACATTTAAAGTTGAAGAGTCAATTAGAAATTTTGGGTTAAAAAGAATGAGAGGACAATTGTGTTTGTACAAAGTTATAGAAGGGGAAATTCATTTCCTAATCCTATGTGGATGACACCTTAATTGTTAGTAGTGATGTCAATCTACTGCATGAGAAGAAGTTCTTGTCCTCAAGATTCAATAAGAAAATTCTCGGTGAAATGTATCTCGTTATAAGAATTGAAATTCACCGAGATAGAAGAAAAGAGGTATTAGAAGTATCGCATAGGCATGCTAAGAAAAGTTTTTAAAGAAATAAAGCACCTATGCGGGTAAACCTACGCCTGTTCCTATGGTCAGGGTAATAGTTTTGAGAACTTTAATGTTCCAAGAAGCAATGTGAGATTGTTATAGATGGACGTCCTATATGCTTCAGCTGTTAGAATCTTAATGAGTACACAGATAAGATTTTACCCTGACATAGTTCACGTATCCGGGTTGTTTTGGCAAAAGTCCAGTCCAGATACAGATCACTGGAATGGAGTTATGAATGTCGGCCTCATGCTAAGAAAGAAAGAACAAGTACTCTCAAATAGTTGTGGGTACAATATTGAATATTTGACGAGATATTTAGTGAAACCCACATAGTAGCTAACACTCGTAGTTAGATTTTTATTGTGGAAAATCTCCAAAGAAACAATTTTAGTATCATCAGTGATGCAAAGTTATAGTATAGCATGATATGAGGCTGAGGGACAGACAAAATGGTTAAAAGAACATATGCCCGGAATTGATAATGGTTGTCAACAGCAATAATCATTTAAGCAGTTTTCTCCTATGACAACGAGTCAAAGTGTGCTGCCAAACACGTTGACATTAAAGTTATACGTTGTAAAGGAGAAAGTCCGGAATCATACTAAAAAGGTATTGAACACATAAGTAATAAGAAAGTGCTTGCGGATCCGCCTACTAAAGGCTTACCACCCAGTGTGTTCAGAGAACACACAATCAACATGGGTCTATGGTATAGCCTATGAATTCCGGACAATAAAGGGCCCAAAGTTAAAGAATCTGTTTTAGATCAGAGATGTGTATTGTAGCCGTTAAATCTATCGGTGACTGACCATGACGATGAGGCATGCTCTATACATTGATTTATGATGGAACAAATAAAAGCGAAAGCAATTAAAGTCAAAGTTTAAAGTTAAATGATAAGTTGAGATCAAGTGGAAGAATGTTAGAATAGATCTTAACCGAATTGGCCCAACGGCCAACTCGGACCCTTTGACCACGCCCTGATCGGGGGTGCTCAGCCACACAGGGCTGGTGGGCCCCCGTCGCGCAGCACACTATAATAGAGAGGTGGGGCGGGGCTCAAAGAGCGAGGTTCGCTGCCACCCCACCAGAAACCCTAACCGATCTAGAGGGGAGTGTTGTAAGCGACGGGAAGTCCACCGCCGTCGCCACTGCTCATCACCGTCATCGCATTTCACCGTCCTCTACCTCATCTGCCAAGACCAAAGGTATGGCCACTTCATTTCTCTTCTCCATCTTTCTCTCTCTCCAGTTAATGTTCCATGTGGATTATTCCAAATAGAACAGTTTTCCCCACTGATCTACTACTCTAGTTGATCCTAAAAGTACAACAGAGGTCACTTAACATTGTAGACACTAAGATTGAGATTATGGCTCCACTACATAGCTTCAGAGTTTGCCGTGTGCTAAATATAGACAACTGTGTCCCGATCAGCCTAAAGCATCTAGGAAGGTTGTTGCATCTCAAGTACTTAGCGATATTTGACACACCTGTTGATGAGCTTCCTAAGGAAATTGGACATCTCAAGTCTCTTCAAACACTGATATTAATCAACATTGGGCTAGATGAGCTGCCACCAGCTGTTTGTTCACTTACACAGCTGATGTGCCTGGTGGCTCTGGGGTTTAAAAGGCTCCCGGCTAACAGGATGGAGAGCCTAACATCCTTAGAGGAGCTAAGGTTAAAGGATGTAGTTGGCCGGAGTGCCACCGAGGACCTTGTGGTAGAGCTTGGCAAGCTGACAAGGTTGAGGGTGGTCACTATCATCTTCACCGTGGAGCTAAACGAGAGCATACATGAAGCTTTGGTTCAGTCTCTGTGTAATCTGCGGGAAATCGAGGAACTAGAGCTTTTTTCTAGATCAGGCGACCAGAAGGGATTTTTTTATTTTTAGTCCAAATTTGAAACAAATTTTAAATTTAACCCGCGTTTGAATTTTTTTAAATCTAACCCGTTTGGCCCCGCCACCATGTATGGCGGGGCAAATGCACTGAACCCCGCCATGCATGGTGGCGGGGTACAGGTCCCACGTGGCGGGTGACGTGGCATGCCACCCGGGTGTACCCCGCCATGATGCGTGGCGGGGTATGCCAAACCCGCCACCCATCATGGCGGGTTACACCCCGCCACCCATCATGGCGGGGCACGGCCTAAATAAAAGTCGCGCCCCACCACGCCCGCTCGGCTTTGCAGCCGCGCCGCCACCGTTGCCCGCGCCCCCAGCGACGCCGAGCCGCCGCCGGAGCCGCCACAGTCGCTCGGAGCCCCTCCCTCGCGCCCCGGCCGCCCCGGCCGCGCCCCGCCGCGCCCCGCCGCCGCGCCGTCCCCCGCGCCCCCTCTGCCGCGGCCCCACCGGCGCGTCCCCGGCCACCGCGCCCTCGGCCGCGTCTCTGGCCACCGTTCCCGCACCGCCACCCCGGCCGCGGACCGTCGCACCCTGGCTCGGCCCCCGCACGCCGCCGCCCGGCCAACCTCGTCACGCCGCCGCAACCCGTTTTACGGTAAATTTTTTTATTTTGTCGTTCCTATTATTTATTTGTAGTAAATATTATTAAGTTATTATTATTTATTTAGTTAATTATTTAATATTCTTTGTATTAAACGATTATTTAGTTATTTAATATTAGTTATTTAGATACTAAGTAAGTTAGTTATGTGGTAGGTAAGTAAGGTTAGTTAGTTAGTTAGTTATGTAGTAATTAGTGCTACCATATTGGTCAGTTGATAATCGGATGTCAAATCGTTTTGTAGATGGATTACGATGTAAGAGTTTTTTACGGAGGAAGTGTTAGGAGAGAGGATTGCCAGTTTGAGGATATGTATGAAGAATTGGAATGGTTTGATGGCACCCCTAGTTTCCGCGATCTATGTGACCGTTTGAGTTTGAAGTTTGGCGAGGCTTTCACACTAAAGGGTAGGTTCAATGTTGGAAAGAATAGGACACACTATGTGATGATGGACTTGTGCAACCAAGCAGAGTGGTCCCGATACAATAGAGTCATCCAAGGTTCGAATGTCGGCATGGCTGAGTTGGTGTTGGAGAATGTTGAAAATGAGGAGCCGTCCTTCGACAGTGGTACTCTAGGAGATTGTGGTGTGCAGATGCAATAAACTATGGAGAGTATGGACTTGGATGGTAATTTGATGCAGGAGCGGGTTCATTCTCCTCCAGTTGGTCATATAAGCAATGATTTTGATGTAGACGAGTTTGAACAGGAGGAGGAGGAGGCGGCAGAGGTGGAAATGATTGGTGATGATGTTAGCACTGATTCTGACGATTCAGGAAATGAGGAAAGAGGTCCACATGCTTGGCCCTTCTCGCACCATTTGTCTGATTTCGGACCGTCACATTGGAATTCTTAATGCAGCCGGTGAACACATTGATGGTCACCCACCCCTAGTGCACCGTTGGTGCATGCGGCATTTTGCCGCCAATTTCTGGTGGCGTCAACGCAAGAAGGATGTGGCTGACAAGTTAAAGGAGCTTTGTAATAAACGTACGGAACGCGAGTTCAACGAGACTATGGCAGAACTAGAGAAGATGCTCAACCAAGCTGGCAAGGCATGGTTAGACCAGCAGATGGAAAATAAAGCCAAGTGGGCATTAGCATATGATGAGGGCGGCTTCCGGTACGGCATCATGACAACAAACTCCTCTGAGTCTTTCAATCGTGTGTTCAAAGGCGTTCGATCTCTCCCAGTGTCTGGTATTAATGAGTTCTCTTTTAGAAAGTGCAATGAGTATTTTGTTAAGCGGTATGGCCTAGCCCTGAGGAATGAAGAGGAGCTTGGAAGATGGGGGAAGGCTGCACACAAATATTTGAAGG
This sequence comes from Saccharum hybrid cultivar R570, assembly GCA_038087645.1. Lineage (NCBI taxonomy): Eukaryota > Viridiplantae > Streptophyta > Magnoliopsida > Poales > Poaceae > Saccharum > Saccharum hybrid cultivar. The sequence goes on from JAQSUU010000681.1 coordinate 7,508,819, forward strand.
AGGCTAAGGAATTGGCCAAACAACAGGTTACCGAGGCTTATGGACGGGACATGCTTGTTTTCTACATACGAGCTAGAGGGGGCACAAACCTGGGCGGTGAACGATTTGGTGGGCGAACGTACCGTGTCGATCTTGATAAAATAGAATGCAGTTGCAACGTCCCTCAGATCATGCATGCCCCTTGCTCACACATGATCACCTCTTGTTGGCTTAGAGGTTTTGACCACACAGTTGCACCATACATGTCACCCTTGTATCTCCGTGCCAACACCCTCAAAGTTTGGGAGAAGAGTTTCGAGCCATACCTTGACGAGTCACAGTGGCCTCCATATTATGGTGAGGACTACGCGCCTTATTCGGACCTGAAGAAGGTAGGGAAGGGAAGGAGGAAGAAGAAGCGACTGAAAGGCGATATGGACAATATGAAAGGTTACGGCGCCGACATGTATGGTGGCGGAGACTTTGACGAAGAACGTGCGCAGAACCTTTGCTCCATTTGCAAGAATCCTGGTCATAACGCTAGATTTCATAGGCGGGCGAGACAAGAGGTGGTTTATATTGTAAACATGCATTTATGATATTTTAATCTTCAAATTTACTTGTCTTTGTTTTTTATAACGTTATTAATTGTTCTAATGTTATTAATGTTGTATTTGTTTTTTCAAACAGGCAGGTTCAGGGTTGCAAGATGGAGGCGCGGGCTCCTCATCCGCGCTTTAGCCTCATTGAGGCAGACTACGAGACCCCTAGAGATGGCAACGGGTACGTACCCGACGGGTAGTGCTCACCCGTATCCGTACCCGCAAAATTTTACCCGTCGGGTTACCCGTACCCGCATGCGGGTAAAAAAATAATTCCATACCCGTACCCGCCGGGTAATTCTCACCCGACGGGTAACCCGTACCCGATAACATACCCAAAAATTACCTAAAAATATCAAATAGTCACATGCAAAAATAAATAATTCTAAGCTTCCAACAAGTTACAAACATGCTAACAAATATTATTAGCATCATTACAACAAAGACAATCTACTAGAAATATAGTGGATGTCTCAATAGGCCAAATTCATGACTTATATGCGCTAAAATAACTGAGGTTGGCTAGTTATTTTTGCGGGTATGTCTTACCCGCGGGTATGCGGGTATGGGTAGTATACACCCGCACCCGTACCCGCATACCCGATGGGTATATGATTTTGCCCAATAACATACCCACGGGTAGAAAATTCATTTCATACCCGCCTCCTTATCGGGTAATACCCGTCGGGTACTCGGGTTTCGGGTACCCGTTGCCATCTCTACCCCTACACCCCTGGCGATGAGGCGACGAAGACCGCGAGACCCCTACACCTCTGGCGATTAGTAGAGTAGTCATATTTAGCAGGCGCCGGACACATGTTATCATAGTTATGTAGTGCTAAAACAATTAAATTATGTGTAGGTGTAGCAGCAGTACTCTACTTGGTTATTTCGATTGGACTAATGTAGTTGGTAACACTCGTTTAATCTTTGGCGTAAACGCAATTCTTCGTGTCATGGCTTCCGTAAACTTGCTGTAAATGGCTTCGTGGAATGGATGAATGGCCAACAACAAGAAGTGCCCGGACTTTTAAATGGGCGGGGCCAAACGGGACAGATGCTTTTATTTAGGCCGTGTCCCGCCATGATGGGTGGCGGGGTATAACCCGCCATGATGGGTGGCGGGTTTGGCATACCCCGCCACGCATCATGGCGGGGTACACCCGGGTGGCATGCCACGTCACCCGCCACGTGGGACCTGTACCCCGCCACCATGCATGGCGGGGTTCAGTGCATTTGTCCCGCCATGCATGGTGGCGGGGCCAAACGAGTTAGATTTAAAAAAAATTCAAACGCGGGTTAAATTTAAAATTTGTTTTAAATTTGGACTAAAAATAAAAAAAAATCCCAGAAGGGAACCACTGTATGGGAAGAGTGGGAGGCACCTAGGAAGCTCCGGCGCTTGCTTTTAAAAAACGGCATCACCTTCAGGCGGCTGCCTGGGTGGATCAACCGCCCCCGCCTGCCATGCCTCTGTTTCTTATCGCTGAGGGTGGACGTTGTTGAAGTAATGGACCTAGATCACCTGGTGAGGTTGCCAGAGCTGTGCCACCTGGAGCTCAATGGTTGGAGCTGGCCTCCAGGGTATACTGTTCCTATGGGCGGTTTCAGGAATCTGAGGTTCTGCTACGTGGACACTGCGCTCAAGTTCCTGGGCTCCATGCCAAGGCTGGAAGAGCTGCGGGTTCAAGTTTTTGCAGCATACTGGAGTTGGGTAGTAAGTGGTGAACCGATGGATAAGTTCCCAACAAAGCACGTAATTGAAGATCTTGACTTGGGCCTGGATAACCTCCTCTCACTTGAGCACCTCATCGTCACAGTCGACTGCGCGGGTGCTACTGAGGCAGAAGTGCAGGAGGTGGAGGCCGTGGTCATGCGTGCAGTGGAAAATCTTCCCAACCGTTCAACCATAAACGTACTACTGAAGCAAGAACATGAAGAATATATGTTATTTGACGAAGAAGAACAGGAGGATATGGTGAGGCGCTGTCTGTGTCGTCGCTTTGCTTCCAGTCTGTTAAAAAATATGTTTAATTATTATTTATTGCTACCGCTCTCCGCTCATATATGTTCGTGGGGAGTGGGGACTACTTGCTAACCTGTATACTGCATTCTACTCCTTGCAATTCTCAGCTTCAGCAACACATTGAAGAACATTTCAGAGTGCTCCAGTGGATAGATGAACCTGATGCTCGCTTCATCGTCCACCTGCGGTTGTACAGATGTCTTCAGAAAGCCGTTCTTTCCATCGACTGTGCTGGTGCCAGTGTGTGTGAGGTGGAGAAAGTGGAAGCAGCTCTCAGACATGCAGCCGAGCTTCATCATAACCATCCAACTATCCAACTGATCAGAATAAACACCGATTACATGTGTGATATGGAGGTAGCTGCCTGCCTGCCTCTGCCTGGATTAATTTTTTTTCCAGTAGTTAACGGAACCCTTAGGTTTGACCGTTTGAGTGACTTAGCACCAGCTGGAGGGTCATGATGATTGAAAATACGTTCTCACTGCATTTTTTTTTTTTTTTGCAAAGATATGTTCTCTTAATTATATGTTCGTGGGTACTACTTACTGACTTTTATATATACTGCATTCTGCTCCTTGCAATTCTCAGACTCACCACATAGAAGGACATTTCGGTGTGCTCGAGTTGAAGGATGAACCTGATGCTAGCTTCATCAACCACTTGCAGTTGTACCGACGTCTTAAGAAAGCCGTTATTTCTATCGACTGTACGGGTGCCAGCATGTGTGAGGTGGAGAAAGTGGAAGCATCTTTTAGACATGCAGCCAAGGTTCATCGTAACCATCCTACTATCCTAACTTATCAGAACGAACACTGACAAAATGGTCTCCTCATCTGACCATCCCGACACAGAGGTAGCTGCCTTGATTAAATTTTTTCAGTAGTTAATGAAAACCTCAGCTTTAGCTATATAACTTACCACCAGCGCTTATTTTCCCTTCCCAAATTACTCCAGCTTGACGACGATCAGGATGATTCACCAAATAATTTGCTTTGCAAACTGCAGCTTGACGACAAGCGCCACGACCTTCCTCAGCTTGGCTCCACTGCGCTTGTCTTCTCCATTGGCGCCGGCTCAGAGGAAGATCATGACAGCATGGCTCGTAAGCGCTGTGCCCGCCGCAAGCGCGCGATTGGCAGCGCCCGCAAGCTGAGGCCCAGCACCAGGCTGGCTGAAAAGGAGCGCCCAAACTTCCAAGACCGCGTCGACTTCTCTGGTGCATCTCAACCCATCCGTCAGGCCCTCTTAAAACCCCATCTCCTCTCTAATCCTGATCTTCCCTCAGGTGACGACGACGATGATGATTCACTAGATAATTTGCTTTGCAAACTCCAGCTCAGGAATTGATAACTCTGTTTGTCCAATCCTTCCAACCCAGCAGGTACGTGCATGCCAGTCTGCATGTATAATCACTCCAAATTTTCTTCCTCTATCAATTTATCACGATTCACTGTCAAACATGTATACGTGTCAGTATGTATAAAGGATGTGTTTTTACATGTGCATGCATGGTTCATACATACATGTTTTCATCAGTGTTGGAACTCTGAAAGTCCGAATGTGCGCAAACTGAAGGTACTGAGTTCTGAATAGATTGAGTGATTACATAATAATGCTGCATAGACCATCCCAATGCCAAAGAGAAAAATGGGTATCCATTATCCAACAATTATCTTATACTATATAATGAGTGGTTGGTTTGTATTTTGCTGTCCTAATAATATGTTAATATATTGGGTATATGTGCATCTCTTAACCCCTTCCTTTTATGCTCATAAGAAAATTGATTTGTAACTTTAAGCACCACCATCGTTGAAGATTATGGCAGCCGGTAGATTTGGGACCAATCAATCTAGATCAGACGATGCTAGCTAATGGATGGGTCAGGGGTGGTTCTTTTTAGTTTCTTGTTGTGTTCTTTTTTTCGCTTGCCCTTTTTTTATCTTAAAGACTTAAACCCATGCTTCTCCTTAATGAAAAAGAATGTGCTCAGCAAGTTCTCTAACTTTAGGCAACACCATTCTAGAGCATAATCGCCAACAGCTTTTTGGTAGACAATCTATGAGTTTTCAGTTACTAGATGTATGCTCAATTTCCTTCTTTTTTGAAACAATGTTTTCAAATATTTTTCAAGCTACTTTGGTTGTTCATATTTCAGCTGTAGACATCAAAGTTTGGTACAAAAGCTGATTCATAGATTACTTGTGCTGAATAGCTAGCCAACTGAAACGCACCACGTATGCTAATCAAATCAACTTCCTTATGTCAGCCCTGATAAAAAGCGTGCTAATATCTGGAAAATAAATGTTAACAGGTTAATTGGTCTGATAGGTACTAAGATGTTTTTAAGTGAAATGATCTAATCAAAGCACCATGGGGAACAAATATATTATGTACCTGGAAGGCGGTTATGTTTTAATCTTGTATTAGTGTTTTTGCTAGATGAATTGTTTTGGATTAGGCGTGTTCCTTGGCAAAACCACCTATCTTATTATGCTTTGCTTGAAGAAATTCTGCGATTACATTTTTCTTTACATGGTTGCTCCATCCTTTGCTTTTCAACTTTTACTATATATGCAAATAAATATTTCAGGTAAATGTGAGTTGTTTAAGTACTGAAGAGACAAGTCCCATTCAGCAAGATGATTACAAGCATTTGAAGGGCTTGTTAGATTTGTCGTTCTTAGTCTAAAATCACATTGAAGAGGCAGGTGAACCACAAGTGATGCAATTTATGTGTGATCTATATTTGCCTCTATTTTTATAAGATAGGTCATATATTTCCTTGAGAGTGATCTTGATTGATTTTGTGTGAAGTGTATTTTTAATGACATGGGTCATGTATTTCCTTGGAAACGACCATGAGAGTTTGTATGTAAAATAACTTAAAGTATCCCCTGAGTTTTCATCTAAATTACTCATATATGCCTTAATAAGAACGCATTGCAGACATGCAGTATACCGTACTACCAGATTAGCATCTTTGTACTCTTTAAATAAATTTGCTAACTTGGGGTGCATCTGCTAGTCTTCCAGTATCAACATCAAAGGTTCAGTAGTGATTTGCAGTACGACATCAGAGGTGTACCGGAGCTATCCAATGGGTTCACTGGAATTTCCTGATGAGGCGGTGTTTGAGGCACGATGAAACTACAGAGCAACAATCAGTCAGTCCTTCCTGCCCTCTTTTTTTCCCCAAAGAACTCACTAATAGGAAAGTTGTTTCAGTAAGTCGGGAACTAGACATTACAAGATGATAAAGAGCACAAACGCAAACTTGTCTTCCTAGAGAAGCCCGTAACACCAAGCAGTTCTCATCTCACTGTTGAAGATGTCAGCAAGGTTTATTTGAAGACCATGTATGCTGGGTGTCAAGGTTATGTTCCTCCAAGTCCAAGCAATTTTCTTTTCGGTTCGGCCCATGCGTGCACAACTCCACGCCAGCCTATTTTTGGGCTTAATTACAAGCCTAGGCCTATACAAGGTGGATGTGCCAGGCCAGGCCCGAGGCTCGAGGCCGATGCCGATACATGTCTCAATTTCCCAACCTTTTCTTGGGCTTAATTACGACAAGCACATGCGGCTTTTTTGTTAGGCCCTTTGTTAACATGGCCCAGGCACCCCACTGCCCGGCGCTCGAAGAAAAAGAGGCTCCAGTTGAAGCCACGCGCAAGCTCAGAGACTTCACAGAATTTCGACAAGCTACCAAGGTCGTAGTTTTTTTTAGAGCTTAGGCAAAGACAACATCCTCTTCTCAGCAATCTCCCATATGATCACTCCCAAGGTCCACAACTGTCAGAAGATTTGTAAACCTGCAAGAACATGAATTTAGCTCGTAGACTAGTTAAACTCAGCTTCATAGAATTTTGAACCATGCAGCTAAGACATCAGTGATGGGTAATCCAAGACAGCAAGTTTCAACACAAGAACAACACAAGAGGAAGGAAAATAAAATTGTACTGGACGGTCCACAAAGATGGAGGGAAGAGCCACGACCATTTTGTTTCGGCAACAAAAGCAAGTATGTATCCAGCTCAAATTTCAGACCACAATACTAACATGCGTGTGGTGCTACCACTTGAGACTCGAAGAACAAGCTAGCCTCTCAAGACGGTCTTGAAGGCAAATCATTGTTTCAACAGTATTCGTTCTTAGACTACTACCACTACTCTCCAACATTGCAGAACAAAATTAACAAAAGAGCATTGATTACGGAAGCTTGTTTTTTTCTCTCCAGTGGATCACTCAAGACAGATGACCAGCCATATATGAGCACCATTGTCATTGGTGTAGACAGAGAGCAACACACTTGTATCATTACTAGAGTTTTCCAACGGAGTATGAAATCCTTACTACAAGTTTTCAGAATCGACGACTTATCAACTACTGGTTCTCATTTAAAAACAATGGCAGTAACTAACTACTCATATGTTGGGTCAGCCCAATAGATAGGTACTACGTACACCATTCTCAACGTTTTTGGGTGTTGGGCCAGTGGATCGATCAGCCCACAAAATCCTGGTCCCTACCTCCACATTCCATTTCCATGCAGTTGGCATAAGTATGTTTCTGCACATTTCACATGGCATAACGTGTGCCCACAAAATCCTGAGCCCTACCTCCACATTCCTGTGATGCACATTTCTGCACATTTCCAGGCCAGCCGCTTGCTGCTTTCCTTTTCACTTTTACCCTCCCAGATTTCCACACCGGATTTCCTCGCGGGCTCGCCGCCACAGTTCGGCAGTTCGCCACACGCAAAGATCTCGTCACTTTTCTTTCTACAAATTCCATCCCCTTTTGTCTCTGCGATCCCCCGAACGCTATTTATGGCCCGCTTGGACCTAGCGCCTGAATGTATGTCACAACTCACAAGGTCTGTATATGAATTTTCCATATCATGTAGAAAAAAAATATAGGATTTAGGAACAAGAATAAACAAACCCCGCTTGCCACGTAGGGCCTTGCTTGTTGGAGATGGGGAAGGCCAGACAACAGCCGAGTGAGGTTCAGAAATTCCGATCGATCAAATGTTCACCACCACCAGTTATGTATGGAGCTCTTCCCCCTGTGTAGCGCTTGGCAAAAGCAGCACATGATAGAGGAAGAGGATACAATGCAACATGAACCATCCCTGTCACTGTCAGATATATTCAGATGAGGATGAAACCGAGCCACACCACTGTGTCTGTGGTAATGCTAGTAGTGTAGTGTGGAGGTGTGGTGTGCCTACTGTACTCTTCCTTCCAGCAAGGGAAATCAAAATTCAAATGGGGGACTTATTAGACTTGGCACGTCCAACGACCACGCCCGACTGTCACCATCACTCCCCAAAAACCCAATCACAGCCTTTTTATGCTTGCATGCAGGCCAAACCAAAGGCTGGACTCAGCTGAGCAACAATCCCCCCAGGGTAGTGTCTTTCCAGTCAGTATACTAGCGTAGCGTCTTTCCAACCTGCCCTGGCAGTAGAGAACAAGAGACAACAGGGCACGGCTTGTGCTGTGAGTAAAAGGACTGCTCACTGCCATTATTGCCGTCGCTGGGCCCTGCTGGGACAAGAAAAGATAGCGAAATGATTTCCGGGCAGACCACAAAAGGTTTGGACGGAGAGCCTTTTGTTTGAGCCTTTGAGGAGAGAGACCCATGCATGCATGCCCCAAGCCCAGCCCGGCCCCATCATGGCAATTGGCAATGCCAAACTGCCAATGGCATGCAAGAGAGGCAGGCAAAGCAAGTTCACGTCCTTATCCTCCTTCCCTTCTCTCTACTACTACTAGTAGGACTGAATGCTTTGCCTCCCTCAACAACTCTCCTATCCACTCCCAACTCCATGACCATACCATGCATGTGTTATCAGAGGACAGTCCTGCAAACGGCCTGTGCCTGTTGTGGTGTGGGGGCATGGCTTTGATGATGAAGCCTGATGATGTTTTCCAACAAGGATTAATTGGCTCATAACTCACTTTGGAAATCTGACTAGTAGGAACTTAGCAAGCAAGCTAATTAAGCTAGCTAACAAGGCAGGTACCATACTACTGATGTGAGCAACGAAATGTGACTAACAACAATTCCCTCTTACTCCTAATAGCTTTGTGCCCACTTCTCATCTTAGGCCCCGTTTGGTTTGAGTATGTTAAAGTTTAACTCTCATCACATCAATGTTCCCTCAAATGCATGGAGTAATAAATGTAGACTAATTGCATGCATGTCGGCACAGATTAGGAGTAATTTACGAGACGAATCTATTAAGCCTAATTAATCTAAGATTGAAAACTTTTTGTCAAATAAGATGAAAGTGCTACAGTGTTTGTTAAACTTTAACTCCTCCAACCAAACACCCCCTTAGTGACATCTGCAAACTAAACAAGGCAGACCCCATCTCAGCGACATCTGCAAACTTTATTTATTATGTATTAAACAAGACACACAGACAGTCAACTAGTGAAATGAGATTATCGCATGAATGAATGAATGATGGGATGGTGAAGTAACAAAACACCCTCTCCTCTTACATTACATATTCTGGATGGATACAATGTAATGTAATGTGACCTCATCATCATGCCAATGCCTCGTTTGGTCAACATGTCCAGGGAGCAAGAATTGACAACCTGATGATCTCATGGAAGTAAAGGTGAAAAGGATGTTAAAAGTAGGCAAAATGCATATATATCCACACCAAAAAGGGCTCAACTTCTAATACGTACATGAGTAGATCATCCAGAACTAGCTTTAGAAATGGACTACAGCTACATTGGTTACTTTATTTGCCCACCCCCAAAGAAAAATATACTACTGCCTTGGTCTGTAGTTGCCTAACTTCTCAAATTTTTCTGGAGAAAACAGTAAAACACTCTCCTAACAGTAGCAAGAGTTTACACTAACCTGCATAAAGAGCACCATATATATTGTACTCCATGGTTAAGAGCTCCTCTATGTAATGATGATGGAGAAATAGGACTAGTCTGACAGAACTTCTAAGCAGAACCTTTCAAGAAACTAATTAATAAGCTCACATCAGTAACTGTCACTGTGAAAGAGATCAGGCATCTAGCAATTACTAATTAGTGATCAGAGTGCATGTTTTCATTTCCTTTTCTCAGAATTGAGAATTGACCCAATTTGCATTGATGAGCTGCTAGCTAGCTAAGAAAGATGCAAAAGAACAATTAGGCCGAAGAAGAACCTCTAGAAGTAAGTAAGCTCTAGTAGCAGTAAAATAAAATGCCTTTAGCTCTGTAACAATAAGGCTAGTAATCTCAGCTTTTAACGGCACGGGGCCTGATGAATCGGGCGCCAGGCGGAGGCGGTGAGCAGGCAGAGATCCTTCCACCCGAGCTTGAGCGCGCCGTTCTCCTCCACCAGCGTGTACCCGTCGGAGGGGAACATCCCCAGCAGCAGCGACGCCTGCGCGGCGGCGCCGCCGGCGAGCGAGGCCGCGCGGAACCCGGACTGCGCCAGCTTCTCCCGCCAGCTGCCGATGAACTTGACGTCGCCCGTGCGCGCGGGGCCGCCGACGGCCAGCACGTTGCGGATCTCCCGCGACAGCAGCTGCTGCTCCACGACGTGCCGCTCGGGGCTGTCCTCGCCGTAGCTCGCGTCCAGCGAGTCGAACAGCGCCGAGTAGTAGTGGATGGCCTCCACGAACCGCGCCAGGAAGGAACCCGACTGGCTCAGGTCCTGCTCCACCATTGTCACCACCTTCGGGGCCAGCCTGGTGAATGTGAATCAGTCAGTCAGTAGGTGCATTTGGTGGCCATTACTTCGATGCAGCGGCAGGACGAGACGGCTCAAGCAGCAGTTAGCATTTTAATGATGCATCAGATCAACAATGAATTGGAGTTTATCTCATGTAACCTCTCCTCTAAAGTACACATTGGGCAGATATGTACTACTAGCAGTCAATCAACAAAACTAGCTAGGGCCACGTTTAGATTGTGAAAAAATTTCAACCCGATGAATAGTACCACTTTCGTCTTATTTGACAAATATTGTCCAATCATGGACCAACTAGGCTCAAAAGATTCATCTTGTGATTTTTAACTAAACTGTGTAATTAGTTATTTTTTTACCTACATTTACTACTACATGCATGGGTCCAAAGATTGATGTGATAGAGAGAGAGTGAAAAAATTTCAACTTTTGGAGTGCATCTAAACAAGGCCTAGCTAGAGATTTGAGAAACCTTAACACATTTGATAAGCTTTCGAGTTTAGCAGCTTAGCTTCCTGATCTGATCTGTAGTGTGATGAGGAGATAATGATTAGTGTATAGTACGTACTAGGAGAGAAGATGACAGGTATTCAATTCAGTAATCATGATTTTGGCACTATGGACTAGAAAGTTGAGACCTTTTGGCTTGGAAAGTTGGTCATGATGGTAAGAACTTTCAGCTCGTTCCTAGTGATCCACTAACCAAATGCAAGCACGGTCGGTCTTTTGTGGTTCTCGGATCACCACAGGAGCATTTGTATATATACAAGATCCAACCTTTTTAGCCTACATAGAAAGTTGGTCATAATGACGAGCTTTTTGAGCTCCAAAACGCAATTTTTTTACTAGTTAGCCAACTGACGGATCGTGCTTGTACCGGATGTACGGCGACTGATGCCTGCTCCGTGCATATCGCAATGCCACATTAGTTAATTAACTATGATGAAAGCAAGCAAGAATGCACGATGGATTGGAATTTGGAAATGGAGGAGTATTCTGCTGGAGTTCTCCTACTACCTTTGGATAAGCCAGAGCGTGTTGGAATCGGAGCCGGTGACGTCGTAGAGCGAGTGGTGGAGCCAGTGGACGGCGACGGCCTCGCGGCGCGTGACGCCGAGCTTGTCCGGGTCAACATTGCCGGCCTTCTCGGGGACGGCGCAGAACTCGAAGGGCAGGCCGAGCGTGTCGGCGAAGTCGGAGAGGCGTTTCCCCGTGGCCTGGAGAGCGTCCATGGACGCGCCCAGGCCGGTGAGCCGGACCCTGGGCGGGCCGCCGGGGCGGGAGGCGAGTATGTGGAAGAGCCCCGGCCACTGGAGCCCCTGCATGATGTCGAGGTCGATGATGTGCACGCGGTCCTCCCGCTCGAACGCCTCCTGGATGGCCTGGTTGGCGGTGAAGTGCGAGAACTTGACGAAGGGGCTGATGCCGTTGAACACCTGGAACGCGGCGGCGACGCGGCCGCCGTGCAGGCGCGCCGCGACGAGGTTCCCCGGCGGCAGCGGCGCGTAGATGCCCAGGCAGGAGCTGACGAGGCGCGCCGACATGGCCTCCGCGAAGTAGGCGGCCACGCGCTGCGTGGAGGTGCCGAACGGCGTCGCCAGCTCCGCGATCTCCAGCAGCCACCGGTGCGCGTCGTCAAGGTTGTCCGCGTTCACGGCCTCCGCGCACTGCAGCAGCAGGGTGAGCAGGTGGAGCCCTTCCTCGTCGCGCTGCCTCCGCCGCTGCTCCTCCTTCCGCTCCTTGGCGGCCGCCGCGGCGGCGGCGGCGGTCTCCTCCGCCGTCGGGGCCTTGGGTGACTGCGACAGCGCCGGCGGGTTGTTGGGCTCCTGCTCCTGGTGCTGCGGACACTGCTTGTCCGCCGAATGAAGGGGCGCCAGCGGTGGAGCGGGAGGCAGCGCCGCGGCGACGTGCGGGGCAGGTGGGTGCAGCGGCGCGGGGTCGGCGGGGGCGAGGAGGGAGCGGAGGCGAAGTTCGAGGAGGGAGGCGAGGCTGGGGTTGCAGGGGTGGATGATCTCGCGGACGTTGTGGATGAGCTGCGCCACGGACACCCCGGCCCCACCGCTGCTCCCGATGATGTCGCGGATGATGCCGTCCACCCACGCGGTCGTGGAGGGCGCCGCCGCCGCCACGTCGGCCGCCTGCGCGTGCGCGTGCGCGTGCGGGTGCGCCGCGGGGACGTCCACATCCGCAGCCTGGTGGTGGTGCGCGTGCGCCTGGAACTGGTACGCGGGCGGCAGCTGGTGGAGCTGGGTGGGCAGCGCGGGCAGCTGCGCGCTGGTGGAGGACGGCGGCGGCGCACCAGCACCGGTAACGGCGGCACCGGCGGTGACGTCGGAGAGGTCGCCCGTGACGTGGCGTCGCGGCGGCGGGAGGTCGACGTCGGGCGCGGGGCGCTTGCGGACCATGGCAGCGGCGGAGGAGCAAGGTTCTTGTTGCTGGCCTAGGTGGTGGTGGTGGAGGACTTGTAGGAAGTGGTGTTGGGATTGTTGGGGGAGGAGCGGCGGCAGTAAGGAGGGGGCGGTGGCGGTGGCATGAGTAGCGGCAGTAAAAGAGGCTGGTGCGGCGGCGGCGGAGGAGGACGAGGGGAAGAGGAGGAGCGAGGAGGAGCCCATCTAGAAACGCCAAGAGCAAGCCGCCGCGCGCATGGCGATCGGTCGGGCAGCCCAGCGCTGCGCCTGCGCGGGGGGGTGAGCAGCGGTTTTGTTTATGTGGCTCGGCGCCGCACCTGCACAGCACCACCAGTCCGGAGTCCGGACTCGGGATGAGTAGAGGAGTAGATGGACGGCGGCGAATGCGGCGGGAGGAGTGAAGAGGAAGACACCGGCGGGAGAGGACCAAGCGCGTCAGCACAAGCGCTTGGGTTTGCAGGGGATGCTGGCATGCTGCTGCTGCTGCTGCTAATTTATGCACGCGCCGCAGTTAGGATTAGGATTAGGGCTGTTTCGTCAGAGGTGTTAAAGTTTAATAAACACGGTAGTACTTTCGTCTTATTTGATAAAAAATTTCTAATTTTAGACTAATTAGGTTTAATAGATTCGTCTCGTAAATTACTTCTAATCTGTGCCGACATGTATGTAATTAGTCTACATTTAGTACTTCATGTATTTGTCGCAATATTGATGTGATAATGAAGGGGCCTTAAGTAGGATTTGCTTGCCCTTGGGCTCCGTGTTTACCTGCCTCCTTTCTACTAGTACCACACACTTTACAATTTTATTAACGGTGGAGTATCCTTGTAAAAAATCTTGTACTATCTCTGTGGCCAGCAAAATGAGGGAAAACGAAGCAAGATTATCACTAGTTTGTACTCCTCAGCGGCTCACCCCCACAAAAAAAAGTAATTCAAATTGAAACACAAAATGAGGGGGAAAACGAGGCTAAGATTATCACTGGTTTGTACTCCCTCAGCGGCTCAGCCCCACAAAAAAATATATAAATTGTAGGTTTTAGATAAGTCAAACGTTATTAAGTTTGAGCAAATTTGTATAAAAGAATAGTATCCAGATCTATATCTTAAAACAGTTTTACTATAAAAATGTATTTTATATTAATCTAACGATATTTATTCGATCGGCATACTAAATTTTAGTATTTTCTTGTATAGGTTTGGTTCAACTTAGTGCATATTTGGAATGTGAGAATTTTTCTCTATTTCTTCGTTTTTCCTGTGAAATTGAATTGGTTTCCGTGAATTTCTTACATGATTCCTACAAAAATCCTGTGTTCTAAACAGACTTTTAGATTTTTTTTTTCTTTCAAGAAGTGAGAACTACATTCTTTTTAGGATAGATGGAGTATTATATTCACTACTACAAAAAAGATTTAACCTTTTAAAAACACCATCCAAGGCAGGCAAGAATTTCAACCACCTGGCATTAACCGATGCGTTCATTTTTCATTAACCGCCTCGCAAAATCGATTTACGGAGATGGTTAAAAAATAATCACCTCCTAAAATCTATTAACCGAGGCGGGATACCCCTATTTTCAGAGGTGGGCCACTTATAAGACCCGCCCCGGTTAATATCCCCGAGGCCCAGCAGGCCTAGGCAAGGCCCGATAACGCTTCATAGTATATATACATGAAACCCTAGCCACCCCTCCCACTCCCTCTCAGCCGCACCGCCCAGCCCCCTCCGCTCTTTCTCTGACTCACCCCTCCCTCTCTCCGACTCGTTCTCTCCTCTCCCGGCAGCGCCCCCTCCTCGCACCAGCGCCGCACGCGCCCGCCCCTCTCCCCAACATGTCGTTCCCCCACCGGTCCTCCACGGCGGCTCTCCCCCACCACTCCCCCACACGACATCCAGGAAGGAGGAGGCGGTCCTCCACGCGCCCCTCTGGTCCTCCACGGCGGTCCTCCCCACGCGCCCCACTCCACCACGCCCCTCAGGTCCTCCACGGCAGCGCGGGGCGGGGCGACTCCCGGTGGCCGGCGTGGGGATGGCGAGCGTGGGGGCGGCCGGCGCGGCGCGGGGGCATGGCGGTGCGGGCGCGCGGGCTCTGCGCGGCGCGGCGGTGCGGGCGCGCGAGGCCTCCCGGCAGCGGCACGCGGTGGAGGCGCACGGTGGCGGCCCCTTCCTTAGGCTTGTGGTCCCCTTCCCAAGGCTCGCGCGTCAGTGGCACACGGTGGCGGCCCCACGACGGCAGATCTGGTGGCTAGGGACCGTGCAGGCGCAGATCCGGTGGCGTCCCCACGACGACGACCAGATCCAGCGGTGGCGCACGCGTGGGTGCCGGATCCGGCCAGTGGCGGCGTAGGGAGGCTGGTGGATCCGACGAGCGGCATCGCAGGTGGATCCGACGAGCGGCGGCGCTTGGATGGGCTTAGCGGGCCTCGTCGATGGGCTCAGCTGGCCCCATTGACGGGCTCATTGGATTTTTTGTTTTTTTTTATTTTATTAACCGAGGCGGGCATCCAAAATGCCTCGGAAAAGGCCACGATTAACCGTGACCTTTGGTCCGAAGTGGTTGGCCTGCCCGCCTCGGAAAAGCCCTTTTGCCCGCCTCGGTTGTTGTTTTCTGTAGTAGTGATTGTTTCAAATAATCTAGTAAATTTCTTTTTAGGTAAGTTACCGAGAAATGACATTTTGGATTATCCACACGGTCTCCAAAGACACAATTTTGATGGTATTTTTCTATACTCCTTTCGTCCATAAAACTTGATATTTTAGAATTCAAAAAAATGTCTCAAATTACATTCTTTCTAGGACATATGGATTGTTTCAAATAATCTAGTAAATTTCTTTTTAGGTAAGTTACCAAGAAATGCCATTTTGGATCATCCACAGGGTCTCCAAAGACACGATTTTGATCATATTTTTCTATACTCCTTTTGTCCATAAAACTTGATATTTTAGAATTCAAAAAATGTCTCAAATTACATTCTTTCTAGGACAGATAGAGTATTATATTGTTTCAAATAATCTAGTAAATTTCTTTTTATGTAAGTTACCGAGAAATGCCATTTTGTATTATCCACACGGTCTCCAAAGACACAATTTTGATTGTATTTTTTCTATACTCCTTCCGTCCATAAAACTTGATATTTTAGAATTCAAAAAACGCCTCAAATTACTTGATGTTTTAGCTCTTGAACAATAGATTTAACCACATTAGTTTGAGATTGTGGTCTGCATGCCTTCATGCATTACATTCTAATAATGAGGGATTATTCCTTAATTAGCAAGGTTCAACTTTAATATATAGGGGGTAATACATTGGTAATTAATGTTGAGCACTAATATATCCTCAAAGTCCTAAAACACCATTTTTTTAGGACAGAGGTAGTAAAAAATATATTTGTAAAGAGCATTACTCCCTCCATTCCATAACATTTGTCATTTTAGTTAATCTCACACTAGAGTAATAAGGACAGATATGTCCTAATTAAGTTCATCACAATGTTTAGGTTGTGTTTGGGACCATGCATGTATCTTGTGGTGAGAGTTGAGGGAAGCAGAGAATCCCACCTAATGCTGCATGATTAATTTTCTCGATTCTTTGTTGTAATCATGCCTGACTCAACCTTTACGTATCGCGGCTCGACTAACCGATGACATGATCAGATATTGCTGTCCAAAACACGGTCTCAATGGCTTGCATCGCCATTGGCAGGTGCATTTGGCCAAAGACACGTGTTTGTATGTTGCAACTATATTGATGAATATTGGGAGTCAAGTGATCCTTTGGCACGTGAGAGAGAAATAATTTGAGAACAAACCTGAATATAAATAATCCAAAAAAAACTCCACAATTTGGTCTGTCAGAAACATGTGGCATTTTAGATACCCACGTGGCTCAAAACGTGGGTTTGGCTCGTATTTTTTATGTAAAATTGTTTATAGAGTGTACTAAAATTGTACTAACGTAAATAAAACAACGTTACATGACAAAACTACTCATGTTCACTTCCAATATCAAAAATCAATGCAGTAAAAAGATATAGTATCAACTACAAAACTGAATTATTATGACTAGACAGAGTACCGTCATATGAGTATTGTACAATTATCACAACTATCATGTGAGGGCATTTCACACGTGTGAGTACTCATGTTCAAAGGAAAAACAAAATCAAAAGAGGGGCCGGATAATCCTAGAGTTTTTTTTTTCTTTTTCTGTTATACAGTGTAACGGTGCCACATGAATGACTCTCCAAGCTTGACGTAGTGGTCTGCTTTCTTTCTTTGATCTCTCTAAGGCTCTAGCAGTCTCAAATCAAAACTTCAATCTCAGCAAAAAAAAAAATATTACAAACGGGAGATAATAAAAGCCTAAAACCAATATCAGTCAGTCACGTTACGAACCTTGTTTGGGGTTCCCTCCGACCCCCGTTGACATCCATCCAACGTCGTCCTCAAGCTAGCTCTCCTCTTTTCTTTGTGTCATTTCATCTCCACCTGCTCTTGCCTTTCTACCAGATCTCATCTATGAAAAACCGCTTCTTCCTTATATATCGTCCCCTGTTTTATGCTGCCCTCTTTTTCCTGTGCTCTACTCCTATATAGCTTTGAATGGAAAAAAAAAGAGTAAAATGCAAGCTGGCTGAGCACGTACATCCACGACCTGATCAGTGCAATTTGAATAAACATGCTGAGTACATGTTGGTTAGGGAGGTTTGGACCTCAAGTGACCTGCACAAAAAGAAATACTAGGCGGGTCTCGAATAGGAGGCTGATGCAATCCAATTTTTTTTAAATGATATCTGAAAGAAATTGATTTTATATGTTTTAAGTGAAACCACTGTAACTTGTAAGATTGGCTAAAATGTTTATTTATAATACTAGGTAAGTATAATCTATTAGATTTTTAATTGAGTACATGTTCATAATACACCCATATGGCCACTCAGGTAGAGTGTTGTTATTTTTGTACTCCCTCCGTTCCAAATTATAAGTCGCTTTAACTTTTTTGGTACATAGAATTTGCTATATATCTAGACATATATTATATCTAGATGCATAGAAAAATAGATGTACCAAAAAAGTCAAAGCGACTTATAATTTGGAACGAAGGGAGTAGCAATCTAGTCAAACTTAGGATACTTTGACTTATTGTTCAGGAGCGGAGCATCTAAAAGATCAATTTCTTTTTGGAACAGTGATGGTACATATATAATTTCCCTTTTCTCAAATTAGAAGATGTTTTGGCTTTTTCTAGAAACATTGTTTTACTGTGTATTTAGACATAATATACATATAAGTGTATAGCAAAAGCTATGTATCTTTAAAAGTCCAAATGTCTTAATACATTTGCCAAATCTAAACATTCAGTATGCAACTTATTACTAGTTGGTTTGTTAATACAGTAAAATCCCAACGACCGCCAAGAAGTAAGGCAAAATAAAGGAAAGCGGGGAGGAATTAAGTTTGTTATTATGAAAGCATGTTTCATGGTTGATCTATCAGCATCAGCATTATGTCGTCGTCAGTTGGTAGTGAGATTGTTAGATGGTGATGGCCAAATCGTGAGACGTTTGACTTTTTTTTTCCAGGATTGCACACATACTAGTATTACGTTTTGTTCCCGCTAGTTGACTTTTTTTATTCAGGATTGCACACATACTAGTATTACGTTTTGTTCTCGCTAGGAAAAATACTTGTTTTGACTTTGGACTACTATATATTGTTAATGGTCTTGCAGGGAAGTTTGTGATGTGAGGCGAGGATGGCAGCTTTTTGTACTTTGCTATATCACTGTCGGTTTAAGCCAACAAACCGACAGTGATAGCACCACTTCACCGTCGGTTTGTGGCTAGAACCGGTAGTAAGGTTCTAATTTTGAAGCTTAGAACCGGTAGTGAAGGGTTATCATTGTCGGTTCACAATAAACCGGCACTGATGGTGCTGACAGTGAATGTCGAACTGTAGTAGTGCATGGGTCCTTTTAACATTTTTCTTCTGTTCCTGTTCCTCCCTCGCTCGCTTTTGAGATCCTTTTGGAACGTGAGATTTTTCTATATTTTTTTGTTTTTTAAAATAAACTGATTTTCTGTAAAATCTCTATACAATTATTGTGAAATTCCTGCGTTCTCCAAGTTTTTAGCAATAGAATCATATCATCACCATCATCAAATCGATCACCTTGACCTACCTTGTGAGAGTAAGGTCGGTGCGAGGAAGATAGGCAAGAGAGCCGAGCCGTTGTATCTGTATTCTAGGACTAGGAGTACACAAGTCTGTTTGGATGCTACCCGTCACTCACCATAGCTAAGGTATGGCGGCACCATCGCCACACCTGTGTGGTGGGAAAATCGGTGCCACACCCCTAGTGCGATGAGAATAATAAGGAAGATTTTGCTACGTTGTTCTCGTGCTCGTGCCTACCTTATCTGGCTTCTTCTCAACCAAGCAAATTAAATTATGCTGCAACACTGTAGCTACAATGTGGCAAGTGAAGGCGGGGAACCAAACACCCTCTGCGTTCCGAGCTGGAGATGTGCATTGCAGCGAGATGGATCAGCGCCATCATTCTCTGGTGTCCCCAACTCTCCATGGCTGTCTGCCCCTCTCTTGCATTATTCTCTAGTGCCCCCATCGGTTTATGAATCACCGTACGTTGTTCACAGTTTATGACCTATTTTGTGAACTAAAAAACAAGATCCATGCAATGCAATGGCTGGCGAGTGTGCGTGTGGGGCTTGACCCATTGAGCACGTACTACAGTGTGTATAACCACGCTGGTGGATGCTTACAGTTTGTTCCGCGGTCGCCCGCATGCTGGGTGGTGGTTTGCTGGCCCCTGGGACCCTGCTGATGCGTTGCGAGCGATTGCAATGCACTGATGCAGCACGCTGTCTCTGTCTGCTGGTACGTACGTGGACCTGCCTGCCTGCCTGCCTGCCTGACCCCGTTCACTAGTACAGTACATACTCCACGTGAGTGACGGTGTGCCCATTGCTGATGCATGTCTGTATGTAGCACGTGTGTGCAAACTTTTACGAATTTGCAAACTTTCCATTCCACGTGAGTAACCGGAGTCTGAGTTTTGACACTCCTCTCACTCTTTGGGTTGGGGAACATCTTTTTTTTTGAAGAGTCAAGATGTTTTAAGTTTCGCTAAACATGTAAAAAAAGTACTAACACTTACATGACCGAATCATAAAAGTGTATTTTTTTAATATATCTGTTTGGATTTTGGACTCTTAAACATTTAACAATATATTTTTCTATTAACTTAATTAAAATTAAGGAAGCCTGATTCAATTCGAACCTAAAATGACAAACGGAAGCAATCTCTATATTATATATCCCCGCACATGCACTGCTAGAGAATTTGCAAATGGAAATGAATCCCTTGGCACTTGGCAGAGTACGTAGATTGTGTAATGAACTAGGAGTACTCCTACACCAGCAGTACCCTATAGTTGAGGAGTACTGTACTGGACGTGGAAAGAAAAGGCAAGCAGCAGGCTACAGGCTACACTGCATAGGCGGGGCTTGTGGTGCATGTGCATCGTGGATTGGACCCCGGCCGGCTTTCGGCCTGTTCGTTTCGCTGGTTTATTGTGCTGAAAGCACTGTTCGCTGGTTTGTTGTGAGAGAAAAACACTATTGAATGACTGCTGATTCTGCTGATAAGTCCAAACGAACAGGGCTTGCCGCCGCTGGTGTCTGTCTTCCTTCTTCACCTGCATGCATGCGCAAGCACTGAAGCACAGCATATGCATGTGCGATGTGTGCGCCCCCATCCCCCTCGTTTCCGATCATCCGATGGACGGATGGGGAAAAAAAAGGGTCTCGCCTTTTCTTGCCATCGTGATCCTGGTGCTGGTTGATCATGTGCATGCATGCTTCCATTTGCAGGCACGGCACGCACGGGCGCGGCCATGCCAATGCATGGAGAGGCACGCATCGATCGATGATCATCCAGCGCAGTGTCCGTCCAGGTCCATGGACCATCGACGTTCGACGACCATGGCGCGCGATCGAATTGGCGGTGGGCCGGTGGCCATGGCGTAGCGTCGCTAGCTCGGCGCCGCCGCCCGCTCGCTTCGCCCTGTTCCCACTTTCTGTTTGCTATTGCATGGGAAACACCAACTCCAAATAAAAAGGGCGGGAGGGAGGGAGACGAGACGGTGGGCGAAAAATATGGATAGAAGATCTGATTTGGGCTTTGTTTAGATTGCTCCTAAATTTTAAGTTTTTACACTTTCTCTCCATCACATTAAATCTAGGGACGTATTCATGGAGCAGTAAATGTAGATAAAAAAATAACTAATTGCACAGTTTGATTGTAAATCATGAGACGAATCTTTTGAGCCTAGTTAGTACATGATTGGACAATAATTACCAAATACAAACGAAAGCACTACAGTGCCAAATTTTTCTAACTTTCTATCTAAGGCCTTGTTTAGATGGGCAAAAACACCCAAAATTTTTTGCGCAGTACCCGTTACATCGAATCTTTGAACGCATGCATGTAGCATTAAATATAGGTAAAAAAATAACTAATTGCATAGTTTGTTTGTAAATATCGAGACGAATCTTTTGAACCTAGTTAGTCCATGATTAGATAAATTTTACCAAATAACAACGAAAAGTGCTACAGGAACTTTTTGCCAAAAAATTTTGGATCTAAACACGCCCTAAACAACAAGGCCTTGGACTAGTAGGGGTACTAGGGCCTTGTTTAGTTGCCCTAAATTGGGGTACCCCAAATTACTGTAGAACACTGTAGCATTTTTGTTTTTATTTGGTAAAAATTGTCCAAACATTGACTAATTAAGCTCAAAACGTTCGTCTCGTAAAGAACAACAAAACTGTGCAATTAGTTTTTGATTTCATCTACATTTAGTACTCTATACATGTGCCGACATTTTGATGTGATGGGGAATCTTCTTTTTTATAGTAGAATTTGGGAAAAAATTTGGCATCTAAAGAGGGCCTAGTGCATCAAAAGAATCCTGGCTCTCTGGTCGTGGGCGTATCCGATGCTGCTACGCTGTGCCATGCTGCGGCACACACAGTGACAGACTGACAGTCACAGCGGCAGCAACAGCACGCTGCTGTGGGTGGGGATCGTCGGCGTGGTAGCCATCGCCTGCAGCCTTGCTGCTGCCCTGCATGGTGCATGCTCTGCGACGAGAGAGTGAGAGACGACGCGCGCGAGACAGCCGCGCACGCAGCGGGCAGATCCAGATGCTCCAAGCTCACTACTGTCACTGTTCACTCAGGCTCGGCTCGGTCCGTGGCTCCGTGCAACGCAATTACTCCTTGCACTGGTCCGCTTCGTGGCATTTGTGGTGCAGACAGACACCGGCCTTGTTTAGTTGCTGTGAAAAGTTAAAAGCTTTTTAAAGATTCCCCATCACATCAAATCTTTACATATATGCATGGAACATTAAATGTAGGTAAAAAAATAACTAATTACACAGTTTGTCTGTAATTTAGGAGACGGATCTTTTAAGCCTACTTAGACCATAGTGAGACAATAATTATCAAATACAAACGAAAGTGTTACGGCACTTTTCAGACAAATTTTTGCCATCTAAACAAGGCTACGATGCTCTGCCGTGCATGCATGCTCTCATCTCCTTTCCCTACAAGCACAACTGCAACAAATAGGCAACGAATTTTTTTTAATAATCTTTTTTTAATGATTAATCGCAAATCTATAAGCTATTATAAAAAAGTGTAGGAGGGCCGATAGGTCCTATCGGCTTTGGGATGACCGACAGGCTCCATCGCCAGCAATCCTGTCCTGCACTCCTGCTAAGACTACCCGCAGTGGGTACTCTAAAACGATACTCTAAAGTTTTAGAGTACGAATATAGAGTAAAAACTGTTGCACTGGGTACTCTAAAACGATACTCTATCCTTTTTCTCGCTTTATATTTAGAGTGGTACAATGCTTACTCTATACTCTATAGTGGCGGGGCTCACTAGCTAAACAAAGGAAAAAATGCTATAACTCACAAACCAAAAATCCAAATTAAATTTCGATTGCACCATTAAATTCGTCTCAATAAATCATTCAAAACTAGATCACACATGAATATATTTAGATAAAGTGACAAGTGGATTCCACAGTGGATATAGGATGATATAGAGAATGGATGGGTGCGGGAGAATTGAGTATAGATGAGAGAATCTTGCTGACTACGACGAATAGAGGATGAATATAGAGGTCCATGAGTGCGGGTAGTCTAAGCTGCTACACCGGCTCAATTCCTTGTAATCTACTACTTATAATTTTGCTAGCCCGCCAAATGCACATCACAAGGCAAACAGTGCTCCATTGAAAATTTGTGCTAGTACCAACACCAGAGTACTCTGCTTCTCTGCTAGTGTTTGTTTTCTTCTTGTTTTTTTTTATGTATCATCAGAACAATGCAAACCAAGGCCTTCTCTGCTAGCAGCTGATATATGAATATGATTAGCGTTGTTTTCTGAGAGGATTAGGTTGTAACATTTTTTTAGCTTATTTATGGGTTATTGGGTGCGGTCTTGTCAAACACTTTATAGCTCCAATGAAAATTTGTGCTAGTAGCGCTTTTTTAGCTTATTTATGTGTAACACTTAAGAAATGACTTGGCATGCATATATATGACTTCGCAAGAGGAGGTCTAAAGTGGGGAAATAAACCATTTCTTTTTTAAGAAATGTAGCTCTTTTGGATGCGAAGCAGGCAAAGAAACCCTGCAAATGCAAACAGCCGTTGGTAGCTCACTACCGCCTCGCATAGTCACGTACGGCTTGCATGCATGTCTGTTCTTGCACATACTCTATGGTTTGTTAATTTGATGGCTTACGAAAGGATTTTCGAACGAGTTTTTGTTGGCAACGCGTGATTTAGGACGACTGTGCATGCTCTGGAGTGTTTTTGTGACACTGTCTACTGCGCATCTTGATTATTCAGACCGCCTGCTGTGAGCGCTGATGGCTGTGGACAATACCGAGCAGCTTCAACAAATGTATAGTACAATGTAGTACACACTCAGCAGGAGTACTGGGCAAGTGTTAAGGCCTGGTTTAGTTCCTAAAAATTTTTAAATTCACCCGTCATATCGAATGTTTGATATATGTATAGAGTACTAAATATAGACGAAAAAAACTAATTGTATAGTTTGGTTGGAAATCACGAGACGAATCTTTTAAGCCTAATTAGTCTATGATTAGCCTTAAATGCTACAGTACCCCCACATGTGCTAATGACAGGTTGATTAGGCTTAATAAATTTGTCTCGCAGTCGAGCTATGTAATTAGGTTTTTTATTAGTATTCGAAAATCCCTTTCGACATCCTATGAAACATCCGATGTGACATCCAAAAATTTTCTTTTCATGAACTAAACACAGCCTAACTCAGCTGCGGTCTGAGCTTTGAAATTGCCATTAAACACTTCACCAACGTAGTGCAGTGTAGTTATGGACATTATTATACCACTTGTTACAGGCTCTCTGCCAGATATGTTCAGTGCCGCTCTCTTATTTAGAGCCTGTTTAGTTGCCAAAAAGGTCCAAAAAAGTTTGCACAGTAACTGCCACATCGAATCTTTAGATGCATGCATGAAGCATTAAATGTAGATAAAAAAATAACTAATTGCACAGTTTGTCTGTAAATGTCGAGATGAATCTTTTAAGCCCAGTTAGTCTGTGATTGGATAAATTTTGCCAAATAACAATGAAAAGTGCTACAGGAACTTTACCTAAACTTTTTCACCATCTAAACATGCCCTTACTTTTTCAGTTTGATTTTATTTTGGAGATTATTATTATCCAAGGATCTACTACTACATCCATCCTTAGTTCCTTACAACCCATGAAATTCTGTGTTGAGTTAAGTCAAACTTCCTAAGTTTAACTAGATTTTATAGAAGAAAAAATATCATCTATATTTAGGACTCTAAATATTAATATAAAAATACACTCCATATATAGAATCTAATAATAATATCATAAATATCATAACTTTTTTACAGATCCAGTCAAGCTTAAAACTATTTGGCTTCTAAAAACAAAAATCATATTATTTTTTAATATTAGGAAATTATTAAAAAAAACTTATGCAGTGACCGGAAGCAAACGCCCTGTTCGTTTGGACTTATCAGCACAATCAGCAGACATCCAGCAGTGTTTTTCTCTCACAACAAACCAGCGAACAGTACTTTCAGCATAATAAAACGAATAGGCTGAAAGCTTTCGACCAGTCAGATATCAGATATGATGGTCTTGTTCAGTTCCGGAATTTGGGCACCCGATTCGGGCACTGTAGGTACAGTGTCCGTATCGGAACACTGTAGCAACTTTTGTTTTTTAGTGCACAAAATTGTCCAAAAATTGATTAATTAGACTCAAAATGTTCGTCTCGCAAAGTACAACAAAACTGTGCAATTAGTTTTTGATTTCATCTACATTTAGTACTCCATGCATTTACCGACATTTTGATGTGATGGGGAATCTTCTCTTTGCATAGTGCAATTTAGGGTGGAATTGGGAACTAAACAAGGCCCTGTTTAGATGCCAAATATTTCTCCAAATTTTACTATGCAAAAAGAAGATTACCCGTCACATCAAAATGCCGGCACATGTATGAAGTACTAAATGTAGATGAAATTAAAAACTAATTGCACAGTTTTATTGTACTTTGCGAGATGAACATTTTGAACCTAATTAATCAATGTTTGGACAATTATTACCAAATAAAAACAAAAATACTACAGTGCCGAACAATAATTTGGTCTTCCCCAATTTGAGGAACTAAACACGGCCCAAGGCCGATGATGATAACCTGTGAAGGACTCAAAGTTTCCGTAGGACAGACGATAAACAGATCACGAACAATCATGCAGGTGCGTGGTGGACCTGATTGATCGATGTACACTCCAGATCGAGAGAAGTGTACGTGTTCACATTCTGATTTCTGAACTACTATCCGTAGAATACTTTACTTCCTCAAGAAAGTACTGTGCAAATAAAAGATTTCCCGTCACATCAAACTTGTAATACATGCATTGAGTACTAAATGTAGATGAAATAAAAAAACTAATTATACAGCTTGGTTATACTTTGCGAGACGAACGTTTTGAACCTAATTAGTCAACGGTTGGACAATATTTGCCAAATAAAGCCAAAACATGCTACAATACTTTTTTACACCTTTGTACACAACTAAACACAGCCGTAGTGGTGTTCAAAATTAAAACTACCTACCCGGAAAAAAAAAACTGGGTCCCATTGCCGGTGTTGACCAATTCGATCGATGATGCTGCGTGAGCTGGAAAGAAAGAAGCAAGCGTTTGGGTCAAACACTACAACGCAGCACAGACAGGACAGCATCGAGCTTTGGTGAGATTCTACCAGCCTTTCTGGTGACATGGTGAGTGACTAGTGAGCATGCTGCATGCATGCATGCGTTTTGACTTGTGTTCCATCATTTCCCATGAGAGATTGATAGGTTGACACGGCGCTCGAGGCCCAGGGAGGCAGGTCGGGCCAGGCCAGTTCATTGGGAATCCGTGTCTACGAAAGTGCCGTGCAAAAGCGACTCGGATTTCCATGACTACTCAGGCCACTCCCGACCTACTCGGGTTAAGACTATCCGCACTCATGAACCTCTATATTCATCCTCTAAAAGGAATATTTCATCTTCGTCATCGTAAAATATATAGTTTTCCCGCATCCATGCATCCTCTATATCATCTTCTATCTACTATGGGGTCCACTTGTCACTTTGTCTAAATATATTCATGTGACATCTTGTTTTAAAGTATTTATTGCAACGAATTTAATGGTGCAATCGAAATTTAATTGGTTTTATGGTTTGTGAGTTATAACATTTTTTAGCTAGTTGAACAAGTGGGACCCACCACTGCATACTCTCTCTCCTTACCCTCCCACGCGCCGCTGCCTCTCACTGCCATCTGGTAAAAGTCACTGTAGCCACGAGATTTGCCGTCTGCCGACTGATAGCGTGCGTCATAGAGTATGCCGCTGCACCGATTTTGCTACGCCAAACGCATTTAGCGTTCTTTTTATCGGCACCGGTGCACATGGTCTAAGGGCCTGTTTAGATACCAAAAAGAGCCAAAATTTTTTGTATAGTAACTGTCACATCGAATCTTTGGACGTATGCATGGAGCATTAAATATAGGTAAAAAAATAACTAATTACACAGTTTGTCTGTAAATGTCGAGATGAATCTTTTGAGCCTAGTTAGTCCATGATTAGACAAATTTTACCAAATAACAATGAAAAGTGCTACAGGAACTTTTCCCCAAAAATTTTCACATCTAAACACGCCCTAATTATCTTGCCACGTTAGGGCCTTGTTTAGATATTACCTCCCAAATTCTACTATGCAAAAAGAAGATTTCTATCACATCAAAATGTCGACACATGCATGGAGTATAAAATGGAGATGAAATAAAAAAACTAATTACACAGTTTTGTTGTACTTTGCGAGACGAACGTTTTAAGCCTAATTAGTCAATTTTTAGACAATTATTACTAAATAAAAACAAAATGCTACAGTGCTGCACAGTGTTGCACAGTGATTCGGCAACAACCGAATCGGCGGAACTAAACACGGCCTAGATATTTGTTCGATATTTTGCTGACATGGTAAGTAATTTAATAAAGAGAGAACGCAAAAACGTAGAATCTAGGTTTAAGGCCTTGGTTAGTTCTAAAATTTTTTTTGCCCTAGCCATCACATCAAATGTTTCGACATATGCATGAAGTACTAAACGTAGACAATAAAAAAACTAATTGTACAGTTCTCGGAGAAATCGCGAGACGAATCTTTTAAGTCTAATTAGTCCATGAAAAGCCTTAAGTGTTATAGTAACCGACATGTGTTAATGATTGATTAATTAGTATCATTAGATTCGTCTCGTAGTTTTCTGATAGGTTCTGTAATTTGTTTTTTTATTAGTATCCGAAACCCCCCGACATCCTCTGATATATCCAATATGACACCCAACACTTTTCATTTCGTGAACTAAACACACCTAGCATCCAGGTCTTCACGCGCAACGAAGCACGGAAACCATCCGAAACTGTCCGTTGGGGAGGAGCGCATAGCCCCGTTCGGCTGCGCTGATAAGCCGGCTAAAAAACTGAAAGCATCTAGGCCCTAGTGTTGGTTTCGGCAATTGATGACAACGCATTATTACCATGACTAACGTGTGTTTTGCAGAAACTTTGATAAGTTAGGTCATGGAGTTGATAACTGCTTTGGGCACTATGGTATTCATGTCCCTTGATGGAAATCATTTCGGTTTTCAAAGGATCAACGACAAGATTAAGGACGGTTAGTTCCGGATGTCAAGGTGTTGGGTTACATCCAAAATAGTCGTTAAGATCTTTGTTTCTTCCTTTGGTCGTACTATAAAAGGGGGCATGAGCGAGTAGCTTGACCTAGGTGAGTCTTTTGTTTAGGTGTGGTGCACATTCGTCAAACTTAGCACTAGGTAGCTCTGGTAAAGCTCAAAGTTCAGTTGGAAGCAACTTGGTTCAAGTTGCGTCGCGTTTCTAAGTCGTTTGAGCAGTTTACCCTTGACCGGACGCGGTTTCTGACACGACCAGACGCATCCGGTCAGCACTAACAGTCACTGCATCGTTAACTGGTTGACCGGACGCGGTCCCTGCGAGGACCGAACGCGGTGATCAGTCTGACACGAGTTTCAGAGGGTAACAGTCTAATCGGACGTGACTGTGAAGTGATCGGACGCGTCCGGTCATGTTCCAGTAAGGTTCTTACCTGACCTGATGCGTCCGGTCATCTATGATCGGACGCGGTCGAGCATCAGGTCAAAGTCCAGTAAAGTTCTTGCATGATCGGACGCGTTCGGTCACCCCTGACCAGCGCGTCCGGTCACTCAGCGTTGACTTTCGGTTTTCGACCGTTACACTCGACCGGCGCGTCCAGTCATGACGACCAGCGCGTCCGGTCAGTACGTGTTTTGCTGATTTGGCAGGTAACGGTTGGATTTGTCTGAGGGGTGTATAAATACATCCCCTCCACCTCTTTTAGAGGTCTCTTGCTCATTTGTTCAGCTGAGAAACACCTTTGAAGTGCAAGGGAGTGCAAGAGCCCTAGTGAGGATAGTGATTTGAGAATCAAAGTTTGAGATTCCTCACTAGTGACTAGAGAGTAGCAAGTGTGCATCCATCTTCTCATTAGGCTTGTTGTGGTCAAGTGAGAGTTCTAGCTTGTTACTCTTGGTGATCGCCATCACCTAGACGGTTTGGTGGTGATTGGGAGTTTGCTGATCATCCGGAGAGCTTGTGGATGACCCAACTCATCTTGTGAGCGGTTTTGGGCGATTCACCGCGACGGAGTATCGAAGAATCAACCCGTAGAGAGCACTTGATCCTTGCGCGGATCAAGTGGGAGCTAAACCCTTGCGCGGGTGCTCCAACGAGGACTAGTGGGGAGTGGCGACTCTCCGATACCTCGGGAAAACATCGCTGTGTTCCTAACCCTTACTTTCAAGCATTTACTTTCGTGCATTACTTTCATTGCTTGTTTAGAATTGCCATGCTAGACTAGGATTGGAACTTAGGGTGCAAAACTTTTATCGGTAGAATCATAAGGAACACTAGTAGGCACTAGGGGTGAAGTTTGTCTTGTAGGATTTTAATTCTTGCAATTAATTTTTAGAAAAGCCCAATTCACCCCCGCCTCTTGGGCATCTTGATCCTTTCAATTGGTATCGGAGCCGTGTTGCTCTTTATTTAGGCTTCACCGCCTAGAGCAAGATGTCTAATAGGGAAGGACCACCTCCCACTTTTGAGGGAGACAATTTTTCATATTAGAAAATTCGTATGGAGGCGTACCTCTGTAAGGTCCAAATAGGCTAGAGGGGGGGTGAATAGCCTAATTAAAACTTCTACAAGATTTACTTAACCACAAGTTAGTACGAAAGGTGGCGAAGCAAAAGCACTAGCTCTAACTAATTAAGCAAGCCACCTACACAAGTCTAGTATAAGGCTATTCACTTAAACACAACAACAACTACAAGCTAGAAACAAGAAGTAATACGAGAGAATAGCTTTAAGTGATTATACCGCCGTGCAGAGATGAGAAGTACCAATCAATCAATCACACAAGAGAAGTCCTCGGAAAGAAAATGACACAAGAATTTATCCCGAGGTTCACTTGCCGAGCCACCGGGGGAGCTTGCGCCGGCGCAGCTGCACGGACCTCGCGCGGCTGCCCAACATCTTCCTCGGCGCTACGTTGCGATCCAGTTATCCTGATCCACTATGTGCTCTGCATCGTCAGGATGCTCTCTGTCTCCCCAGACGCCGAGCAGGTCCGCTTCTGGACTACTCCCGTCCACCCCGTCATGGCGTCCCTCTGCTACATCACGTGCATGTTCAACGTCTGCTAGATGGCCGTGGATGGGGTTCTTTATCACGTACGTCGTCAGTTCGATCCGCTTGCTTGCTGGCCGCAGGTGCGTTTGCTCGCCGACGACCTGCTCGCCCATGATTCTTGCGAGGTGTAGTCGTGCAGAGAAGATCCTGAGAAGAGAGAGAATGACAGGAGGAAGAAAGGATTAGGATCGGGCTGATTTTCGTATAGGGCCACTCATAAAAATGTTGCATTGGGGACAATTTCTTAACATAGGGTGTGTTCACCTCGCGAAAAGTAGGTGAAAAGTTACTGTAGTATCTTTTGTTGTTATTTGCTAAAATTTGTCCAATCATGGACTAACTAGCCTCAAAAGATTCGTCCCGACATTTACAGACAAACTATACAATTAGTTATCTTTTTTACCTACATTTAATACTGCATGCATGCGTCAAAAGATTTGATGTGATGGGTGTAAGAGGAAATATTTTGGGTTGAGATGGGGAAGTGAATAAGGCCATAGTGTCTAGTAGTATAGAAACTACACATTAGTTTCTGCATGAGGAGTGCTCTCGACGCTCACTTTTCCTGTCAGTACTCTACCGTGCTGAGAAAAATGCAATGGAGACACTTGACCCTGTTTCCCAATGGTGTGCCGCTGGTGTGCGTCTGTGGCCCGTCCGGTCCGGTAACATTTTACTCGCTCCAAAAAACAAAAACAACTTAAATGAGACAAACTTTTTTAATTAATTAGAGTTATGAAAAACAAAATTAACATTTACGTATATCTCTAAATAATTTCATTATAAAAATATAGTTCGTCACTACTCCAATGATGCTTGTTGCCCATCATAATTATTATTACTATTTTCTTGTAAATATTTCTGGAGAAATGATACTCATATTCTTTTTTATGCAAAGGGAGTAGATTTTACCGCTGCGCTGAAAGAGAAATGAAGTGTTAGGACTCATTGGCAGGCTCTGGTGGTTTTAGCTTCGGCTTCGATCGAAGACTTCTCAAAGCACCATCAAGAAACAGCTCCGACGGAGTTAGAGCTTCTTTCTTAATTATTGGGTGGGTTGAGGTGTGAAAAATGTGGTTTCTCCCACACCTTCCCCATACAAATTTTGCATGAATTATAATTAAACTTTATTGCAGCCATTTTTGCCAAATGTTTTACAATATGTCTAGCTTGAACTCCACCAAAATGGCTGCTCCATAAAAGAAGCCAAAGCTGAAACCCTTTTAGAAGGAGTTGAGCCTAGCCAAACTAACTCTTAGTAGCAATTACAAGTTTGCTTAACATGATTTTGTCAAAAACACTAGCCATTTATTATTCAAAACTAAGTTGAATACTGCTGCTCATCATGCTGTGCTTTATTTTACCTATTGCTGGTCGCAAGTGAAGATAACAATTAAATGGTCATATCATGGTTGACAGCAATGCCATAGAGTGGTATGATCATGCCAATATATCTTGGTCCAATGATCAGGCCAGCAAGCGGTTGCTTGAGGCACCGTTAGGTCCAATAAATATCAGCAACATTGTGACGGATTTTGTAATGGCAAGGAGGGAAGAGGTAAGAACGGATGCATAGTAAGATGGCTTAAAATTTAAATTTACAGGAGGACCAAAGAACTAAAAAAGAAGATAAGGCTTGAACAGTGATTTTATCTAGCTCACATAGAGGAAGCTGAAGGCTCTTGACAAAAATTGCATCGCCACAGGATAGGAAAAGAAATAGGAGAGGTCTTTAAGCAACGAATTGGTCCATGATAGATTTATATGAAGATGGTACGAATGGATACAGGGGGTTGCGTCAACAAAGGACAACTGTATAACCAAACAAATAAAAAAAGCTGTTTAGAAAAACCAAGCTAAAAGATTATTAAATGTTACAATGAACAAAAAGCTAAGTACCCATATATGCTATTTGCACAAGTCTAGTTACTAGCGTATTAGAGCCAGGACACAAGGATATTGCATGTATGGACGTGAATCTATTGATAGTACTTTACTAAGCATTCATATAATATAATTTGAATGATTATTGTTCAAAATTTACCAAGTTCATTTTTCCCCGAATCCCGTAATAATATATAACTGGAAAAGGAGGGGGGTACTGATGATCTTGTCGAGCGTGGAGCTTATTTACATACTCCTATAACTGGAAAAGGAGGGGAGTACTCCTATATGGTTAGACCAGTCTCAGTGTCGATTTCATTTCACTATTTCCAACACATCCAGATTTTGGAAATAGTGCAGAAGAGTTTCATCCCCATAAAACTCTTTCTACTTTCATGAAACTCTTATCATCTCTCTCTTCATTAATATGGTGCCACATCAGTATAATTAATACCCATAAAACTCTGATGAAACCTATTAAAACTGACCTTACTAAACATTTTGAACAAGAAACGTTGCGTGGTTGCCGATGCAATGGTCTAGCTAACCAATCAGGCTGGCGGCGGGGACCGTACCAAAGCGTGAGTAGGGTGGCTGCAGCTTGCATGCAGTCACGCAGATGCGGTGGCGGATAAGAAGAAATGAAAGGCGTGCAGTACTGGATACGCGCGCAGTAGAATAGTACAAAGAAGTAGGTAGCAAACGGGCAAATGCGATGCAGCAATGAGTATCACAGGGGAAACTGCAGCAATGCAAGCATGCATGCATGGTACAAGCAACGAAACAAGCCACTAGCTTACAGTAGCAGTACGGACTGTAGTATTTGTTTGGCACGCATGCACCGGCATGCATGCTAGCTGCGTTGTAGTAGTAGGATCGATGCCAAGTGAAAATTCTGAATGCATGCATGCATTTTGGCATTTCTGCATACTTTCCTCCATTTTAGTTTACACGTCACCAATCTTTTACTTTAGCAAATTTGACTATCTGTTTTTTTTTTCTAAATCTTATATACTTCAAAGCATATAACACTAATGAAATATGTTCAACGAAGAATCATATATGTGAAAACTTGATGTATCTAAAAACTCTTTTGCAGATGAAAATGTATAGTCAAAATTGCTACAGTAAAAATTTGGTGATAAGTAAACGAAAACGGAGGTAGTACTGTACTACATACGGTACATGTGCTTTGTGCTCCCGAGATGAAGATGGTAGGGGCGTAGGGCTGGCCGGTGCGTCATATTTTGGCATTTCTGCAGCAGCTGGGTATATACTTACCTCTGCAGACTCTAGACGCAACGATCCATGCATCGACCGCGTTGTCGTCGTCGTCCCTTGGTTCATTCCCCTCGATCGATCACTCTCATTCGTGTTCGTATGCTTGTAGTATTTGCAGGTGCTC
Organism: Saccharum hybrid cultivar R570; assembly: GCA_038087645.1. Taxonomy (NCBI): domain Eukaryota; kingdom Viridiplantae; phylum Streptophyta; class Magnoliopsida; order Poales; family Poaceae; genus Saccharum; species Saccharum hybrid cultivar. The sequence goes on from JAQSUU010000681.1 coordinate 7,542,254, forward strand.
ATCGATCAGTGTTTGCAAGCTTGCGTTGGGTGGAAGGTAGCAGCTGCTAGCTAGCTTATACAGTATTAGCTCTGCAAGCAGCATATGGTATAGTATAGCATGGCAATGGCAGTGACCGGCCGGAGCGGGGGCAACTGACGAAGAGCGAGCTTGCAGCATGCGGACATCAATAATCCTGCACAATGCACTGCAAATATATAAGGCTGCTGCTGGCACTCCGGGTCTCCGGCGTAGCAACGGATCGGACGGTGTCGTTTATATTGAGCCGTGCATTCACGTGACGTGACCCCCGCCGCGCGCGCTACGATCGATCTCAGTGCACCAGTGGTCCGCCCATGCATAATGCATTCTCCTAAACCTTCAGCTCTTCAGATACTAGCTACATCTAGTACTATCGAATAGAAGGGGATGAGAAGAACGTGACACAAATGTCATTCTCATCCGATCTGATCTCTCGGACTGTCGGACAGAATGCCGATTATTCCGACGAGACAAGCAGTAAAAGCTGAGTCTTGCGTTGGGGCTACACAATCATGACTACTACCGTGCCATGGTATTCCAGATCTCCATGCATGCATGCATGAGTGACCACTCGTACCTGCGTGTTCCTTCGTACAAATGCATGTTCTTGGAGCCACCTACATGTCTGTCTGCAACGAGATCTGAAAACCACTAGTCTTTTTGCGCGCACCCATGCGCGCGGGGCACCCGTTTGTGTAAGATCATTGAAACAGAGCAGAGCTAAAAACATACATGATCATAAGGCTGGAGCAGTAAGCTGGTAAAGATATCTAGCCATCGCGGTCGCTCGACATGAGAAAGGAGTTGGTCCTTTACAGGACGTGGCAATAGTACAGAGCAGAGTATTATCACTGTGGAACAACAACGATGAAGAACACATATTAACACATAAATTGCAACTCACGTAAGATTACAGAGCAGAGTAACTATATGAGCCACAGGACTGCAGAGCAGGGCAAAAAAAAAAAAACGATCCAGATTTCACATAGCACATAGAAACACTGTTTTATCACCTTAATCTGGTGCTGTCGAAGTAGCACCACCACGACAAAACCACCATGGTGTCCCTATAATATTGTACAGTAAGAAGTAAAATAGCATTGTCAGACACCATAATTGCGCTAGAACCATACATACTATGTAAATAAACTCAAAGCAACAAATGAATGCGCAGGCACTGAAGTGAACATCTAAGAGCGAACAACCAGAAGCTTACTAAATCAGCGATCGTGGAGGCTACCTTTGTCTGCATGGGAATAGTCCAGCAATTCACAGGATATGCTTTTAATCCTGTAAAAGGAAAAATAGCATTGTGAAATATATTGAGTATGGATAGGCAAATAACGAAATATACTGAATACGGCTCCCTATGGATAGGCAAATATAAGCACATGGCACCTGAGACTCTGAAAGATAAAAAGAAGCTGAACTGCGCACATATAAATTTATTTTGGGACTTGACTACAACCTGTAGGGAAAAGGAGGCAACACAACATTAAAAGGACAAATTGGATGGAGGCACTAAAGCTAGAATTTTCTTAGTTGTACTGATGACTCTCTTTTCATCTAATAATGTTTATGTCCATGCACCAATTGGATATGAAACAGGACACGAGGCTGACACTATAGCCATCTATTTTTTTTTAGCTGTCTCTTTACCTTGCTGTAGCAGAGGCATTTTTCTTAGTAGCTACCAAGCAACAAAGCTACCTGTATCGCAGCAAAGTAATCAGCCTGTTACAAACCATACAAGATCTAAAATCGAAGGGAACTACATATACTGTCCAAAAAGGTGATGGCAGTGCATGTGCAAAGAATGTGATGGCAGTGAAAAGTATGCAAAAATATTGCAGAAACAAACAGAGGAGGCACAAAACTGCTCACCAAAATGATACCTCGGAAATTAGCTAAACTTCTCTCCTTTCTTGAGCAGTCAAGGAACCACTGACATACAACATGATTAACAATGCTGATCTATTTAGCCAGGCTTAATTGAGAAGATCTATCAGCAGAATGACACGCACAAAGGAGCTGGTATCTGATGATTTTTTTGTGTGCAGAATTAGCTCCATCAAAATTAAATAACTGGTATAAAATCTTATATTCTAAATTTCTAATCAGTGCAAAAAGATCTAATACATGGAAGATACTGAATATGCAGATAACAGACACAAATGAGATGCTATCCAATCAAACGTTTTGGTTGGATTAGCTTCATGAAAATCAGTTCTCATCTCCACCCTCAACAATGAGCATTTCATTGTCCATTTTGACCAGCCAGCTGCCAGCAAACACCAATATTGTTGGTCCCATTTTAACCAATCAATATGCAATATTCTAAGCACAAACCGAGTACAACGCTAGCATGGTTCTAATCAGAGCACTCAAGGATGTAACCTGATGTTGTGCAAGGGCTCGATGCATGACAAATTGTGCATGTGCAGCAGACAATGCACAGCCAGTGATGAAACCGATCCCTTCTTCTACCTCTGGGAGCTTACAGTTCAAACCCATGTTGCAAAAATAAGGGGGCTCTATGGTCCTGCAGCGATAAAGAGGGCTTAACCATGTCTGCTCCGTTAATCCATTATTGAAGCCAAGACGCTAACCTGCACAACTGAAGTCGAGAAAGGGCATTGTCGCTTTGGACCTCCCCCGTCGCACACCCAAACAGTCGCCATCACGAGCTCTGCACCCAAATTAGGCCTAGGAAGAAGCTCTTTTTTTGTGTCTAAAAACCAGGCAGAAAATACTCAAACTAACAAGACAACATGCAATATTAAATCAGTAAGCTCATAATTTTTCTAAGATGTTGTCATTAGAGCCTGAGCACGAAATCACATTAAATCAATCTTCAGACAACCACGGGGCAAGACATACCACCATTTTTGCTGAATCAACCTCAAAACTATAGAATCACTGTGAATACATACCAAAAATCAACATCCAATCAAAATAGTTGTAACCTAAAAATTGTGTCGATCAGTTCACAATACCCTACCTCCAGCAGCCTGCTTCCCGTTGTGCACCACCGGCGTCCTTGCAGGCATAGCATGACCGCATGACAGTGATATCATAAACTACAACCACTAGGCACCATTAGAATCAAATCATGGGGAACAGAAAAAGAGAGCAAGGACCAGCGAACCTGTGCGGAAGCCGAAATGAACGGAGGAACACGTGCCCACGAGCGGAGGGAGGCGGAGCACCGGGAGCAGACACGCATGAGGTTGTGGCCAGCACCGTCGCCGGCCCACGGTCGTCCACCACGCCGCCGCGCCACCTCCGCATGGGGGCCTGCAGGCCACGACGCCTGGGCCGCCGCACGGCCACACCGGGCCACCGCGCCGCCGCACCTGGGCCCTCCTGTGCCACCGAGAGATAGGGGGAGGGAGGAGAGGCGGAGACGAGACAGAGAGAGGGAGCGCCGCCGAGAGAGGAGGGAGAGAGAGGCGAACGTGGATGCACAACTGGGAGCTAGGGTTGGAGCCGGTATATATTCGGCATGGGAGGAGACTGCAGGACCGCCGATGGCCATATCCAACGACCAGCATTTGATTCATCGACGTGGCCACCGTGAGGCCGCGTTGTGGCCACAACGTTTCCGGCCTGTTTAGTTACCATGCAACCAAAAAAAAGTTTGCACTGTCACATCGAATCTTGCGGCACATGTATGGAGTACTAAATGTAGACGAAAGAAAAAACTAATTACACAGTTTAGTTGTAAATCACGAGACAAATCTTTTGAGCCTAATTAGTCCATGATTGGACACAAAATTTCAAATAAAATGAAAAGTACTAGAGTAGTCGAACCTAAACTTTTTCACAACTAAGCAACCCCGAAGTGTGCATGATGCACGTATCCTAGCTACTACGTACTCGTCTAGAATAAAAATTGAAAATGATCGATCTAGGATTTTGTGCTTCGATTTTTTTATTTGAATAATTCTACAATATTATTAGGATAATATGAGTTGTACTTCGAGCGTATGCATGCATCCATGCAGTCTGCCAGTCACCACTCTCACAAATGAAGGGCGCAACTAGGGGCATGTATAGATTTTTCTCGAATACACATGAGTGTGCATATCTTTGTATTAACGAGAAGTAGAGTATATTTACAAGGTTGCCATCTTCCGGCTACTGCTAGAATTATTAGGGATTACATTTTGAAAGATGAACAGCAAGCTGATACAGGATAAGACTGGGCTAGTGCTCGAAGGCCAACCACTCCAGCTTCGATCCACCGATCGGCTTCAGCCTTTATGATCCGGCTCGTTCGTGGTTGCCGTGGAATCCCCGAAGCATATGGTGTTTCGTTCTTTCTAGACTTCCCACGAGACGAGCGCGAACAGAGAATCTAGTCTGGCGCGGGCGTTTCGTTCTTTTCCAGACTTCCCATGAGACGAGCACGAACAGAGAATCTAGTCTGGCGCGGTGATCACCATTGAAAGCGGAGCGTAGTCGCTGCCACCATTGCAGGGTTGTGGGCGCTGCCTGAGGGCACTGCTTGCCGAGGGCAGCCAAGGTGTGGAACCAGATCTCCCTTGTGACTAGGCAATTAGGCATTGTGCCAGTAAGTGATTGATCGTTTCTCGGCCTTGTTCGCAGAGGTAGCATTCCTCACGTGCTTCCAAGCCGTGCCTCAGTCGTCTGTCGCCTATCCGGTGTCTTTGCCTGAAAGCCAACCATAAGAAAATTTTGATCCGTAGGGGATCCTAGGTCTTCCATATCAGCTTGTGACCGAGGAACGGAGTTGATCCGGCATGTAGCATGTTGTATGCTGATTTCGCAGAATATGTTCTGTCCTGCGTCCATATGCAGATGGTCCGATCGGGATGTTCACTGAGCTTGAAGTCACGCAGGGTGTTCTAGAGGAAGAGATATTCACTGATGGCGTCCACGGACATCCCCCCGTGATGCTTCGGGTCCAAGCTCTGTTGATAAGACCGTCTCTAACGGACTGCCTGCAGCGAATTCACTTGGCCACAAGTTGATATAAGCATGGCGCGATGTCGACGACTGATTCACCATTGATCCATCGGTCTTCCCAGAAGAGGGTTTGGTGTCCATCGCCGACAATGGTGAAAGTTGAAGCCTTGAAGAATGGCTGCACTTCAGGCGCGGTTTTGATTGGCAGCTGGCTCCAGGCTCGGTCGCGATCAATCTTCTGCAGCCATAGCCATTTGGTCTATAGAGCGAATCCAATAAGCTTGAGGTCGCTGATTCCCAGCCCTCCGAGCTCTATTGGCTTACATACTATTGGCCAAGTGACCATACACTTCACTTGAACTGATGCGTCGGAACCGGCCCAAAAGAATTTCCTGCACAGGTTGTCAATCTCCTTCCTAGCCCAAGGAGGTAGGTTTTCCACGATCATGGCATAAATTGGTATAGCACGGAGCACAGACTTGATCTAGACTAGCCTGCCACTCCTTGCAATTAGAGCCCCATGGCATGGCGGCATCTTCCGAGCTACTGCCTCTACCACCGATTGGTAATGTGCTTTTGGTATTGATCTGGTACTGAGCGACAGCCCAAGCTATTTGATGGGGAAGGCTTGGACCTGGCAACCAAGGATGGATACTATCTCCTCCATGCTTTCCTCTGCTCCATAGATAGGTGTGATGGAGCACTTTGCAAGATTAGTTCTCAGTCCTGACACCGCCTCGAACACATTTAGGATTTCTTTTACCGCCCTGGCCTCTTGCATTGTCGTCCAGATGAAAATAATGACATCGTCAGCAATATAGGCTGCATTTGAACTTAACCTCGGTTGGCTCCATTCGTCGCAAGACTCCTCTGGTAACCTTGAGGAAGATCCGATCCAGGACATCCATGGCGATAATGAATAACAGTGGAGAGAGGGAGTCCCCTTGTCTGCCGCCCCGAAGGTGCCTAATGGTTGGCCCATGCTGTCCATTCAGAATGATCTTTGACGAGGCCGTACTGAGTAGTGTTTCGATCCATCATCGCCATGGCTCCCCAAATCCATGTGCTTGCAAGATCTCCAAGAGGAAAGGCCATGACACTGTGTCAAAGGCCTTGGAGATGTCAAGTTTGAGCAGCAGCATGGGGACCTTCTTCTTCCTGATCAGCATTGCCGCCCGCTGTATGTACTTGTAATTGTCGTGGATAGAACGTGTTCGAATGAAGGCGTTCTGATTTTTTTCCATGATTTTGACCATCCTCGGAGCCAGGCGCAGGGCTAGCATCTTGGAGATAAGCTTTGCGAAGCAGTGGATCATGGTGATGGGGCAGAAGTCTCCTGGGCAGGAGGCACCTGTTTTCTTCGACAGCAAAGCGAGTTGCGCGTTGTTGAGTTTTCCCATACTTCTGCAGTTACCGCTGCAAATGCTTGAACGGCTGCCATGATCTCGGGTTGTATTATGGGCCAAGCCGCTTTGTATAATGCACCGGTGAAGCCGTCAGGACCTAGCGCCCGATCACTAAGCATTGCCTTGATGGCTGCCTAGACCTCATCCGCAGAGAATGGCACCTGTTGTTCTGAAAGATCGATGGTCTGAATCCCCAGCGCTCTGAAGTCCAGCGTAGTTCCGCCAGACTCTGCCGTTCCAAGGACTGCGACAAAATGTTCGTGCAGCCTCGACGTGTCCGACAACATTCAGTGCAGGGATGTAGTTTCTTCTTCTACCCCTAGCGATGAGATGGAAGTAGGCGGTGTTGGCATCTCCTTCTTTGAGTTGGTGTATGCGAGACCGTTGCCTGGCCATCGTTCGCTCCAAAGAGGCAAGGTCGAGGCATCGCATCTTCATGCGTATTCTTAGTCCAGCCTCATCTTCAGAAAGTTCCCTTAGCTCTTGTGCAGTGCCTAGTCGCGAGACGAGTTCGCACGCCATCAGCAGCTGCGACTTGATATCACCGATTTTGGTAGCGGACCACCGCTGGAGCTCGCGTACTAGGTTCCGCAGCATTTCATCGAGACAGACCAAAGGATCCCACGTTGCTGATTGAGGCCGCCATGCTGCTGCCAGCACCTCTATGAAGTCATCAAACTTGGGCCAGTATGGCTCGAAGTGAAAATGAGCTTTAGACATCTGACCCAAGTTGGTCTGTAGTAGCAGTGCACAATGGTCTGAAGCGTCGGAGCCGAGCTCTCTAAGGTGGGAGTTCAGGAATCACTTATCTAAAAGGTCCTAATATGGCTAGAGGGGGAGGTGAATAGCCTATTAAAAATTCTACAGACTCACTAGAACAAATATGTTAGTACTCCCTCCGGTCCTGTATATCTGGCGCAGCAAGGTTAATTCCAGAGACCAAGAAACGTATTAATTGCATGTTAATAGCCACGCCGCATGCATTAACCTGCTCAGAGAAAATAGTTCCTACCTCATCGCTCGTAGGTGAAAAGGCAACTTGCTGAGAGTACGCATGCATGAACCGCTTCGTTGCGCTACCGTGCATGCAACGCTTGGTTCCTGGCCATCCCGTTTAAACTGCACAATAATTAATCTACTCTCGGTATCCCCACTCCACCAGGTATTATGGCCAAAACAAAAAACGCATGTACGCCATATATATAGGACTAGAGGGAGTATAACAAATGGCGAAAAGCAATTTGCTCTAGCTCTACAAGGGTTGCAAGCCACCTGTCCAACAATTCTAGTCACTATGATCACTATGACAATCAATGGCTAAGTCACTACGAGCTCTCAAAGACTAGCTACACTAAAGAGCTCCACTAGGTGAGAGATACACTAGCAAAGATAAAACAAGCTCTCACAACTAATTACACTAAAGAGCTTGTTACAACTAGTTTGCGGAAATGTAAATGGAAAGGATATGATCTTTATACCGACGCGTAGAAGATGAACCAATCAATGAATGTGAAGACCAATCACCGGGAGAATCAATCAATACACAATTGAAGACACAAGATTTTTCTCCCGAGGTTCACGTGCTTGCCGGCACGCTAGTCCCCGTTGTGTCAACCTACACCTCGTGGTCCGGCGGCTAATTGGCAATCCAAAGCCAAGCTCCCCAAGAGCACTGTAAGAACCTACCGCAAGTGAGGTAGCTCAATGACACGAGTAATTTACTAGAGTTGTCTTTGGCACTCCACCGGAGAAGGCACAACACCCCTCACAGATCACCGGGAGGTGGCCAAGAACAATCACCACTCTTGCTACAACTCCTCCGATGCCTCCAAGCCTTCTAGGTGGTGGCAACCACCAAGAGAAACAAGAATCCCACAGCACAAACGATCCCCAAGTGCCACTAGATGCAAACTCATAAACAAATGCACTTGAAATTACTCAATCTCACTTTGGATTAGCAACCAAGCAAGAGAGATGAGTGAGAGGAAGTGTGCTCAGCTCACAAGGATGTCAAGATGTTCAAATGACCAAGAGAGATCCCTTGGAGCCGGCCACCACAAATTTATAAGTCCCCCCAAAGAATAGAGCCGTTATGCTTAAGGTGGGGCTTAACCCGACACCACCGGACGCTCCGGTGAGTCGCAATGGATGCTGCCCCTACGTCCAGTCGCACCGCGCCAAACGCACCGATGGACGCCACGTGTTCCTTTTTAAACAGGCATCGTTGATCTGTTGACACCTAGTTGCACTCGATAAATTGTTTCAACCGTGAAACTCCCCTCTTCAATGTACGACTATCGATCCTAAATGTGATCACACCCTCTATGGTATCTTGATCACCAAAACCAAAAACCCTAGTAATACCTTTGTCTTGATTTCTATCGGGTTTTATTTTTCTTTTTCTTCTTTTCCAAATATGAAGCACTTAGATCATCTTTTGGTCACCTCCATCACCATGATCATCTCTAGGCTCCACCGCTTGGCATGGGACTTATCATTTCATGTCGACACACTTAGCGCAATGATTAGTCTCTAGGTTTCATCAATTATCCAAAACAAAACTAGGGTTTTCATCATCCCAGTCAATGGACACCAGCACTCTGTCGAGGCGCACCAGCATTGGCGAGTCGCATTCGTTGCTCCATGTGAATGAGCGTCCGTGCAGGTGTAGGTCCTGCAGCTCGAGGGCAGCTATTGTTCTCCTAAAGCGGCGCAGATCTCCTAAAGCTATTGTTCTCACTGAGGTTGAGGTTAAAATCCCCCGTGATCACCCATGGCCCATCACAAGTGTCTCTGATGGCTTCCAGTTCCTCTAGGAAGAGGATCTTGTCGCTGTCCTCTTGAGGCCCATAGACCGCAGTCATCCACCAGCGTTCGGCTAGTCCGCTTGCCTAAGTGAGAGGAGTGACTACCATCGTGATAGAGTAGCATCCGATGAGGACGTCCGAGAGAGAGACCTCTGGATGGCGACCCACGATCCCACCATGAGTGTCAGATGCCGGTAAGTAAGCAAAATCACAGAAGTTTATACCATGCATCAAGGATACAAGGAACTGTGAAATTATAGCTAGTTTGGTTTCCTGCAAGCACACTATTGTCGGTCGGATATCCCCCACCAGGGTCCGAACCGCATCTCGCCACGCCCCCGCATTCAGGCCGCGCACGTTCCAAGATAGTATGGTTGTGTTATCCATTGGAACTGGACGACGGGACGCTGGCCGGCACTTATGCTGCCACGGCCGTAGGCTGCCTGGATACTCGACCGGCCCGTATCTTGATGGCCGGGAACATGTCGTCGAAGGCAGTGATGTCATTCTTGGAGAGCTTGGAGACGAAGAGGGAGTCGAACAACTTGTTCGCAGCCGAAGATGGTGGCAGTTGTGGTAGTGTGACACCCATATTCTTCATTAACAACACCTCCCCTCTCTTGGAGGCTGGGATATGCCCCATCTGTTGAGCTGCAATGCGTCGGCTTCTGATTGGGATAGCTAGCTTCTTGAGGTATAGCCCTCTGCTTTGGAGGCGATGCAATCAAAGGCCTCAGTCGCTTCAGCTGCACCTTGACGGTGAACTTGGCAAGGCGCCTGGCTGCCTCGCCTGGAGTCGATGTTGCCTGAACCGCGCCTTTCGAATTGGGTGTGGCGGTGGCGTCTGCAGCGGCCAAGTCTTGCTCGGTGGAGTCGTTTTTCACCCCCATCGGTGCAGGGGTGGGCCACACCTGGGCTTCTAGGAATGCCTCGCCGTCGTTGGCCTTTCCCCTGGCGATCTCCTAGGCATTAGCCTGTTGGGCCGACTCACAATCAGCCCCAGAAGAGATAGCGGCCGTGCACTCCATCAGCGTCCAGGGGCCCTCTGCCTGGGGGCCGCGTGCTGCGGCGCCCGCGCTGGAACCCTCCGCTTGGACGGTCATATCCAGTTGGATGACCGTGAACTGCGATGCTTCTGGCACCTTCTCTGTCGTAGTATGGTCGTCCGCAGGCTGGTCCATCGGGTCCACAGTCTCCAGCGGCAATTACGGCGTTGCGTCGTCCTTCCCACCCACCCCAGGGTGTTCATTTCCCATGCAAACCCAAAATATTTTCTCTTTCACCCATCACATCGAATCTTTAGACACATGCATAAAGCATTAAATGTAGGTAAAAAAGATAACTAATTGCATAGTTTGTCTGTAAATGTCGAGACGAATCTTTTGAGCCTAGTTAGTCCATAGTTGAACAAATTTTACCAAATAACAACGAAAGATGCTACCGTAACTTTTCAACTGCTTTTCATCCCGTGAATACACCCCCAGTTTCAAAATCCGGATGCTTCTGCGGGATACATGGCGTGTTGAGCAGCCCTGCCTCGAGGATCATAGGATCAGAGGCAGGCTGTCCTCCAGCGCTATTCGAATTGAAGGGAGTCTAGTTGAGGTCCACTTGGCAGAGATTTGCACTGGTTTCGCCCGCTTTGGAGCGCGGGTCCAGCTGCTTTCCCTGTGCCCCCTGAGCGGTGTCACCTCTTTTGATGGCTGCCTTGATATAACTGTTGTCGTGAAGCTGCATGTTATGGGCCTGGCTGTTGACGCCAGCACCCCTGGACGTGCCTTCCCAGTTGCCGTTGGCAGCGGTGATCGGCTCGCCGTTGACGGTGCCCCTAGAGCACCAGAAGCCTTGAATCCACGGCCCAGAACCTCCTCTAGAGAAGTGGTGGCGATCCGGGTCCCCGTCGTGCCCACTGTCGCCGTAGTCGGACTCTGGCGGTGAGTGAGGCGACGACGGGTCCGGCGGGTTGAAGTCGTGGACGCTCCATAGATAGATGAGCACCCGGTAGCGTAGCACATCCTTCCGTCTGAGGAATGGCGGCAGATTGCCGAATCGGACCTCATTCTCGGTGATGTAGAGCTAGACCACCTTGGGGAATGGGGATTGCGTGCGGATCGCATGTCCATGCTGAAACCTTGTACGCGATGAGGTCCGTCATGGCCGCCGTCTGCTGCTCGATGTCCTGGATCCAGCAGCTTTGGGGGAGGATCTTGGTCGCCGTATCCTCCCTCCGCCCAGGCATGTGGTGAATGCCCTCAAGCTCGAGAGCCACCTTGTACTGCATGGATGCCGCCTCTGCGTGCGCCAGGCACGTCCAGGGGCGCAACACCGGCCAGCACAGTTCCGGCGACTGGCACCGGTGGAGCCACCAGGATCCGGTCCCGGGTCTCCTGTGACAGGCATCTGATGAGGAAGTTCTCCAGGTAGAATGGAGTGATCGAGAACAAAGCCTCCTCGACGCCGTGAATGCTTCGTAGGGCACGAGAGGCATAGGCGGAGATCTCGCGGGTGGCGTCTGCCGCGACTGCCATGATGGCGAGGCGCATGGAAGCTTCAGCGTTGTCGACGGCAGTGCTGCGCTGGATGATGCACATGTTCACCCACTGGCGCTCGTCTGGATGGCCAGGCGGCAGCGGATCGCGCTCCTCCAAAGTTGGGCATGCTGGCAGTGGTGGGTTGCTTGCCGGAGTTGACCCGCTGGCCTGGGAACCCACAGGCGTGCCGGTGCTGCCCGGCACCCGATGTGCCCGGATGAAGCATTCCTGCCCCGCGGCGTTGTTGCTACCATCGGCAGGGGGGGATCTTGGCCTCTTGCAGTCGCGGGCCAGATGGCTGTAGCCATGGCAGTGGAGGCATCGCAGTGGTTGACTGCAGGTTGCAATCTTGTAAGAGTAGGATAAGTAGTTGAGGCACCTATCCCGCAAGGCGTCGGGGATGCATCGGCGTCGATGAGCTCGGTTGCGCGTTGTGGCTGCGTTCCTCTGCGCTCCAGTCGGGCCCCTGCCATCTGGGTGCCTGGGGAGCACCTCTCTCTAGCCATTAGCGTCGGGGAGGGGGGAGATGTGGCGCCGACCACATAGAAGAACTCGCGGACCGAGGCGCTGGTGTGCCAGCACGCAGTCTCTCCCGTCAAGACAGAGTTGCGCCGACACGCGCTCACCTCCTCCGGTGCGGAGGTGCACCGACTGACGCTTCGCAGTGCTGATGCGGCGGCCTAGCCACTGGTGCATGGGGATGTGGCCGCCATATGCTAGGTGGTTGCTTTACCGGCCGACTGCTGCCTTGGCCTCCTCTTGCGCCTTCCCCTTTTGCGCCGTGGTGGGCGCTGGATCTTCTCCATCTCCAGCACAACCTCCGCTGGCTGCTTGTCAATGGCGCAGGCGGGCGGCTGGGCAGAGGCTCCCGTAGCCGAAGCATCCGCCTATGTCGGAGAGCCCCGGTGGACGGCGTCGAGGTAGGAGGAGCCCCATACCTGCGCAGAATCCACGTCGGAGTCAGAGGAGTCGGAGTCCTCCGACCACCGCATGGCCTTGGAACGCCCGGGGATGTCGGAGGGGAAGAAGGGGGCGCGTCAGGGGATAGAGTGGCTGGACCCTTACCTTTGGAAAGGGTGTGGGTGGGGTGGGTGGCCAGCGGCGCCGGGGTGGCTTCGGTGGGCTAGGTAGGGAGACGAGGGGAGAGCGGAGCGGCTCATCTCCCTATGATCAAATATTCTGCACAACAAGTCTGAGGCATGTATAGATCGATGGCCAAACGGGTGGCCTAGTCTTGGCACTATATACTATGTATGACACTATTCAGCACTAGGCTCTAGCCGTGTCGGGCCATCGTGCCCAACTCTCGGTCCGCACTACAAGTGCTCAGTCATGCCATGCCGTGCCGATGACCACGATGGCCCATCGGGCCTGAGCCCATGCATGTCGCCACCGTAGCCATGCCTTGCACGCATTGCTATCGGCTATCGTGCCAACAAGCCGCCTAACTCCTCGTGTTGAGCCCGTTGGGCCGTTGCCGCCCTTGCGCCACGCGCGCCGCCATGGCCTGCACGCATGACCACGCCACTACTCCGCCACCGAGAGAGTCTAGGGAAAAAGGGGGCAGAGGGGTGTCCGCGCTGCCGCTTCGCCACTACAAAGCGTCGGGGAAGAAGGGCGGAGAGGGTGGCGGAGGCCGTGTGGACACGCGGCGGTGGCGGAGGGAACTTGCGGCCCTCCTAGGCATGACACTACGACCGTGCCCGTGCCGACACTGGCACCATGGACTTTGTGCCAGGCCGTGCTATGACCGTGCTTTTTTGGGTCATGCCTAATGCCGCCCAACAGGCCAGACCTATTTCGCCATCTATAGGGGTCCTGGTTAGCCCTGCTAATGGGTGAGATCCCAGCCCATTTCCAACCCATTCTAAATCTAATTAATTATTTTTCAACCCACCCCATCCCATTGCAGATTAACTAATACCCAACCCACTCTGCGCCTGCCTGCCTGCTTCGTTACTTCTTCCTTCATGCTGCAGTGTTGCTGCTCCTCTTCCCTGCGTTCGTTCCTTTCGGCTAGGCTGCTGCTACCGCGTTCGTTCCTTCCTTCTGCTGCTCCTCTTCCCTGTGGTTGTGGATCGGATGGCTGGTTGGTCGATGAAGCTGGTGGTAGCGGCGACGGGGCCGCGGGGGTAGTGCAGGCACAGCCCGCGGCAACGTCAACGGCGCCGACAAAGTCCGGTGCTATGGCTGCGTAAACAAAGTGGGAGGCCAAGAGGCGCCGCCACGCCAGGTACACGCGTGTCGGGTCCGCCGGCCGGAGGCGCCGCGTGTCGGGCCACCGCCGCTGTGCAACACCTCTTTCCAGGTGAGGTGCAGTACGGGCTTGGAAGATGGTGCCATACGGGAAGATGGAGTCGCGACTCACGAGGGCGGAGTTGAGCGAGACCGCCACGCACATGGGATTGAAGTGCTTGCTGCCACGGACGCGAGCACCATGGGTAACCCTAACCCGCCCCAACCCACCTTCTCTGTAACCCCAACCTGCCCCAACCCATACACAAACAGAACATGTTTCCACCCATCCATACACACCCCATATTAGAACCGCCCCACCCCCCCCCCCCCCCCCCAAAACAAAAAAACTCGTTTCCCCTTGACCCATTAGCAGGCCTAGTCCTGATTGCTTCTCTAGACGATGCATGACTCGTATCCCCTGGCTAAGATAGAGCAGCCTCGCCCGAGCCAGGCTCCACAGAAACGTAGCTGGAATCGGTATCCCGCGCACTAGACTCAGATTGCTATTTTTGCATCATCTGAAACAGGTTGAGCAAAGACACAGCCATCCAACTATCCAAGGCATAGCTTGTACTACGCGAGCCAGCCAGGCTGAACAACCAAACACAGAAAAAGCATAAGAGCATCCGCAGTGTGCATTCCGAAGCCGCTCCTATACAATAAATGCAAGGATAGAACCGACTCCGATACACTGCGAGCTCGATTCGATGGAGACGCTGCTCCTTCCTATCGAACCCGGCTTCAAGGGGAAAAAATTGCGCTTTGCCTCCTGCTGCTCTTCTCTCTCCTGCCGTTGGATCTCCCGCCGCTGACCGGAACCCCAACTCCCTCTGCCTCTGGTCACCGTCGCAGAAGCCGCGAAGAGCCGGCGCAGTCCGTGGCGCCGGAGCCGGTGCAGCCCGTGTCGCCAGATCCCTCTGCTTGCCGTCGGCCATGGACGGAGCCCCGTCGAAGCCCTAGATCTAGGCGGAGGAGCTCGTGGCGCAGAACCTGAAAGAGCTGGTGACAGTGGTGGCTCAGGAGAACGAGCTCCCACACTCGCGCACTCCGGGGAAGCGGCAGCGGTGGAGGATGACGGCGCACTCCGACAGGCCAGGCTTCCGAGGGGCGGAGGACAACAGGGTGGCGGCGGCGTCAGATCTAACGAGGAGAGAGTTGGGGAGAGAGGAGGAGACGCCATAGCCTTGCCGGCGAGGAGGGAAAAGGAGCTGGACGGGTATTCTGGTGGCGCAAGTGGAAGAGGCAGAGGCATGGGCTCGGAAGAAGAAACAGTCACGCCGTCGCGAGATGGGTGTCGCATGCGGGAGAAAGAAGACGGTTGAGGGATGATGACTTTTTCCGAACATGGGTCCCACTTATCGATCCAGGGTGCGGTTCTACACACTATGGCCTATGTAACATATGCAGTCACGTCATTTCGTAGGAACGGGCCGGTTCGATACACTGCTGATGCTCTAAATATACCGCATCTTGGGAGCCTAGCTCAGCCTGGCGCATGCTACCCAATCAGGCGCTAGCGAGCATGCTTGCACTGCATCAGCACTCAGCATATCCTCTCCTCTTGCTTTGCTGTGTGCTGCTGTGCAAGCGCAAGCCGTGACATATACACACAACCATGCATATCGGTCTTCCAGTCCGGTGTCCGGATGACTGGATGTAACCAACGTCTTTAGTTCCTCAAAAAAAAAGCACTATGCAAAAAAAGATTTCCCGTCACATCAAACTTGCGATACATGCATGGAGTATTAAATGTAGATGAAATTAAAAACTAATTGTACAGCTTGGTTGTACTTTGCGAGATGAACGTTTTGAACCTAATTAGTCAACAGTTGGATACTATTTGCCAAATAAAACCAAAACGTGATACAGTACATTTTTCACCCTTTTTCAGGAAACTAAACACACCCTTTATTAACTTGGGATCCCTATTCCCTAGCTAGCTGTACATGTTTGTACTAGGAGTATCTCTGCCAGGCCGGCCGGAGATGATTGCACACATCATGAGCATATTATTGGCCTCCTTTTTCTGCTGACTCGACTCGAATAAGGGCATGTTTAGATGCCCAAAAACACCCAAATTTTTTTTGTACAGTATCCGTCATATCGAATCTTTGAACGTATGCAGGGAGCATTAAATGTAGATAAAAAATAACTAATTGTACAGTTTGTCTGTAAATGTCGAGACGAATCTTTTGAGCCTAATTAGGCCATGGTCAGATAATTTTTACCAAATAACAACGAAAAATGCTACAAAAACTTTTCCCAAAAATTTTTAGGATCTAAACAGGCCCTAATATAATGACCCAGCAGACAGATGCATGCAGCAGCTAGCTCTATTGACCAGACTTCAGCTTAGTTTATTATGCCCTTTTTTCTCCTTTTTTTCAATTTCCCAGAGCCCTTATACCACCACAGGCACCACTACTGCTGCTGCAACAAAATGTCAAAATGTATCGAAGCAATGCTGCAAATGCATGCATGGGTTGTTTTGGTCATCACAACGTACGACAGTCGCACACATAGTACAACTTCCGAGGCACATATAATAGCTGCAAGCGTGCCATTGATCACGGGTTGTTAACTCTGCTCTACGAGATGGATTAGTGAAGGCAGCAGCAGCACCAGCGCGCGGTTTGCATCCATGCATCGTGTTCCCCTTGTCCCTTGCATGCATGCACACCAGCTTGCGTTGCATTGATATGAGCTCTCTCTCCTCTGCATGCATGCAAGTGCAACAGTATCCGATCCTCACTAGTCACTAGTATAGTAGTATCTATCATCCTGCGTGTAGTACCGTACCCTGCCCCCATGTGACACTGCACGGTGTGTCTCCCAAGTTGGTAGGCTGTGTTTTCTTCCTTAAAAAAAAATACTGTGCAAACAAAAATTCTTCGTCACATCAAACTTGTGATATATACATGGAGTATTAAATATAGATGAAATCAAAAACTAATTGTACAGCTTGGTTGTACTTTGCGAGACGAACGTTTTGAACCTAATTAGTCAACGGTTGGACACTATTTACCAAATAAAGTCAAAACGTGCTACAGTACTTTTTTTACACATTTTCGCGGAACTAAACACACCCTTCCTCAAAAAAGTACTGTGCAAATAAAAGATTCCCCGTCACATCAAACTTGCGATACATGCATGGAGTACTAAATGTAGATAAAATAAAAAACTAATTGTACAGCTTGGTTGTACTTTGCGAGACGAACGTTTTAAACCTAATTAGTCAACGGTTGGACACTATTTACCAAATAAAACCAAAACATGCTACAATACTTTTTTTTACACCTTTTCACGGAACAAACACAATACGTATATATTTTGTACGCGCATGTGTAGAAGCGTGTTTGTCTCCTCTTGTTTAGAGCTATATGCCTGTCACGCCTTCCTTCAGATTGGACAGTCTTAAATATAGCCCGTGTTCAGTTCCCGATTCGGGACACCCGATTCTGCACAGTGCACATTTAATGTGCACTGTAGCAATTCGTTTGTATTTGGTAAAAAATGTCCAAACTTTGACTAATTAGGCTTAAAATATTCGTCTTATAAAGTACAATAAAACTGTGCAATTAGTTTTCAATTTTATCTACATTTAATACTCCATATATGTGCTGTCATTTTGATGTGATGAGAATCTTCTTTTTGCATAGTGAAAACAAGGGCATACCTTCTGACCAGCTTTTATGTATTGTTGGGTAGCCAACAGAGGTTTTCCACATGTACAGGTACGGTTTTAATGATTTCCTACATTGTCATAGGAATTTAATTTAATTGATTTCTTTAACATTATCGCTTCTAATAATATAATGAATATGTGGAGAACACACACACACATATATATATCACCAAAATCGTGCATGCTGGTGACAATATCATACCACTAGCTCACTACTATATATGCACGCTCATATATAGGATTCACCTACAACAGTGATAGATAAAATTTCTTTCCTTGTTGGTAACACCACCTAACACGAGCCATGAGTTTGTTCTGTTCTGTTCCAGAGGATTTAGGTGGTGTTTAAATCCAGGGGCTAAAGTTTAGAGATATCACATTGGGTGTTACATGAGGTGTCATATGAGAGTGTTTGAATAGTAATAACTAATAATAAAACAAATTACATAAGTCCTTAGTAATCCGCAAGATGAATTTATTAAACCTAATTAATCTGTCATTAGCACACGTGTTACTGTAGCACTATATTGTCAAATCATGGACTAATTAGGCTTAAAAAATTTGTATCGCAATATGTGCAATTAGTTATTTTTTAGTCTATATTTAATACTCCATACATGTGTCCAAACATCCGATGTGATAGAGGTTAAAGTTTAGGAGGGAAACAAACGAGGCCATTAGGTAATGAATATCCTCCATCTGGGCTATTTATGGTCGCGGCTTTTTTGTGGGACCGTGCAATGCATGACCCCAAGTAGTGTTTGTCGCATGGAGTAAATAGGAAAATGACATTTCAAAGCATATCGTGTATTTTTTTTGTGAGAACCAGTTACAGACACATACGTTTACATACACGAGCACACACTCATCCCTATAAACGCACGTATGCACACACTGTCCCTATGAGCATATCCGAAGAACTGAGTTGGACCAGTAAATCTCGAGATTGACGAAGTCACCATAAACGTCTCACTGTCGACGGACATATTGTCTACCATTGAAAGAATAGCACTGTTAAATCATGGAATAAATCCAGAAAAATATGAGCATCTATGTCAAGTTAAGAACTTGAACCGGGGTGAACATGTAACACCGTAAGGAAACCCAACCAGCTAAGGTACCCTTAGTTCGCGCATATCGTGTATCTTTCATGTCACGAAATATCAGAAAGAATGCTCACGGCATACCGGGACGACAGTCATGTTTGTTAGCCTGGAGACGCCGCGGGCCTGGACAGCACGGACTTGCTAGCTGCACTGCTGCACGGTATATCATCCGGCATAGTTTCAGCTCAGCAGAAATAGCGGATATTAGCTTGCACCAGGAGATGCTGAAGGCTACGCTATCACTCGGAGCACGCTAAATATAGCACACTGACTAGCCTGTGGCGGGCGTGCACTGCCCACCCGCTGCGCGCGCAGAGCATGCTGGAGAGAGATGGAGGAGAGAGAGGTAAGAGTCGGTCCCACGATTTCAAACAAGCAAAAAAAAATATTATAACTCACAAACAAAAATCCAAATTAAATTCTGATTGTATCATTAAATTCGTTTCAATAAATATTTCAAAACAAGATGTCACACGTATATATTTAGATAAAGTGACAAGTGAGCCCCACAGTGGATAGAGGATGATATAGAGGATGGATGGATGCGGGAAAACTGTATATTTTGTGATGACTAGGACGGAATATTCTTTTTAGATGATAGATATAGACCCTGTTCATCTGGCTTATAATCCGTCTTATTCAGCTTGTTTTTTCAACCGAAACAGTATTTTTCTCTCACAAAAAATCAGCCAACAGTATTTTTCAGCCGGCTTATAATTCCAGCCGAACGGCTCCCTAGAGGACGATAGAAAAGCGTTTGGAGTCTAGCCACGCAAAAACGAAAGGGTCGGCTCGGGCTCCAAGGCTGCTGCAGCGTGGGCGCATGTGGCCCGTGGGAGAGGCTGAGATGTGGGCCACATGATATTTTCAGGCAAATAAACAATATTTCTATAAAACCAGGCCTAATATGAAATATAAAACTTCATATAGCTCGCTCTCACAACAATCCTGATACTGTACACGTACGGTGCCGTCCAACCCGTATCCTCCACGTCTGGAGGACCGATACGGGAACAGTAACTAGGATCGATGAGGTAACACGGATTGCAGACAGTATAGAAACACAAGGTGACACACGCACGAGACACGTGACGGTGCACGACTAGTAAACATGAACTATACAGTAACCGAAGCGCTCTCCTTGCGTGGATCCTACGCGCTATATGAAGTTTCATATAAAACTTCATATAGCTCGCTCCCACAGCAATCCTGATACTGTACACGTACGGTGCCGTCCAACCCGTATCCTCCACGTCCTCCGCTCCACCGGCCCCCGCTTCCTCCCAGGCCCGCCTCTGCTGGCCGTGGCCATCGGCCCAGCCTCAGGCTCCACCATCCGCGCTGTGTCTGGAGCTCGTGCGTGTGCACGCCTCCTTTCCCTCTCTCATGAGTCATGGGCCCATCTCTGGTCTGGCCCAATGTCAGTGAATGTGTCTGTTGCATCTCAGAGCCGTCGTCACCCAAACTCAGGGGCGCGCGTCTCCACGCATCGCGCGGCTGCCTCGGCGCCCCAGCTCGCACCGGCCTCGCCGCATCCGTCGAACTCCGCCTTAAATGCCTCCGTCTCCTTTCCTGGCTGCTCTTCCTTCTCCTGCTTGGACAGGTCGGCCTGCTCCTGCCGTTGCCGTCGAGGTTGCCGCGCAGGCCTGTGCCTTCCTCGCCCCAGCTGCAACTGCAACGCGCATGGATGCCGCGCCCGGCCACCGCGCCGTCCCCGCCTCCTCGCGTCCGATCCCCACCGACGATATATAGGGCGAGCCGGCCCACCTCTACTCCGGCGAGTACCCCCCCGGCCGGCGAGCGGAGACACCAAGCGGAGGTTCAACATGGGCGGCCGCACCGCACGGGTCAGACCGCGAGAGGCGCCGCACGTTACTGGGCTGCCTATTCAGCTTGGTCCAATGGCACAGGCGCACACGGTGCTCGCTCGGATCCAGTTGGGCGCTTGGTGGCGGTGCTCTCTAATCCAAGGCGAAGGCGGCGAGGCGGGTGCGTGTCGCCGCCGGTCGGCGCGGCACCGCGGCGGCTCCCCCTCCCGCGCGCTCCCAACTCCCGGAGTCTCGCCTCCATACGCACGCGGCACGGGTGGCCATGGCGTCGTGGTCTTATCTTCTTCTAGGTCCCGCGGCCGTATACATGCGCACAGCGGATCGGTGGCACGACCCACAGCCTTATACGCGCGCACGGCGGATAGGCTCCAGTGGCCGTATACGCCGCCGACGCTGCAGACTACACGATGACCTGGGCTCGTCCGCGATGACGACCTGCGCGAGGCGGGAGGCGGCAACGGGTGGGTACAGAGGTGAGCGTTTGTTTTTTCTCTCTCTCCTCTCTTGTGGTTGTTGTTTGCTTTTGCTCATATCTTAAGGCATGCACATGTACTACTGGGACTATGATTCTCCAACTCTGATCTGATAATTGATCAGAATTAGTACAGGTCAACATTTGATCGGAGGAAGTGGCCATTTTGATTTATGGTTCATATATGTTGATGGCATGATTTAGATAATCATTACAGCAATTTCTTCTGGTTTTTAGTTTTTGTAGTTTCGTTACAATCATATATGCTTTACTATGCTGAATTGATCTATTATGAAATTCATGCTCCTCTTTTTCCAACGTGTTTCAATTCTACTTTACTAGCAATTGTTTTAAACTAGATTCAAAGCTGCAAAACATATTTGCTGTGCCATGGCGTATAGGAAGTAAGCAAAATATGACACTTTTATCTAATGCATACTTCAGTTTTAGTTGTTATGGATTTAATCCTAAGTGAGCAGTAAAGGTTTGCAGCGTGAACATCATACCTGAATTACTCATGCTGTTAGTTAGGACTTCACATTTTTCTCTGTCTATTACATATGCACAGACCTTGCTATAATTTTTTGTACATCGATCATATTTGTATTTAATGCAAGGCATGATGTTTTCTTTGTGATCTTCAGTATTCAACACCATTAAATCTAGCTTGATTATAAGCTTTCTCAATGGTGTGACGAGTCATGACTGATCCAATGTCATATAGATCCATATACATGTGTTGGTCAACAGGTTCGCCATATGCTATCCTGAACCTGTATTTCTTGGCCATTCATAATGATCAGCAACAGCTAGCAATGGCTTGCACCGTACCTGAGATTTCCATAATTTTTTATTTGCTTTCTTATGTCAAACCTAAAAAATAGTGTTTCTTTCTCTAGCTGAGATAATTTGTTTCTTATGTCAAGATCCTGTCACGACTGGCACAGCCGCAGATCAGCCAATGCTCCCGCAGCTCACATCACTACCTCACCTGTAACCAGGGCTCCCAGATCTGGTGAGTACACCAATTGCATCTCTTTCTTTTGGCGACCAATCAATATGCTTCTTAAACCTTTCAAATGCAGGGATTAGGACAACCTGATGCAGTTAGGTGAGCAGATTGCAGGTTAATTCATATAATTCTTCCGTTCATCACCTTGAATCATGCATGATCTAGCCATTGATTTGGCCAATACAAATAGATTTGACACTGCTCATGCCGCTTCAAGGTATGCACAGAACTGAACCCTGTACAAAAATCATCATATCCATTTTTTGGTTTCACCGTTCTTCGGACTTGCAGGGGGTGCAATCGAGCGGGGATTAGGTCGAATAAAATTGATGCCTTCTGCTTCACGTCACTCCTGCCTTGGCCTGCTTTGTGCTCCAGTCCATATATCATTGTTTCCAGTGTACCTGTCCTCGCAATGATCTGGCAAATCCCTGTGCCTACACAAGAATGCAGTTCGCAGATTGAAGGTACGCCAATAGAGACCGACTGTTTTTAGGGTTATATGTTTGTGGTGCTAATTCTTCTCTAACATTTTCTAAAGCGAATAAGTTAAGGATAGATCGATCTTACATCTGGGAGGTACACATTTTGCAAACTGATCAAACCGCAGTACATTTTTCTTTAAAAAAAACTTACAAGATCTTAATTGAGTTAGATGAGTAGAAAGTGGGACGGAAACTGAAAGTGAATTTAACTGGAATAGATTTTTTTCTTATATTTTTTTTTGCCTGCAATATGAATTCCCATATGAAATGTACACAGTATGTGAAGATAGCTCTCCTACTTTGGATGATACATTGATTTATTCATCTTTGCTGAAAAGTGTCATGTGAAGTTCTAACATGAATCCATTGTCCTGCACTCCTGCTACTCATCATAAGGTGAAATAATTAACTACTGGCAAAGTTCTCTTAAGATATTTTTTGTTTAGGTAATATGAACTCTCATATAAAATATACTCGGTACAGAATAAGCAGATAGTTGATCTCCTCCAATAGGTGATAGATTAATTTATTCTTATTTGCTAAAATGCTTCATGTAACAGTTTTTTTAACCCCATTGATGTTGATACTTGCTCTGCTCTTATCATGAACCCTACAGATACTAAAATTATTGCCAAAGATCTTGAGCTGCTTATCACTTCACAGTTCACTCTACTGAACATTTTGCTATATCTAAACCGTATACGCTTATAGAGTTATAGGCTTGTGCAGCCACCAGCCCACCATGTACAGGAGCGGCGAAGCGCGCCTACCTGCCCAGTAGATACAAGTCCATGAAACAAAATAAGTTGCACCAGTCTGGCCTGACTAGAAATACCCGGGGTCTATTCATCCGTCCAGGCCAGTTTAGTCCAGGGAAACAAATAGACCCATACGTACTGGTAATAAACTATTTTAGATTAGTAGTGCTAGTGCTCGGACATTCGGACGGACGTCCGTGCCTACACTCCATTTCTCTCGCGCGCCTACACTCCGCGCCAACACCAACATGCCCGCGCCTTACGCCTGCATTTTCACGTGCCAACATGGGGGCCCGCGCTGCCAGACCGCGGGGAGGGACCGCTTGTGCCCCCTCCGCTTCTCACGCAACTACAGTAGGTGGTTGCCACAAGTGGGCCCATTGCAACATGTGCAACACCTGATATATTTTTGAAACATCGAGATGAAAACATTTACAAAATACGTCTGAAGAGCACATGAAACACTTAAAACATGCATCTCAAACACTTACAGAAACACTTGAAAATACTTGAAAAAGCCATTACAAAATATATGCAACATCTAGATAAAACACTCACAACATATGTATAAAAACATATGTAACATCTAGATAAACACACTCGCAACATATCTCTGACAAAACAGATGAAACATTTGTAACAGACGCTTGCAATATTTGTGTGTAGTCATTGCAACATATGTAACATATTGATCTACTTTTTAAAAATTCATATGAAACACTTGCAATGTACTCTAAAACATCTGAAACAATTGAAACATACGCTTGCAACATGCGCTTTCAGTATAACATCTTTGCTGCTTGGGAGAATAGAGGCTCGTCGGCACGTGGAGTTCACTGAAGGCAGCCGCGATGTCACCACCAACTACCAGTGTCACCATCGACCAGATCGATTCCGCCTACCGCGAGGCTGGTGGGGACTCCTTCGTGGCTACCGATTTCCTGGGTTCCACGCAGGACACGCAACCCCACCACCACCGAATCTCTCGCTGGCTGCAGAGAAGATCTAGTGGTAGGAAGGCCCCAAGCAGATTGTAGTGGCCGCTACGGGCATGGTCATCGATATGATTGGGCAAGGCGCGGTTGCAAGTGGGGAAGACGGCAGCAAGGAGGCGAGGTGGGATGGGGACGCGCGGTGCGGATGAGGCTATGGGGCGTGCAGCACAGGTGAGCGGCACTGGCAGGTTGGTCCGTCCGTCCCGACCGACGCCGTGGTTATATTATTCAACTTTTGTGAGATTAGTACTTGACCATTTCGTCAAGGAACGCGTAAAAAGAAATTGACTTGTCAGTGTACAAATGATGCTAATTGCTACCTCTGGACATGAGTTGTTAGCCAACTTGGCCGGTTCGACTCCCTTTCGGTGGCCGCGAAACCAGCGCCCACGCGTCACTGTGAAAGCCCAAACCGAGCAAAAAACGAGTTGGGCTCATATATAGCTGTTAGGCCTGGCCCATTAGTATTTCGCATAGCTGTTATGGCGGAGCAAATATAACCGAACCGCGGCTCGTCTCGGCTCCTTCCGCGTTGCCTACTTCCACGCCGAAGCGCCGATAGCCGCCTGATCCCGAGCTCGGTTAGGACTCCGCTCCATCGATCACGGCTGCTGGTGCTGCCATGGGCGCCGGAGACCGTCGTGACCTGAAGAGAAAGCTGCAGGCGACTGCATCGGCGCGGCGTGGTATCCTGGCGAGGAAGAAGGAGGCGACCGCGTCACCGTCACAGGGGTTTGGCATCCTGAAGAAGAGGAAGGAGGCGATGGCGGCTCAGGATCTCTTGGAGTTGGAGGATGTACCTGGGGGCTTCGATACCTGGATGGATCGCTGGTTGGAGATGAAGGCCAAGATGGAGGAGGAGGAGGCCAGACCAGCGAAGAGGAAGAGGGTCCACAAGCAGAGGTTCCCCAAGGCACTCATCGACCACCTGGTGGCATGTCCGTTTAGGAACACCCAAGACCTCACTCCTCTTCAGCTGTCAAAGCGCTCCCATAAATACCGCCAGTTCCATGCCTTGTCGAAGTTCGTCGATGGCAAGATGCGTGACTACGAGCAGGCCCTGATCGACCAGTACAATGCCCAGGGCTATGCGGAGGACGAACGTGAGGTCACTGACAATGAGGAGGATGATGTCACGGCAGAGAACTAGGGAAGCAAGCAAGCGAAGATCTGTGTTGTGTCTGCCTGTCTGCGTCTGTGTGTGTGATTGTGTGCCAGGAGATCCGATCCAGCTACCCTGAGTTGGAGCACTGTGATGCCGTAGATGTGAGTCAATAGTCATCATCCTGGTTTTATTGCTATATACCTTATTTTCCTAGTGGTTTCTGCTGATTGCTACGGTATATGTAATTCAATTATCATCTTACTGTCACGCCTTGCTACTGTTGGTGATTACATTCTCATGTTACTCAACCAGCTAGTATACTAGTTTAGTTGGTTAATCACCGGATTGTAATATAATTGACGTTGCTGCTGATTGGAACAATACTAGCCTTACTTGAGCCATGGTCTTACAAACACCTAATCGACTAATCCCCCGCTATAAGCTGCTTTGTTTCTGTATATATGTTCAATTTCTTTCACGCTGGTTTTGTTGCAGTCAATAGTCATCATCCTGGTTTTGTTGCCATACCTTAGTTTCCTAGTGGTTTCTGCTGATTGCTACGGTGTCTGTTATTCAGTTATCATCTTACTGTCACATCTTGCTACTGGTGCTTGTATTCTCATGTAACCAGCTATTAGCTATCGCATTGGAACCAATGATTGTGTTTTTATGCTACCTCTTTAATCACCGGATTGCAACATATTGACATTGTTGCTGATTGCAGCAGTACTAGCCTTTTTTTTTTTTTGAAACGGGTACTAGCCTTACTTGATCGATGGTCTTACTCTTGCATAAACCTTATCCCCAAACACTTTAAGCCATAAGCTGCTTTGTTTCTGTAGGTTCAATTTCTTTCACGCTGCAGATAGCTGTTAGCCTATTACTTCTAAGTTCTTGACCTTACCATGTAAGTTGTTCAATAATTGATATCCTTTTATCCATTCAGCATACAACAACACACATTTCTATTTTGTGATTAGATCTTTTATTAATTTCTTTCAGCAAGTATATATATATTGTAAGGATTGATCTGATATTCCCAATGAACTTGGATATAGCTAGTAATGAACAAACTGAACTTTTCGTTGTCTTCTCTGACGGACAATCAGAATGCTTGTTTGATTCCATCACTGCATATTTGTTGGGAAATTTAAGGTTATATGTGAATCCGTTGTGCTTGCACAACCTCATTGGATATTTACTTTTGTTTGCTTGGTGACACTTGGAGTTGACTGCCTGTTCATACATTGGAAGGAAAAGAATGAAGGGCAGCCCTCTCTTCTCTATACTGAAATTTCCCAACCCATTCCATACAGGAACAGGATCTGCATTTGCGTCCGCTCTCCTGCAGGAAGCCAGCAACAGCTGCATTGGTGCACCTTTACTGTCGAGAGGTGCATATTTCAAAATTCAAGAGTTTGATTACTTGAATGAGCACAATAATATCCTATTTTTCATAATGCTCAGAAGCGCAAAGGCAGTATGGTGGATTCAAGAGGC
Source organism: Saccharum hybrid cultivar R570 (assembly GCA_038087645.1). Taxonomy (NCBI): domain Eukaryota; kingdom Viridiplantae; phylum Streptophyta; class Magnoliopsida; order Poales; family Poaceae; genus Saccharum; species Saccharum hybrid cultivar. Next base: position 7,569,136 of record JAQSUU010000681.1, read on the forward strand.
AGAGATGGCACTTCAATCAGTTCTGGACTAAAGCTTGAAGAGATTGGTGGTGGGATAAGCAACCCCTTTGTGTAGCTAGCATCCTGTTGCCTATGCGGAATACTTGTTGCAAATTCAGTTGCACCTACTAAGCGTTATGTTTTGATCAATGCTAAGGAAAAATATGAAATCATGCCTTTTAGAATTTTTAAAAAATATCAAACTTATTATCCAAAGTGTGCATGTTCTATTTTACATACATGGCCATGCATTTATGTAGTTAGTGCCATATAAGCAGTATTAAATAATAATGCTCCCGTGAGAACGTCAGACGGACCCGGCTTTCTACTCGTCACCCGCGCCGTCGGCTCATTCCCGTCTGCACCCTTTTTTTAAAAAAATCTCCTTTTTTAAAAAAATCTCTTTTTTTTAAAAAAAATCTCGCTACCCATACGTTATACCCCAACGGCGCTCGCAAGGGTGCTTGTGCTTGCCAGCTAGGGGTGCTCGCCAGCCGCTAGCACAGTAGGTGGTGCTCCCAGTCACGGATGCTTGCTAGCTGCTGGCCTGCTCGTGCTCGCCAGGCAGGGGGTGCTCATAGGCTGCTGGCCGCTCACCAAGGGTGCTCGCGGAGCATGCCGCCGTGCTCGCCGGGTGCTCCTCGTGCAGGTTCTTGCTCTCATGGCCTCGTGCAGGTGCTCGCCCACCGCAATGCCTCCGCTAGGGCACCGGCAACGCTGCTTCCTCTGTCGCACCGGCGAGCTCTATGCGTCGCCGTCAATCTCTGTGCCGGCATCAAGCTCCACAACTCAATTCCTTCAAGCTACAAGGTGACGTTGCGCTGAAAGGGCACGTTGCAAGTGTAAGTGTTTCAGATGTTTCATCTGGATATTGCAAAAGTAGATCAGATGTTGCATATGTTGTAATATCTATACACATATGTTACAAGTGTATGTTACCAAGTGTTTCATCTGTTTTTTCAGACGTATGTTATAAGTGCATTTGTTTGGACGTTACATATGTTTCAGACATATAGTCTTAAGCATTCTTGATGAATGTGAAGGTTGGAATCATTATTCCTTAATAAAAAAACATTTCAGACATATTTTGCAAGTGTTTTATCTGGGTATTGCATATGTTTTGCAATGACTTTTCGTGTATTTTTACATGTTTTTGTTGCAAGTGTTTCACCTTGTATACAGAGGTATTTTGCAAGTATTTTATTTGAATGTTTTTCAAAAGTACATCAGGTGTTTCACATATTGCAATGGCGCCGGTGACTGACGGACAACTGCCTGCCGCAGGGCTTTGGCTCCTATCTCGCACGGCGTGCTTCGCCCTCTCTCTCCTTTCCCTCCTCTCCCTTCCCTTGCCTCCATCTCGCCTCCGCTGCCCTTGCTCCTTCTCTTCCGTCGTGTCCACGCGCGAGTGAGTCGATAGCCGCCACTGCCGAATCCCTCGCCATCTGCCCATCCAGATCTAGAGCTACCATCGTTCGCTGAACCTCCTGCTGTGATGGGTTCCGGTGACCTTGATCTGTTGGCAGTGAAGCCAGACGTGGCCGCTGGGAAGAAGAGGAAGAAGCCTTCCCAGCGATCCCGGACGAGTTGCTGGCCGGGTTCTCCGAGGAGTGCCGAGCAGCCTTTGCGATGCAGAAAGCTGACACCGAGAAGCTGATGGCCCTCGACGACGACATCATGAGGCAATACAAGGACAACGGCTACACGGAGGTGAAAGAGGTGGTGACCGACGACGACGAGGAGAAGACGGAGGACAGTGGCTGCCCAGTTAAGAAGAGGAAGAAGCAGGTGAAGACGAGGCTGCCGCAGGAGCTCGTCGACGAGATCACGAGGAGGTCCGTGACGCCCTTCCCAGTGATCTCCGACGACTTGCTGGCCGGGTTCTCCGACGAGTGCCGTGCAGCCTTTGCGATGGAGAAAGCTGACACCGAGAAGCTGATGGCCCTCGACGCCGACATCATCAGGCAGTACAAGGATCACGGCTACGCAGAGGTGGAATAGGAGGTCGTCATCGACCACGAGGAGGAGCAGAAGACGGAGGACTAGGGAAGCAAGCAAAAGGGAATCAGTAATTTGCAAAAGAGAGCTCTAGTTCATCTGCTCGACTTTAGATGTAATTTAACTGTTTCAGCTCTGTTTGGATATGTTCCTTTACGTCTGACCTGAATATTATGCATTTTCTGTATCGTTGTGCCTTTGTTTAATTGTTTCTCTGGATGTGTTAGGGGGCAGCAAATATGTTGCTCGCTGAATCTTAAAAGTTTAGGGGGAATTGCTATAATAAGGGCGCCTGATTTTTGTTTTGTTTTTCTCAGGCAACAATTTCAGCCGTTGGATCAAGATCCAAGCCCCCCAGTTGATGCAGTCGCTGTTCATCTTCTTCCTCGGCGCGAAGGCGGAGCTCCGACGAGACCCCACCGCGCCCGTGGCAGCCTCCCTCTTCCCCTCCTCCCTCCCCCCGCCGCTTTCTTCTTCAGCTCCAGCAAGAATGGCCGCGATGCCTCCACCACCAAGAGGGCCCTGAAACCGCTTGGCTTGCCTACCTCCCAAAACCCCTTCTATACCTGTCGGAGTTGGAGAGGAAAGATGGGGAGAGGCCGGAGAGGGAGGCCGCAGCCACCACCATTGTCATCTTCGTCTCCAGTGGGGTGTACGTGCACACGGGCATGGGCATGGTGTTGCGGGGGTAGTGTGTGGGCGCGTGCGCGGGGCGTCGATCTCAAGCAACTGACGTATAGGAAATGTGAATATTTATAATAAGAAGATGCTGATTTGAGTGGATCACACTGTTTTTGTTCCAAATATATCTTCAAATAAGTTTATTATAAAAATATATTCAATAATTAATCTAATGTTACTTATTATGTTCCATAAATATTAATAATTCGTTGCATATATTTGGTTAAAGTTGAAATTGTTTCACTTTTCAAGAAGTAAGAATAATATTCTTTACGAGGCGGAGGGAGTAATTCAATTGTTTTACATGCTTCTTAATCTAATGTTAGTATTATGCACCATAAATATTGATAATATCTTGTATATATTTGATAAAAACGCTCAACTAAAACGGAGACTTGAATCCGGTGATTATTAACAGATTATCAAGTCGAATCTTTTTGACCCCATCACATGACAGACCCTGGAGTGAACCGGAGACTTTGGGCTTGTGCCTACGTACGGTACGACAAGAAACAATTGACGTACGACCGTGGTGCGATCGTCCCCCTCCCCCGTTGTGCGATCGGATTCCGAATCCGACAGCGATTGCCTTGCCTGTCGCGGGGCAATAAAACCGAGGCGCTGCCATCTCCACTCCCCTTCGCTACCTGTCGATAGCCGCCGGAACCCGCTGCCATCCAAATCCAGCTTTAGTTTCGAGAGGCTGAGGGGGAGGGAACGCCTGCTGCGATGGGTGCCGGTGACCGCCGCCACCTCAACAGGAAGCTGCAGGCAGTGAGCGCGTCGGATAGGCCCGGGATGCTGAAGACCAAGAAGCAGGCGTGCGCGTCGGAGGGGTACGGGATCCTGAAGGCGAAGAAGGAGGCGTTGGCTGCTGTTCGTCTCTTGCGTTTCAATCGTGTCCCCGGGGGCAGTGATATTTGGATGGATCACTGGCGGGAGATGAAGGCCAAGGGGGCTGTGAAGAAGGGGAAGAGGGTGGTGAAGCAGAGGTTGCCCAAGGCGCTCATCGATCTCATGGTGGCTAGGCCGTTCAGGAGCGTCGAAGACCTCACTCCCGTTCAGCTGGCAAAACGTTCCCATGAATTCCGTCAGTTCTATGCGCTCACAACTTTTGTCGATGCCAAGCTCCGTGACTACGAGCAGGCTCTCATTCGCCAGTACAACGCCAAAGGCTATGCGGAGGACGAAAGTGAGGTCACTGACAGCGAGGAGGATGCCACGGTGGTGGAGAACTAAGGAAGCAAAGCAAGCAAGCAAGCAAAAATCTGTGTCTGGGTCTCTGTGCCTGTGTGATGAAGGAAGCCCCCTCCTCTGCCATACCATGAGTTGGAGCACTGTGATGTAGATGTAGTCATCATCCTGGTGTTATCGATATATATCTTAATTTGCTAGTGGTTTGTTTCTGCTGATTGCTAGTGCTACACACTATGTTATTCAATTATCGTCTTATGTACTGTCACATCTTGCCACTTGGGTACTGGTGATTATTGTAATCTCGTGTTATTTAATCAGCTACTAGTTTTTATGCTACCTCGTAAACAACCAAATTGTTCCTGATTGGAACAGTACTAGTCTTACTTGAGTGCTAACAGTACTAGTCTTACTTGAGTGATGGTCTTACATAAACCTAACCCCCCCCCCCCCCCCCCCCCCCCCCCCAAACACTTCCTGCCATAAGCTGTTCTGTTTCTGTAGGTTCAATTTCTATCACGCTGCAGCCAGCTGTTACTTCTCAGCACTTGGCTTATGTTAATCAATTCGGCCTAATAATGTCCTTTTTATCCATTATAAGCATGTAACAGCACATTGATTAGTTATCCGCCGTTTTGTCACCAAAGCACGTGTTTCTGTTTTATGCTTGGATCTTTTATTAATTTCTTTCAGAAAGTATAATAAGGAATAAGTATTGATCTAATATTCACAATGAACTTGGATATCACTACTACTGAACAAACAGAACTTTTCATTGTCTTGTCTGACAGACAATCAGAATGCTCGTTTGATTCCATCGCTGCATATTTGTTGGGAAATTTAAGGTTACAAGTGAATCTGTTGTGCGTGCACAACCTCATTGGAGCTTTACTTTTGTTTGCTTGGTGACGTTAGGAATTGACTGCAGGTTGATAAATTTGAAGGTCAGAATGAAGGGCCCTCTCTTCTCTATACTGAAATTTGCCAATCCATCATCTGTGTTTGTGTCCGTCTCTGCATGAAGTCAGCAACAGCTGCATTGGTGTCCTGCTCCACCAGGCTAATAGCAGTACTTGCACGGTTCAGTGCTACCACACATCGGCTCCAGGTTCCAGTTGCGCTTCAAGTCTTCAACCATTGCAATCAGCTTCTGCACGATTCTGGCCTCTAGCAGGCATGTTCTGGCAACCAGGTCAGTGCGGAATATATTATATACACAGTTACACACATGCATTTCCAGTTCATGTATATTGTAGCTCTTCTACAATCATGATTCTCAGATGCATGCTCCCATTCCTCCATTGCTTTGTGCTGTTGACACTTCTTGGGAACAGCTGAGCAGCCGTGAGGGAGATATGTAGATACAGTTTATGTTGTTAAAGAGCGAAAGGAGGATTATATTGTTCCCCGCTCTTCTCTGCGTCGTATGGAAGAAGGGTGAAAAGCATACGTTTCAAGTGTTTCATATACATGTTGCAAGTGTTTCATGTGGATGTTGCAAAAGTAGATCAGGATGTTGCATATGTTGCAATGGTTATACACATATGTTGCAAGCATCTGTTCCTAATGTTTCAGCTGTTTCAGACATATGATGCACATGTTTATCTAGGTGTTGCATATGTTTCACACTTATGTTGCAAATGTTTCATCCAGATGTTGCATAGGCTTCACACATATGTTGCAAGTGTGTCATCTAGATGTTGCATATGTTTCGCAATAGCTACACACGTGTTTTACACGTATGTTGCAAGTGTTTCAACTATTTTCGGACATATATTGCAAATGTTTCCTCTAGATGTTACAAAGTAGATCTGGTGTTGCACATGTTACAGTAGGACCTATCTGCAGCAGCAGCAGCAGCCGCCTGCTGCAATTGCTAGTTCCGCCAGCAGCATGTGGGTGTGGAGGGGTCGGCATGAGCAGCAGGCGCGGGAAACCATGCGAGCACAGATTGAGACGGAGCGATGTGGGACCCAGTGCGGGCACGGGACACGGAGCGGCATAGGCCCCACGTGAAGCAGGCACAGGCATGCTAGGAGGGGAGGGGGGTTGTAGCAGCATGTCTACGTGAAGCAGGCGTGGACGTCCGGACACTGGCCTCCATCCAGACGTCCGGACGCTAGCCTTTCAGTTAGTTTTTTTTAGCAAAGTTCAAATAATCATTAGGGGTCGCGGGAACTAAAATTACATACACCACGTTTGAGTCATTCGGTTAGAAGTTGAACCCATCCTAGTGTTTCTTCTTGTACATACCCAAGCGATTGGGAGCCGTGTAGCCTTAATTGGCACGTTCGTACTACAGCATAGAAGAAAAGGTCCGCCATCCGGTCTAACCCTAATAATAAAGAGACAAAATTTCGGGTTATTTTCTTTGGTTCAGCCCATTTTCTTTTGGCCCAACTTATGCTCAGCCACTTTCCCTTCTATAGCCCAAGCAAGCATGCAGCGCTGCCGCCTAGGTAGAGTACGTAAATTTATATAGAGATAGATTATTATATATGATGATGATGATTTTGCAAAAGGAAAAGAAGTCTGAAACCGACTCATACATAGATACATACATTATATATGATTTTGCAAAAGGTAAACGTATGTGTACTAGGAAAGAAGTCTGAAACAGACTCACCACATAGATTATATGATTTTGCAAAAGGTAGATGTTATTCTTTATTTGAATCTTTCCGTATGCTAAAATTGATCGTCCCCTTAACAGAATCCGGAAAAGAAAACAAGAACGGGAGGAAATATAAGACGAAAAGTTAACGTGGCCTATGCATAGGTACTTACCGCGGTTTTGTAGACTCCCAACCTCAATCAGTTACGAGCAACGAAAGCGGAGGTGGCCAACATGTCATCCGTGGCGGCGATAGCGGAGAACGAAGCGTTGGGAAGGCAGCGTGGCTGGCGGGGACGACGTTCCTCGTGCTGGGCATCCTGCCGCTCATGGTGGTGGAGCGCGAGATGCAGATTGACCAGATGGTTATGAGCACCAGTCCCAGAGCGAGAACCACAGCGGGATCGATTTTTTAAGGGCAGCCGCAATGGGAGGTAAGAAGGGGTAGTAAGCTCTTGCTACTAGCAAGATACATTGTGGAGGGTAGAGGAAGAAGAATAGGTAGTAGCATCATCTGGCAATAGCGCTACTACCTGGGTAATAAGAAGAAGAAAAATCCATATCATCTCTCTCGCCTCTGTTCCTCCAGGCCCACCACGGTGAGCAAAGACTGCCGCAGCACCACGTGCCGACGCCCAGCGCCTTGGACACCCACTAGTAGAGAATTGACTTATACTCCCGGCACCATTTTTTTAGATTACTCTCGACACTTATCCGGTTGGTGTCTCCAATCGGGAGCAAAGTCCCACATGTAACTGCCACTCCATGATCCGAGAACTTTTACTCCCGGTTGGTGTCTCTAACCGGGAGTAAAAATAGACTTTTAGTCCAGGTTTTTAAGCACAACCAGCTAACTAAATGTTTCTCTGACCCCGTTCACTTCCCAAAATATTTCCTCTGCCACCCGTCACACCGAATCTTTGGACTCATGTATAAAGCATTAAATGTAGGTAAAAAAATAACTAATTGTACAGTTTGTCCGTAAAGGTTGAGATGAATCTTTTGAGCCTAATTAATTCATATTGATAAATTTTGCCAAATAACAACGAAAGTGCTACAAGAATATTTCCCCAAATATTTCGGAACTGAACACAGCCTCTATATATTGGAGCCGTTCGGCTAGAATTATAAGCCGGCTGAAAACACTGTTGGCTGATTTTTTGTGAGAGAAAAATACTGTTCCGGCTGAAAAACAAGCTGAATAAGACGGATTATAAGCCAGATGAACAGGGCCATTGTTAGCCCTGCATTCCGACTGAAGTGTTGGAGACAAGAAACTTGAGGTTCGCCTTAAGTACAGATGGCACTTGATGTTGCGTTCAAACTTTTTTTTTTAAAAAAAATGCAAAGTCATCACCAAATTAAATTTGGTGAGTTCTGTGAATCACAAGGCAGTTTAAGTCTTAACTCCTTTTATATCACGCATGGAGTAGTTGCAGGTCCAATTAAAATTTAGGTATCTAGACAAATATTTGTCTATATACATAGTATAAGTTGATATATTTTATTTGAAATAGAAGGAGTAAATGACAAAAAGTTTAATACCATATTTGTCTGGATGCATACACTACAGAGTGTGCCTAACAATTAGTTATGCTAGACTAAAATTTAAATCTACGTTTTAATTCATACTACGTTTGAACAATCTCAAACTAAAGTTTTACATGATTAAAGTTTAATTTAGTGATCAAACAGACCTATAATATAGTATAATATAGTTTTTTTTTTTGGTACTATCTCTAAACTCGTTTGTTTCGTGTGCACTTGTCATCATTAGTTTACTCCACTTAAGATAGAATTGTGCCCTTCAAAGTGAACAAAGATCCAAGCATAGCGCTAAATGATGAGGACACTCCATGGTTGCGACACGATCATGACCAGAAGATCACTGTTGTGCCTGCTTAATTTAATGTTGTTTAATGTTGTGTATTAAGAAATAATTATGTAATAATTGTGACAGCACATTCATTCCAGTGTTGTATTGATCTGGAATTTTTTTCTGAGGCTTTCAAATTCCCTATGTGAAGCAACCGCCAAGTTTGAAATTTTTCTAAATTGGTTTGGTACTTTTTCCGATTTAATTGAATTTCCGCGCAACTTCACCAAGTAATTCTACGTTGAACTGTGTCCACCCCAGAAAAGAGCCAGAATGGTGCCAAACTTTACCACATGGTCTCTTATGCCCTAGGAGACAAGTATTTGTGGAGGTCGCTGCAGAATTCTAATGTTTTCAATCTGTAATCCACCATAGTTTGTTTCCCGCCACACGAAGAAAAATATTGTAATAAAAATAATGATTAGAAAAACCTAAGATCTTGTGTGGGGTCATATTTTGGGTGTAAATGAGTGCCAAAAAAATCTCAAGCCATTTCGACAAAGGCGGAGCCCACGTGCTTCACAAAGGTATATGGAACCTTTTCATCGAACCATGTCTATACACCTGGGTTCTTAGGGATTATGAGGTCCAAGTGTCGTATTGGTCTCAAACTTTTTCTTAGGCTTGCAAATGCCCTATGTGAAGCAACCGCCAAGTTTAAGATTTTTCCGAATTGGTTTGGTACTTTTTTCGGTTTAATTGAATTTCCGCGCAACTTCACCAAGTAATTCTACGTTGAACCGTGTCTACCCTAGAAAAGAGCCCGAATGGTGCCAAACTTTGCCACATGGTCTCTTATGCCCTAAGAGACAAGTATTTGTTGAGGTCGCTGCAGAATTCCAGTGTTTTCAATATGTAATCCACCGTAGTTTGTTTCCCGCCGCATGAAGAAAAATATAATAATAAAAATAATGATCATAAAAACCTAAGATCTTGTGTGGGGTCATATTTTGGGTGTAAATGAGTGTCAAAAAAATCTCAAGCCATTTCGACAAAGGCGGAGTCCACGTGCTTCACAAAGGTATATGGAACGTTTTTATCGAACCATGTCTATACACTTGGGTTCTTAGGGATTATGAGGTCCAAGTGTCGTATTGGTCTCAAACTTTTTCTCAGGCTTGCAAATGCCCTATGTGAAGCAACCGCCAAGTTTGAGATTTTTCTGAATTGGTTTGGTACTTTTTCCGGTTTAATTGAATTTCCGCGCGACTTCACGAGGTAATTATACGTTGAACTACGTCCACCCTAGAAAGGATCCGGAATGGTACCAAACTTTTCCAAATGGTCTCTTGTGACATAGGAATCAAATATCCTCGGTGGTTGATGCAAAATTCCAGTGTTTTCGATCAGTAATTCACCATATTTTGTCTCACGCAGCACAGAGAGAAATATAATAATAAAGATAATTTTCAGAAAAACCTAAGATCTTGAGTGGGACTATATTTTGGGTGCAAATGACTACTAATAAAATTTCAAGTCATTTCGACAAAGGCGAAGTCCACATGCTTCACAGAGGTATATGAAACCCTTCATCGAACTATGACTATACACTTTGGTTCTCAGAATTCTAGGGTTCATATGCATTCCAGCGTTGTATTGGTCTCAAACTTTTTCTCAACATTGCATATGTCCTGTGTGAAGGAATCAACAAGTTTGAGATTTTATTAATTGGTTTGGTACTTTTTTCTGATTTAATGAATTTCTGATTTTTTTACAATCTGTTGTGAATATTTAAAAGAAAAAATAAAATATTTATGTTACATATTTTTCATGTGTGCAATAAAGCCAAAGCAACTCTAGTTATTTTTTAAAAGATTTTATGACTTCTATGTAATTTACTGCACACATAACTAGACTTTAGACATTAAATAAAATGAAATATTAAACAAATCGAAATTTTCGCGCCTACATTTTCGTTGCCCGCCAAAATATAGCTAGGTCTGACCTTTACTCCCGGTTGATATTACAAACCGGGAGTAAAGGACTTTTAGTCCCGGGTGGATTTAGGCACCGGGAGTAAAAGTCTGAAGTATATTACCAGCCCCTTCTCCTTCCCCCATCCGCCTGGCTGCTCTCCAATTCTCTCGATCCAATCTGCGCCACCGTCTGCCCGTCCGCCCGTCTGGGTCCTGCTTTCGGACGCCCGAGCTCTTCCCTCTCACAGCGCCACGGCGGCGTCCAGGGCCGGAGCTGAGCATATTGCTGAAGGCAACCATGCTGATATGGTCGTGGGCTTTGCCGCCTCCAAGTCGCTGGCACATCCGCGTGCATGGCAGCTACCCCCTTCCTCTCTCCTTGTTCTTGTGTGCCACTTGCATCGGCTCAACACGGAAGAGGAGATACAGAGGCCCGATGGAAATAGCAGGAGACCCGGGGGTGGCGTGCTATCCTTAGCTCCTCTCTGTCATCGCTGCTATTCCATCTAGCTAAGCTCTCCCATGTCAACTATCATAGCAGAGGAGGGCATGCAGGCAAGGTGCATGATGAAATGTCACTGCAGGTTGCAGCAGCTGACAGCTAGACTAAGGGTGGCCTCAAGGTTGCTGCTACGAGAAAGAAGATTAAATTGCAACAAAACTCCATGTCTTGAACATTAATCTACTGTCTTTCTCCTTTGATTCATTATGATAGTAAGCACCCCAAAGGTTTGCATCCTTATATTGCTTCAAAATTCTTCACAAAGAAATTAATGGCCTGATATACCTAAGTACTTGTTTTCATAATTGAATCATGTCTTGTTGCTAATATGTTGCATTTCAGCTTCATAGGTACAATAAGTTCAATTATGCCATCTGCCCATCCCATAGCCACATAGACACTTTACTGATCTTAATATCGAGGAGGCACAAATTTGATGGAGAATCGTAATTTGAGATTGCTCATTGCCTTTCTGCTGATTGTATACTCATGTTAATTTTTGTTTGCAACATACACAAGCTTTGCTAAATCGTCACTTTCACTATATGCCATCTCATATTGTATTGGATCACCTTTGTATTTTCCTATAATACTAATGTTGAGATCAATACCGTTGTGTTGCTCTAGAAGGATATCTTAAATCTCATCAAATTATGATGGTGTTTATCTTTTTGTTATTTCCCAGCTTTGACTATATGCAGGTAGTTCTGTCTTTGCTGAATACAATATGACTACTACAACGATACTAATTATTACAACATAGTACTATCTTTGCTGAATATATTCTCTAATTGTTAGAACATAGTAATGTCTTTGCTCAATATATCCTCTTTGCTCAATATATCCTCCTGTCTTATGTTCCGTGATTTTTCTTGGGCCAATAGTTGTTTTAGAAGGAGACTATGTTTCACATGTGATTTCTCATATTATAGCTTCATATTTTGTGGACCTTCTTTTGTTTGAATGATGATATGTGAATGGTAGCAACCTAGCTAAGGCCATAAGTTTGCTTTTACATAGAAATTACTCAGCGTTGATAATGGAAAATGATTTAACTATACCTGAATATGAGTAATTAATGTAAATGAATCTTATATCTTCTTATTATTGAACAAACTGCTATCATACTTTTGATCTTGGTTTCATGCAAATATGCGCCAAACAAGACATCATCAGCTTATTTCGAACATGACAAATATCCATGGGTTAGTTTGCTCCAACTCGTTGAGGCATGAGGCTAGACAACACACTGATCATCTTCTTATCGACTCACGTGTCACAGGCTGGCCTGACATAGGGAGGCACGTGGCAACGCCGCGCCTGTTTTCTAGTGCATATCTTTTTCAGGCAGTGTGTATGTACTCATACTCCTTTGGCAATGCGTATGTACTCAAACTCCTCGTTTGTCTATGTCTGCTAGTTTCTCATTTTCATTAAAGACGATCTGTTGTCCACTATGTCTGCTAGTTTCTCATTTTCATTAAATACGATATGTTGTCCACGTTGCGGGTCTCACTTTCTTACTGATTGGATGGAAATCATAGTTAGTCTGAACGAACTCATCTAATATGTTTTTATTGTTGCATCGGAAGAGATTAATTTAGTGTGTTCCTCGCAAAAAGAAGATTAATTTAGTGTGATGTAATTAGTTTTGATGGCCTGACTTGGTAATTTAGCATGAATTCGTGGCTGGCAATCGCACAAGGATGGATACATAGTCAGTGGATCTTGTTGTGTTCTGTTTTTCAGCTAGTCTCATAGGTTCACCACAAATGCAGTTTCATGTATATACAATTGATTTTAATTCAGATTGGAGTATCACTTGTTGTTGCAGCAGTACTAATGACTAGAGTACTAGAGGATCACTTGATACTTTTTCCAACAATTAACACCATTTAATCCCTTTTTTCAGATTGGGCTAATGACTAGAGTACTAGAGGATCACTTGATACTTTTTTCCAACACTTAACACCATTTAATCCTTTTTTTCAGATGGAGTACGTATCACTTCATACTTTTCAGATTGAAGTACGTATCAGTTCATACTTGACCTGCTGTTAGTTGTGCTTGCTTGGTGCTAAAATTAAGTATCAAGATATCTTGACGACATCAAGTCAAGATGGCCTAATGTTGTCCGAAGATGATGGTTAAGATAGCAACTGAATGTCTGCTGAAGCCACAACATTTTTTTGGGTCTGTCTACCTGTCACCCGAGTGATTTTCACCCTCCTGTCACTCGGGTGACAATAGCCTTAAAAACACCTGAATTTAGCATGCAAAGGGAATCGGGTGACAGGAGCCAAAGAAATACTCGATGCGCTCTATTAGTTCAATTTCTCTATGTTGCTTCCTATATGTATCAATTTACCTATATCAGATCAGATACTGAATCTGTTTTCTCCTAAAGTGGGTTCTGCTGCAGCCACAGGGGACCAATCTCTGTGAATACTATGTTTGCGAGTTCCTGAAGTCGTGCTCAAAAAAGTCTAGAGCAAGAAAGAGTACGTATCTAAATACTACTACTTTTTCTTGATTTATCATTATTCTTGATATATATACTAATAATTTTTCTTTTACTCAAATTGTAGACTAGACATTTGAAAGAGAAGACCCTGCAAATACACCATCTCAAAGCAATGCAAGAGACGATAGCAGGATTTCTTAATAAACAGGTCTTAAAGCCCGACACTGAGTTCTACTTTAACCCCGATGAACAATGACTTCCAAAAAACTAGGGTCATGATAACTTTATTTTGAATGTAATGGATCATGACAACTTGTTATCGGATCCAAAGGGCGGACACGACAATGTAAGTATACAATGCAAGCTTGTATTATATATGGTGCACAAATTGTTTGTATATACTTTCTTTTTAGTTGGGTTACTTACGTACATTGCTCGAAATCAAACTTTACTATACACACGTGTATGCATATATTATTTGTAGGGCAAAAATCATATACGAAAACCTATTTTAAAACCAAAATAATTATGAATTGAAATGAAAAAAAAGACTTTTACTCCTGGTTGGTATTACCAACCGGGAGTAAAGGTGTCTGTCAGGTCACGGGCCCAGCTGACTCTTTACTCCCGGTTGGTATTACCAACCGGGAGTAAAAATCCTCATTTCCTCCTGGTTGTAAACCTTTACTCCTGAAAACGTACTCCTGGTTGGGTAACCGGAAGTATAGGGGTTGCCAACCAGGAGTATATGCCATTCATGTACTAGTGACCGCTAGCCCCGCCGCCGAGAGCAGCGTGTCTGCATCCGCCGAGGGCTGTAGCAGCGGCGACAACATCGTCGTGTGGTTTGGGCTCGACGGCGAATGCCAGATCCAACAACGGCAGCAGGCGAGGAGGGGAAAGACAAGGAGGCAGCGGCGACCGGTGGAGGTCATACCTGTCGCGCGAGGTATCTGTGGGGCCGGAGTCGGAGGAGCAGATGGGGGCGGAGGCGAGACCGGGAGATTGGATCGACGGCAGCGTTGCTGTTTGAGGTGACCGAAACAGAGGAACTGAAGGGATAAGACAAGACGAGCATCTGATCAGGGGCAACGCAAGGATGGAGTTGATGAGGGCCTGACGGCTAGCCCAATAGTGTATGGCCCAACTTTCTATCTATATAGCTATCCACCGGCCACAAACCTGGCCTACTTCGTCGATGGCCACTCCCTTTCCAGTTCAATCAATCGGTAATTACAGGTTATCTATCCTTTTGACTATTGTGTTTTGATCATGTGTTATGTATTTATGTGTTCCTGTGATATAGAGTAAAGAAAAATAAAAACTAGGCACATTATATATCATGTACAAGTGATGTGGATGTACAATTTTATTGCCATAGTAACGATTAAAGTAAGCATCAGTCAAGAAACTGCAAGGCCTGTGTCTAGGTGCTCGTTATTCGTTAATGTTTTTTTCTCTCCCGTTGCAACGCACGGACATATTTGCTGGTAATTAAGAAGCAGAAGGCAGCAGCAGCCTAGTCGATCCATCCGTGCCCCGTGTGGGCTTCGGGACAGGTTCGGAATCGGATTCGGAGTCCAGATGCATTTCCGTAGGTATATACATGCCATACGGCCCAATACGTCCTCCCAACTCCATCCGGATCCACCTCCTCCCCGATCGATCTCGCTTCCTTGCCGCCGCCGCATCTCCCTAGCCGGTCGATCCATCCATCGATTGCGGCGACCGCGCGCGATGGGAGCCCATGGCTGCCGTAACGTCAAGAGGAAGAGGACGACGAGCAAGGAGGCGACGGCATCGGCGTCAGCGTCGTCGGAGGGTGTTGCCAATGACCTTATGGAGAGGAAAAATAAGACGAATCAATTGCCGGTGATGAAGCCCATGGCGCAGGAGGAGGAGGCCCAGCCGGCCAGCGCCGGGAAGAAGACCGATGAGAAGATGAAGAGGGTGGTGAGGGAGAGGCTGCCGGAGAAGCTCATCCACATAATGATTGTACATTCCCATTCCGTCCACGAGATCCCCGACGAGGAGCTGGCCCGGTGTTCCGAGGAGGTCCACGTGTCCTATGCCAAAACTAAGGCTCGCAGCGAGAAGTGGATGGCCGATGATCAGGCCATCATTGACCAATACCTAATCAATGGCTATGCAGAGTCCGTCTGGGAGGTCAGCGACGACGAGGATGACGGCGACGACGACGACATGGAGGAGGAGATAGTAGACATAATTAATTAGGAGAACAAATTTTGTGTTGTGTTGTGTGGTACTGTGGTCTATGGTGTGGAGAACATTCGGTGAGTGTGCCATGTTGTCAAAGGACAGGGGATTAGGGAATGATAATGCTCTCACGCGGGCGTCCGTTCGTTTGCATACCGAGTGCCACACTTCGCCTCGCCACTTCCGCCCGTGCTGCTCGCTCTCACCTGCGACGCGCATCTCGCCCGCGCCAGTTGCTCACTCCTGTCTCTCGCCCCGCCTGTCGCGCGTCCGGTCTGCACGGTTTTGACCTACGCATCGCGCAACCTGTCCTTCGCTGCCATCCCTCGCCGTGCCCCCAGGCTGCCTCTGCTCTCCCATCTCTCGCCTTGTCTCGTATCTGCTGACGGCAGGTCTCCCTAGCCTCTTCCCCAACCCCCTACGCCATCAGGATGCCTCGCCACCGCCGCCCATGCTGTGGCTGCTAGGCGCACGTGTCGAGATGCCTTGGGTCGTCCCTTGCTGAGTCTAGGGCACCCATGAGCATGCCCAGATGCTAGTGGTGGTCAAGCATCACCGTTCGCTGCCGGTTCCCACCTCGTCGGCCAGAATCGACCGGCCTAGGCCTCTCCTCCCCTAAGTTGCAAATACATGTTTCAAGTGTTTTAAATATTTTAGAGATATGTTACAATTGTTTCATATGGATGTTGCAAAAATTGATTTGTTCGCACATGATGCATATGTTGCAAGTATTTCAGAGGTATGTTGCAACCTTTTGTTCAAAATGTTTTATTTGTTCCAAACATATGTTGCAAACGTTCTGATCTGATTGTTGTATATGTTTCACACATATGCTGCAACACTATGTTCCAAATGTTTCAGTCTTGTGTTGCAGTAAGTTTTTTTATGTTGCAAGTTGCAAGTGTTTAATCTAGATTTTGCATATGTTTTCACACATATGTTGCATCAAGTACTTTGCAAAAAGGGTGGTTCTCAAGGTCCAAGCCATTGAGCATCTCCTAGGTCATGTGGTACCGGCCATAACCAAGTAGCCGAGGGGCTACTGTTGGGGGAGCCCATATGCAATATGGGCCAGCTCCCCCTGAAGAGGCACCATAAAGTTAAGACGAAGGCCACGATGGAAAGTCAAAGGCTGAGATGTCACCGAGGCACCATGAAGATTTGTCGGAGGGAATAGGCAGAGGCTCCTGCGGGAATGGTGGAGGCTCTTGCAGAATAAGTGGAGGCTCCTGTGGAGTAAGCAGAGGCTCTTGCGGCATAGGCGGAGGTCCGTGCCAGAGGCGCGGAGGTCCGGGCCAGAAGCGTGAAGGTCCAGGCTAGAGGCGCGGAGGTCCTACGTATTGGGGCATGCTCGTCCTAAGTGGCAGAGATTCATGCCAGAGGCGCGGAGGTTCTACGGATGAAGCAAGGGCAACGGCGGAGGTCGCTCCGCAGCGGCCCGCACAACCCTGAAGGGGTCTCCGCCAGAAGGGA
Source organism: Saccharum hybrid cultivar R570 (assembly GCA_038087645.1). Classification (NCBI taxonomy): domain Eukaryota; kingdom Viridiplantae; phylum Streptophyta; class Magnoliopsida; order Poales; family Poaceae; genus Saccharum; species Saccharum hybrid cultivar. The sequence continues at coordinate 7,586,070 of JAQSUU010000681.1, forward strand.
CGGAGATCAGGAGATAATGGGCCATCGTTGCGCCGTTGTTCGAGGCCCAACAGGGGCAAGGCGGTTTGGGAAGAGATTCCCTAAAGAACCCCTGTTGGCATACCTGGAAAGTAGGATATACCTAGAATATGCTGCCACCGTCATGGGGCATTTCTGTATTTGCGCTTTGTAGTGAGTGTCGCCCTATAAATAGGGGTGGTATAAATGATATAAGAGAGGTTGGTAAATACACTAATGAAACCCTAAGATCGCCTGGTCCCACTTGGCACACCTCCCGACTACCTCTGCCCAAGGCACCGTTTGGGCGGAAGTTCGACGCTTATCTTGCCTGCTGAAACCAACTCTAAGTTTGTACCCGTGCCTCCTCTAGTCGAAGGCGTCTGCCCCAGAGTGAAACCTTCGACCCCTACAGCAGGCTCGCTCCTCTCTCACCCTCACTCTCTCTGTCGGGAACCCAATTTCCCAACACATATTTTGATAAGTCACGGATGAGATCAAACACAATATCATGAATACTGAACCATTTTGTAAACCTATCAAATTTGTCCTCTATCGGTTGGATCATACTTCTATTTACAAGCTCCTTGAAGTATCTCTCTCCAACCTCAAACAGACTACCCTCCTCTTTCTCAAGATGGATAAAACCTTCACCTATCCACATCCAAATCACGCTCTTTGTATCAAGGATAGAATCTTCTGGAAATATGCTTAGATGCAATATACATGGCTTTAGATAAGAAGGTAGATCATAGTAGCTATATGACAGTATCTTGATTGTATTATTGTCACCATTCCTGAAACCAATTGAGTCATACACCTTTGACCAGTCGTCACGTGGTCTTTGAACCAATAAACTAGCTATTGCAATGATAGCCAATGGTATGCCGCCGCATTTATCTGTAATTTTACTAGACAATTCATCGGATACACCATCAACACTTTCTCCTTCCTGATTCAGTATTCTTTTCTTAGAGTTTCCATTAGAAAGAGGTTTTAGTCTGTAAACCTCTTCGGCTTTTGTAACAACCTCAAAATTCCGACTAGTCATGATTATTCTACTTCCACAACTATTGTCCTTCAAAGCATATCTTATCGCTATCCATGATCCTTTATCCCATATGTCATCAACAACGATGAAGTACCTATAATCAACACAAGAATGTAGAGCTATGAATAATTTGCAAATCTGTGTAGATTATTCATATAAACCAGACGCAAGATAACATCAACATGATTCTAGCAAGGAAAAATTGCACCCATGACTCCAAGGGAGAGGAGTATTTGTTAATCATCAATTTAATTTGTGCTACAACTTAAAGATCCAATCTATAAAATTTGGAAATTACATATATATTTTTCTAGATGTCTGGCAGCAAATTCGATGTACATTTAAACAAAATTGGAATATCTCATAAATGATTTCATCGAATGAACGGGATGCTCAGGCCTTGGAGTACAATAGGAATGTATAAACTGCTCACGCATTGCTAATGAAAAAAAAACATTGAACTACACTGAACAGAGAGAGTGACATGGACATACCTCTTGTGCTGTAAGAATTTATGCAGCTCGTTGGAGAATCACTCTTCATCCCATCTTGACATGTCCACTTGGCTATACTTTTCATCCATATCCACTAGCATCTTCTCAAATGTCCTCCTACCAACAGAAATAAAGGTAGAACAACCGAATTGTTTCTTACGCATATCATGTACTGTTTTGGGTAAAGTAGTCTTACCCAATCCTCCAACCCCAACTATAGAGACTATCTTTAGGTCCTGATCAGATGCAAGAGCATCATCTTTGGTCCCTATAGACAGCATCCTAATGACTTTTGTCGCTTGACTCCTTGATGCCAACCAGATCTGACTCTTTCTTGTACAGATTGAGGACATGGGTGTCAATGCCCGTGCTCGCGGCAAGATCAGCTCCCGTGCCTCTAACTGTGTACTTGGCACAGAGCCCAGCCATCTCGTTGGAGAGTTTCTTGATGTCTTTAATCTTGTCAGAGATCTGATGGCGATGCTTGACCTTCTTCACCGCAGCGGGAGCCTTGCCAAGGATCTTCTTGAAGACGTTAGAATGACACGGTCTCTTAGATTACACTTTAACCATTTATTTGCTTTATATTATATTATTTATTTATGCTTATAAACTTATATTCATGGGATAGTATAGTTCCTTACAAATCTAATCATATAAAGTTTGTATTATAATAGTTAAAAATTATTAGTCTAATTATTGCTTAAAGTTTTTAAAGTTTGAATCTTGATATACGTATGCGCCAGATAAAATGGAGCGGAGGGATTATGTTCCTGTCAGTAGGCTTCTCAAAGTACGAGAAGCCAAGGAGGATTAGAAAAACAATAATACTTGCGATGTTTAACGTGACCCTGCCGGCGTCGCTGTTCCAAAGACGGTAGGAGCAAAACCGGGACACCATTGGTCTCGGCTGTTGTGTGAAACGTCTGGCGCCGTATGCTTTCGATCCACGCTCTCCGACACCACTCCAATAGCACGGGCTGCACGCGGGAGTACTCCCTTCCTAAGCACTTTGAGGAGTCAAATAATTTAAATGTGACCAAATATATTTATAAAAGTATTAATGTTTATGATACCGAATAGAGATGTTACTAGATCAATCATGTCATATGTTTTATAGTAAATATATTTAGAGACACAAATGTTAATACAATTTTCTTTATATCTAGTAAAACTTAAGATTTGTTGACTACCTCAAAGTGCGAGATGATTATTTATTTTGGAATGGAGGGGTTAGCTCTGACCTAGCCACTCAGGGACCGGGTGGGTATGTGTTAGGCATTCCCGTGTCAGTTTTCGGGCCAAGTGAAGTAACATTTTTTTTTTGCCAACCTAAAAGAGAAACAAGAATGACTGCACACTAAACGTATACTTATTTGTGATTCTCAATGTACAAATAGTCGGCACCCACGCCCCACCCACTCACGTATGATAACCTTTCCGGTGTGTTTGAATCCTCTTCCGGTCTTGTTTGAATCCATAGAGCTAACGGATAGCTTCTAATAGTTAGCTGCTAATCATTGCTAATAAGGGTCTATTTGGCATAGCTCATCTTGAGTGGTAAATCAGTTTTTGTTGGCTTTGGTCGTATATGAGCAGCTTTACTAGTAGAGCTAAAGTTGTATTGGTGACCGTTTAGCAAAACAGATTCTCCTAGAAAAAAAGGAATAAACTATGAGAGCAGTCCACATGTGTTAGCTCATGAAGCGGGTGCAAGCTGATTTCTTTTAGCTTCACCGCACGCACCCCATGTAAGAGGACTTCAAGTTGGAGCCGCGAGAGGAGCACCCTGTTTAGTATCCAACGCTGGAAAACAGCTTCAAAAGCGGGTACAAAAAGCTGTGCCAAATGCTTCCTAATAGTTCATAGCTAATATTAGCTAGTTAACTATTAGTTGATTTTGTATGAGTAGTGAGATAACTGTTAGTTATTCAGCTAACAACTAGCTAGATTGCACCCGTCTGCATCTAAAGGAACTAATTATTAACAGTTAACTATTAGGTTTATGGATCAAAACTGTGCCATTCGTGGCGGGCACAGTTTTGTGGGAAAAAAAAGATCTTCAAGAAACTTGGCGTCTGACAAGAAACTGAAAATATCTTCTTGTCCTTCCCAAGTAAACAATGATTATTTTAATTTGCATGGCCTTGTAGATTGAACTTACGCACGGCCCCATTGGCTTGCATGTAGTCATCGGAAGCTTTGTTCGGATCTTGTAAAGCGGATGTTGGTGGCGTGGCGACGAGAGTAGCGTCCAGCGTCAAACCCCGGCACGTGTGCCATGCCCTAGCGTCTCACTGAGGCCGAAAAGCCAACACCCGAGCAGAACAGGGCCGATTTTGCAACCCAGCCCAATCATCGGATCTTGAGAGACGCCGGTTACGCCGCTGGTCATCTCGGCGTTGTAGATGGATCCTGCCGTCGGCGAGTTTCTGGGGAGGACGACGGGATAAACGCATCGGTCCGCAACAGATGTTGGTTGTCGAGTTGCCGCCGTACGGCACATGCAGAAAAATCAATCTGAATTAGATACACGTAGAGCAGATTGATCTAATCAAGAACGTTGCTAAGTACAACTCACCCGGATTTTTTAGTGCATCGATGAAAACTGCCATCTGGTTCTCCAAAGGATCAAGCACACGACCCTGCCTGGCGCGCCACTGTCAACGAAATATGGTCGGCAGTCCACCGAGGGGTATACCCACGATGGTAGATTGATTGGTAGAGGTGCGCGTAATCAGGAACCGGATGGTAACAGAGACACAAGACATAAGATTTATACAGGTTCAGGCCATCAGCGTGACGTAAAACCCTACGTCTTATGTTCTGTTATTTTGTATTGATTGGGTATGAGATCTAGTGAGGTATTGATCCGTCGACTAGGGGACCCCTGCCCCTCCTTATATACTCTTAAGGGACAATGTTACAAGTAAAGTATCATATTTGGTACTATACAATGTCTAGTACAACTTGTAACTCGCGGTGCACGCTGAACTCTGTAGTGGACCGCAAGTCATCATCTTGTGGGCTGGGCCACCTCTGATGGCGTGGCCCATGTGCAGTCATGAGGGTATATGGATTTATACCCCCACAGTCCCCATCACCACCGACTTACCACCGCAGACCCCCAAAATTGGCGGTGATAGGCAGTTTGGGGCCGGGGGTGATGCCCTCGCAGCAGTAGTAAATGTGCAGTGGGGCAAATTGCGGTGTGCTTGTGTGGGGGAAGGGTTTACACTGCTTGGGCGGTGTTTAGCCACTAGGGCTAGACAAAAAAAACTCATTGAGTTGGCTTGTGGCTTGTTTTAAAATTGCTTCGATTGCACTTATTTTTCTTTTAAAATTGAAATTATGTTATTCTGAATGAAATTCAATTTTGGCTTGGCTTGTTAAAATTGACTTGAAGGTGGGTTTCAAACTAGTCAGGAGAATACAACAAATAAGAAAAAAAATCAATTTCCAAGAAAATTGCCGCATAGCTATTGCTTCTGTTCCTAGAAAGCATACGGATGTTTTCACTTGTTAGGCTATCTCCAACAATACTCAAAATATAAGACTCATTCGTCCTTTGGGTAGCGCTGCTACAGGTAGGGTTAATACCTATTTGGCATGTTCTCTAATAACAGACCCAAAAGAGAACTCTTTCTGCAAATGGGTTTCCAGGAGAGAGGATGCTACAGGTAGGGTTAATACCTATTTAGCTGTGCCTCTCAGATAACCCAAAATAGGTCTCCCGTATAGGTACTCTGTTGGAGGCTGATTTTGAGTCACTTGTTACACATTTTAGGTTTAGGTTCTCATATGGGTTCCTTGTTGGAGACAGTCTTATATACCCAATCCTAGGCCCACATCTAGGAATCTGTATAAATAAAAAAATGTTGAAGGAAAATCTCATAGTTTTTAAACTAAGTAACTAAATCAAATTTTGAACGCACTATTGTAATCCTTATGATGAAATCATCAAAACAAGACCGCATTTGGATATATTTAAATAATTTTCTGTACAGAACATTTTTCACCTGAGGCGAAACAATTTTATTATTAAATTGAAACCATTGTCCTAGGGTCACAAAAAATTATCCAAGCATTTAAAAAATATTCAAAAAAAGTTTCTTCAAAACATGGTCAAGTGTGGTATTATTTTGAAGATCTCAATAAAAAAATCTAATGGTGCAATTGAAATTTAATTTGAAGATCTATTTGAACATTATATGTATATATATTGCTTTTAATCACGGTGAGATTTATATACTTTTATTAGACCAAAAATTACATGAAAACAAAGGGCTGGGCCGCTGGGCGGCAAAAGCCTTAGCTTGATTTTCCAGCGGTTATATAATACTTGCAGCCAAAAAAAAACAGTGGTCGGTGGGACCGGGGTATCTGAGAAGAACACGTCAAAAGCTAGGATTCCGAGATCTGGTCGGTGGGCAGGCAGCACGGGTCCCTATAAATCGCAACCCTGGCCGCGCGCGGCGAGAGACATTGCTACGCACGCGGCTGCTGCGGTGATCCAATGGCCGCCGACCGGCCGCTTCTGGTGGTGCACGACGAGGAGGAGGGCCACCTTGTGTACGACCTGCTGGTCGCCGATGACGAGGAGGAGGTGGTGGCGGTGGCGGCCTGCTCCCCGCGGCCCGTCGCGCGCTTCCCCTCGCCGTCCGGCTGCCGCGCGTTCGCCGCTTCGGGCGGCGCCGTCCTGGGCGCTCGTAGGCGAAGGGCGAGGGGCGAGTTCGAAAGAAGATTGCATGTAAGCGCAAGATTAGATGCATTATTTTGCAAATCCTGTTAAAAAAATAACAATACAAGAATTCTAGAAGGGGGGGGGGGGGGGGGGGGGGGGGGGGGGGGGGGGGCACCGAAATCCAGAAGAGCGATGCGAAACCATGGTGGGCTTATCTTGAGCTTTTTGAAGTTGAAGTGCAAAGCGAAACAGTAGCACATCGCCTTTTCGCCTGAGTAGCAGGCTAGCAGCACGTTACGTTCCCCCTTTCGTGCGAGATGCACACTGCAGGCGGTTTCCTTCATCTGCGGAGTTCAGTATCGCCTGTGCTGGTGAAATGATGATGACCCTTGTCGTAGGCAGAATCCTCTTGTGGAGTGTCTGAATTTGCTTGAGCTGCTTCTGAGGATGCGAAGATAGCTTCGCCTCGGGAGTCGGGACAGAAACAATCGTTGGTAAGTGCCTGCAAGCACGTTTAGCTTAAGCGAAAAGGATATTAGGGTTCGATCCTTGCGGGTAGCAGTTGATTAGCTCAGCGGTTTGGAGTAATAAATAAATAAAATGCTAGGTCGCAAAAACTTGCATGACGGATGGAAAATTGAAAAGAAAAAGGCGATTCGCAAAACTGTGTTTGCGAGTTAAGCCCACCAAAATGCATAAAAACTAACGCGAGCTCTTAGCAGAAGCTTATTGGGCGAGATAGCCTGGCTGCTCCTCTTGCTGGGTGTCTGCGAAAAGATATAGCAGGTGTATCCACGAAAAAGGTAACCGTCCTGTGTATTTGCAGCGAGTGTGTATTTGCAGCGAGTGTTTTTGGAAGAAAGTTGTTGTTTGTTAGAGCGAAAGCTTAAAAGCATTAAGACGGCTAGTTTTTCAGAAAAGGGATTCCTGATAGGGCGGCAACAACGTTTCGCTGTACTGCGAAGTTGCTTCGGCTGGCCGCTCCATTTTGGAGCTTGTTGAAGACGTACTCCCTCTGTCCCTATTTAAATGTCGTTTCCGGTTTTCGTGCTACAAGTTTGACTCGATTTGAAAATAATACGTGCAATATTTTTATCTTCAAATAAATTTATCAAAAAACTAGATTTAAAGATCTATCAAATGATACCAATTATGTATTATAAATATTAATATTTTTTAATATATATTTTGTTAAAGTTGTTTCTCGGGAAGCGAAAGCGATAAATATTTAGGGACGGATGGAGTATATGTGAAGTCGCTTTCGGTTTAGAAGCTTGCTAGGAGCTCGAATAGAGATCACCAGAATCTTTTCGGTGGGTAACGAAATCGAAACAAAAACCAGCTTACTTCGCTCATCAAAAACATGTCGTACGGAGCGAAAGGCAGACCTGAGTTGTGAGGAGTTTTGTGTTCTTCTTCGTTGCTGAAGATGTTCTCCGGAAATTATGAATGAGAAACTAGCAGCAGTACACGTGCCATCATGAAAACACGTGGTACAATATTCATCTATGCTGAACTTGGATGGGAAAAAACTAATGAGTTGTTTGCTACACCGAACGTAAAGGCATTGGCAGCGGTTCTTATCTTTTCGGTTGGCTTGCTGAGCCGAAGTTGATGTCCCAAAAGAGGGCCAGGACGTTTGAAGGTCCGGAGTAGTCCTGCGAAAAGGTCCACAGTAAACTTACGAAAAGGTTAGACTGGTGGCAGAATCCGAATTTCATCTGAGGTTTGCCTTCCCTTGGTCGAAGTGACGCTGTAATGTCCTCGGTGCTTTTCGAAGTACTAGGTCGAAGCTGGTGGGACATATTGGACTTGTACGCAATATATGTTAGACGAGATTAGCAATAATACAAATCCATATTTTTTGCGAGAGGGCGAGAGTGATTTACGTGGAGTCGTGGACGTATGCGGCTAGCTGGAGTTGAGCCCGAAATAGTTGCTATTTCTCTGAACGTGCCTGCCGCACTGCCGAAGTAGTGCTCGAGCGTGCTAAAGGGTGCGAAGTCGTATTCGAGCAAATGCCGTCTGAAGCGGTACCGTTCGTTTGAACTTATCAGCCGTACCGTTTCAATGAAATAATAGTATTTTTCTTTCATAACAAATCAGTATCAGTCATTTTTTCAGCCAGCCGAACAGGGTTGGCAAAAGAACTTGTGAAAATAAATGAAAGTATTCAATAAATAAAAAATGCAATCAGGCGAAAGGTTCAGACGTGCTTTCGCAGCGTTTGTCAGGCGAAAGGGCAGCCGTGCTTTCGCTTAGGTAGACAATTATCGAGCAATCCTTAATCACGAAAGCAGCGTTTGTCAAGCCGTGCTTTCGCTGAATACTTAGGGCATGTACAACCCAAAGGCAGGGTCCGTCTCTAAACGCCTTGAATCTATCTCTATCGTATAGACAAACATAAAGATAGGTCATACAACCCACGGACCGGGGTCTGTCTATAAGCTATTTAATGCTTTGCATGTAGTTAGAATCAACTATAAATAAATTTTTGTATACCATTGTGTGGTTATTTGATAGAAAATATATCAAAGATAAATAAGAGCAACATGATTACAAATATTTTTTAGAAACCATCAATATAATAATTATGTTATATATAGTTGCAACGCCTTTGTCTAATTTCCTTTGTTTCTATAGCGTTGCCATATATGGTCGATTAGATTTTTCTTGAGTTTCCTATGTATTGGCCAAGCTCTGATAGCGGAATTTTCAATTCGTCACTCCTTGGAGGGCGTAAATATTCTTTACCAAAACATTCAATCACGCCTTCAGCAAATTTTCCCAAGATGATCAAAGAGGGAGTGAGTTCACACATCGTAGACGGTGATCTCAGTTTTATGAGAACAAATAGCATTACAGATAGAAACATATTGGTAGCCTTTGTCAGATTCATTCATTAGAAAAATTCACAAAATAGCATCAAGTAGATAGATAACTAACAGATAGACCCCCAAAAAATATAAGGTAGATAGATAAGCAAAGCACCCAAACAGCTAAATGCTCACTGACAACATATTTGGTTCAATCAGACCATACATTGCAGTAGGTGCCAAACAGTGCATTACTTTCCTTCTGCTCTGGTAAATTTGATAGTGGGTAAGACGCTGATATGAAACAGCATGTTCACACTGATATGAAACAGTAACATTCAGTAGCAAAATTCAGTACTAAACTTCAATTTTGAGACAGCATATTTGGCTTCAGTTTTCAGACAGCATATTGGGCTTCAGTTTTCAGACAACATTCAAGCTTATCGGATGATAACTTCTGCTGCAGTTCTAGTACCTTGACATGAAGTATATGATATTGTTTCTGTGTTAGCATGTGGACAACAGCATGTTGATACAGAGACAGAACAGCCCACGGTCATCTAGCAGGTCAAGAAAAATTCACAATGGCATGGGCAAAACCAAATCGCATTCTTAGACTGAATGTATAAAGTTCCTGCATGTATCCTGTATCATTCATATTACTTATAATACAGAAAAGTAGCCTGGCTCATAATTCAGAGTTCTCTACACAAGACACTGAATTCAGGAAAGCTGTCCACAACGATTTTGCATAATTCAGGAAAGCAGTCCATAATTCAGGAAACCGCTTGTCTTGCACTCATTTTTATTCCACCGATAGTTGCATCCTAACAGGCTGGACGCCCAAATGCAAGCCAAATCGGATCACCGATAGTTGGTAGTTGCATCCTATCAGGCTGGAGATGAAGTGAGGGATGCAAACCTTGTTGGAACTAGTCCTGTAATCACTCACGCTCCCGCACAGACGCAAAGAGGATAGAAAATATAGAAGACATAGAAGCTTTTGGCAACGAACGCCCCGGCCGCCGGACGGCCTGTATGTTGGCTTCTAATTTACTCAAAAGGACTCGAACACTAGACACAACGATTACATCCGGCTTTATAGCCATGGCAACGCACCACCCACGCAACTATTAAGCCAGTCACCATGCACACGAACGTTCTTGGTGGCCCACTCCTCCGAACTCCATGCAGAGCCGCTGCTCTCCATGAGACTCGGTCTCCAGCTTCACTGCGCCATCTGTGCATGCCGCATTCTGCCTCCGTCGCCACACGTCGAAGACTTGGCCATCAACCGAACCGACTAATGCAATCCTAACAAACTACATGCAGTTTAATGACTCCGGCCAACGTGAACACATCACGTTTCCAGCCACAACTAAGCCAGACACGTTAACACAAAACGTGACTGACATCTATTCTATATGCAAGACTCAAAACTAATTTAAGTCATGATTATTTCCAACAAACCTACCTCCGGCAGATGCATGTATGGACTAGGCCGTCGTTTATTCGCCCTTGTCGTTCCTAGCTGAGGCCAAGTCATTGCTCTCCCTACCTGACGACGCGGACATCTCGGGCGACACCGGCGACGAGGATGCCGGTGGCCGGCGCTGAAGACCGACGGATGGGGGATAGGGGCGAGGTCGAGGACACCGGGGGCGCTGCAGATGGGTTTGGTGCGCAGCACCATCCCACGAGCGCCCACACGGGATCCGAGAGCGTCGTCGACTTGAGGGGACAAGGTCGTACAGCGCAGGTCTCCCCATCGAGTAGGCCTCGGAGCATGGGCCTTCGTCGTCACTTCGCGAGGCGACGGGGAGACCGTCTCTGCGGAACCGAGGGGATTTTTGTAAAGTTGTTGAGGCCTTGTTTAGTTCTTTCAATTCTCCCCAAATTTCACTATGCAAAAAGAAGATTTCCTGTCACATCAAAATGTCGGCAAATGCATGAAGTACTAAATATTGATGAAATCAAAAACTAATTGTACAGTTTTGTGGTATTTTGCGAGACGAACATTTTAAGCCTAGTTAGTCAAAATTTGGATAATTTTTACCAAATACAAACGAAATGCTACAGGAATTCTGATACAGTGTTTTTCTCCCCTATTCTGTGAACTAAACGAGGGCATAGAGACGGGAAAGGACGACTGTTGTACGTGCCCTTAACTGCCTGCTGAAAAATTCTTCGCCTGCTATCCAGCTGGCCAAGCCGGTCAAGCAGCCCAGGCCATCGAGCAGGTGCTCGCCTGGGATGCTCGTGCAGTGTTCGCCCAGGGTGCTGTGCTAAGAACAACTGGCTGGTCGAAAACTAGTTCACTGCTTGCTAGGCTTTGCATAGGAAATAATGTTGAGCGTAAAAATTTTGGAAGTTACTCGTGTAAAGAAGTGATAATACACGGCTGTCTACCGTTGATGCCCCATATGGCCCTTCGCCGTTCCACGTCGGCAAAGGTATCACGAGCTGTCATTTCGATTGGGCGAAAGGGCGTTTTCTGCCTTGCGTTGTCATGGAAGGTTAACCAACATCTCAGTTCGTCATTTCGCTTGTGCGAAATGGTACTCTTGTCGTGCTATTATGGCGGGGACCCATCGCCTCATGTCGTCATTTCGCTTGGGCGAAATGTTGCCTTTGCGTATGCTGCCGCTGAGGGGAGACCTGTATTTTTTTGTTTATCATTTCGTGGGGGCGAAATGACAGGTGGCACAAGACGTAACCGAAAGGGGTGTGTAGTTTAGTTTGCTGTCATGTGCGTTCTTATTTGCAGGTTCCGCCTTTCCAGGTTGCTGACGGCCTCCAACTCCCGCCTGGCCCCACGCCCTCTTCTCCTGTGGGCTAGTGAGACGAATATTTAGTGGTATAACGAAAGCCAGGCAAGTACGAAATGTTGAGGAAGTGATATGTATTTTTTTATTTATAGTTTTTTTCAAAAAAAACAAATTATATATTTTATTATTTTTTTTAAAAAAAGAAAACGGCAGCTTATTTCCATTAACCCCAAGGATTGGCCCGAGTAAGTGTTAACAGAGGCCAAAGCAGCCAAGCTTCCGAATACAGTTTCGCGCTTGTTCATGTAGAGGAAAACGTGAGTTCGGGCTTCACCGTCAGCTTGGGACTGAAGATGACGCACGTGGCGAAACCCAGTCTTCCGAGTATAGCTCTGTGCTTTGCCTTTTGCTGGATCTGCACCGTGTGCAGTGTGCGAATATTCGTCTCCACCTACGCACGGGTTAACAGGAGCTAGCCATAAATGAAAGCTATGATATTTCTGATTTTCTGATTTTTTGTCGACCTGTTCGAAATGCGAATAAAGAAAGAAGCATGCAAGCAAGTAACAAAATTAGTGCTTGGCGCACTGGTTATTCGCTTTAGAGTTTTCTTCCAAATATGTTTCATTAATTTTGTTTGTTCGAAAGGTAGGGGTTACTTATCTGGGTTATTGAGCCTCCAAGAGCATGAGGCATTCGCCGGACTTCGAAAGGTTGTTACGCATTATGAGATGGTTAGTGTGGGTAAGAAACTTGATCTTTGGAATTATCACAGGTTTGTTTTTTTTGTGCGAATTGATGCAGCGACTTATATACGCTTTGGCTGGATCGGAGCAGATGCGAATATGTTCCTGTTTGCGTCTTTCGTGGTTAGCCCGCCGAAAATGCTCGCTCCTGTTGACCTCCCGACATAGCACGGCGCGCTCCTTCCGAAGTCATGGGCTCACTGAAAAGCTTTTGCATGCCGGTGTGATCAGGTGCCAGCGTCTTATCCTTTCGGACAAGCTGACTGTCATTACTTGGAGGAGAGGGAGCACGCAATTTATGGATCATATTCCATAAATTTTCGTTGACAGGAAAATGCATGATGTAGCGAAAGTTATGGATCATATTCCAAGCAAAATGAATATTAAAGTTTTTTTTTGCAGATTTGCGAAGTGAGGCAGTCACTTATCTGAGCACGTAGAGATGGGTTTCCGAAATGAAGAAATGATGTCGCGAAATGACGTGCTTTCCAAAATGAGGCGACTTGACGGTGCCTTCCGAAATGGTGGAGTCAGTGGAATTTCTGTGACATGAGGTCGAAGATGGTTTCGCTTCTGCTATGAACGGAGAATTTCTGCGAAAACATAACGAAAGAACGTAGTGTATCTGACAACAAGATGATGGAATCAGGCGAATGGTTATAGAGGGCAGTTATTGAAGGGCTGACTTATTAAAAAGACTGATGCTTAAAAGTGTGTATGAAAGTGAATGCCGAATAAGTAACTAGAACCGGAACATGGTAAAAACTAGAGCAGCTGCACGCCGCGCAAAAGGAACGGTCTCTCTGCTCTTCGGATGACGAAAGGGTAGTGATGGAAGTCAACAACCTGTGTTTTGCAAAAAGAGACCAAAGAAATCTCATTGCTGTTTTGTCCACTTTCGCATATGACTCCGGAGCTTGTGTTCTCGCATGTAGCCGGGAGGGTCCCCGAATCCTTTTACATGCGACGATGGAACTTTTCGCATGCAGGTATTAGAGAGTTTTGCATGCAGGCTAAGAAGCAGCTGGACCTTTCGCATGCTGGTCCGATATTTTCGCACGCTCACTCGGTAGGTTCCGAAACCATTTTATGTGTTCGTGAAAAAAATTCGTGCCCCACGGTGGACGCCAGTGTTGGTTTAGCCAACAAAGTTGAGAGGTCAAATAATGAAAGAGCAAATAAGAGAGGAAAGAGCAAGTGGTCAGCTTCCTCTCCCTCCCCCCCCTCCTTTTATAGGGGAGGTGAGAGAGAAAGTTCTCTTTTATGTCTTTTAGTGGAGTTTGTATTTATAAGAACGCCACTAGGGCTATAAATGGACCCCGGGGGAATTTTGTATTTATAAAAATACCACTGAATGCTACAAACGGTCTCTAAATATTACTTTATGAGCCCTAAGCTATGTAATTGGGCCCTGAATATGATGGTGGGGGTCCCAACATTATGACACACCCCCAACACAACCGAACGGGAACCCTTTCCCCATACATGCGTAATCAGGGCACCCTAACATTATGAGGTTATGGCCCCCACTACCAGGGAACCCACGTTCTGTGGTCAGCCAATAGCTATCCTCTCCTAAGATCCGATAACCAAGCGCGCTGAAGTGACGGGAAGGCCACCACCATTCAACATCGTTCCTCTTCCCCACTGACATCCAGAGGACATCGACATCTCCTTCACCGCCTTCCTCATCGACATCTTGGCGCCCAGAGAGGAGGAAGGAGGCTCCACCGTTCCCTCAACGACCTCTATCGATGGTGGACTACCGTGAAGATTATGGTTAGTCATCAATTCACTAATGTGTTCACGTTAACTAGATTGGAGATCCTAACTTATTCCCTAATTTTCCAAATAGAATGTATACAACCGTGGTAGATGAAGCTTCTAGATTGAGCATGAAGACGCCTGCTTTTCTTGTGGAGCTATTGCTTCAGGCCTTAGAGAAGCATCTAAGCAACAACAAGCTCTTAGGAGGAAGGCCGACAAAGGAAAGTTGGCTTGGTTGTGTGGTGCAGTTCTGTGGCGTTCGTGGGTTGATCCTTCATTCGTAGATGGCGTACCTTGCTAGGACTCCATGATGGCTTGGTTGGTGGTGTAGTGTGTGGAGTCCTTGAGCGTTTGTTGTGTACTCCCTCCGTCCCTAAATAACTGTCATTTTTTGCTTCTCAAGAAAACAACTTTGACTAAATATATATAAGAAAATATTAATATTTATGATACAAAATTAATATCATTAGATAGATCGTAGAATCTATTTTCATAATAAATTTATTTGAAGATACAAATGTTGCCCTTATTTTCTATAAATCCAGTCAAACTTACGGCACGAAAACCAAAAGCGACAGTTATTTAGGGACGGATGGAGTACTCCTGACCTGCATTTTTGCATTAGAGTGATCGTGTGGAGATCTGAAGCCATGGCACTGTGGATTTGCCGCATTATCCACACAACTTATTGAATCTTCTATCATTTGGAATAAATTCTGAGTGCTTAGAGTATCTCCAGCAGCCCATCAATAATTCATCCCCAATAAAATGGTATTGGTAACCGTAATATTGGTATTTTATTTATTGGGGGAGTTGCTCCTACATATCACCAATAACCCCAATACAAATGGGTCCCGCTTAACAGAAAAAGGTTGTATTTTACTTTATTTTCTCCCTTTAATATCTCTTTGATGTAGTTGACTTTCTCTCACCACGGCCATCTTCCTCTCTTCTTTCTCTGCCTGCCGCCGCCTCGGATGCCCGGACATAGGATGCCCTAGATGTAGACGTGGCCATGGCACCAGACCTCGATGCGCTGCTCGTCTAGGGCCGGTGACTCCCTGCCCAGGTGTTGGCTAGGTCTGGCAAGGGCGGCTCCATGCCCAAGTGCTGGCTAGGGCCGGCGGCTCCTTGCCCAGGTATTGCGCCCATGCGGCTTCCCACTGACAATGGTGGTTGCCTCGTCGGTGGAGATTCAGAGCTCTGGTAGCTAGCCACCCGCCCACGAGATTTTGCAACTGGTGAAAATTTGGAGCTCCAGCATCCACCTGTGCTAGCTCCAGTGTTGGCATCCATGGAGAACTCGTGGGATGTGCTGGTGGTGAGGGTAATGACAGTTGGACGGGCCCAGATATTTGGGGTGGATACAACTCCCCTTTTATTTGAGAAAAGAAGAAGGAGATATGGGTGACCATAAAAAAAGGAGAGCTATCGGGGAGCTGCTGGAGCAATGAAATTGCCTTATGTTCCCCAATATGACAGGTTTATGGGAATGAGAGGGATGGTAGTAGTTTCCAAAAAAGCAATTGGTAAATTGGTGAGTTTTCTATTGGCTAAAAAAATTAAGAGCATATTTGTTGAGTTCCTCCAACAATTTCCTAAATCTCGATTTTAAAATATAGAAGACAATTTTACATCAAGATCTCCGATCCTAAAATATATAAGACAATTTTACATCAGGAATCCAAATCATTCTAATCAATTTTTATATTTTCCCTCTCTCTTATATTTGCATCATAAACCATGTCCTACTTTTTATTCTTCTCCACCTCCTTCCACCTTTAGATTGGCGGACGGATTAGCGCGCGTATTTATCCGCACGATTGGATTGTTTTTCCTAAGTGCGGAAAGATTGGGAGTTGAGATAGGGAGTTGTTGGAGAGTAGCGTTTTCAATTTTGCCAAAGAAATCTAGATTAAAAGTAGGTTTTGGAAACTATTGAAGATGGTCTTAGAGCATCTCCAAGAATATCATAAATCTCATTCCCGAAAACACCATGTTTCCAACTCCCAAAAAGGTATTGGGAGAAAAAAGAAAGCCATCTCCAATAGTACCTAATATTTTACTTCAAAAAATCAAAATTTGGTGCCACTTCGTTATTTTTTTTGCGGCAATATTTTTTCCACGTGAAAGGCTTCGTAGTCGCGCGAACCTATGCCGCCATCGCCTCCTTCCTTCGTCGTGCCCTATCCTGCAGTTTCAGCTGGCGGCAGGCAGGCACCTGGCCACCCCAGCTCTCGCTCCAGAGGCAGCCATGGCCAACTCCCAGCCGGCCTCAGTAATATTGTGACGAGTCTACAAATATGAACAAATAAATCAACACAATTGCCATAAATAAAAAAATTATGTTTACAACATCATAACCCTAAGAATCTGAAAGTAATATTCACAAAAGAAAAACAATATGAAAGTAATGTTTAGAACATCATAACCAGGAAACAATACCACACGAACAGTACCATGCAAGCAGTAGTAAACAGCACGTACAGGCCGTCAGCAGGCCAGTAGCACCAGCCAGCCATCAGCAGGCCAGCAGCAGCAGCAGCCAGCCATCAACAGGCAAGCATGTAGCAGCAGTCGACCATCAGGAAGGAAACCAGGTAGCAGCAGCCGGCCATGGCCTTGCACACACAGGCAGCAGCAGGCCAAAACACACTCGGCCACGCGTAGGCACGAGGGAACAACCAAGGGCGGACGCCACCAGTCCACGGCAATCCCGGCGGCGGCAAGAAGCACACAGGGCCGCAGCAAACCTAGCAACGGCCAAGGCAAACCTAACGACGGCCAAGGCAATTCTAGCGGCGGCGGGTAAGGCAAACTTAGCGGCGACGGCGGCCGGCAGGAAGCCATGGCGGTAGCGGCGGTACAGCAATCTCATGGCAAACCAAGTAGATCGATGGAGTACGTACCTCGTCGCTATGTCTGCCGCAGCGTCGATCGTCTACCCTGGACAGCGAGCGTTGGACGACGAGAAGGAACTCATGATGGAGGAACTGGTGATGGAGGAACTCGCGTGCGAAGGGACGATCGTGGCAAAAGTCTGCGCGCAAAGATGGAAGCCGCGCGGGATACCTCTTACCGCACGACGCCGAATCCGCGTAAAGTTACGCGCGATGGAGGGTTTTATTTATCTAAATGCTAAAAGTTTGGAGGATGGATTGTGAGTTAATCTGGAGGTTTTTTTTTCCAATCTAGGATTGAGAACAGATTTATATTAGGATAAGATGCTGTTAGGGCAGCTCTAGTGTAGAGCAAAAGCGAACCGTAGGCAGCTGAAACCGAACCATACACACTGCAGAAAGTGAACCGCAGAATCAGAGAGCGGACTTCAAAGCCGGTTCAATTGTTGGGGAATTAAAAATATTAGATGAGATGGGCAGATGGTGGAGGCATCCCACGTCATACCCAGACATAGTTATTCAGACCGGACCGGACCGGCGGTTCGACCGGTAAAAGACCAAACCAGAGCCTACACCGGTCCGGTTCACTTAAAAGACCGTATGTGCAATTGAACCGGAAAAAACCGGTTAAACCGGCCGGTTTTTTGCGAAACCGGTGAACCGGCCGGTTCCTTCCGAACCGCTCCGGTTTGTATACTACACGTGCGCACCTGCAGTCTGTGCAGTGGAAAGTCGTCGGCGCCTCGACCACTGATGCATGCAACTGGCATTGATGGCCCCCTGGCACCTGGCAGACGCTGGTGCAGTGCATGCCCGCATGCACCTGCTAGGCTCCTATAGGCCTGCCGCCCTACTGCTACTTGTATACTAGTACGGAATTACAAAGTAAACTAGTATGTAACGATTTTTCTTTTTTACTTGCTGCTACTCACGATTGGAGATTGAATGTTGCATGCGCGGTGCTGCTCATCTGTGGACTTTTGGTAGTGAAGCTGACGTGAGTATTACCTATTAAATTTTAATATTTTATTTCATAGCTTTTCAAATGAGATCAAAATTAAATAAATAATATATCTATTTTTATTACCACAATGATCTCTTTACAATGGTGCACTGCACTCCATCTTAGCATGCGTGATCATTTTGCAATGGTGAATATTTCAATTACTATTGTTTCTTTTTAAATTATCACAACGGTATTGTTCACACACTTGATGTTTTGAACTTAAGAACATCTCAATATACATCTGTATCCATAGATGTATAAACCTTATGCCTGTACAATTAAATTGTGATGGTAAATCATATATATATATATATATATATATATATATATATATATATATATATATATATATATATATATATATATATATATATATATATATATATACCGGTTTAAAGTATTTGTGGCCGGTTCGATTCACCGGTCCAAAACTAACGAACCGGCGGTTCAACCGGTTCTGAACGGTTGGACCATTGAACCATTGAACCGACGGCCTTGCCGGTTCGATCTCCGGTCCGGTTCCAAAAACTATGTACCCAGATGAGCAAACTCAAATTGATTCTTTTATTCTAGGTCCATAAATTGATGTTTAGTTGTTTACACTGCGAAGACTGCGGAGTACAAAAGTGAATTGAGGCCGCGTTCATTTGGCACGCATACCCAAAATATTTCCTCTTTCACCCATCACATCGAATCTTTAAACGCATGCATGAAGCATTAAATGTAGGTAAAAAAAATAACTAATTGCATAGTTTGTCTGTAAAGTTCGAGACGAATCTTTTAAGTCTAATTAATCCATGGTTGGATAAATTTTACCAAATAACAACGAAAAAGTGCTACAGTAACTTTTCACCCAAAATTTTCCAACTAAACACAGCCTGAACTCTGCACACCAGGCAATAGCACCAGGCAAGTGATCCTCTTGGTAATCTAGGGGCCTGTTTAGTTTGCAAAATTTTTTTACAAAAAATCACTGTAGAAGACTGTAACATTTCGTTGTTATTTGGTAATTAGTGTCAAATCATAGACTAACTAGGCTTAAAAGATTTGTCTCGTGATTTACAGCTAAACTGTGTAATTAGTTTTATTTTTTATCTACATTTAATGATTCATGCATGTATATAAAAATTAATATAACGGAAAATCTGAATTTTTTTGGGAAAATTTTTGTATACTAAACAGACCCTCTTGGTGTCTATTTTTATCGGGAAAACTGCCTATCGAAATCCTTTCGGACCCGCGTGGGGTCCACGCACCCGGTTTCCTCCCCAAATCTCACTCAATCCCCGTGCTACTCCCGAGTCCCGACTCGCGTCCTCTCCTCCAAAGTCACCACCGCATGGACGACGCAGCGAATCCCACCCCTGCACCATCCACCTCCACCGCCGCATCCGCGGCGGCCGCGGCCGCGGCCGCGCAACACCAGCAGCTTCAGCGTCAACTCTTCCTAATGCAGCAGGCGCAGTCCCACCCGCAGCAGCTGTCGCAGCAGGCCATGTCCCGCTTCCCCTCCAACATCGACGCTCACCTCCGCCCCCTAGGCCCGCTTCGCTTCCAACAGCCTCAGCAGCCCCAGCCGTCCCACTCCCAGGGTCCATCCCAGTCGCCATCGCAGGCCACGCAGCAGGCGTCCCCCCAGCAGCAGCAGCAGGCAGCGGCGGCGGCGGCGGCGGCGGCGCAGGCCCAGGCGGCGCGGGTACGAAGCCCCGAGATGGAGATGGCGCTGCAGGACGCCATGCGGGTCTGCAACCCGGACGTCAAGACACCCTTCCAGTCCATCGAGGACGCTGTCAACAGGTGCGCTACCGTGGGATTCGTGCCAAATCTTGCTACTTTCCTGATGTGTACCTAAATCTCGATCTCGAGGTATTTCGTTTGAAACACGTATTTGTGGCGAAGGGGAGGTTGTGGAAATGATGGGTTAAGCATTTATTTTTGCAGATCTCCACGGTTTTAATACGGCGATTGAGGTTTGAGTGCGCGTGAAAAATTCGTCTTTGTGTGATGTAGTGCGAATTGATTATATAATTTTTGTTATGCCTGGCATGTTTGTTCGGTCTACTGGATGCAATATTGGGCTGGTTACTGATGACATGTCGGAATCTGATTAGTTCCGATTGATGCATATCCTTTTTGGCTGTTGGCTATCGAATGCTTTCAGAAATCACCTCTTCTGTTTAGCTATTTTGGGCAGTAAGAGCAACTCCAAGAGAGTTGCTATTCTTGTTGTAAAGTCTAATTTAGAGTTTCTGGAGAAGAAATCAGCCTCCAACAGATCTTCTATCCGGTATTCTAAATTAGCTCGCTAGCTATTCCGTGCTTTCCGGTCGCTAGAAAAAGCCAGCCGGGGGCGCTCGCTATCCACCTCCCCGTGCCTGACTCCCGCGCACGCTGAGTGTCCTGCGTCCCCTTCCTCGAGTCAGGCCCTCGGATGGCTAGACGCTGTCCCCATCTCCAATGCTCACCGCGATCCGCAGAGTGGCGCGCTGGCCGGTACCGAATCCGCCACTGCACCGGCACCGCGTCCAGCGCGTGATCATGGACACCCCCGCATGTCATCGTCCTCTGGATCTAGATTGCATCCGTGAGTCCCGAGACAGCATCATGAGGGACATGGCCACGCACGCACGTCCTCCTCTGGCGTCGCGTCGGAGACGCTGCTTGCTGGCTGCTTGGGATCGGAGGACGCCACCGCCGGTGGAGGCGTGCCTCGGCCTACCCGCTTCAAGCATCGCCGGCTCTACGTCCTACACGACCGACGACTGGCTGCGGGCGGCGATTGCTGCCGCAACGACGAGTATGCTGCAGCCGACACGACCATTGTGGAACCGCTGGAGAGAGCCTGCAGGTGTGCTTGTCCATCACCAAGCAACAGGCAAGGATGCCTGCAGCCTGCACGAAGGCAGACGAGCAGCGCAAAGCAAACGCTGCAATTCTGGAGGAGCAAGCAGGTTGCTTGCTTTGCTCTCTGGCTGCCTTGCTCTGCCTTTGGGTCGGGACCCGGTGACATGGCACTCTTTTGAATACAGAGAACGCAAATTTTACCGAGTCTCTTGGACTAGTCTGATTTTTTTGAGAGAGTTCTATTTTAGAGAATGATGGATAAGTCTCATGTGTGGTTGGTCTTTGTGGGGCTGTGCTGCTCACATGGTCCTTGTGGCTGTTTTTCTGTTTTTAGGACAGCATCTTAGACTAGAGGACAACATCTTAGAGGACAGCATCTTAGACTAGAGGACATCATCTTAGCTAGGACAACACTTTAACATCTTAGACTAGCATCTTAGACTAGCATATTGGCATATGCTTGGCTGGCTAGCAGCCTATAAATATGTAACCCCAACCCCTCAGGTTGACATGACATTGTTTGAGTTTGTGTGAGAAATAAACCAGAAAATTGCCCCAACTCCTAGTGTCATCCTCTCTCGATGAGAGTAAGGATTCAGCTACTACCAAGAGTGCGAATCCAGCGACTAACAAGTGGTATCCGAGCCGTACTATCCTGTAGCCTGAGCATCTCCTGCTCTTCTCCTTCCCCGGCCTCGCAGCAGCCCCAACCGCAGCCGGTAGCAGCAGCAGCTCCGGCTGCCCCGGCTCTCCACACAGCAGCCCCCTCGATAGCGCGCCATGTCCGCAGGCCAGTCTCAGGGCTCGGTCGCCTCGAGCGCGCGGCGTCGGCAGGAGGCCGACCTCGCCGCGGCAGAGAAGCGCGAGCGAGCGGCAGCAGACGCCGCTGCAGCAGCGGCAAGGGCATCGAGGCTGGCAGCAGCGGAGCTAGCAGCAGCTAGAGCAGAGGTGGAAGCAGCGGCGGCGGCGGATGCAGCGCGTGCAGCAGCAGCGGAGGTCGAGGTTCTACGCGGCAGCAACAGCAGCTCCATCGCTGCTGATGATAGCGCCGACGCGGACCTCGAGCTGCTGGAGAGGGAGGCATCGCGAGGGCGAGCGGCGCAGTGGGCAGCCGTGCACGCCCACGAGCGCGGCGGCAGCCCAGACAGGCGCAGACACGCCGGCGGCGCTCCTGAAGGAGGCGCGCACGGCGGTGGCGCTCCTGGAGGAGGCACGCATGGCGGCGGCGGACGGGTCGACGGAGAGCGCGGCCTTCACAGGCAGCGCGACTCTCTCTCCCCGGTTCGGTACCGTGGTCACCACGAGTACCAGGCTGTCGTCAGGGACGTCGGCCCCGGCGGCGGGTGGCCTACCCTCACCAAGACCAACTATGTTGAGTGGGCTGCGGTGATGAGGGTGAAGCTCCAGGTGCGGCATATGTGGGATGCAGTCCGGTACGGCGACGTCGACTACGACCAAGATCGACGGGCGCTGGATGCTCTCATTGCTGCAGTCCCGCCCGAGATGCAGTTTTCGCTTACCAGCAAGCGGACTGCAAAGGAGGCTTGGGACGCCATCGCTGCAGCACGCATCGGCAGCGACCGCGCCCGCAAATCCACACTGCAAGCACTTCGCAAGGAGTGGGAGAACCTGGCCTTCAAGCCAGGTGAGGACGTTGATGACTTTGCTCTCCGTCTCAACACTCTGTTGCAGAAGTTGGTGCAGTTCGGCGACGACACCTACGGCGAGGAGAGAGCTGTTGAGAAGCTCTTCCGCTGCGTCCCCGAGAAGTACAAACAGATGGCTCGCTCAATCGAGTCTCTGCTGGCCCTCTCCACGATGACGATCGAGGAGGCGTTGGGCCGCCTCAAGGTCGTTGACAGCGATGAGCCACAGCGCCTCTCGGGACCCGTCACCATTGGCGGGAAGCTCCTCCTCACTCGGGAGCAGTGGGCTGCCGGCCAAGGTGACAGGAAGAAGGGGGAGCCTTCTTCCACGACAGGCAGCCGCAAGCGTGGCAAGCGTGGCAAGCCGCGCAAAGACGCCCAGGCAGGGGCGCGAGGACGTGCCGAGGGTGATGATCGTGGAGGCGCCCAGGGCGGCGCCGCTGGCAAGCAAAAGCCAGCACGAGGCGACCCTTGCTACAACTGCGGCAAGCTTGGTCATTGGGCCAAGGATTGTCGACAGCCACGACGCGGCCAGACCCACATCGCGCAGGCGGAGGAGGAGGAGCAGCCGGCTCTGTTCATTGCTCATGCGAGCATCGAACTACCTCCAGCGGCACCGGCCGCAACGGCTCTCCTCCACCTTGACGAGCCAAAAGCACACGCCCTCCTCGACGACAGCTCCGGCAACGACAAGGCCGACGGGTGGTGCCTTGACACCGGCGCCACCCACCACATGACCGGGCGGCGGGAGTTCTTCACCGAGCTCGACCCAAGCGTTCGAGGCACCGTCAAGTTCGGCGACGCCTCCGCTGTGGAGATCAAGGGCGTCGGCTCTGTCGTCTTCGTCGCCAAGACTGGCGAGCACAGGCTGCTCACCGGTGTCTACTACATCCCCGCGTTGAGGAACTCCATCATCAGCTTGGGACAGCTGGATGAGAGCGGGTCGCGCGTGGAGATCGAGCACGGGGTGCTGCGCATCTAGGATCATCGACACCGGCTCCTGGTCAAGGTCAACAGGAGCAACCGCCTCTACGTCCTTCACGCACAGGTGGCGCAACCTCTTTGTCTTGCAGCCCGCCGCGACGACGACGCTTGGAGGTGGCACGAGCGCTTTGGGCACCTCAACTTTGAGGCCCTAAGGCAGCTCGGCAGCAAGGACATGGTGCGGGGCATGCCGCACGTCGACCACGTGGAGCAGTTCTGCGACACCCGCGTCCTCACCAAGCTGCGGCGGCTCCCTTTCCCTCGCCAGGCAAGCTTCCGCGCCAAGGAGAAGCTGGAGCTCGTACACGGTGACCTCTGTGGCCCCGTGACACCGGCTACACCTGGAGGCCGGCGCTACTTCCTCCTCCTCGTCGACGACATGTCCCGCTACATGTGGGCTGTCCTGCTCGACGCCAAGGCAGCCGCGGCGGACGCCATCAAGCGTCTTCAAGCTGCTGCGGAGGCGGAGTGCGGCCGCAAGCTTCGGGTCCTACGCACGGACAACGGCGGCGAGTTCACGGCGGCCGAGTTCGCGGCGTACTGCGCCGATGAGGGGATCCACCGCCACTTCTCCGCGCCGTACACTCCGCAGCAGAACGGCGTCGTCGAGCGCCGCAACCAGACGGTGGTGGCCACCGCCCGTGCCCTCCTCAAGCAGAGAGGGATGCCGGCGATCTACTGGGGTGAGGCGGTGATGACTGCCGTTCACTTGCTCAACCGCTCCCCCACCAAGGCCCTCGACGGCAAGACGCCATACGAGGCCTGGCACGGGCGCAAGCCCGCGGTGAGCCACCTTCGCGTCTTCGGCTGCCTGGCCTTCGTCAAGGAGCTCAACCACGTCGGCAAGCTCGACGACCGGAGCACGCCAGGGGTCTTCATCGGCTACGCGGAGGGCGCCAAGGCCTACCGCGTCCTCAACCCTGCGACACGGCGCGTGCGCATCACGCGTGACGTCGCGTTCGATGAGGGGCGAAGTTGGACGTGGGGCAAGATGGTGGATGACGACTCGACTCCGACGACCAGCGATTTCGTCGTCGACTACGTCCACTTCAAGGAGGCGGGGGGAGCTAGCAGCTCGTCCTCACCGAGCTCGCCTACCCCACCACCTTGTTCGCCACCACCTCCGGCGAGTCCTTCACCACCGCCACCACCAGCTCCGGCAAGTCCACAGGCTCCGGCGAGTCCACCACCAGCACCGCCGGCCACGCCTCGCTCTCCTACACCGGACCCTACCTCTTCAGGTTCGGCACCGGCAGCTTCGGCCCACGACGAGCAGCGCACAGTGGAGTTCGCAACTCCGCTGTCCAACGACGAGGATCGCATCGACGCCTACCACGGCGGCGAGCCTCTGCGCTACCGTACCGTGGACAGCCTCCTCGGCGAGCAGCCGGTCCCTGGACTGGCACAACACGACTTTGAGGCGGAGCTGCACCTCGCACAGGACGATGGCGAGCCTCGTTCCTTCGCCGAGGCGGAGAGGGACGCGGCATGGCGTGCCGCGATGCAGATGGAGATGGACGCCGTCGAGCGGAACAAGACGTGGGAGCTGGCCGATCTTCCAGCCGGCCACCACGCCATCTCTCTCAAGTGGGTCTTCAAGCTCAAGAAGGACGAGACCGGAGAGGTGATCAAGCACAAGGCGCGTCTGGTGGCGCGCGGCTTCGTCCAGCAAGAAGGAATCGACTTCGACGACGCCTTCGCGCCCGTTGCACGGATGGAGTCCGTGCGACTCCTCCTTGCGCTAGCTGCCCAGGAGGGCTGGCGTGTCCATCACATGGATGTCAAGTCGGCGTTCCTTAACGGCGACTTGAAGGAGGAGGTCTACGTGCATCAGCCGCCGGGATTTGCGATTCCCGGCAAGGAGGGCAAGGTGCTCCGCCTGCGCAAGGCCCTCTATGGCTTGCGGCAGGCACCAAGGGCGTGGAATGCCAAGCTGGATTCCACGCTGAAGGGGATGGGCTTCGAGCAAAGCCCACACGAGGCGGCCATCTACCGGCGGGGCACCGGAGGAAAGGCCCTGCTGGTAGGCGTCTACGTCGACGACTTGGTGATCACCGACACCAAGGATGCGGAGGTGGCGGCATTCAAGGAAGAGATGAAGGCCACCTTCCAGATGAGTGATCTGGGGTCTCTCTCCTTCTACCTGGGGATCGAGGTGCACCAGGATGACTCCGGGATCACGCTTCGACAGACCGCCTACGCCAAGCGCATCGTTGAGCTAGCGGGGCTCACCGACTGCAACCCAGCCCTCACTCCGATGGAGGAGAGGCTGAAGCTGAGCCGCGACAGCACGACGGAGGAGGTGGACGCTACGCAGTACCGGCGTCTTGTGGGGAGCCTTCGCTACCTCGCCCACACACGGCCGGACTTGGCATTCTCCGTCGGCTACGTTAGTCGGTTCATGCAGCGACCGACGACGGAGCACCAGCAGGCTGTGAAGAGGATCATCCGCTACGTTGCGGGGACTCTCGACCACGACCTCTACTACCCGAGGTGCCCTGGGGCGGCACACTTCGTCGGGTACAGCGACAGCGACCACGCCGGCGACATCGACACCAGCAAGAGCACGAGCGGGATCCTCTTCTTCCTCGGCAAGTGCCTCGTTAGCTGGCAGTCGGTCAAGCAGCAGGTGGTGGCCCTGTCTAGCTGCGAGGCCGAGTACATAGCGGCCTCCACCGCTTCGACTCAGGCGCTCTGGCTCGCTCGACTGCTTGGTGATCTCCTTGGCAGAGACACTAGAGCGGTGGAGCTCAGGGTGGACAGCAAGTCCGCCCTGGCCCTAGCAAAGAACCCCATGTTCCACGAACGCAGCAAGCACATCCGGGTGAGGTACCACTTCATCCGAGGCTGTTTGGAGGAAGGAAGCATCAAGGCGAGCTACATCAACACCAAGGACCAGCTTGCGGACCTGCTCACCAAGCCCCTTGGGAGGATCAAGTTCCTTGAGCTCTGCTCCAGGACCGGGATGGTTCAACTCTCCCACAAAACGACGCACAAGACTTAGGGGGAGAATGATGGATAAGTCTCATGTGTGGTTGGTCTTTGTGGGGCTGTGCTGCTCACATGGTCCTTGTGGCTGTTTTTCTGTTTTTAGGACAGCATCTTAGACTAAAGGACAGCATCTTAGAGGACAGCATCTTAGACTAGAGGACAGCATCTTAGCTAGGACAGCACTTTAGCATCTTAGACTAGCATCTTAGACTAGCATATTGGCATATGCCTTGCTGGCTAGCAGCCTATAAATATGTAACCCCAACCCCTCAGGTTGGCATGGCATTGTTTGAGTTTGTGTGAGAAATAAACCAGAAAATTGCCCCAACTCCTAGTGTCATCCTCTCTCGATGAGAGTAAGGATTCAGCTACTACCAAGAGTGCGAATCCAGCGACTAACAGAGAATAGCTAAATCAGGAAATTTAGAAAACTTTTTTGGCTAATCTCTTGGAGTTGCTCTAAGTCTAGCAGTGCATTGTATTCTGTAAATAGGTATTTCAATTGTATTAATTAATTGCTGTCATTGGATTATAATATTTGTTTTGGGTGAAAAATTCAGTCTTATCTTCGTCAGTAGATTTCCAGTTTTGTTCATCTCTTCCAATGTTGTATAGCATTGTGAAACCAGATGGTGGCATTGCGGAAGTACTTGGTAAGGGTTGGTATTGAACTTCACAAATATAAGAGTACACATTCTGCATTGAAGTACAAACAGATGGGCTGGTTATCCTTCTTTATGTGAATAAATCTGTATAGAAACACAATTTGTCATTCAATAATCAATACTATTCTCAGAATTACATTTCTGTACTACAATAATGATTTTATCATAAAAGTTTTTTTAAAAAAATTATCATGGGAATTTTATCCAACCTGTTTTTTTTTTCTAAGTCATGTTTGGGAAGGTAAGTTTGTAGTTTTTACGGTTACAAGCAGTTAAACTGATTGCTATTAATTACTACTCAAGTTACATTTAGCATTCTGTATTCAGTGTTGAGTTGCTTCATTCGTGTATGATAACCTGTTACTCCTTCAGTTACAAATACTTGAGCGATGTTTTTGGGTTGTTTGAACTCAGTCATTCTATTCTTTGATAACAACTTACATTTTATGTGTTGAGTTTGAGTGTTTGAAAACTATACAAGCAGATTCGTATAGTAAGGTAGTGTCATAATAGTTCACTTTTATTATATCTTACAACTATATTTATTATAATAAAAAAGTTGGGTCAACGGTATCGGTGTGTAAGACATCACTTATTTGTGGCTAAATGGAGTATATCATTACTGTACCTTTGTCCTTTTATTATATACAAACTCAATTGAATGGAGTCCATTTATTTCATTGAACTTGCCGTCGATGATATGAATGTTTAGTCACATGTACCAGTTTATGCCCTGACTGTAATATGAGGGTTTACTCACTGTGCTTGTTGATTCCCTGTTTTCTTTTGCTAGTGTTATTGTTGTACCCTTACCTGAGTGGTGTTCAGCGATGAAGTTTTAATGCAACACCATAAGTTGTTGGGGACTGGTTTGGATTTTTTCTTTCCTTTCTTTCTAGCTCGCTGAGTCACCAGGTCCTGGGTTCGAAGCTGTCTCTCTGCAGAATTTCTGCGGGGGTAAGACTTTGCTTCGGTTATTCCTTTCCCCTGACCCCACTCGTGTGGGAGCCTCTGGCACTGGGTCTGCCCTTTCTGCAACTCTTTGTAGATCATTAAGCCAGATATTTTGTTGGCTTATTCAAACGGATACTAGTTGTTTCTCACTGTCACACTACATGTGGAATTCATAATCACATCATGTGACTGGGAACATACCATGTAGAATGTCATATATGCTTCTGGCTATGGGGCCGAAGCTGAACATTGGTAGCTTATAAGATCCACGTTTTTTGATTCGTTGTGGCATCCTGTTGCACTGGGGTTATGCCACACATGCTGTCTTGCATGTGAGAAATGCTTCTACTCACTCGCGACATGCGTACGACAATGGGGCAGTAATTAATATGACTACATTAGTCTAAGTGGTGTAGCACACACCTTAGAATCTTCTGGAGTAACGGGCAAATGCTCCCCTTGTGAAGGTCACGTGCACGGTGCACGTGGTGTACGCCATCTAATATCATACTTTCCACATGACAACACAATTACAGAAACTGCATTGTTAACTATAGTTCACATTATTTTTGCATTTCACCTCATCCCTGGAACAACAAAATAAGTAATCATCTATGCAAAATCAGAAAACTAGTCTTATATGATTTGTACCCTGCATATTGCAAGAATATTTTATTTATATTGACCCTGCAAAGTGGAAACCAAACTATGTGCCCTCAGAGTAATATAATATATTGAAATTGTAGCATCAAGCCTTTTTCTCATGAGTTAGTAGTACAAACACACCATTCAAGTTTATTAACAATTGGGAATCCTTGTGATTGTAGCCAGAGAGTAATGTGACACTACTGCATGTAAATATGTATGCATGTGCTGGGTTCAGATGAGATAATCAAATATCACCTGGGTAATACAGATTTTTTTCTTTTGTCTCTTAAAGTAATATTCCTTTTTAAAGGACGTATACACATTCTGAAGTGAATACATTATAATTTGTGTACTGCTGAATTTCCATTGTGGAAGTCCTTGGTCTAAAATAAAATGTAAGTTTCTACCTAGTAGATTAAGATGTGCCGTTATTATCTCCTGCCTTTGTAAACTGTATGATCTCCTCATTCTCCATATGGTATTTTACTCATACCATTTATTCCATTTGTGTTAAAACTAGGTTATTGCCTTACCATGTTGTTGCCGACTATGAGGCTGAAGAAGATGACAGAATCCTTGATAGTGATACAACAGGCCAGATTCCTTCTCGCCTGCAGCAATGGGACCATAACATTCTAGTGAAGATTGCTGAGTTCACGACAACATTTGACAAGCAAGTATTGGCATATAACATAATGACAAAGAAAAGGGCCATTGGTGAGTTCAGGTCAGAGGAGCGGCTCATGCTGGAGCAAGCCTTATTACAGGAGGAAAAGCAGGCTATGCTGGGACTGAGAGCAGAGATGGAGTCGAGAGAGAAAGCTGGTCGCGAGGCTGCTGAAGTGAAGATGCGTATGGCAATGGAGCATGCTCGTGCTGAGGCACAAGCTCACTCTGAGACGATGAATCATGGTCCTATAAGGGCCAGTGCTGTTGCTTCGCAAGGGGATGATGGTCCAAGTCATGACATGGTGCAAGAACATGGTGAAGATGAGTGGGGAAATTCTCAGAGGGATGATGAAGATCCATCTGAGGATTTCCTCAATGATGAGAACGAACCTGAGAATGGGAACTCAGATGGGCAGGAGGACTGGCGCAGATCTAGGGAGCTTGATCTGAACTCTAGGTAAGGCAGTTGGATTTGCACAGGTTGAGTGAACTACATGAAAAATTCTAGGCAGGCTACGGTATGCTGGTATTATATCTATTGTTCTGTTGTTGTTTTTGGTGAAGATGATTTAACCGGTCTTTCTGGCTGTAAACATGCCATTCAAACAAATTAGGTTCTCTGCTGTTTGACTATAGCAATATTTACTTCAGCCCTCAACATGTGCCATTTTCAACTAGGAAAAAAGAGAATTCCCGCATTCATTTCGTGTAGATCCATGACCTTTCTATCCATGGGCCTTAATGAAAATATATAATTGCATCAAAGTGTTACTCTCGCTTAACTAGAGAAAAAATCATTAATCTGAACATAAACTTGACTCGACAATCCGATATCAGTTGGTTTTAGAATCTCGGAAAAATCCTGGCACATAATAGTATTTGTAAATTTACAAACACTTCATTTTCATTAAACAGAAAAATCACCTCTCTTACTTTCTCACCACTCCATGCATGGCTGCATATAATATTGATCTAGATCTACAAACATCTCCATTCATGGACAACATTATATCGCTACTCCTAAAAAGCGGAAACTGCAGTCGTTCACACCCCAGATGGGTCTGCCTCCGACTCCCTGGCCTCCTCTCCCCTACCCATGAGCCCACCTGGCTCCCTCAACCGTCCTCAGAAAAAGAAAAAAACGTGACTCGCCCCTCGCCCTTCGCCTACGAGCGCCCGTGACTGTGCCGATATGATAAAGCTACATGCAGTTGAACCGTCTCATGTTTTGGTTGAGCCTCATTATACCCCATATTATATTTATTGAGTACGATATGTGCTCACTCTTGCTATCTCCACACACAACAGGATGGGCAAATGAACAGGATTGGCAAGAGGATTATCGTGATGATATTAGGCTTATTGTCAACCAGTCAGCGTACCTGTGATTGGAGTCACCACGAGAGAGTTATCTTTTCAATTTTTCCGCTTCATTTGTATAAAGACTTTGAGTTAATTATCGTGATGTAATAAGCAATGTGATGATACTCTCCTTTACATGTGATTGATCTTTGGGCGCACGTAAGGTTGTGCATTCCATTTTATCTTTAAAAATAGGTGTGACAATATCATTTAATAAAAGAGAAAAAAGGCAGCATGCAACAACTTGTGTCAGCCTCCTACACCTCATATTTTAATATTTTCAAACAAGTCACGCATTAGTTTTCTTACTCTCTTACATATGGGACCCATTGTCCATGATCTCAGGCCTCGTTCACTTCCCTCTCCCAACCCAAAATATTTCCTCTTACATACATCACATCAAATCTTTCGACGCATGCATGAAGCATTAAACGTAGGTAAAAAAGATAACTAATTGCATAGTTTGTCTGTAAATGTCGGGACGAATCTTTTGAGCCTAGTTAGTTCATAATTGGACAAATTTTATCAAATAACAACGAAATATACTGCAGTAACTTTTCAGCTACTTTTCGCGAAGTGAACACACGCCGGTTCTAGTGACCCCTGTCCTTATCCCTTTGTTCCTCCCGTGGCTTCTCTATTATCTGCTTGTTGTGTGGTAGCCAGGCCCTGAAGGTCGCAAGTGCTGGCAAGCATCCTCGTTCCTCTTTGCTTCTTGACCAAAATCCAAAAACCATGTCAGCCTCTCTCGAATCAGCGAGCAGAAAGGCCCGGCGGTCGCACAGGCGGCTGGCAGCTGCTCGCACGCGACAGCCAGGCGATGGCTCGTGCGGGATGCCAGGAGTGCTTGGCGATGGCTCGCACACGGTGGCCCCGTGGTGGCTCGCGCAGAGCGCCCAGCGGCGGCATGCGCAGGGCGGCCGACAACATCTCGCATGCGGCGGTCTGACGGTGGCAGGCTTGCAGCTGCTCGCACGCGGCAGCCCGGCGGTGGCTCGGCATGCCGCCAGGCGTGCTCCGGTCCGACGCGGACGAGTTCCCCGCAGCGTCAAGCAGTTGGTCAAGCTCGACGCCTCCGCGTGGTCGTCTATTAGGGAATCTAGTGTTTAATTTGGTCTCCGCTCATATTTGATTTGTGCCCACCTTCATGCTTCCTTGATTTATGACTCGGTATGTTTCTATTTGATTTGGTCTAGTTGTCCATGGTGGTTTCGATTTGGTCTCAATCTAGTTGCCTGTGGTGGTTTGGATTTGTTCAGTTTGATTAGATCTGTGCTCTTGTTTTGATCTCGATCTGTTGCAGGGTGTCCTCAATTTGGTTCTCTTGCATCTGGTGGGTGTAGATTTGATTTTCCTTATGACTTCGTTTGGGCATCCGACTGTTGGATTCCCGTGTTGAGAACGATTTGGACTTCGGCAGGTCTGTGGACTCCAGTAGACGGACGTCGTGCTGTGTTGGATTCAGATACAATTTGTTTTGTTTGTTGACGGGCTAGAATAAAAGGCGGCAGACAGAAATTTTGAGGCCGAAATAAAAAAGAATGCAGAAATTTTCACGATTTATTATTATATATATAGGTATAGATTTAGGAGATATAAATACGAGGTACTACTTTTTATTAGGCTATTCACTCCCCCTCCAGTCATTTATTATGACCTTTCAAAGAGAGGCATCAGGGGAGAGAGGTATCCTCGCGCGAGGGATGGGATCGGGAGAGGCGCGAGGGATGGGATCGGGAGAGGGGGCGTCGAGGGAGAGGGAGAGTCACACACGGGATCAGTGGCGGATCTAGAAAAGATATTTAGGAGGGGCTGGACCAAAGAGAGCTAGACCAATTTCACTTAATTATATCCCATTCAAAGCTAAGATATAGCAGTTTTAAACTGTTTATATGATAAATATGATAAACAATCAAAAGTGCATCATAAAACGCATAAGAAGAAGTAAAAAATACAATTTTTAGAACTAACCAACAAAAGATCGATAGATGATGACGCATTCAGACCGTGGTATTCTTCATAAATCATTAGAAGCAATCTATACAAGAAAAAATAAATTAGTGACACAAATTTCAAGTATTTAACTTCAAAGTTTTAAAGGTAGAAGAGAACATACATCATACCACTAAATTGTTACGAGGCACTAATATACGCCGGGTTTTCATGTCTTCAAATCGTTTTATGATTTTGTCATTCTTAATGCTTCTAAATATCTCTTTCTCAGTGTAGCATATCATTAAGTCATTGAGCCATTCATCACCCATTTTATTATGCAAATCTGTCTTCATACAAGACATAGCAAAAAATATCCTCTCAACTGAAGTTGTTGCCATCGGAAGAATTAATATTAATTCAATGAGGCGATACACCAATCCATAAGATGTGTTCATTTTAGTCTTGACCATCATTTCAGCAACATTTCCAAGCTCTGTACATCCAAGAAACTCTTGAGTTCTTCTAGCACGACTGACAAATCCTCTCAGTTGACTAGGCAAAAGAAGAAGGTCACCGACATCTAAATCCACAGCATAAATTTCAGCAAGTCTCACAAGTTTATCCACATCAAAATTAGAGAAGGAGTTTCTTGGGCTAAGACAAGCCATGCATACTAATAATTCTGAACTAATTTCACCAAATTGATGATTCATCTCAGACAAAATGACATCTATAGCAGCAAGGAAAACCTCAACATGATAGAAGTGCATGTGTTGTTACATTTTGCTTTCTACGTATAGATGTCCCTCTAGCATTTATAGAAAAAAAAACAAGACATGTATACCTGCAACTCTGCTGGTGTTGGCTGCTTGCCTCCTTGCTGGTGCTAGCGTGCTGCCGCCTGCCGGCCGCCCCTGGCTACCTCCTGCAGTCCTGCGGTGCTACCTGCTTGGCCGCAGGCCACCGACGGCTCGCCGGCCGCCGCGTCGCCCCTAGCCTGGTCGGCTGCCGGCTGGGCGCCCGGCCGCTCGCCCTGCTGCTGTGCGCAGTGCGCGGCCGCTAGCCGGGGCGCGGCCGCTGGCCCGCTGGTCGCTGCTGCCTCCGTCGTGCGCCGAAGGCCGACCCCCCTCCAGCGCCGGTCGCAGTGCCTAACCCCAGCCAACGCCGCCACCTCCCGCTCACAGAACGACGGACGCAGGGGATACGCGAACACCGAACAGGAAGATAGGGAGCGCCAGCGGTAGAGAAAAGAAAAAGGTTGATCCAGCCTATTTACTAATGGGCCGCTACACATATGTTGTCGCCTAGCCCATGAAGACAGCCCAAGTCAGAAACAAGTCATCTTCAACCTCCGTCAGCGCCTCCAGGCCTCTAGCCCCTCCTTCCCTGTTGCCAATGGCACATAAATTCATGGGGGGCTAAGGGGGGCTCCAATGGCGCGGCCAGGGTAGGGGGGGCTTGAGCCCCGGTAGCCCCCCCGGCAGATCCGCCCCTACACGGGATGGGATGGGATGGGATGAGTGATGAGGTGTGATCCAAACAACCAGGGTCATTGGATTTGAGTGAGTATGAGAAATGAGGCTAGAGTTGATCTCGTGAGTTTGTTTCAATGGTTTGTTGTTTTCGGGTGCAGTTGGTTTGGCGCATCTAAGAAAGGTCTTGGCTGCATGGGTGAAAGCCCAAGTTTGGTTTTGGTAATCAATGACACCAAGTTGTTAATGCCATGTGTTAAGTGTCTTAAGTTAGGCATAAGCAACACATGTGATGAAGGTGTATGTGGCAAGGAGTGGTGGCCACAAGATCACAAAGAGATGGTGCATGGACATAAAATGATGATCATGGTGGAGATGCACATAAAATGAAGGACATGATGATCAAGTGAAAGAGAAGGATCTAAGAGCGCAAGGCAAAGGTATAACCATAGGGTTTTCCTTTTGCCGGTCTAAGATGAGTAGAGAAGTGATTGACCGGATTTAGAATACATAGCCGACTATCAAGAGGGGCAATCACAGTTAGCTCGGAAATCAAGTGCCACTAGATCAATGTCTTGAGCATATGCATTAGGATCCAGTAAAGAGCTAACATAACGCCTTGGAAAATGATTGTGAAATGCTAACACACATGCACATGGTGGTGTACACTTGGTGGTTGAAAGGTCTTGATGGCTAGAGGGGGGTGAATAGCCTATTAAAAATTTCTACAACAACAAGCTAAACAAGTTTATCAATATAACAAATAGCGAGATGCGAGTTTTGCTTAGCCTATGGGTGTTTGCAAGCCACCTATCCAATTCACAATTCTAGTATTTGCACTCAACCGCACAAGTCAAACCGAGAAGTTAAGTACAACTACAACTAGCAAGCTACACAAGAGAACTACTCTAGCTAAGCTAACTAGCTAGCAAAGATAGCTAAGAAATTAATACAAGAGAGATAGGAGGGTATCACCGAGGGGCGAAGTATTGAGCCAACCAATATGATCAATAATGAATACCAAGATAACCAAACACCGGGATCAATCAATCACAATATGAAAGTGATGACATGAAGATTTATCCCGAGGTTCACGTGCTTGCCGGCACGCTAGTCCCCGTTGTGTCCCTCTTCACCACGTGGTTCGGTGGCTAATCGGTCTCACACCGAGCCTCTCAAAAGGCACCACAAGAACCTACCAAATGGCAAAAGGTTGCAATGACACGAGCAATATACTAACGTTACCTTTGGCGCTTCGCCGAGGTAGGCACAAACCCCTCACAATCACCGGAGGTGGCTAAGAACAATCACCAACTCTTGCCAACGCCTCCAAGCTGCTCCAAGCCGTCTAGGTGGCGGCAACCACCAAGAGAAACAAGAATCCCGCAGCAAATCAACCACCAAGTGCCAACTAGATGCTATCTCACAATGCAAATGCACTTGGATCACTCAATCTCACTTCGAATATGCAAAGAAGCAAGAGAGATGAGTGGGAGGGGAGTTGCTTAGCTCAAAGTGCTCACAAGTATGTCAAATGTTCGAGAGAGAGAGCCTTGAGCCGGCCAACGAGTATTTATAGACGTACCCCTTCGAATATAGCCGTTAGAAACTTAAACAGCTGAAATCGCGTTGACCGGACGCGCTGGTCCAACTGACCGGACGCGCCGGTCGCGCAACGGCTAGTTTCGCAGCACTGACCGGACGCGCCGGTTGCAACGACCGGACGCGCCGGTCGCGCAACGGTATTTTTGAAACACTGACCGGACGCGCCGGTCGCAACGACCGGACGCGCTGGTCACGACCGGACGCGCCGGTCCCGTGACTGACCGGACGCGCTGGTCAACCCTGAGCCGCGCACAACGAACCAGCGACCGGACGCGCTGAAGAACTGACCGGACGCCACAGTACCCGCGTCCGGTCGGAGTCCAGTAAGCTCCCTGGACGACCGGACGCGTCCGGTCGCTTGTGACCGGACGCGCCTCGCGTCCGATCAAACAACTGAAAAACGCGCAGATACTGGACACTGACCGGACGCGTCCGGTCACACCGTGACCGCGTCCGGTGCAGCGTCCGGTCACCATTGTGACCTCCGTTCGCTTCCGTTTCTTTTTCTGACTTCCGGCGTAGTGGAAAATAGGCATTTCATATCCCCGAAATCGCTTAAACTTCACCGCCATCGCAAATGTGCTAACACCACCAAGTGATCTCAACATATGTGAGTGTGTCAGCATTTTCACAATCATTTTCCGAGGCGATATTAGTTCTATCCAAATGCATATGATCATGAAATGCACATCTAGAGGCACTTAGGAGTTCAATAGCCGCGTCATTCCCCTCTTTATAGTACGACTATCTATCCTATAATGTAACCACACCCACTAGGTGTCTTGGTTACTAAAACACAACCCTTAAGCATATACCTTTGCCTTGATCACGTAGGGTTGCGTCCAAATCCAAGTGTGGCCATCATGATCACCATGTCCATCTTGCCACCAACCTTGGAGTGTACTAATCCTCATATGCTACATACAACTTAGGCATGGGATTAGTACTTAGGCATTGTCACTAATTACCAACACCAAACATAGGACTTTCAATCTCCCCCTTGTTGGTAATTGGTGACAACCCTTTCACAAAGATGTTATAATAAAATTTTGATTGAACCCATGTCATATTGTCCAAGTATATTACCATGTGTAAGAATTATGGACATGTGATCATGAATTCAAATTGATAGCAATGGCTCCCCCTACATGTATGCTATATGTTTGGATTTTGGAAGCATACATGTTAGATAGGAAAGATTAGGAGCATTGTCTACCAATAGGTGCTAAGTGTTTTAGATTATAGACCTTTGAAGCGTGATACCATCGGAGTTGCGATAAACACCATCTTAGCACCTTGTGTAGTTAGATTCCACTTGGAAAAGCACAAATATAACTAGAAACCTCGTGAGATCAACATTATAAGCAAGGTTCTAGTACCACTTTGAAAAACATGAAGCAAGAAAAATCTAACTACTTCCAAGTCACCACACAAGCAATGTATCGGAGAAAACGAAATGCATAACTATGCATCATACATATGAGGTGCACATAGAAATGCAACATTCATGTTTAAGAGCTTGCTCCCCCTACTTGTGTGCTCAAAATTTTAGTTGATCCCCTTCTTTTATCAATTCTCCCCTTTTTGAATCTATCTTTGTGAATAACATTTTCCCCCACAACATTTTCTTCCCCTTTGAGTTCTATCTTTGTGAACAATATTTTCTCCCCCTTTGGCACCAATTGACCACAAGGAGCAAACTTTAGATAGATTATCATGTTGAAATATGGGGTGAGGATCAAGTTTATGATTCAACCTAGATTGCTTGCATAAATAAAATACTTCGGTTTGATCCAAGGGCAAGCTTCTTCACACCTCACTAGAAGGGTTATCATGCACCATGTTGAAGCAAATATTTAGACAAGTTTTCTAGATTAAATACTTAGGATCACAAGCTACTTAAACAAGTTATATGCTACCACTAGATCATACAAGTCATGGAAACAATAGTGGCACCATATAAACTTCAAATTTATTTAATTTTCATGAATGATCCTAGAACATAAGAAATCATGACTAGATGCACTAAACAAGTCCTTAGCATAGAATGTATGACATGTCAACCAATTGTACCTTGGGGCTCGAAGGAGAGGCATGTCATATATGGGGTGCATCAACTCATGTTGGAGAAGTCAAGTATGTTCAACTCATTCTTTAGCTTGTGAAATCTCTTCTCATCAAGTGGCTTGGTGAATAAATCGGCTAATTGATCTTCGGTGCCAACACTCTCAATAGCAATGTCACCCTTTTGTTGATGATCTCTAATAAAATGATGACGAACATCAATATGCTTTGTTCTTTGATGTTGAACCGGATTGTTGGTTAGCTTCACGGCACTTTCATTGTCACATAGCAATGGCACATTCTTGAAATTGATTCCAAAGTCTTTCAATGTTGCCTTCATCCACAAGATTTGTGCACAACAACTACCCGCGGCGATGTATTCGGCTTCGGCGGTAGATAGTGCAATACTATTTTGCTTCTTGGATGACCATGAGACAAGTGATCTTCCCAACAACTGACATGTCCCGGAAGTGCTCTTTCTCTCCACTTTATCACCGGCATAGTCGGAATCTGAATATCCAACTAGCTCAAAGCTTGCACCTTTGGGATACCATAATCCAACATCTTGTGTATGCTTTAGGTACCTCAATATTCTCTTTGTTGCTTTCAAATGACTTTCTCTTGGTGAGGCTTGAAATCTTGCACACATGCATACACTGAACATCACATCGGGCCTTGATGCCGTCACATAGAGTAGGCTACCAATCATTGATCTATATAGCTTTTGATCCACCATGTTGCCACTCTTGTCACTATCCAAACTTCCACTAGTGCCCATTGGAGTTGTAATACTCTTTGCATCTTCCATGCCAAACTTCTTGAGCATATCTTTGATGTACTTAGTTTGGCTCACAAATGTTCCTTCCTTCATTTGTTTGATTTGAAGTCCAAGAAAGAAACTAAGTTCACCAATCATTGACATTTCAAATTCCTTTGCCATTATTTTCCCAAACTCATCACAATAATCTTGATTGGTTGAACCGAATATGATATCATCAACATATATTTGCAACACAAACAAGTCTTTTCCAATCTTCTTGGTGAATAGTGTTGTATCAACTTTGCCCATGACAAATCCTTTAGATAGCAAGAAGTCCCTCAATCTTTCATACCATGCTCTAGGTGCTTGCTTCAATCCATATAAAGCTTTTCTCAACTTGTATACATGATTGGATTTCTTGTCATCTTCAAAACCGGGAGGTTGCTCCACATACACCTCCTCTTGAATGTACCCATTGAGAAATGCACTCTTTACATCCATTTGATATAGCTTGATATTGTGAGCACAAGCATAGGCAAGTAAGATCCTAATTGCTTCCAATCTTGCAACCGGGGCATAAGTTTCACCAAAGTCAAGACCCTCTATTTGTGTGTAACCTTGAGCCACTAGTCTTGCTTTGTTCCTTACTACTATCCCATCTTGATCTTGCTTGTTGCGAAAGACCCATCTTGTTCCAATGACATTGTGATCCTTAGGCCTTTCAACTAGTTCCCATACTTCATTTCTCTTGAAGTTGTTGAGCTCTTCATGCATTGCATTTACCCAATCCGGATCTCTCAATGCTCTATCAATGTCCTTGGGTTCTTCCATTGACACAAAAGAAGAGTGACCACAAAATGATGTCAATCTTGATCTAGTTTGAACTCCTCTTTGTATGTCACCAATGATAGAATCCAATGGATGGTCTCTTGCAATGTTGGTTGGTTGAAGCACTTGGACTTGATTGCTTGGATGTTGATGTTGATCATGAGTTGGAGATGATGAACTAGCCACTTGTTGATCTTGTTGCACTTGAGATGATGTACTAGCTTGATTTTGCATTAGAGAACCACTAGCTTGTGTAATTGGACTTTGGAGCACTTGATCTTTGTTGTCATCTACATTAATAACTTGCTTTGGTCTAATATCACCAATATCCATTTCTTTCATAGCATTACTTAATTGAGTTCCTCTCACATCATCCAAGTTATCTTCTTCATCTTGAGAGCCATTTGTTTCATCAAATTCAACATCATGCACCTCTTCAAGTAAACCACTAGCCAAATTCCAAACTCTATAAGCTTTGCTAGTAGTTGAGTAACCAAGTAGAAATCCTTCATCACATTTCTTCTCAAACTTGCTCAATCTAGTGCCCTTCTTCAAGATGTAGCATTTGCAACCAAATACCCGAAAATATGCAATGTTAGGCTTTCTTCCATTTAAGATCTCATATGGTGTCTTCTCTAGAAATTTATGGCAATAGAGGCGGTTGCTATAGAAGCAAGCCGTGTTGATTGCTTCAGCCCAAAATGAATGACTCACATTATACTCATTCAACATTGATCTTGCCATGTCAATTAAGGTTCTATTTTTCCTCTCAACTAGGCCATTTGATTGAGGTGTATACTTGGCCGAGAATTGATGTTTGATTCCAAGCTCTTCACATAGCTCATCAACTCTTGTGTTTCTAAACTCACTTCCATTGTCACTTCTCACTTTCTTGATTGTGGTTTCAAACTCATTTTGCACTCTCTTGATGAACTTCTTGAATATGTCAAATACATCACTTTTGTCCCCAAGAAAGAATACCCATGTGTATCTAGTGAAATCATCCACAATCACAAAGCCATACTTGTTGCCACCAATGCTTGTGTATGTAGTTGGCCCAAATAGATCCATGTGCAACAACTCAAATGCCTTGGAAGTACTCATAATGCTCTTCAATGGATGAGTGTTGCCTACTTGCTTTCCGGCTTGACATGCACTACATAGCTTATCCTTCTCAAATGTGACATCTTTCAAGCCTCTAACTAAGTCATGCTTTACTAACTTGTTCAATTGCTTCATGCCAACATGACCAAGTCTTCTATGCCATAACCAACCCATACTTGATTTGGTGAGCAAGCATGTTGAAAGTTGAGTGTCACTAGCATTGAAATCAACCAAGTATAGATTCTCATATCTAAAGCCTTTAAAGATCAAGTTAGAGCCATCAACACTAACTATCTCCACATCATCAACACCAAATATGCATTTGAAACCGAGATCACATAATTGAGCAACCGACAACAAGTTGAAATTGAGCTTTTCAACTAGTAGCACATTGGAGATGCTATGATCATTTGAGATTGCAATCCTTCCAAGAGCCTTTACATCACCCTTGCTATTGTCACCAAATGTGATACTATCAATGCCACTATCATTTGATTTGAGAGAGTTGAACATTCTTGAATCACCGGTCATATGTTGAGAGCACCCACTATCAAGCACCCAATGCCTTCCTCCGGCCTTGTAATTAACCTACAAAACAATTTAATGTTTCTTAGGTACCCATACTTGCTTGGGTCCTTGGAGGTTAGTCACTAAGCTCTTTGGTACCCAAATGGCCTTCTTCTTTGGGCCCACAATTGGTGTACCAACAAACCTAGCATGCACACCTTTCTCACCCTTGGTAAGTACATAACAAGAATCAAAAGGAATGTAAGGTACATTAGCATTTTTCTTGTTCTTGTTCATTTTATTGCATTTAATCTCTAGATGCCCAATTTGCTTGCATCTATTGCAATAACGACCATTGCCCTTCACAAAGCGAGGCTTTGGAGTAGCAAAGGCCGCCTTGCCCTTCTTGGGAGTATAGCCTAATCCCTCTTTGTTAAGAGAGAACCTTTGGCTACCCAAGCATTTTAGCAAGCGGGCATCCCCACCATAGGCATTGCCTAATGCGCGGGTGAGATCATCCACCTCTCTCTTGAGAGTCTCAACCACAAGTGATGAATCACTAGTAGTAGAGGTAGAGTTGGTTGTGGTGGATGATGATGAAGCATTAGTAGGACTTACAAATAAAGAATCATCAATAATATCACATGTTAGTCCAATATCACAAGTGACAATCACTTGCTCCTCCTTAGCTTCCTTCATGAACTTTTCCAACTTAAGGTCCTTTTCCTTGATGAGCTCAAGTAGAGCGGAGTGGGCTTCCTTAAGCCTAGTGTGAGCAATTTCAAGATCCTCGTGGTCTTCCTTTAGACACTCACGAGAAGCCTCTAGCTCATCAAAGGATTTCCTAAGAGCTTTAAGCTCTTGTTCAATTCCTTTGCACTCCTTACTCTTTTTGAGAGCAACAAGCTCCTCCATCAAGGCATCATTTTCATTGCTCTTGGCAATGAGCTCTTGTTCCAAGATTTTGTATTTCTTGGTTGTCCTCTTGTAGCCCTTGCTCATTTGATCTATTATGCCTAATAGATCATCCTTGGAGTAGTCCTCATCCTCCTCATCATCACTCCTACAATCATCACTAGCACAAGAATCATCATCACTATCATCATGTTTTACCTTGGTAGGCTTGGCCATAAGGCATGTTGATGTAGTGTCGAAGATGGATGGCTTGTTGGAGAGGGCGATGTTTGCAGTGGCTCGTCGAGTGATCCTCTCATCATCACTAGAGCTTTCATCATCATCACTATCGGAGTTGTCACTATCCCAAGTGACTACATAACCACCACCCTTCTTCTTCTTGTTGAAAGTGAAGCTCTTCTTTGCTTTCTTCTCCTTCTTGTTCTTCTTCAACTTTAACTCCCCATCATTATATCTTTTGTCTTCATAGGGGCACTTTGCCACTACATGATCGGGGCTATTGCAATTGTAGCAAAGCACCTCCTTTGCCTTCATGAAGTCCCTTCTCTTTCTTGCACCATAGCCTTTCTTCTTCATGAACCGACCCATCTTTTGCACTAGAAGGGCCATGATCTCATCATCAAATGGATCATCATCATCAACAACAACCTTGCTCTTGCCCTTAGAGGATGAAGCCTTGAATGCAATGGGCTTCTCTTGCTTGACCTTGGTTTCCTTCTTCTCTTCTACCTCATCTTCATCATCATTGTATTGGGCATCAGTCATTATATCTCCAAGCACATTGGTTGGCTTGACCTTGTCCAATCCCTCTCTAAAGATCATTCTTCTCAAGGTGGCAAACTTCTTGGGTAAGCACATCAAGAACTTGTGTGAGAAGTCCTTGTCCTCAACCTTCTCCCCAAGCCCCTTGAGATCATTGATAATGACTTGGAGCCTATAGAACATCTCCGGGATGGATTCATCATCCTTCATCTTGAATGTGGAGAACTTGTCCTTGAGCATATATAGTTTGGCACTTTTTACCGTTGAAGTACCTTCATATGTTTCTTCAAGCCTTATCCAAAGCTCATTTGCCTTTTCAAGATCTTTGATTTGCTCAAATACTTTATCATCAATGGCACGATAGATTGTGTCAAGTGCCGCTGTATTGTATTGTTTGTTGATGCGGTCATTGGGAGTGAGGTTTTCCTCATCAAGAATGACGTATCCTTCTTTGGTCACATCCCAAACCTTCTCATGTATATTGCCTAGATATTGCTTCATCTTCCTTTTCCAATGATCAAAGGAAGAGACGCCATCAAAGAATGGAGGCTTGCCATTAACATGATTAAACATAACTTGAGCCATCTTACACCGAGGTTGTTAAGCCTTACAAACGGTGACCACGGCTCTGATACCACTTGAAAGGTCTTGATGGCTAGAGGGGGGGTGAATAGCCTATTAAAAATTTCTACAACAACAAGCTAAACAAGTTTATCAATATAACAAATAGCGAGATGCGAGTTTTGCTTAGCCTATGGGTGTTTGCAAGCCACCTATCCAATTCACAATTCTAGTATTTGCACTCAACCGCACAAGTCAAACCGAGAAGTTAAGTACAACTACAACTAGCAAGCTACACAAGAGAACTACTCTAGCTAAGCTAACTAGCTAGCAAAGATAGCTAAGAAATTAATACAAGAGAGATAGGAGGGTATCACCGAGGGGCGAAGTATTGAGCCAACCAATATGATCAATAATGAATACCAAGATAACCAAACACCAGGATCAATCAATCACAATATGAAAGTGATGACACGAAGATTTATCCCGAGGTTCACGTGCTTGCCGGCACGCTAGTCCCCGTTGTGTCCCTCTTCACCACGTGGTTCGGTGGCTAATCGGTCTCACACCGAGCCTCTCAAAAGGCACCACAAGAACCTACCAAATGGCAAAAGGTTGCAATGACACGAGCAATATACTAA
Organism: Saccharum hybrid cultivar R570; assembly: GCA_038087645.1. Lineage (NCBI taxonomy): Eukaryota > Viridiplantae > Streptophyta > Magnoliopsida > Poales > Poaceae > Saccharum > Saccharum hybrid cultivar. Next base: position 7,630,216 of record JAQSUU010000681.1, read on the forward strand.
CGTTACCTTTGGCGCTTCGCCGAGGTAGGCACAAACCCCTCACAATCACCGGAGGTGGCTAAGAACAATCACCAACTCTTGCCAACGCCTCCAAGCTGCTCCAAGCCGTCTAGGTGGCGGCAACCACCAAGAGAAACAAGAATCCCGCAGCAAATCAACCACCAAGTGCCAACTAGATGCTATCTCACAATGCAAATGCACTTGGATCACTCAATCTCACTTCGAATATGCAAAGAAGCAAGAGAGATGAGTGTGAGGGGAGTTGCTTAGCTCAAAGTGCTCACAAGTATGTCAAATATTCGAGAGAGAGAGCCTTGAGCCGGCCAACGAGTATTTATAGACGTACCCCTTCGAATATAGCAGTTAGAAACTTAAACAGCTGAAATCGCGTTGACCGGACGCGCTGGTCCAACTGACCGGACGCGCCGGTCGCGCAACGGCTAGTTTCGCAGCACTGACCGGACGCGCCGGTTGCAACGACCGGACGCGCCGGTCGCGCAACGGTATTTTTGAAACACTGACCGGACGCGCCGGTCGCAACGACCGGACGCGCTGGTCACGACCGGACGCGCCGGTCCCGTGACTGACCGGACGCGCTGGTCAACCCTGAGCCGCGCACAACGAACCAGCGACCGGACGCGCTGAAGAACTGACCGGACGCCACAGTACCCGCGTCCGGTCGGAGTCCAGTAAGCTCCCTGGACGACCGGACGCGTCCGGTCGCCTGTGACCGGACGCGCCTCGCGTCCGATCAAACAACTGAAAAACGCGCAGATACTGGACACTGACCGGACGCGTCCGGTCACACCGTGACCGCGTCCGGTGCAGCGTCCGGTCACCATTGTGACCTCCGTTCGCTTCCGTTTCTTTTTCTGACTTCCGGCGTAGTGGAAAATAGGCATTTCATATCCCCGAAATCGCTTAAACTTCACCGCCATCGCAAATGTGCTAACACCACCAAGTGATCTCAACATATGTGAGTGTGTCAGCATTTTCACAATCATTTTCCGAGGCGATATTAGTTCTATCCAAATGCATATGATCATGAAATGCACATCTAGAGGCACTTAGGAGTTCAATAGCCGCGTCATTCCCCTCTTTATAGTACGACTATCTATCCTATAATGTAACCACACCCACTAGGTGTCTTGGTTACTAAAACACAACCCTTAAGCATATACCTTTGCCTTGATCACGTAGGGTTGCGTCCAAATCCAAGTGTGGCCATCATGATCACCATGTCCATCTTGCCACCAACCTTGGAGTGTACTAATCCTCATATGCTACATACAACTTAGGCATGGGATTAGTACTTAGGCATTGTCACTAATTACCAACACCAAACATAGGACTTTCAGTGGTGTTAGCACATTTGCGAAGGCGGGGGAGTTCAAGCGGTAGAGAGGGGTTTGGGTTCCTCTCTCCCTCCCGCCGAGCTTTGCGAGTGCGGGATTCAGGCGTTTTTGTGAAGTTGAAATGCCTATTTTCCACTACGCCGGAAGTCAGAAAAGAAACGAAGGCGAACGGAGGTCACAGAAGTGACCGGACGCTGCACCGGACGCGGTCATGGTATGACCGGACGCGTCCGGTCAGTACAGCGCAGGCGCGGGTGCTAGGGTTTGCAACCGGCGCGTCCGGTCACTAACGACCGGACGCGTCCGGTCATCCAGGGAGCTTACTGGACTCTAACCGGACGCTGGCACTGTGGCGTCCGGTCAGTTCAACAGCGCGTCCGGTCAGTTCTCCTGAGCGAACCAGAGCGCGCGACCGGCGCGTCCGGTCCCTCACGTAGCCGGAGCGTCCGGTCAGGCGTCCAGTGGGGCAGAGCGAAGCAGAGTGACGATCGGACGCGCGGCGCGTCCGGTCACGTGCGATCGGACGCGTCTGGTCTTAACGGGAGCATACTGGAACGCGACCGGACGCGGGCACTGTCGCGTCCGGTCAATCGGTTCAGCGCGTCCGGTCAGGGAACGACTAGTTCTGACACGCACTGTTCATGTTTGTCGTGTAGTGACCGGACGCGTCCGGTCACCCTGACCGGAGCGTCCGGTTAGCGCGTTTTTCGCTGCGTCGTTTGTAACGGCTAGCTGCGTACCCCTTCACTATAAATAGAGGTTGGCCGGGGTTTGAGGGCAACTCTTGCACATTTTGAGATATAGAGACATACTTTGAGCTAGAGAACAACCCCTCCACTCATCTCTTTGCATAGTTGCACATCTTGAGTGAGATTCAAGTGCATTGCTTGAGAGTTGCATTCTAGAGGCACTTGATCTTCGAGTTGCTGCGGATTTCTTGTTACTCTTCCGTGTTTCCCGACACGGTAGACGGCTTGGAGCAGCGGAGGTGATTGTGCTCGCAATTGGAGATTGTTGGAGCCTTCACCAAGTGTTGTAAGGGGTTCTTGATCCTTCCCCGCGGGAGTTCGTGAATTGGATACTCTAGTGGAGCTCGTGGCTTGGAGGATCCCCATCTTGTGTGCGGTTGTGCGGCGCCCGCCGAGGGCTCGACTCTTGATAGTCGATTAGCTCGCGAACCGACAAGTGGGTGTATCGCCACAACGGGGAGTAGCTTGCCGGGAAGTAAGTGAACCTCGGGATAAATTCTTGTGTCATTCTCTTCCCGAGGATTTCTCTTGTGTGATTGATTGATTGGTACATCTCATCTCTACACGGCGGTATAATCAATCAAAGCTCTTCTCTCGTATTACTTCTTGTTTCTAGCTTGTAGTTGTTGTTGTGTTTAGTGAATAGCCTTGTACTAGACTTGTGTAGGTGGCTTGCTTAATTAGTTAGAGCTAATGCTTTTGCTTCGCCACCTTTCGTACTAACTCATGGTTAAGTAATTCTTGTAGAAGTTTTAATTAGGCTATTCACCCCCCCCCCCCCTCTAGCCTATTTGGACCTTACAAGTGGTATCGGAGCCGAGGCACCGTTTATTTGAGGCTTAACAACCTACGGTGAAAAAGAAATGGCTCAATTAAGCTTGCACATCAACAACACCAAGAAGGCACCTCACTTTGATGGCACAAATTATGCATATTGGAAGGTTAAGATGACCGCACACCTAAAGTCAATCAATAGAGAAGTGTGGAAGGTCACCGAAACAAAATTTGAGGTTGCTAATCCGGAAGCACCTACACCGGTAGAGGAGAAGAAGCTCCAATGCAATGATATTGCCATTAGTGCTCTTCATGAGGCACTAGATGACAAGACATTTGAGCAAGTAAAGAACATAGAGATTGCTCATGATGCTTGGGCCAAGCTAGAACAAACATTTGAGGGCACCGAAGGTACAAAGACCGCTAAAGCATATATCTTGCAAGAAAAATTTTCAAGCTTCAAGATGCAAGATGATGAGAGTGTACCGGAGATGTTTCATAGGTTGCAAGTCATTGTCAATGAGCTCAAGGCACTTGGTGAGGAGGTCAAGGACAATCAATTCTCTATGAAGTTCTTGAGAAGTCTACCCAAGAGATTTGATACATTGATCACCGTGCTAGTGAGAACTACATTGAAGGATTCAACTCCTCAACAAATATTTCAAGAAGTGATGACCGATGATTCATATAGAGAAGATGATGAGAAGGATGAGTTGATCAAGAAGAAGAAGAAGGAAAATGAGAAGAAAGATGATGAAAAGAAGAAGAGTGTGGCATTCAAAGCCACCACATCCAAGAGCAAATCCAAGATTGAATCATCAAGTGATGAAGACTCAAGCTCTTGTGATAGTGATGACATTGATGAGAAGATGGCTCTCTTTGTCAAGCAATTTGGCAAATTCATGAAGAAGAAAGGCTATCGTGCAAGAAGGAGGAAGAACTCATCCAAGAAGAGTGAGCATACCATGAGATGCTTTAGATGCCATAGCAAGGACAATCTCATTGCAAAGTGTCCTTATGATAGTGATGATGAAGATGCTATCAAGAAAGAGAAGAAGAAGCAAGAAAAGAAAAAAAGGTCTTATAAGAAGAAGAATGATTCTCATGTTGCTACATGGGATAGTGATGATTCCTCAAGTGATGATGAGGATGACTACAAGAGCAAGAAGAAGGGACATGCTAGCATTGCCATCCAAGAGAAGGTCTCCCTCTTCGACACTCCATCGTGCTTCATGGCTAAGGCCGCTAAGGTATCATCCGACGATGAGAGTGATCATGATAATGCTAGTGATAGTGATAGTGATGAAGAAGAATTCACTAAAGATGAATTAATCACTATGCTAGAAGATTGCACTCAACATTTTAAAGAATCTAGAAAGAAGTGCAAGGGCTTGCTTAAGGAAAAGAAAAACCTTATGCAAGAACTTGATGAGGTTAGGGCATCTTATGAGAGTCTAAAGGTAGACCATAAGAAGCTTCAAAAGTCTCACACTAAGCTTGAAGAAGCTCATTCCTCTCTAGTTGAAAAATGTGAAAACATGCCAACTAATGTTGAGAAAGCTAAAACTTGTAACATAGGCATATCATGTGATATAATTGATGAAACTTTTCATAAGCCTATTATTGTTGCTTCTACTAACCCTTCATGTAGCTCATCTACATCATTCTCATCTAGTAGTGATGGTTTCACTTGTGACTCCACACTTATAATTGAGAATGAAAATCTCAAGAAGGAGGTAAAAGAGCTCAATCACACATTAGCTAAGGCTTATGGTGGTGAGGACCGCTTGCTTATGTGCTTGGGTAGCCAAAGAGCTTCTCTCTACAAAGAGGGATTGGGCTATAACCCCAAGAAAGGCAAGGCCGCTTTTGCTCCTCACAAGACTCGTTTTGTGAAGAACAATGGTAGCTATTGCAAAAGTTGCAAGCAAGTTGGTCACATAGAGCAACATTGCATGAACAAGAAATCCAATGCAAATGTATCCTCAATCAAGTTTAATTCTTTCTATATGCTTACCAAGGGTACAAATGGTGTTCATGCTAAGTTTATTGGTACACCATGGATGGGCTCAAAGAAGAAAGCCATTTGGGTACCAAAGAGCTTAGTCTCTAACCTTGAAGGACCCAAACAAGTTTGGGTACCTAAAAAGAATTGATCTTGTCTTGTAGGTCAATTACAAAGCCGGAGGAAGGCATTGGGTGCTTGATAGTGGGTGCACTCAACATATGACCGGAGACTCTTGTATGTTCAATTCAATTGATACAAGTCAAAATGGTGGTTTTGATGCTATCACTTTTGGCAACAACAAAAAAGGCAAGGTCAAGGGGCTTGGTAAAATTGCTATCTCAAATGACATAAGCATATCTAATGTGTTGCTAGTTGAGAGCTTAGATTTCAATCTTTTATCGGTGGCACAACTTTGTGATCTTGGCTTCAAGTGCATATTTGGTAGTGATGATGTTGAAGTCATAAGTGTTGATGGATCAAACTTGATATTCAAAGGATTTAGACATGGTAGCTTATACTTGGTTGACTTCAATGATAGTGAGACACAATTGACATCATGCTTGCTTAGTAAATCTAGTATGGGTTGGTTATGGCATAGAAGGCTTGGTCATGTTGGAATGAAACAATTGAACAAACTTTTGAGGCATGACTTAGTTAGAGGATTGAAGGATGTCACCTTTGAGAAGGATAAACTATGTAGTGCTTGTCAAGCTGGCAAACAAGTTGGAAATTCACATCCTAGTAAAAGTGAAATGAGCACATCAAAAGCATTTGAGCTATTGCACATGGACTTGTTTGGGCCAACAACATACACTAGCATTGGTGGCAACAAGTATGGTTTTGTGATTGTGGATGACTACACTAGATACACTTGGATGCTCTTTCTTTATGACAAGAGTGATGTTTATGATCTATTCAAGTCTTTTGTCAAGAGAGTGCAAAATGAGTTTGAAATCACCATCAAGAAGATTAGAAGTGACAATGGTAGTGAGTTCAAGAACACAAGAATTGAAGATTTGTGTGATGATCTTGGTATTGGGCATCAATTCTCACCAACATACACTCATCAATCAAATGGTGTAGTTGAAAGGAAAAATAGAACCTTGATTGATATGGCTAGATCAATGCTTAGTGAATACAATGTTAGTCATTCATTTTGGAGTGAAGCTATCAACACGGCTTGCTATTGTAGTAACCGTCTCTATTGCCATAGGAAGCTTAGAAAGACACCATATGAACTATTGAATGGAAGAAAGCCCAACATTGCATACTTTAGAGTGTTTGGTTGCAAATGCTATATTCTCAAGAAAGGCACTAGGTTGAGCAAGTTTGAAAAGAAATGTGATGAAGGGTTCTTACTTGGTTATTCTACCACAAGCAAATCATATAGAGTTTGGAATCTCACAAATGGCACCTTGGAAGAAGTTCATGATGTTGAGTTTGATGAAACCCAAGGGTCTCAAAATGAAGCTCAAAACCTTGATGATGTGAGAGGAGATCAATTGTCAAATGCAATGAAGAACATGGACATTGGTGATATAAGGCCGATGCAAGTTGATGATGATGATATTCATGTGATCAACCAAAGTGTGTAAATTGATACAAATCAAGCAAGCTCTAGTGGTTCTCATGATGAAGCTCAAGTTCAAGGTCAAACAAGTGGAAGCAATCAACTCCCAATACTCCAACCTACTAGTATTGCAAGAGATCATCCATTGGACCAAATCATTGGTGGAATTCAAAGTGGTGTTCAAACTAGATCAAGATTAGCATCATTTTGTGAGCATTACTCATTTGTCTCATTAGAAGAACCAAAGAAGATAGAAGATGCATTGAAAGATTCCGAGTGGGTAAATGCCATGCATGAAGAACTAAACAACTTTGCTAGAAATCAAGTTTGGAAACTTGTTGAGAGGCCAAAGAACTACAATGTGATTGGCACTAAGTGGGTCTTTAGAAACAAGCAAGATCAAGATGGCATGGTTGTAAGGAATAAAGCAAGATTAGTAGCACAAGGATACACTCAAGTTGAGGGTCTTGACTTTGGAGAGACATATGCACCGGTTGCAAGATTGGAAGCAATTAAAATCTTATTAGCATATGCTTGTGCACACAACATCAAGCTCTATCAAATGGATGTCAAGAGTGCATTTCTCAATGGCTACATCAATGAAGAAGTTTATGTTGAGCAATCTCCCGGTTTTGAAGATGACAGGAAGCCCGACCATGTTTACAAGCTAAAGAAGGCATTGTATGGTTTAAAGCAAGCACCTAGAGCATGGTATGAGAGATTGAGGGATTTTCTTCTCTCTAAAGGGTTCAAGATGGGAAAGGTTGAAACCACTCTCTTCACCAAGAAGCTTGGAAATGACTTGTTTGTGTTGCAAATCTATGTGGATGATATCATTTTTGGATCAACAAATCAAGATTTTTGTGAAGAGTTTGGAAATATGATGGCTAATGAGTTTGAGATGTCTATGATTGGAGAGCTTAGTTACTTCCTTGGACTTCAAATCAAGCAAATGAAGAATGGCACTTTTGTAAGTCAAGGCAAGTACATCAAGGACATGATCAAGAAGTTTGGATTGCAAGATGCTAAGCCAATGAGTACACCAATGGGCACAAATGATCAATTGGGTATTGATGATAGTGGAAACATGGTAGATCAAAAGCAATACCGGTCTATGATTGGAAGTTTGCTCTATGTCACCGCTTCTAGGCCGGATGTGATGTTTAGTGTGTGCAAGTGTGCAAGATATCAAGCTTCACCTAGAGAAAGTCACTTGAAAGCAACCAAGAGAATATTGAGATATCTCAAGGGCACTCATGATGTTGGACTATGGTATCCCAAGGGGTCTAACTTTGAGTTGATTGGATATTCGGACTCCGACTATGGTGGATGCAAGATTGATAGAATGAGCACAAGTGGCACTTGTCAATTGCTTGGAAGGTCTCTTGTTTCATGGTCATCAAAGAAACAAAATAGTGTTGCACTATCTACCGCCGAGGCCGAATACATTAGTGCCGGTAGTTGTTGTGCACAATTGCTTTGGATGAAAGCCACCTTGAATGACTTTGGAATCAAATACAAGAATGTGCCTTTGTTTTGTGATAATAAAAGTGCTATCAAGATGACTCAAAATCCAGTTCAACATTCAAGAACCAAGCACATTGACATAAGACATCACTTCATAAGAGACCATCAACAAAAGGGTGATATTAGCATTGAGAGCATTGGCACCGAAGATCAACTAGCTGACATTTTTACAAAGCCACTTGATGAAAAGAGATTTTACAAGTTGAAGAATGAATTGAACATACTTGACTTCTCCAACTTGAAATGAGTGCACCCCCACATTTTTATATGACATGCCTCTCCTTCAACATAGCAAGGTAAAGTTGTTTGGCATATCATTCATACTTTGCTAAGGACATGGTTAGAACATATAGACATATTTGCATGACAAATAGGCTCATTCATGAAAATCAAATGATTTTGATGTATATATGGTACCACTATTGCTTCTATGTTTGTTTAATCTAGTGGTAGCATATGACATGTTTGTGGGCTTGCAAACCTAGTGTTAAATCTAGTAAACGAGCTCATGATGTGTAATTCAACATGGTCAAGATAACCCTTATACTTTATGAGGTGTGAAAAAGCTTGTCCTTGGATCAAACCGAATTACATATTCTAGGCAAGTGATCTAGATTGAACCATAATTTGGACTCCCTCATAATTGATTGACTTATCTCTCACTAAAATTGGCACCTTTTTGGTGATTGTTGACAAAGGGGGAGAGAAAAGTCACAAAGATATTGCAAAGAGCAAGAAAGATATAAAAAGGGAGAGGGAAAGCACAAAGATAGAAAAGTCACAAAGAGAGAGAAAAGATATAGTGAGGAGGAGAGAAATTAAATTTGAGCACATAAGTAGGGGGAGCAAGCTCATGGATTATTTGTTGCATTTGTATGTGCATTAACATGATGAAATGTTGCATTGCAAAGTTTAATTTCGATATTCATGATTGAATGGTGTATGTTAGATATAGAACTTGAATGATGTTTTGTTAAGAGTAGCTTTACATGTGGTATCTAGACACCTTTGCTTTTAATGTTGATCTCACAAAGTACTTTAGTGTTTGTGATCTTTACAAGTGATGTATTACAAGTGGTGTCTAGCTACTTCGATGCTAAGGATGGTATATAAAGGCAACTCCAATTGGTATCACGCTTCAAAGGTCCATTCTATATACCTTAGCATCAATTTGATAGTAGTAACTCTCCCAAAATTCAAATCCATACATATGTGCACAATTGAACCAAACTCATGGAAGCACATATGTAGGGGGAGCTAATACTATCGAAATTGAAAATTGATTTCATTTCATATCTTTGTGATGGTTGTCATCAATTACCAAAAAGGGGGAGATTGAAAGCCCAAGTTTGGTTTTGGTAATCAATGACACCAAGTTGCTAATGCCATGTGTTAAGTGTCTTAAGTTAGGCATAAGCAACACATGTGATGAAGGTGTATGTGGCAAGGAGTGGTGGCCACAAGATCACAAAGAGATGGTGCATGGACATGTGATGAAGGTGTATTCAGGCGTTTTTGTGAAGTTGAAATGCCTATTTTTCACTATGCCGGAAGTCGGAAAAGAAACGGAGGCGAACGGAGGTCACAGAAGTGACCGGACGCTGCACCGGACGCGGTCATGGTATGACCGGACGCGTCCGGTCAGTACAGCGCAGGCGCGGGTGCTAGGGTTTGCAACCGGCGCGTCCGGTCACTGACGATCGGACGCGTTCGGTCATCCAGGGAGCTTACTGGACTCTAACCGGACGCTGGCACTGTGGCGTCCGGTCAGTTCAACAGCGCGTCCGGTCAGTTCTCCTGAGCGAACCAGAGCGCGCGACCGACGCGTTCGGTCCCTCACGTAGCCGGAGCGTCCGGTCAGGCATCCAGAGGGGCAGAGCGAAGCAGAGTGACGATCGGACGCGCGGCGTGTCCGGTCACGTGCGATCGGACGCGTCCGGTCTCAACAGGAGCATACTGGAACGCGACCGGACGCGGGCACTGTCGCGTCCGGTCAATCGGTTTAGCGCGTCCGGTCAGGGCAACGACTAGTTCTGACACGCACTGTTCACGTTTGTCGTGTAGTGACCGGACGCGTCCGGTCACCCTGACCGGAGCGTCCGGTCAGCGCGTTTTTCGCTGCGTCGTCTGTAACGGCTAGCTGCGTACCCCTTCGCTATAAATAGAGGTTGGCCGGGGTTTGAGGGCAACTCTTGCACATTTTAAGATATAGAGACATACTTTGAGCTAGAGAACAACCCCTTCACTCATCTCTTTGCATAGTTGCACATCTTGAGTGAGATTCAAGTGCATTGCTTGAGAGTTGCATTCTAGAGGCACTTGATCTTCGAGTTGCTGCGGATTTCTTGTTACTCTTCCGTGTTTCCCGACACGGTAGATGGCTTGGAGCAGCGGAGGTGATTGTGCTCGCAATTGGAGATTGTTGGAGCCTTCACCAAGTGTTGTAAGGGGTTCTTGATCCTTCCCCGCGGGAGTTCGTGAATTGGATACTCTAGTGGAGCTCATGGCTTGGAGGATCCCCATCTTGTGTGCGGTTGTGCGGCGCTCGCCGAGGGCTCGACTCTTGATAGTCGATTAGCTCGCGAACCGACAAGTGGGTGTATCGCCACAACGGGGAGTAGCTTGCCGGGAAGCAAGTGAACCTCGGGATAAATTCTTGTGTCATTCTCTTCCCGAGGATTTCTCTTGTGTGATTGATTGATTGGTACATCTCATCTCTACACGGCGGTATAATCAATCAAAGCTCTTCTCTCGTATTACTTCTTGTTTCTAGCTTGTAGTTGTTGTTGTGTTTAGTGAATAGCCTTGTACTAGACTTGTGTAGGTGGCTTGCTTAATTAGTTAGAGCTAATGCTTTTGCTTCGCCACCTTTCGTACTAACTCATGGTTAAGTAATTCTTGTAGAAGTTTTAATTAGGCTATTCACCCCCCCTCTAGCCTATTTGGACCTTACAATGGGACATCTGTTGGGGTAGCTTTAGGAAAGATTACAACTGTTACTTTTTATATTGGTGGAGATAAAATATATTAGAACTTGTGCTTGACATGATTATTTGTTTGCCAAGTTTTAATTACTAGCAAAATGTGCTCGTGCATTGCAACGGGTTGTTATTTGCTTCTAAGAAGTGACATCCCTCCCTAAAGGGTTATTTGTCATAGGTTTTCGGTGCTTCAACTCAAGCTGCAAAGTCACTGTAGATAGCACTATAACACGGAGCCACTTTTCTCTTACTTCCTCATATCAATGTGGAGCCGGGACAAGCTACGATTTGTGGCTCCTCCGATAATTTTGCATGGAGCTAAAGCCAAAGGAGGCCTTTAAAGGAGGCCTAAATCATTATCATCCTTGCATAACAAAAAGAAATACAAATTAAAGAAACCGAGTCTTTTACAATTTGATATGACGCTTCTCCTCTATGAGAGGGTCCTTAGGAGGAGCGAGCCTGTTGTTCTTCCATAGGGGAAGGGAGCTTGCAGTAGGAATAGGTTAACTCCTCTTGTGACTCAAAAAATTAACATATCTGTTTATACGCCCTTGCTGTTTGGTGTCACTACTAGCTTGGGTAATTCAGTCCATTCCCGTCAAGCTGCTACGCACCGAGGACCTATTTGTAGAGCTCCACCGGCTCCAGATTCCTCAAAACCTGATTTTGATCAAACTTTTGTAGCCAAACGCTTTTGGATCCAGCACCTCCAACGTGGATCTGCTCCACTAAAATGGTGGATCTGCCCCTAAATTCATCAAATTGGTGTAGCACAAAAAATCCAAATTTGGTGGAGTTGGGAGAAATTATTCACCACTGCCACTCGTTACACAAAAATAACGGTTTGTTTGCTTCTGTTTCGCTTCTTCCTCTCCCATCACGAGCGTCATGCCCCTTCCCGGCCATGGACCCTCCTCGATCGCGCCCTTCAGGTCCTCTCTTAGAACCGGTAGTGACCACCGAGTTCTCGATCCTGGAGTTGGCTTGCAGCCGGCTTAGCTCGTTACGAGCCTGCGCTCCCACAGGTCCATGTCCACTAAAGCTGACAACATATAAGGCCATTAGATCTTACTTAACCCAAAAGACTAGCTTGATAGGTGGGACTGCCCCGCCATATATGTTGTGCTCCCTACCATCGCTACACGATATAGGACTAAATCCCAACAATCTCCCCCTTAGTCACATATCGGGGTGCCCCGGCCATGTAACATTCGAGATTTTTCATCGTGTTTAGCTTTTTTTGACCATAGGCTCTGATACAATTATTAGAACTGGTGGTGACCACCGAGTTCTCGATCTTGGAGCTGCCTTTGGGCCTTGCTCAACCCAAAAGACTAGCCTTATAGGTGGGGGTTCTCCGCCTTATATGTTTTGCTCTCTCACCATCGCTACACGATGTGGGACTAAACCCCAACAATAAACCTACCAATTGTTGGAACCAGTGGTGATCACCAAATTCTCGATCTTGGAGATGGCTTGCAGTCGGCCCGGCTTGTTACAAACCTACGCTCCCATAGCTCCCAGGTCCATCAGAGCTAACAACATATAAAGCATTTGGGCCTTACTCAACCCAAAAGACTAGCCTCATAGGTGGGACTGCCCCCTGCCTTATATGTTGTGCTCCCCACTATCGCTACACGAAGTGGGACTAAACCCTAACAATCTCCCCCTTAGTTACACATCGGGGTGCCCCTGCCATATGTAACATTTGAGATTTTTTATCGGGTTAGCTTTTTTGACCATAGGCTCACGATACCAATTGTTGGAACCGGTGGTAATCACCGAGTTCTCGATCTTGGAGCTGGCTTGCAGCCATCCTAGCTCGTTACTGTAACACCCCGGGTGTTATAGTGCTAATTAATCTGCCATATCATCATAATGCATTGCTAAGCATCCCTGTTAGGTTAACCTTGTTATGTATCAACTAAAACAAGTTTACTTATCTAGGTTGAATGTGTTTCTCAGTGGTGTGCTCCGAAACCGAAAACCCTAATTTCGAATGCCACCGCAAATACTTAGTCCATGCCCTGCGTAATTTGAGGTGTGCGACTGTGTTGCACACTAGTGTCAAGTGTAGGGTATGAGCTTAAGTACAACATTTAAAATGAAGCTCCAAAATTTGAGTTTGAATTGGGGTCCCAAAACTTGTCACGAGTTTTCTAATTCAAATTTAAATTCAAATCTGGGGAGAAATGTAAAAGAATTTCAAAAGCTAATTGGTCAACCAAGAGTGGCATTTGGTCAACCATGTTATGTTGGTCCAAATGATGCCCTTGGGTGAGGTTTTGATCGCTAAGTAATCACAAATCAAAGTAGCAACAAATTCCAATTGAAAATTCCTCCGAAAACCCTAAATTTCAAAACCCTGTTTTACCCCTTTTGAAATAATTCAAAATCTAAGCAAATTTGGGAAAAAGTTCAATACCAAGTTTGTAGAACATTTCAAGGGCTACAACTTTGGTGTTTTGAGTTTTCAAAGTTTTAATGTAAAATGTGGAGCAATTTTGAACATAAACAAATTTCAAATTTAATTCATTTTTGTCCCCAAACTAAGATTTCAAAATGGAGGCTGAATTTAAAAAAGTTTTGAACAGAAAAGTTGTAGGTCTGGTCAAGTTATACAACTTTGGTGTTTGGAGATTTTGAAGTTTCAATATAAAATCAAAAGTAATTTCTAATTTACCAAATCTGAAAAATGTGTCTCTTTTGAGTTTAAAATCAAATTTCAAAATCCACTGTGAATTTGAAAAAGTGTTAAATACAAAACTTGTAGAGCTTGAAATTCTGAAGATTTCATATATTGGAAGTTTTTCAAGTTGCTATACAAATTCGAGAGTAATTTAAAAAAACAATTTAAATTTCAGAGTTTGGGGATGCTACAGTGCTGAGCCAATCACCGACGGCCACCGGCCGGCATGGGCGCCGGCGAGACGCCGGACGGCTTCGGCCAGCTTCCAAGCGCGCCCAGGACCGCCAACGCGACCTCGCGCGTCTTCCAGAGACCAACTCCGCGATCATCCTCTATAAATATGTCGAGGTCGCCGTTGTTTTTCTTTCTTCTCTGTTTTCGCCATCGCCGCCGCCGCTAGCTCCGCCGCTCGCCGCTGCCGCCACCAGGCCATCTCCGGCCACGCCAGTCGCACCAACAGCATCACCGCATCCTCGCACACCTCGTGAACCACCCAAGCCAGCTTGACTTTGCTTGGATCGCCGTAGCCACCGCTCCCCGTGCTCAACTCCGGTAACCAAGCCGCTTCACGTGGCCAGCACCCTCCGCCGCCTCCTAGCGCCTCCTTGTGGCTTCGCTGCGACCGCTGTAAGCTCCTGATGCTCCCCGTGCTCTCGCTTTAGTCGCTACCGCATTGCATCGCCGGGACGCCGGTCACCGTCGCGGTCGGTCCGCCATGACCGTCGGGAAGGGCTCCCCGGAGCTGTAGCATAGCCGCTAGGGGTTAAAACGGGTTCGTGGTGAGTCGTAGGTGCTGTAGGGTCGCTTGGATGGGTGATCGAAGCAACGCTCGCGGGCCAGCCACCGCGCGGGCATGGCCGGGTCGCGGGAGAGAGTGAGGGAGGAGGAGAAAGGCGATGACAAGTGGGTCCGCGGTGTCAGCGAGAAAGAGAGGGAGAGCGGGCGCGCGTGAGGCAGGCCGCCTGCTGGGCCGCGCGGCTGGGCCGAGCGTGCGTGCAGGCGCGGGCGCGCGCGAGCGGGCCGACCAGCTGGGCCGGACCGCGGGAGAAAAAGAGAATCGGCCCGATTTTGTTTTTGTTTTTCTTTTTCAAATAAATGAATAGTGCTATTATGTGTTTAATTCATTAAAAATTTTGTAGAGTTCCAAAATTCATGAAATTTTTTGTGTAAGCTTCTCAATGTATAAACTATCTAGGAAAAATGTTAAATCATGAATTTGAATACTTTGTGCAGTAGAATTAATTAGTTCCATTAAAGATTAAATGCAACTTCCAGGAATTTTAATAATTATTTTATTTATTCAAAAATTATGAAATTTATTGTAACACTGTTATAAATCATTCTTAACCCATAGAAAAAGTTTGAGCTTGTTTAGATAAAATTTGATTAACTTCTAATTATGCCCTAATTATTTAAATAGTAAATAAATGTTAATTTGAGAACTTTAAGTGTTGTGTGCCTTTTGATTGAGTGATGTCCTTAGGTCACTATCCTTTGGTGATCTCTGGCACCTTAATTTCATGATTGAGCTCGTTAGTAACTTGTTAGGTTAAAAGCTGGTATCGCTGGAAATCGTCGCTACTAGTTAGTAGGTTTTCAGTTTACGACTATACCGTGTAGGAAAGTTGTACTCAAATCATAACCGTGGCATGTTATCATCAAGCATCATGTTTATCATTGAGCATCATGTTAAAGCATGTTATGTATTCGTATAGTCTCCGCTTTCGAGGAAGCCGAAGTCGTCGAGCAAGCTTCCGGAGAAGAGCGATCGTCGGTGGGTTCCGGACCAGACGGTGGAGTTCTCGAGTCTGAGTCAGTCGTCGTGTCAGAGCAAGGCAAGCCCCGGTGCATTTAAACCCTTCCTTGAGTTTTACAAATCTTTATCACTGGTACTATAGTTTACTGCATTAAGTAATTAGGAGTTGAGTGATAATCCAATTGCTGCATTATCATCCTTGATTATTGCGATATCACCCTTGATACCTGTTTTACTGAAAATGCGTAGTATGCTTCGCTATGCTTATGAGTTAAGCTTTTTAAATGAATGCTTATATGGCAATGATGGCATACTTGATAAATATTGAAATATGAGAATAAATTTGTAAGATCGGGCGGGTGGTTTGGCCACTGCTAACTTGCATAGGGAAAGGAGTCTCAATGTAATGTTTCTGCCTTATCAGTTAAGGACCGTACGTTGTTGGCCCTCGCGTCATGGAGTTTTTATTAGTACTAGCCATGTACCCCTGTCGGGTAAGCCTTACTTTGACTATTCCATTACGAGAACGTCTAACCTCGCACTGGGAGTGGAGAGATGGCCAGAGTAACATGTACCCTTAGGGCTAGAATTGGGCCGGGTTCGAGGAGTACTGTGCTCTCGGGTGGCAATGGACACGTTCTGGTTTTGGGTTACTCGGGTAAGAGTTGATATATGCAAGATTTGGTTCTACATATGTCGTGTGGTTAGGAATCCCCAGCTGGGTAAATGAAGCGGTTCGAATCGTCGTTGCTCCACGAGAAAGGAGTCTTGGCCTTGCACCAACATCGTAGTTAAGAACTGGAATTGAAAGAAAGAATAAGTAAGGTTTTGATGATAATTTCTTTGATCTAGATTAGGATCACCTAGATTTGGTTAATGAACCATCAATGGTAAAAGTAAAATATTGAAGATAAGGACTTACCTTAGTAAGCTTTTCTGCAAAAGAAAATTTGATTCTTGATTACCCGTACCTTGATTCCCTAAAGCTAGCATGCCCTTGGAGTCTTTGTCTTAGTCGGGTAAGTCTTGTTGAGTACTCTCATACTCAGGGTTTGTTGAACCCCTTGTTGCAGGTGCGGTTCATGAACAAGTCTGCTTCGAGCCTTGTTGCATGACCGTCGTGGTTGAAGAAAGCGACGATGAGTAGGCTGTGTGGCCTTTGGGCAAGGCATCTCGCTTGTGTGATGTAATAAAGTTACTACGATACTTCTCTACTACTGGTTTGTAATAATGTTATATAAGGTTTGAGATTTTAAAAACTGGTTTGTAACCTAAGTTATTGTAAGACTTCCGCTACTTTACTCTGTTGAATATTTTGAATAAACTGTTGTAATATTGCAATACTCCTGTGATTGGATCCTGTTCGGAGTAAAGCAGGCCTTTTAAGTTATGGTGAACATAAGTACGACTGTCAGAGGTCATTATAGCAATGACGTGTACTTGTGGGCCATCATAATTAGGAGGTTCTGTGATAGTTACAAGCCTACGCTCCGACAGGTCCTAGGTCCACCGGAGCTGACAACATATAAGGCCTTTAGGGCTTGCTCAACCCAAAAGACTAGCCTTATAGGTCAGGGTTTTCCCCTACCATCGTTACACGATGTGGGACTAAACCCCAACAATTTGGCTTGTTACCACGAGCCTGCGCTCCCACAGGTCCCAAGTCCACTGGAGCTGACAACATATAAGACCTTTGGGCCTTATTCAACCCAAAAGACTAGCCTCATAGGTAGGGGTTCTCCCGCTTTATGTGTTGTGCCCCCCACCGTCGCTTCATGATGTGAGACCAAACCCCAAAAATCTCCCCTTAGTCACACATCGGGGTGCCCTCGCCATGCTGTGACGCTTGAGATTCCCTTAGTCACAACATCATGGTGCCCCCTTAGTCACACATCGGGGTGCCCTCGCCAAGATGTGACGCTCAAGATTCCCTTAGTCACACATCATGGTGCCCTTGCCATGCTGTGATGCTCGATATTCCCTTAGTCGCACATCAAGGTGCCCCCACCATGATGTAATGTTTGAGATTTTTATCGGGTTTATCTTTTTTGACCATAGGCTCACGATACCAATTGTTGGAACCGACGGTGACCACCGAGTCCTTGATCTTGGAGTTGGCTTGTAGCCGGCCCGGCTCATTACGAGCCTGCGCTCCCACAGGTCCTAGGACCACCGGAGCTGACAACATATAAGACATTTAGGCCTTACTCAACCCAAAAGAGTAGCCTGATAGGTGGGGATTCTCCCGCCTTATATGTTGTGCTCCCCCATCATCGCTACACGATGTGGGACTAAACCCCAACACAACATGCGTTTTTCACCCTTCTTCCATATACGATGTAGAGTAGAATGGGGAAACAACTGCTTCCGGTCAGCCAACGGCCGAGGATGGTGGCGCGGTCTGGCAATGGCTAGCTGCGCCTGCCCCTAGCCTTGGCCCGGCCAGCGACGACACCTCTCCTGGCCGCCTGGCTACACGTAGCAGGCGGATGTCACGGTGCAGGCGACGACACCTCTCCTGGCTGCAGCGACGTCACCTCTCCTAGTCGCAGTGGGCTGTGTACGTCCGTTCGATGCCCTCATGAGAGCATTATGGTTTATATTTTGAAAACACTCTCTCTGTGTGATTTCCTAGTAGTGCTTAGTTTAGCCCAAAATTCAAGCGTGTACCAGGGGGGCATGGACATCTGGATGGATCACTGGCGGGAGATGAAAGCCAAGGTGGCGGAGGAGGAGACGGCCAACCCCGTGATGAAGAAGAGGAAGAGGGTGGTCAAGCATAGGGTTTTTTACATGGTGGTCAAGCAGAGGTTGCCTAAGGCGCTCATCGATCACATGGTGGCGAGGCCATTCAGGAGCATCGAAGACCTCACTCCTGTTCAGCTGTCAAAGTGTTCCCGTGATTCCCGCCATTTATATGACCTCACAACTTTTGTCGATGCCAAGCTTCGTGACTACGAGCAGGCCCTCATCCGGCAATACGGGTGTGTTTGGTTCTGTTTAATTGCTAGTCTGGCTAGCATTCTGAGTTAGGCCAGACTTAGCCAACTTAGCACAAGCTAATAATCACTTATTTGGTTGGAGTGGTTGCTTAAGCTTGGCTAGGAATAAATGTGTTTTGTTAGCTGGTTTTGCTTGAATGGAATTCACCTCCTTTTTCAACCAGTAAAGTTACCCCTACGGAGCATTCCATCGAACATGTGTTGTGCATCATCCTTAGTAGCTCTGTCAGATCGAACATCATGACATCGCCGGCGGTGGTGACACAACCTAGTGGCGGTGTGTCGGTGCGGAGCTCCATCTAGATCCAGCCCTTGCTAGATGCACAGGTAGCAGTGAGGTCGAAGTAGGTGGGAAAGACGAGAAGGTTGGACACTGCTATTTGAGTGTCGTCGCCTCGTCGGTACTTCTATTAGAGTTGCTGGTGGCGGAGCAGGCCACGGAGAGGCGCATGTGGGAGGTGCGGCTTCGCGGTGAAGGCAGCCGTGTAGGATGCGGCGAGGATGGCCATGTCTGCTGCTTCTGCTTCTTGTTCTAGCACGCGCGGGCGGAGGGGAGGTGGCACGTGGACACAGAGGAGCTGGCCAGGAAGCAGGTGGCCGTCACGCGACCGCCGAGGAGCTGGAGTGCGGACACGAGGAGATGGCCTAGGAGGCAAGGCGAGCGGGTTGCGGTGAGGCGAGGCGAACGAGAGGTGACCTGAGCGGTACCTGGGGCCTAGCTTCACGGAAACAGCCTCCCACCTCGTTTCCGCGTGGCCTGGCTATCGTGTGGTCGGTGGCCTCGCTAGGCCTAGCTAACTGGCCCAAATAGGCAACCAAACAATCCAAAATTGGCTTCTTGAAGACTGGGTACAGTTAGGCACCCAACCAAATACGCCCTACGACGCCTAGGGCTATGCGGAGGACGAAAGCGAGGTGACTCATGATGAGGAGGATGTCACGGTGGATGAGTACTAGGGAGGCAGTTGGGGTGCAATAATAAAGTTGTACGATACGATGCAGGATTTAAAATTGTTGACTGAACATGATGTTGCTAGACCTAGCTACTAATCCAACATGCCTGCTACGATATCATTTTCTTTTATTTGCCGATTATTCGGACTGTTTCTATTGTCTTGTGCGGCTGTTAGAGTGAACTGCTATCGTCAATGTCCTGTACTGGCTGAGTGGCTGTAGATGATTTTGTTCATTATGATAGTCATATATTTATACTAGGTACGCCTGTACAACCAATGGATTCAAGAGTTGATCTGATTACTTGAATGGGCACCAGAATATCATGTTCTTTATAATGCTCAATCAAAAGCGCAAAGGCAGGGGCGGATCCAGGAGGTAGAGGGATGGCACTTCGTTCAGTTCTAGTTCTAGACTAAAGCTTGAAGAGATTGGTGATGAGATTGCAACCCCTCCGTTTTAATTTATAGGCCTATTTGACTTTTCTAAATTAGAAATGTTGTGGTGTGGGTGTCCGTCCGTTCGGATGTCGCGCTTCCTAGACCCGCGCACTACCAGCCCCTCCCCTCTACCTTCATTTTTCACGGTCTCTCAAAAAAAAAGACAGCGACATTCAAACTCGCATGGCCGCCGCGGCGTTCCCCCACCTCCGCTTCCTCTGCCCCAGGGCCCTCACCCGCCTTCGCGACGCCAGGCTCCACCGTTGAAGTCACGCCTGCTCCCCACCCTTGCCCTCATTGCCGGAGCCGGCGCCGGCGTCCTCCTCGACACCTCCTCCTATAGTTGGAGACGGCGAGGGCGTCGCGGCCGTGCCATACTTCGCGGACACCTCGCACCCCGGTGATGCTCGAGGCGGTTATCGAGTTCCTCAATGTGCCTGACATGGTGATCGCTGCCCACTAGAGTGTCCCGCCTGACATGTTGCAAGCGTATGTTTCAAGTATTTCAGATATTCAGAGGTATGCTGGAAGTGTTTCATATGGATGTTGTAAAGTAGATCGGGATGTTGTATATGTTGCAACACTTTCATCTGTTTTTTTAGACATAAGTTGCAAGTGCGTTTATCTGGATGTTGCATATGTTTTACACATATGTTGCAAGTTACTCATCTAATGTTGCATATGCTTGTAATGGCTTTCAAGTGTTTTTTTTCAAGTGTTTTGCAACTGTTTTGGATGTACGTTGCAATTGTTTCATATGTTTTGCATGTATGTTGCAAGTGTTTCAGCTGGATATTGCAAAAGCAGATGAGTGTTGCACATGTTGCAATGCCCGTGAGAAGCGGAGAAGACGCGAGTGGTCCCCGCGCGCGGTCTATCGGTGTGACGATGTATGGACATCATGGGCCCCACGTGGGCGTGCGAAACATAAGCGGGGCGAGGGCGTGCTGGCACGAGGGCGGACGTGGAGTGCAGAGCGGGCGTCCATCAAGATATCCAAGCGCTAGCACTACCATTTCTAAATACACTTTTATTACGTATATTGACATATCATATATCTAGTTGTATATAATAAACACTAGGTAACTTAAAAAAAGTGAAGACGTATGTGGTGTGGAGAACATTCGGTGAGTGCCATGTTTGTTGGTAATAAAAGGATTAGGGGGTTAGGGAAGCAAGCAAAAAGGAGGTTGGGAGAGTCATCAATCTCAATTTCAGATCTAGTTCAGCGGTTCAGTTCTGTTTGGTTATATATACGAGTATTCCTTTGCATTTGATCCGGATGCAATAGTTTTTTTTTAGAGTTCAAGGGCCGACGCCCCGGCCTTTCAATTAACATCAAAGGACCAGAATTCAGTTACAGCACAGAGTTTTAAACCCAAAACGCACCCAGTTCTAGCCAGAACAGGGGGGCAACTTCCACCTTACAGGATCAAAAGAAAAAGACACCGTATCACAGAACTGAACTAATAAAACAGAAAAACCATTGAACGCTAGACGCCACCGTCTTCAGAAGCTGGAACCAACACACAGGAACCAATCTAGCTGCAGTAGTATATGCATATGGAATATTATGAATTTTCTGCATTGTCGTGCCTCTGTTTCATCTGGACCTGGACGTGTCAGGAAGCAGCAAATATATGTTACTCGCTGAATCTTAGTAATGTTTACAGTAAGTTGCTGAGATGAGCAGACCACATTGTTTTTTTTCGTTCCTGTTACTGTGTCGCGCGTACCATAATCTGTCGTTAGCATTTCTGGTTCAGAATGGCGTGGAGCCGTGGAGCTCCGATCTACTCAACTTGATTGTTTTATGGTGTTGAAATGGTCTTAGTCTCTCGTTCATCAAGTACTTTTCATGATAGTCCGAATGCTTCCCTTTTAGTTAGAACAGAGATGGTGCTCGGGTGTATCTCTGCCTGCCCGGCCGGCCGGAGATGATTGCACACATCATGACCATATTATTGACCTCCTTTTCTGCTTTGGAACGACAGGTGCCTGGACGTCCGGCCCGAGGACGTGTCCGGACGCAGCTCAGGACCATCCGATTCGAGGAACAGGAGCTGTCCGATCTCAGTGCATAACAGAAGAAACGAGCGCACCTATCACCCCCCACGTAACGGAACAGAAGGAGCGCACCTGCGTGTACTCGAGGCGACCCATCCCCCGCTGCGCCGCCATCCCATGACACGACACCAGCATCGAGAAGAAGAGGAGGGGCACAACACCTGCCTGCACCTCTGGTTTGGATGCCCAGCCGGTGCTGAGAGAAAGTGGAGACACTGAGGCAAGGCAGCCGAAGACGAGGAGGGATTGAGATGCAACACCCGATCTACTTTTGAAACATTCAGATACAACACTTACAACATACGTCTAAAACGCTTGTAAAAATACCTCAAAACAATTGTAAAAGATAAGCAACGTCCAGATAAAACACTAGCAACATATGTGTGAAACATATGCAACATCCAAATAAGCACACACTACTACAGAAAAATCTTTTCCGCAGCGTTTCAATTTGGGGCTCCGAGGCGGGCGGCCTGGTTGCCCACCTCGGTTATTCGAGGCAGGGCAGGCAGGCAGCAACCGCCTCGGTTAATGTATTAACCGAGGCCGACATTGTAAAATAACCGCCTCGGTAAATCATTAACCGAGGCGGGTATTGTAAAATAACCGCCTCGGTAAATCAGGCCCAGCCCGCTAGACCACACCAGCCCACTATCATCTCAATATATAAACGAATTCACAAACCCCTCAGTCTCTCCCTCACCCCCTTAGCCGCAGCCCCCTCAGCCTCAGCCATAGCCCCTCACTCCACGCGACCGCGGGGGCGGCGAGCGCCACGCTCCTCCCTCCCTCCCCTCTCCCCCATTCTCCTCCCTCCCCTCTTCTCCACGCGCGCGCGGGCAGCGAGCGCGGGGCTAGGCGCTTCCCAGTGGCCGGCGCGGGGGCATGGCAATGGCTCGCGGGTCGCGAGCACGCGGTGGCCTTCCCCGGCACGGGATCCGGCGCCACCTCGCAGATCCAGCATGAGCAGCTCCTCCTCCACGGTGCGGGCGGATCTGGCGGCGGAGATCCGGTAGTGGTGCTCTCTCCTCCCTCCGGCGGTGCCCCCTCTCCTCCGGCACGCGACAGCCGGATCCGGTGAGCAGGCGACCGGATCCGGCGAGCAGCGGTCGGATCCAGCGAGGAGGCGGCCGGATTCGACGAGCAGCAGCCAGATCCAACAACGGCCCATGGATGGGCTCGGCGGGCCTATGGTGGGGCTTGGCGGGCCTGTCCATGGGTTTTCCCTTTTTATTTTATTTTATTAACCGAGGCGGGCAGGAAAACCGCCTCGGTTAAGGCCACGATTAACTTTGACCTTTTGACCGAGGCGGTTGCGAAAACCACCTCGGTTAAGCCATTTTGCCCGCCTCGGTCGTTAAGTTTCCTGTAATAGTGATACTTGTAACATACGTTTGAAATAATAGATGAAATACTAGGAACAGAAGCTTGCAACATATGTGTATAACCATTTCAACATGTGAAAACATCCCATCTACTTTTGCAATATCCTTATTAAACATTTGCAACATACATCTGAAACATAAACTTACAACATGCGTTTTTCACCATTCTTCTTCTGTACAACGCTGCGCAAGCAGGGGATGGGCAGGTAGAGGGCAGCGCCGTTGCGGCCCCTTCTGGAGGCGAGCGGAGGGGGCAGCGAGGAAAGGCCGCCGGCGAGCTTTGGCCAGGATGCGGGCAGCCGCCGTCGCATGTGGGCAGAGGGGAAGGCGGGAACAGGCTAGCGATGGCGCGGGTCACCGGCAGGCTCTGGCCGGGAGGAAGGGGCTGGCTGTTGGAGTTGTTCTAAATTCACTGCAAGATATAGGCCGAGCTTCTGACGG
Source organism: Saccharum hybrid cultivar R570 (assembly GCA_038087645.1). Lineage (NCBI taxonomy): Eukaryota > Viridiplantae > Streptophyta > Magnoliopsida > Poales > Poaceae > Saccharum > Saccharum hybrid cultivar. The sequence continues at coordinate 7,653,917 of JAQSUU010000681.1, forward strand.
AGCGAAGCGGAGGCCCGTAGATGCCGAAGGCTGGGCCGAGCGTAGCGGAGTCTGAAGCCGACCCATCAGGCCGCGCCCGTGCACACACGGGGGTGCGGGGGGCGGAGCCCCCGCGGTACGGTACATATATACCCTTGCTAGGGTTTCTTGGAGACTTGATTCTCTTGTAAGCCGCCATAGGCGTGTAACCCAAACTCTTGAGATAGTGAGATTGTTGCTGGCTGGTGCCCGTGGTTTTCCCCTTCGCATTGGAGGAGTTTTTCACGTTAAATCGTGTGTCTCCATTGTGATTGATTTCGGTTTTACTTCATATTCCATACGTCGTTCGTAACACTGGCGGTAGGGGCAGGCAGCTGCCGACGAGCTCTGGCCGGGCAGGGGCGGGAAGAAGGGGCCAGCGTGGAGCTCTGGCCAAGCGGGGGACGAGAAGAAGGGGCCGGCGGCAGGTGCAACGACCGGAGGCAGGAGGAGGCGCCATGGGGGATGAGCGGGATGGAGGCGCCACAGGTGTGGAACGAGCGGACAGAGATTTTTTCGGTGGGAGCGCTTGCGGACAGGAGTTACATGACGGACGTCCTCGTCATATCACTATCGTTTCTGCTTGACTCGACTTGAATAATATAATTACCCAGCAGACAGAGCACAGGCGCATGCACAGCTAGGTCCATTGACCAGACTTACGCTTATTAGTACGTTCATGCCCTTTTTTCCCTCTCCTTTTCTTCAATTCCCAGTGAGCTTACATAAATATATAATATTATATTAATTACCAATATATATATACGTATACTACTGTTACTGATGTAATTACAAAACGTACACAAGCAAAATGCAAATGCATGGTTGCTTTTGGCCTGTCAGCACACAACGACAGTCCACGCATGTACACATACACACAACTTCCGAGGCACATATAATAGCTGCAAGCGTGCCATGCATCATTGGTTGTTAACTGTGCGAGATGGATTAGTGAAGAGGCAGCCTGCAGCTGCGGCTGCATCCATCCATCGTGTTCCACTGTTCCCCTTGTCCCTTGCAATGCATGCACACCATCATCTTGCATTGGATTGATATGCAGATGAGCTCTCCTCTGCACGTTTCCCCTCGTGTATACTATACATCCCTGGGCAACAGTATCATCACTATCATGCTCCTGCGTGTATGTACCTGCCCCCATGTGACACTGCGTGTGCGTGCATGCACGGTGTCTCCCAAGCTAAAGCTGGTATATATTTTGTACGCGCCGAATGTGTAGTAGCGTGTTTGTCTCCTCTTGTTTAGAGCTATATGCATGCCATGCCTTCCTTTAGAGTGGACAGTCTTGAATATACCTTCTGACCAGCTTTTATGTATTGTTGGTTAGCCAAACTGAGGTTGTTTAATTTTCCACGGGTACAGGTTTTATTTCATACATTATCATAGGATTTAAATTAATTGATTGATTTATTTAACTTTGTCGCTCCTAACAATGCACGTGGAATTATAATATGGGCCTGTTCGACACCAAGTTTGCACGGCTGCTGATGCAGCTGCTCTCCCATGTTACTGTTCTAACAACAGCGGTGACAACTGACAATGTCACGACTGTGCACGCTCATATCAATCTATATCTATATCTATATCTATATCTATATCTATATCTATATCTATATCTATATCTATCTATACATATTAATAAAGAGGCAAAATTTTAGCCTATTTTTTTGGTCAATCTATTTTTTTTGTCAATCTCCCTCTTACTACGGGATAATGAAGATTTTTCTTCCAGCAACTTCAAAGTTCTCATCTCTTTTTCTGTCTTTATTTGTGTTTCTTATAAATATCTATATATCTATATTTATTATCTATTCTTTATACTTACATGAAACCGAGCAACGGTGCTAGGAGATTTACACATGCAAGATATGCACACGAGGCGGAGACGGTGATCAGATCGGCTACACCGAGAAGCTAGCAACGACATCCCATGCCATCTTGAGGTAGAAACATATGGTTGCCGTTCCCATGCCGCATGCTGCGCCAGCACCCTCGTGCTCACCATGGCACACCATGCTCACCGTGGCACACCACACCATCATGACCTATGGAGAAGACCCGACGTTTCTATATCCATGGCACGGCGGCGACATTCACGACTGCATCATGGCCAGGATTCGCGAGCACTCCTCGGCCGCGACATCTGCATCCTAGCTGTCTGCATCCTCGACATGGCCACGCCGACAGCTAACAAGCGTGTGGAGATGTCTAAACAAGAGCGACACACATCCCTAGGCTCCACTATTTTGAGCACGAATGCTGCCATGGACGTTCGTCTCTGTTCTACGTACGACGAGGTCGTATTGTTATGCCTAGGGACCATACTTCTTTGTACAAGAGCCAAAATGCAAGGTGGACGACGCGTGTCGTGGACTCTGGTCTCTGGCTGGCTGCGCTCATCGGCAACCGCGTTTGTTGCATCGTCTAGAGTCGGCCACACTTGTCGGCATGAGATGGCAAGACTACGTGACATGGGACCTGGTAACGTCAAGATAACTATGGATGCCATCAATAATCTACACCAACGATGTCGCCCCACCAAGAAGGCAAGCCCTAACACAATCGACAACGGCTCCACTCCTACACCAACAACATCTTGCTCTGGGCGACGTCGGGACAACCATGGACGTCATCGGCAATGGCTCCTACGGCCTACGCCAACGATGCCGCCACATCAAGGAGGCGAGCCCAGACGCCATCCATAACGGCTCCACATCTACATTGACAACACCGTCACACAGAAAAGATGAGTCCGGACGTCATCGTGGACGGCTCCGCATCTACACCAATGACATACGCCATTCGGCACTAGCGAGGCGCACTACGCACGTCATATGGTCATCATAATATAAACTATAGCTTTTAAAGTTTATAGAAAGGGTAAAACATAAATAGATATGTAACATTCTGCCCTTGTTTTCTATTAACGTTTGATAGCTTTTTTCCTCCCGTTGCAACACACGGGCATTTTTTCTAGTAATTACTTATCTTTGACGCTGGTAAACTGGTAATATCCTCCAGCTGCACTATCGTCGTGTTCTTTCTTGTGGAGCGGTGCAAGAACCCCAATATTCAAGTGTTCGTGGCATGGAGTAGTACTCTGGAAATAACATTTCAAAAATTGTCCTCCATGTCTCATGTCACTATATTGTCACCAATCTTTTTTTTGTGGAAATATTGTCACCGATCTAGATGCTAATACAACCACAAATGAGGAACAACTAGTTTACTAAAACATTCTAGATGGTTCTGGATACATGAATCAAAGGAAGAAGGAAAACAGGAGTAAGAACTCTAGCCGCAGCTAGCCTCGAGCCGCAGTCCGCCGTCGTCTGTTCTGGTTCATGGTCCCTCGACAGTTCCTCCTCTTGACCTGCTTCTGTACTAGTATTGTGTTGTGTCTCTCGTGGCTTCCTTCTTGGGCCAGGACATGTCTGGTGCTACAGCTTGCTTCTCCAATCTGGCCAGCATAGCCCACGAGGTCCCTGACATATATACCACACGCGCACACGGTTCCACTTCCACACACGAGATGTTAGAAATAATTACACCTGTTTCTAAGCGCGGGTCAGTTAGTTCACAGCCCTTACCCCGTCTTATATCATCCCATAGCCATTTTCTCTACTAGAGCTTTGCTCGAGCCTAGCCTCCTCATCGCGTAGTTAGGGCTTTTCTTCGGACAATGAGGATTGCTGGATTTTTGTTTGGAAAATTGTGCTTCTAGTTGCCTATCTGCATTTGGGTCTCCAACATGGGAGCTATATATCACCCATCTGATGTCCGAGAGTTTGAATAATCAAAAAGCCGAGAGCTAACAAGAGTTCCATGTGGCCTCCATGTTGGCCATTGGCGATTGGGCGGTCTCCATGACCTATCTATCGGTTGTGGACTTGTGGGCACCCCAACAAGTATTAGTGTTTGACAACTGAATTCATTTGCCGCCTTCAAACATCCGAAAAGAAAAAAAAAATACCAAATGCTGTTCAATTTACAACCTTTTGCAAACTTGTTTATCTAAATTAAGTGTGCATGCATGTTCCATTTTCAAATACATGGGCACTATATAGTTGGTGCCATATAATTAGTGTTAAATGATGGTTTAGTGTTTTCTACATACATGCACAGCTCATAAGTTGGTTTAGACCATGCATCTGCCTTCGTTTAACCTTTGCAACCGAATGGTAAAACATGCTTTAAACAAATTTCACCATACTTTGCAAACATGTTATTTAAAACGTGTATTGTGTTCCGTTTTGCACAACGTACACATGGTCATCATTTGGTGGTACATAATCAATTAGTTTTAAAAACAATTAAGCATTTTCTTGGCATGCACACATCTTAAGTGTTGGCAATAAACTATTCATAGTATATATTCAGCTTTATGAGTTTTGTACTAGATCATTGCGTTAAGGAATGGGTAAAAAGAAATTGACTTCTCTTAATACAACTCATGCTAATTACCAACTCTCTTTTTTTTTCGAAAAGCAACGTTATTTGCTACCTCCGAAGCCTTGTTCAGGACATGAGTTAGTTGTGTTGGCTTCAACATTTCAACTCCCCCTATCAACCCTACATTTGTGGCAATGACAGACAGAGATGGAGTCGTATTGCTCATGGGTCGGGCCGTGGAACCGATGTTATCTATGGCCGAAAATGGGCTCATCTCATGCAATTACTCTCGTGGCCACGAAATCAGAGCCCACGCGTCGGAATGAAAGCCCAATGCCTTTAGAGCTATATGAATTTTAGAACTGGAAGCTTCCAGTGATATATTATTCATATTAAAAATCTAACTTTTAAGTAGAGAGCAAAAGGTCCGGTGCATAATGCAAGCAGAGTATTTGGAATACAAATCCTCAAGTATAAATGGGAAAAGGCTTACATCATGGTTAGAGAAGGCATATTTATTCACCTGGAACACGGGAAACTATATATAAGAGACAGATGCAGGAGATATGCTAATTCTTGGTTCAGTTTAATAACCATTTTGAAAAATAACTTAACTGGGACAACTAAAACTAGTCAAGTATTTTTTTTCTGCTATAAACAACCGAGCAGGCAGATCTTTGTCTTTATTTCTTAAGCACTATCTGTCACATAAATCGCCAAATTTGGGTTACTGCCAACATTTTTGTGTTCTCCCTCTGTAAAAAGAAACAACAACACACATAAAATTAGTGCCCTTGAAATCATAATCATTTATATACAATAAAAAGGTAAAAGAAATCACAAGCAAGTTGAATTAACTACAAAGTAGAAACAGTCAAGGTCAACAAACCAGAAGAGCAGGGAAAAATCTAGATTCAATCAGTGACGGTTTCTGATAACCAATTCTAGGAGCAACATCACGAGCCATCCTAAAATAAGGATCCAGCAGGAAAAAAAAGCCTACTCAAAGATGTACCAAAATGTATTGGTATGGGTCAAACTTTAAAACAAAAAAAACACAAACATGTGCCAATTTTTTGGCATCTATAAATGAAAACACTAAGCTACACTTAATTGGCAATTGTGTGGGAAGAGTGTTTTCCTCTTAATTTTCATATTAGAGGCCACAATCAAATATATCACTATAAATAACAAAGATAAATGCACCAATGCAAATTGTAAATTGTACCCCTAATTTCATATGTGGGGCTCAGTTCAAATTTAGGATGGAAACAACTAGGAACTTAAAAGGCAATAGTTCAAATTTGCGCTAACAGAAATATTACAAGTATTCCTGTAAGTGCAATCAAGACCTAATTATAGGTTTTGGTGGTAATGACTAAGGATGAAAACGGTCGAAAAACCTCTCAACTGTTTTCTACTTTTACATTTGAATACGAATACGAAAACAAAAGCGGTAAAGTCGGACACGAAAACGAACACGAACTTACGGAATTTCGAAAACGAACTAATTCGAGCAGAATTATGTCGAACACGGTCGATATACGAAAAATCAATACGGAATATTGACACGTAGGACCAAGTGCATAACAATTAACATGTGAATAATAATTAACAAGTTATACAACTTTCTTAAAAAGTATCTTCATTGGACACCATGTAAAAAAGATACGATTGTTCTAAGGCAACAAACACTTGTACGTGATTTAATATACCGCTGAAACTTTGTTTAAATTTTTTGAACATCTTAAAGACCTCAAATGAAAAAACTGAAAACTAAAAAGTTGCAGATCTCGTTGAGAGCTATAATTTTCATATAAAAATCATCTTCATCCGAGATCGTACGAGAAAGATACATTTTTTCTAAGGTTGGACTTCTATTGGGCCAAATTTAGTTTAAACCGAATTTCGAAACCGAATTTCAAAATCAGGATATTCCGAATTAAAAGTAGAAAAGTAGAAAACGGTCGAAAAAATGTCTAAACCGTTTTCGTTCCGATTTCGAATTTGGTGTTCTGAATTTCGAATCGAATTCGAATTTGTCCGAAAATACGAATTCAATCGGATTAAATGTAGAAAACGATGTGGTTCGGTATGGGATATTTCCGTACCGTTTTCATCCCTAGTAATGACCATGCAATTAGATGACTAATGAGATTTATCGAGATGACAAGTAGGTAAAATAAAAAGGAGGATAATACATGGAATGGTGGAGCCCCCAATTACAAAAGGACGAGGCTACCGACTCAAAAGCGTTTAAATTCTTCTATATTTTGAATTTGAGTTTAGGAAAAGCCATACTATAAAGGGGATACATTGCACAAGCTTCAATGTGCAACCAAGTGCTCAAATACCCACCAAAAATATCCTCATACCCCTAGCCAAGACATCATGCTCTAAATTCCCAACCTTTGGCTGTCTGGGCTGAGTAGCACTACCGCTCGTCCTGTGGCACTGCCACGCGTGGAGCGGCACCACCATGACTTAACGTGACTGTTTGGAATAGAGGGATATTTTACATCTCCCTTCTCCCCAATGGTCATCTTCGACCATTCTCCCTTCTGCTCAACCAAAGAAAGCTCTCTCCCTATCTCTCACTTCATTGGAGCACCTCAAGCTTCTCCCATGATTCCTCTCTGATTCCTTAAGAGATTGAGCCTTCAAACTGAAATAGGGAGCACTCCAACCTATTCTTCAACTCCTAGAGCACTTGGTTCATATTGAAGCTGGTGGATTGTGTTTATTACTTTTGGAGCAAGGCTCCTAGCTAGCTAGGCGTCGCCCGTCAAATCTTCCAACTTGTGTGGCAGCTCTGAGACATTTGTAATTACCCATTACTTTAGTAAGAACCTCTCAAATCAAGAGACTTGCTCTCTTGACTTGAGAAAAAGGATAGGGTTCATGAAACCCAAGCCTTGGTGGCTTCCTCAACAACATAGAGGTATGCAAGCCTTTGTGGCGAGCTGAACCACGAAATAAACAACTTGTCTCTCTTTGTTCTTGTTTTGTATTATGCTATACTTGTTTGTTAGTGATTTAGGGTTTGGTCTCGATCTACTTATGCGTGAGCTTTTGACTAGATTCAAGTGGTGGAATAGTGTCGGGCCCCTACTTTAGGCTCCACTGTGCATTACGTATTAGTTCCTGGATCAGTAGCTAATACGCACAGAGTGAACAAGATTGATATAAAAAACCATACTTTTATTGATAATGGGCAAACACATTACAAAGTTCATATTACATAGCTTGGGATATTGGCCTTATAATATACATCAGAGTTCTAATATAGCAGTCCTACAACATTGTGGTTTCATTCCTACAGGTAACTTGGAGTGCGGACGTAAACCTTATTCCCGAACTCAATCCTATATCTTTATCCTTGTAGTCCTCGAGTAGCTCCTCTGTGAAATCGTACATCTCCATCCTCGTACGTACTCTTGTCTTCCCATCTTGGCGTAGCTTCAATAGCTCCATCCTCGTATGTACTCCTGCAGCTTGACTCCTAAAAACATAGAATGGAGGGGATTGAGTACATAAAGTACTCAGCAAGCCCTAACTTTGGAGTAGAGGTGAGGTGAATGGCGGAGGCTATATGTGGGAGTGATTAATGGTGGTGGAGGTGGAGGTGTATATATACATTAGGAGTAGAGTTATATATAAAATGGGAGTTTGGGCTCTGGGAGAGTATTAACCCTTCTCGCCAGTTCCCGGGGTTTATAAATTGTAACTTACCAGCTTAATTGATTACAACGTACCAGATTATCACAGTTTCATTACATAAAAAGCATCTAATCATAGTTGCTCTCATCTCAGCATCTGCCCATTCCAAGGACATGGCTATTCGAATAGATTTAATAAACTCTGCAGATGTGTACAAATTTCTCCACATGATAGACACAACTCCAAACCTTACGTGGTGGCACGAACAAGCCTAACGAGACCTCGTACCCGAAGGGACGCATCCTCAGATTTTCATATAACTCTACCGCGGCTTCTCAGGGGTTGGAAAACACACTAATCTCGGGAGGATACCAAATCATCCCAACATAACAGTGCCGATGGTACCAATCATCAAAATAATATGGGCTCGAACGCGGCCAAGTCAAAGGGATTAACGTGGAGGATCACATAGCAACCACGCCAACCAGACCATGGAAGATCACACAACATCCATGTCTGCTCCTGATATTCTGTTGTCAACACTGGCCTCCTAATAAAGATTATACTTCTATCTGACGGAGTGTGAGATCAAGTCTACCCATATAGACATGTGGTTGTACATAATATCGCACTAGACGAGAGGGACTACAAACCGGTCCTTATATGACCGAGGCGAGTATCTCCCAACAGGAACCCTCACTAGGCGAACCTGCCAAGGTAACTTGTACCACATAAATTACCCCTCACTCGCCCCCTGTCGAGGTTTAGTCCAGTTTTACCAGTTCAAGTTCCATAATTATTATCATCAGGTTCATAGATCTCATATCATATCAAGGTAACCATTACCTCATTATCATTAATCGCATTATCATAATTAATTTATAAGGGGTTACAAGTAATATTGGTTGAGTTTATTAATTGGTGGAGATGGATGGTGGAGGGTTTATGGTGGAGGCTAGCAAATATGGTGGTGGTGGAAGGGAGAGATTAAGAGATGGCATGAAATGTAGAGGGGAGGAAAAAGGTGGGTGTTAGGACTTGCCTTCATTCGCTGACAATTATATCCTTGTCCAATTCCTGTGTCTCCTGCTCTTGCTTTCTAGACTTCATCGGGTTCTCTCCACATCCTCTATCCTACGCGGTCTAGCGTCGACAAGCAAGAAAACACAAACAAGGAAAATAACAAGCAATGCATATAAAATAAGCATAAGCAATCAAAGTGGAAGAAATGATCCTAAACGGGTTGGTCCTATTATGAGATGGGTTGCTGTCTAAGGTTATCATTATTACGTCAATCTGAAGCAAGGTTTGGATAGAGATATTCGATCCATAAAAGTAGGGCTTCTACGGGTTAGATTAGTGTGGGTGGTTAGTTTGGCAAAAAACCAAACCACATTATTTGGGTTCACTATTATGTGATCCCGAAAGAGAAAAGGTGACTTGGTCAGGCTTTCTATAGATCTACCGGGGTTAGTGGCACACACGCACATGTATATGTACGTGCCTCGGGTTAGTCAGGTTAGAGAAAGACAAGGATGAAGTTAGCTATACATAGGCATATACCCGGGTATCGGGCATATCCTTGTATGTATCGATATTCTATTATTTTATGTGGATATATTCATTTATGTGTCATAGTATATACACATACGCAAATATATAGGGTTATCTACTATTACGGTGATGGGGTATTACGATGACGAATTACTACTATGGGTTATTAATTAATTAATTAATGCAACTACAGATTAATATTTCAATAAAGAAAAGAAAAGCAATCATATCTAGAATTTAAATGGGCAACGAAATTAGGAAAATGCATTTTAATATGTAGGATTTTATTTTAGAGAAATTATGGTGCAAGAATTACGAGATTCGGAATTACGGCGATGGAGTTATAAATTATTAAAGTCTACCGATTATACGCGAATGGAAACAAGCATGGAAATTAATTCTACAATTTTTATTTATGCAATATGAGTGGAAATTATATAAATATGATCTAGAGCTATTCTAGTTTATTTAGAAATTTTCCTGAAATTTTTATGTAATTAATAAGCTTATGTTTTCACATACTATATACAAATCCCGGGTGCACATAGCAATTTCCCAGCTGGCTGACGCGTGGTCCTAGTCAGCGTCAGGGCTGACCGTCCCTGTACTGTGCTCATGAGCCCTGAACCGATCGGTGAACTAGCTCCCTCTCTGCCATTGTTTTATGTGGAACACGTCCACACAGTAAAGAAGGGAAGGAGATAGGCCACTTGTGGTTGACGGACTGGGTCCACCAGAGGCATGTCGTGCAGCCATTGGCCACCACGACGTGGCCTGGGGCTGATGGCCTTGGATGCCTCGGATACCGTCGTGTGTCCGCTCGTCCTTGTCTGCGTGGTCAACGAACAGAAAATCAGAGAAGGAGCGAGAGGGAGAGAGAAGGAGGGAGAGAGGGAGTGGGAACCGGGCAGGGCTCAGCCAACGACGGCACCCGGCACGGCTTCAGCCCGCGCGGTGTCAGCAGAGGCGAGCGGCTTCGGCAGGGCAGGGCACTGGTGCTTGGCGCAGGCTGCGGCGTTCGGCGTTGCAGCTCCGGCGGTCGCGTACTGCGGCGGCGCTGGGCGGACAGCCGGACAGGGCGAGCGGGCGCGGCAGCGCTCGACCCCGGCGAGGGAGCTCCGACGGCTGGCTGCGGCGAGCACGGCGGTCGACCACGGCTACGACGAGCGGCTTCGGCGCGGCGAGCAGCGGCGAGGGCAGCGCACTACGACGGCCGCGACCTCGGCTCCGACGAGCAGAGGCGAGCTCGACGACGCTCCGGTGGTGCCTGACTTCGGCGGCTAGGCGGCGGCAGTGCCATCCATGGCTCTAGCGCGGCGGCCAGTGGTGGCTGGGCGGCGGCAGTGCGTCCATGGCTCCAGCGCGGCGGCAGTAGCAGCGTCTCCAGATCCGGTGACCTCGCTGTTGGCCGTGCTCGGCGGCGCCGCGGGGAGTGATGGGCCGTGGTGGTGCTCCCAGACAGCAGCCGTATGTACCGAGGGGAAGGAAAGCTCCGGCCATTCCTTGCTTCCACGGGCGCGTGCCAGAGCTCTGATGTGTCCCCATGGTGAGCTTCGCCGGTTCTCTTATAGCTCCGCCCTGTCCACAGTAAGGCGGTGGGCAGCGGAGGATATTTCTCCGGCCAGAAAGATTTTTGCCGGCACGAGCACGTGCACGGCCGGGGCGGTGGCATTGAGCTGGCGCTCAGCTCGTCACTTTTGTGCAGGAGCCAGGAGGTGGCGACGGGGATATTTTCCGGCATGGTAGGCAGGGCATAGTGCAGGCAACAGCGGAGCTTCGTCCACGCACGTACGACCTAGGCTGGAGACTGGAGTGCCGTGTTGGCGACGAGATTCGCGGTTCCGTCGCGAGGAAGAAGACATGCACAACGGGTGCCCACGCGGTGCGTGTCCCACCAGAGAAAAAAAATATCAGCAGGTAGAATTCGAAATTTTCAAGATATCCCGTTTACCGACCGGGTCTGAAATTTTTTCTCTATCGTCCGAAATTTTTATATTTTTAAAATTTTGTCATCCAAATAGACGCCAAAGCCCACTCAATACTCTAACCTTAATCCACGTTTCATTTTCTCTCCCCTTCTCTTGTAAGTTTAAGTTACCACCACCACCGGCGGACCCAGGGCCCGGCGACCCTGGGCGCCTGCCCGGGCTCCTTCGTGAGCAGTACAGATCAGGTAACAGGCAAGCAAAGAAAAAGCAGCACGTTTGTGACATGGATCGGCCTTTAGGCTAGAACACAAATTCACAAGATCGACTGTGTCAGTTCCATCCAAATTCTAGAACCTTTGCGTAGTTTCTAGTTTTAGAACATTAATTCTTAATGTAAGCTCATTCACATGTTATTGGCTTTACTTATACTAGTAGTTGGTATGTTTGTGTAAACTTGGTATTAGTTATTATGTTCGCCCAGGCTCTAAAAAATCTATGGGTCCGCCACTGACCACCACCGCAACACAATCAGCACGCTTCAGCCATATCACTGTCCTCTCATTGAATAAACAATTGATAATAAGTTTTATTTAGTTTTTTATGTTAGATTGTTTAGAAATGATCTATGTGCTTTCCTGAATAAAATGAGTCATTTTTTTCTCTAAATTTCTTTCAAAATTTTATTTCTATTGCCGATAAATTTCCGATATATTCGATATTTTGAAAGATATATGGCCAGGAGCTATGGCCGACAGCCTTCTGGAGCAGTCGAGCAAGTACAGTTGCACAAGCGCAACGAAGGAATTTTTAGACATACACACAGGAGGGTTTACTATTTCTATTTTTGTAAACAGGCAAAGTACTACGTATATATGCTTATATGTATTAATTCTTTTGTAAACAAGTAACGTGGCAGTGCATATATATATATATATATATATATATATATATATATATATATATATATATATATATATATTTCAACCAAAGGAATCTAACTAGCATAAAATTGAGAAAACAAACGATGATACACTAACCATATATATATACACGCATATGAAGCATCTCTAGCACTAGGAAAATAAAAAATATAACCATGATAGATATACATCTAAATATTATATTCTATCATATAGACTTTAACTGGATGTAAACTAATATTAGGAAAAATATATAATCTAGCAATGCGATGGCCAAAATAATTAAGCAGAGAAGGTAACAAAATATTGTTTATATCTATGATGCATTTTCTACTGCTATATCATAAAGAAAAAGGTCAGGATTGCAATTTATAATTAAAGGAAGTTAATTTGGTAGCGCAAATAAATTCTAGAAAAGCAAACACACAAGCAAACAAACAAGCACTTAGGCATTCAAGCAATCACGCAAGGAGGCATTCGAACATTTCAAAATTCTATCCTAAATGCATATGGTGAGTTTTGATGAAGGGTTTTAGAGAACATTTTATTTAGAAAGGATTTTGCAGAAAATAAATAGTCAAAGTTTTAATTTGTTGTAAATTTTTAAAAGTTTAAATTTTTAGTGGTTTTTAAGATGATGCAAAAGCACGGGTATTACAAATAGGCTCTACACTACACCAAGAAGCTCAGTAAATTTGGGTAGTTTTTTTTGAATTGTGATCTCGAGCTTGTCAGGTGGAGCAACAGTGCCGCTCATTGGCCAACAGTGCTATGGAGTGGTGGTGTCGTGCGTAGAGCGGCAGTGTCGCACATCCTTCTAACAGAAAGTTTGAGTTTGTTTTAATAGGCCATTCACCCACTCTAGGCTTAGCAGGGATCTTACAATTCCAACAGCCTATTGTTCAAGACTAAAACATATTAGCCAACCATGTATGTAACACCTAAAAATTGACTTAGTTTTAAAACTCACTAAAAATTTGAGCTTTTTAAAATTTGCATAGGAGACAACATATATAGCTAACCTAGATAAATTTTACAAATAAAATAATATAGGAACATAAAACTACATGTGTGAAACTTTGTGTGTGAATGATTGCTTGACTTGTTGAACTTATGGTGGCACTCTTTTACACACTCATGAATTCAAATTTAAATTTGAAATCATTTAAACATATGCATATTTGAGTTAGGAAATAGAAAAGGAATTGAAAATTGGAAAAAGCCTCACGGGCTCATTCTCTCCCTCTCCCTCCTCTCGGCCCACAGCAGCAGCCCAGCCCTTCTCTTTCTCCCTCCCTTCCTCCCACGCGAGTTGGCCCAGCAGCGCCGTGGCCCAGCTGAAAGGTCCTAATATGGCTAGAGGGGGGTGAATAGCCTATTAAAAGTTCTTCAAACTCACTAGAGCATAAGGTTAGTATAACAAATAACGAAATACAGTTTTGGTCTAGCTGTATAAGGGTTGCAAGCCACCTATCCAACAATTCTAGTAACTATGATCACTAATACAATCAATGGCTAAGTCACTACGAGCTCTCAAAAGCTAGCTACACTAAAGAGTTCGACTAGGTGACAAGGTATACTAGCAAAGATAATACAAGCTCTCAAAACTAATTACACTAAAGAGCTTGTTACAACTAGTTTGTGAAAAGTAAATGGAGGGGATGTGATCTTTATACTGCCGCATAGGGGATGAACCAATTATAATATATGATGACCAATCACCAGGAGAAACCCAATCATACACAAGATGAACACAATATTTTTCTCCCGAGGTTCACGTGCTTGCCGGCACGCTAGTCCCCGTTGCGTCGATCAACACTTGGTGGTTCGACGGCTAAGAGATGTAGCACGAACCTCATCCAACCCGTGGACACCGCAAGAACCTACCCACAAGTGAGGTAACTCAATGACACGAGCAATTTACTAGAGTTGCATTTGGTGCTCCGCCGGGGAAGGCACAACACCCCTCACAAAGTACTGGGAGGTGGCCAAGAATAAGCACCACTCTTGCCACAACTCCTCCGCTGCCTTCAAGCCGTCTAGGTGGCGGCAACCATCAAGAGTAACAAGAATCCCGTAGCCAAAGATCACCCAAGTGCCACTAAGATGCAAACTCACAAGCATAATGCACTTGGATCACTCAATCTCACTTTGGATTAGCAACCAAGCAAGGGAGATGAGTGAGAGAGAGTATGCTCAGCTCACAAGGATGTCAAGATGTTCAAAAGACCAAGAGAGCTCCCTTGAAGCCGGCCAACACATATTTATAAGGGTCCCAAAAGAATAGAGCCGTTAGGCTCACAGTTCAGTCTTCCCTGATAGCACCGGACGCGCAGGTGCTGCTGCACCTGACGCAGCTCAGCGTCCGGTGACTCAAGCGCTCACCCACTCGACGTCTGCCACGTGTCACGTTCGAATGAGGACCGCTGGATCGCCAACGGTCAAAAACTTACCGCACTCGCGTACACGCCACACCGGACGCGCAGATGCTGATGACCGGACACAGAACAATGTGGCGTCCGGTCGTTTGCAGTAAGGGTCCATCGCATGAAATCTTCGACCGGACGCGTCCGGTGAGTACTGATCGGACGCGCCCAGCGTCCGGTCAGTACACCACACGACTACTTGCCTTCGCACCGCACTAACGTCACCTCGACCGGATGCTGACCGGATGATGAAATCTTCGACCGGACACGCCGGTGTACCGCGGCCAGCGTCCGCTCGCTCAGCCCCTTCGCGCGTGCTTCTGCCTAAACTGACCGAATGCGCAGGTGCCCCCGAGGCCAGCATTCGGTGCATAAAAACAGTGAAGAACACTTCCAAAAAATCGCCGAATCATTTTAAAGGAGTTAGGTTAGCATCACCATGTGCATGTGTGTTAACATTTTCCGCAATCATTTTGAAGGAGTTAGGTTAGCTCTCCACTAGATATAAATGCATATGCAAATAAATCCTCATCTAGTGGCACTTTAAGAGACCAAATAGCCAAAGGATTCCCCCCCCTTTATAGTACGGCTATCGACCCTAAACGTGATCACACCCTCTATGGTGTATTGATCACCAAAATCAAAACTCTAGCAATACCTTTGCCTTGATTTCCATTGGGTTTTGTTTTCTCTTTCTTCTTTTCCAAATGTGAAGCACTTGATCATCTTTTGGTCATCACCATCATCACCATGATCATCTCTAGGCTCCATCACTTGGCATGGGACTTTATCATTTCATGTCTACACACTTAGCATAATGATTAGTCCCTAGGTTTCATCAATTATCCAAAATCAAACTAGGGATTTCACCAGCTCAGCCCGGCCTCGCTCGCTCCCCCTTCTCCTCCCTCTCTCCCACTAATGCTCGGGCCCCACCTGTTGGCCTCTTCGTCCTCCTCGCGGCCGGCAGCCGTACATGGCTCAGCCACGGTGTCAACGCCCACCAGAGCCACCCCAGTGCCACCGGAGGTCGACAGAGGAATGACGACAATGGGACCCCACGGCGCCCCTCCTTTTCTCCTCTTCTCCCTCTTCCCCCTCACTGTGAACGCGTCAACGGCCAGCGCCATGGTCGCCACCGTGTCGAGCCACCAGAGTAGCCGCCAAGGCACTCCGGCGTGCACATGGGCGAGCGCCAACCATGGCGATGTGACCAGATGAGGTCAGCGGCACGCCCACATGATGGATAAGGATGACCATGAGAAATATCTCGCCACCGGGACACCGGCCTAGCCCACCTATAAATAGGCCCGGCAGCGACGCTCTCGCCTCGCCCTCTCCACCACCAGCTTAGTCGAGGGTGGGAGCACCCATCTCCCCCTCCTCTTCCCCCTCTTCTTCCACTTTTCCCCAACTCGGGAGTCTGCCGGCACCATCAGCGGCGCCCCCTCTCTTCTCCTTCTCTGCTGTGTCTCTAGCCGATTGGAGCGATCGGTGAGTCCTTGTTGACATTTCTTAGCGTCACTACCAAGATTAGAGTTTGGATTCTATCCTTAGCAATAGCTCCAGAAATGTTTAATGGTATTTATTAACTTAACACTTGTTTTAGTAGCCACCTATTAATTACCTGCACCTCTAGCTTACTTGTACCAGGTTGTCATCACTAGTGTTGGAGCTAAAAGTGATTGTAGACACTACCTAGCATTACTACTAAGTAGTTATCTTATTATTTCATGTGACTAAAGAAGATAAAGATAAGAATAGAAAGTATCCGTAAGCACACAGATAATTATACCATTATAGCATTTTACCTAGGAGTATTCCAGAGATCGTTATTTATATTTTACCATTGAGAATGGATGCTTAAAGAAAATATGATGATCACTTGTACATACAATGGAGAGTGAACCATGTCTAATCTATCTACTCATAACAGGGATAAGTCATAAGTCACAAGATAAATATATAATGAACAATAAATGTCAAGTCATAAATAGTGTAATTCACCTAGAGCATTCCCTTCTAAGGCAATAGCATGGTTTAGGTAAAAGTAAGGGAATATTCCTAAGTCATTCTTAATTACATGTCAGGGTATACTATGATTAGTGTAATTACACTTAGCAATCATGGCAAGATTACTCTATATCTACACAAGGGGCATTACTAAGGAAGATCAGAAATAGGCAAGTCTTCCTTCGTAACCAGGTCCTACTTGTCCAGCTCCTCCGTTGATCAATACCTTTGTGACGGTCATACCAGCAATGGTTGGATCCAAAACCAGTGGATAGTGGTCGGCGTTCCCTACGCTAGTCCATTGATCCTCCCTTGAAAACTGGATTGGATACTGTACCAATTGATGTACCTGGGAGTAGCCAGTTTTGCTGCCATGATGATTCGTAGGGCCAGTTTGTCTTGATGCTTGCTCCTAGAACTCGGGACTTCGACGAAGATTACTGCTACTGTTCCCTTGGATTTTTGGAATCCCTTATCTTCTCAATTGTCTTCATCCTTGTTCTAGTTATCTTCTTTTCTTTCTCCATTGTTGCCCTTTCTTGTGTATCGGTCAATAAAGGTGCGACAATCTCCGGTCGTGTGATTTCCGTTTGGGTGCCATATGTAGTGCATATTTTCAATGTCTTCAAATTTTCTAGGCTTGGAAAACTTCTTTGCTTTGTCTGCTACAGCCACAGTGTTGTCGGGCCCTCGTTTCCTGTCTTGGTGCCCATTGTTTCGATGATTTTGTCTATCCAAGGTGTCTAGGTTGTTTCGATCTGGATATCTTTCTCGAGTTTTCTTCTCAGCAGTGATCATTTTTTCTACTATGCACTTGAATTCTTCATTGCTTCGTGGGTTCTCTTTGTAGAAATCTTGAAATTGCCACTTGGCTAGAATTCCATAGGAGAAAGCTTCAATGACTTCCTGTTCAGTGATGTCATGTACTTGAGCGCGCAATTCGCCAAACCATCGATAATAGTCCCTGAGACTTTTGCCTCCTTTCTGCTTGAGTTCTTTTAGTTCAGCGTGGGTGATTGGGTGCGTAATAATGCCTGCGAAATTTTCGCAAAAAGCTTTCTGCAAGTCCTCCCAACCTCTGATTGATCCAGGGTTCAGCTTGTCAAACCATTGGAGCGGCATGGCCTCAAGTGCCATGGGGAAGAAGAGTGCTTTGATGTCATCATCTCCTCCAGTGAGTTCAATTGATTAAGAGTAGATCCTGAGCCACCGCTTAGGTTCAGTCTTGCCATCGTACTTTGAGTGGTTAAAAGGCTTGAATTTAAAAGATAGTCGTACTGTAAGAAGTCAGTTTGCGAAACAAGGGAATCTGTCGGGTACTCTAGCTTTCCTGTATTTAGACTCAGCTCCACCTTCTTGCCAGCTATTGATTCGGTGCGAGTAGTTTCATGGACCTAAAGGAATTGGTGGTCTGCTCCTGTTCTCTCTTGTTCGTTCAACTCGATTACTTTGGTTCTAGTCTTCCCTGCTTCCTTTGTTGTTGCTTCCGTTTGGACCTAGCCTCTTGAAAGCAGATCTCCATTGACTTTGGTTATCCTGCCTCTATGAATTTGACCTGGTGGGTTATTTTGAACGAGCTTTTCCACCTTTGTATCCGTACGGCTGTTGATCGAAGAATTTCTCTAAGGCGCCCTTATTCTTCATAGGGATGAGAGATGGCTTTGAGTTCTTCAGCAAATTCTTGAATCTTGGTGTATGGAAAGTTGTGTGTTCTCCCAGCTGCGTGCCTTTCTTTGGCTTCTTGCTCTGATTTTCTTCTATTGTACTTGGCCATATCAGATTCATATCTGGCCTAGGCTTCCTTGCACTACCGGGCACGACGTCGGTGTCCCTTCTTCGTGTTGTTCCTCCTCTCTCTAGCTTGTTTCTGGCTTTCAGTTTCACTATCATGTCCCTCGGCAAAGGGTGATACATTGAATTCAGATTCATCTAGTGACCTGATGTCGGGTGCTTCTGGAGGGACCAACGGTGATCGGGGACGACGAACCATAAATACTTCTCGAGTATGAAGCGTTATGTTGTTGATGCCAGTTTCCATGCCATCAGATTGTTGAGAACTCCAGTAGAGGCCTGAGCGTCATAGATTGAATCTCCTTCTTGGTAGGGTAGGACCGTCGTCGTGCCAACTAGCCGAGTACCGCTATCCTCAGGAATAGAACCTGGCCAGTGGATGATGTAGTCTTGAGACGTTATAGTCAGTACGAAGCCTTCCTGAGCTCCTATCAGTGGCACCCTTCGCATCGGACTGGTTGATCCTTGGAGTAGTGCTTGGTAAGATGTAGCCACGTTGTTGAGTCCAAGTGGGAAAGGATCTGGCTTCTTGAAGGAACTCTGAAGGAATCCCGAGTTGAATTCTTGATAGGTTGAGGCCATGTTGTGGAGGCCTAGCGAGAAAGAACTCGGTACATCACAGAAAGAACCCAGATAAGACTCCATCTCGGATGCGGAGCCTGAGTTTGAGTCGAAATCAGTTGGCCATGAAATCTGAGTTGGATCAGACATCGCGAGCCACACGAATCTTCCAGCGAGTTGATCTGTCGTAGTTGTCGAAATAGCGAGGTCTTCATGGCGAGTTGAATCTTCGAGGAGACGGCTTTGGAGCTTGCCGTCGTCGTCCGCCTCGCAGATCCATGACCCGAAGACGAAAGTTGATCCCGTCGAGAAGATCATGTTGTCGAGGTCCGTCGAGCTTTCGGATGCAAATCCACCGAAAGCCCCTACCTGGCGCGCTAGTTGTCAATGTTTTACCACCGATAGCCTGCCACGGGGTACCATTCAGCTCTGAGAGCCTCCGACACAGGCACACAGCCGCACACGACATCCTCCATAGTCCATTGGAGCTCAATAATAACTCACGCCATGGCCTCACCCCACCCTTCCCCAGCTCTTTCGACCTCACCAGCGGGAGGGAGAGAAGACGGTGCTTGACTGCCAGGCCCTTTAGAGTGCCATGCCTGCTCAGCTCCAACGACACCTCGCTGCCTTCAGTTCTACATTTGACGAGGAGGACAGCCGGGCAAAGCACCCAATCTCGCTTGAACTTGCCTCGGGCATATGCAAAGGAAGAGAAAACAAGAGGCAGGAGTGGAGGTTTTCGTTCATGCAAAACCGTGTTGCTGCTACAGTATTCTAGAGGAAAGGGATAACTTGGTTCCTTTGTTCCAAACACTCTATTTCTACTGTAATATAACAATCAAACCTATATTTCTACTATAATGGAACAATCAAAATTATACTAGGTACACCCAACATTATGTCCCCTGCTGAGAGAGTCTAAACATTATGCACTCAGAAAAATACACCCAGCAATTTGCCTTTATTAAAATCAAGGGCTAAAAAACACCTCTCACAAGCTTCGACCCAATCCTATGGCCATGGTTGTTTGCATCAACCCCAAGCTTCAACACACGGCATCCGTGCCATCCACAAACCAACCTACGATCGAACACTGGTAGCTCCAAAAAAAAAGAGAAAAAAACGGGACACACGCCCCCGCAAAACACCGTGCAGACGCCGCCAACGAGCAGGACACCGTGAAGCCTGCGCTGAACGCTAGAAACCCTACTGGCCGGCTTTGAACTGTAGCTGACCGGCCACAGCCCGGCGCGGCCACTATCGCCGGCTGAGGAACCCTGCTGGCTGGCTACAGCTGCCAGCGCCTCCCATCTGCGTGATTGCCGCCCCAGGGCCTCCACGCACCCCGACACCCGCGAGGACCATGGCAAGCCGAGGAGGATGCCACCGCCTTCGTCAAGGAAGAGCAAGCGTCGGTGCTTGAACACCGGCCCTCCATGGATCTGGTCGTCACCGCCGAGGAGATGTCAGATCCGGGCACAGTCCGAGTGGATCTAGCCGCGGACGCGGTAAAAAGAGGTAGAAAATGCCCAGGTAAGGTTCTTGTGTCAGGATCCTCACCCCTCTTCTAGATTTGTGTCGTGTGGTGGGCAGTTGCTTTACTAATCTATGTCGTGATGGAGCAGCTCTAGGAGCAATTATCGACTACATTATCGAGAATCCCTGCATGATGACAGAACTCTCGGCCAAGCAGATGGCCAAGTGTTCCAAGGAGTACCGCCAAAGCTATGCCATGACCAAGATCATCAATGCTAAGAAGCGTGCATATCACCAAGCCCTCATCGAGCAGCGCAGTGCTTATGGCTTTGCCTATGACGAAGTGGAGGTCACAGATGATGACGAAAACGACGAGGAAGAGGTGGCGGTGGTGAAGAACTAGGCAGGAAGCAAGCAGAGGGGTGGTTGTTCAATAATAATTTACAAGCAGCTAGCCTGTGTTTAATTTATCCAAGATCAAGCTACCCTAGGCAGCAGCAGCAGTAGAAGTAGTATCATGTCTTTGTGTGGTGTCTGCTCATAACAGTACGCTGTAATGTAATCATCATCTTTGTGTTATCGTCTTGGACCTAATTTATTGCTACTGTTGTTTCCTATATATATAGTATATGTATGGTCCTGATGTTATTATCGTACCTTGCTATTTGTGATCCTCATGCTATTAGCTAGGCAATCTGTGGTTGTGTTTTATGCTAGTGAACCGTTGGTTTGCAATTGTTGCTGGCCTGAACAGTACTGCTAATCTTAGTTGACATTTTTGGTCTCGATGGTCCTACATAAACAGAATCCGAACTAGTGATTTTGCCATAAGCTGTGCTTTTTTCTGTATGTTTGTTCGTTTTCTTTCAAACTGCTGTCATTTGCTTTGGAATCCATCAATTCTCAGTTCACCATGTTAATCTATTTGGCCACTTTACCTCCTATATATAAGTCATTACATGATTGATGTTTTCGGTTTTTTCGTTTGAAAGCAATGGAGTTGCACGGTCAGGAAAACTGTAGATTGAAACATAGCGGCAACGGGTGGTTATCCACTGTTCCATCACCTAGGGTGGTTATCCACTGTTCCATCACCACAGCACACATTTCTAGTGTTTGTTGGTACATGGATCTTCATTAATTTTGTTTGGCTATACTACAGGGATGTGATATTAACAATAATTTTGGATGAAGTAATGAACAAATTGAACTTTTGTTGTCTGTCAGACAATCATAATGTTTGATTCCATTACAGCTTTTTTTTTGTGGGGCTGGGGGGGGGGGGGGGGGGGGGGGGGGGGGGGGGGGGGGGGGGGGGGGGGGTTAAAATCAAGGTTGTAAGCAACAATATGTTCTGCTTGCAGAACCTCATTTTAGCCAAACTTTTGTGTGAGTGATGACATTAGGAATCAGCTGCTGGTCCATATATTTGGAAAAAAAAAGAATGATGGTCCATTTCTCTAAAATGAAATTTGCCGATCCAGTCCATTACATGAGTTGCAATTGTGTCCATCTTCGCAGCAAGCCAGCAACAATTGCACTGGTGTCCTACTCCACCAGACTGATAGCAGTTAGTTAATGGTTCAGTACCACCGCACACTGGCTTCACGGCTCCAGTTGCACTTCAAGTATTTAACTATTGCAACCAGCTTCTGTGCGATTGCTGTCTTTCGGGGATTTGATTCAACTGAAGTTTGTGGATTTGTAGCTTCTATTGATGAGGTAACTAGGAAGTGGGGAGTTACACACAGTTTCACTTATTCACTTCCAGTTTTTATATACTGCTGTAGCTCTTCTACATGATAATTATCCTCCCATGCTTCCTACACAGCTATTTGCTTTGTAGTTTGTACTATTGATGCATTTCAGGCACAGCTACGAGGGAGATCTGCAGATGCAGTTTATACACAGCTAAAGAGTGAAGGGGAACTGATTAGAAGAGGCATGATGCACCTATCTGTAAGCCCGCTTGAGAATGCTACATACTCTCAGAATAAAGACATGGGTTTATAATACCCCCTTTTATAAGGATGACTTGGAGTGCGCAACTACTGAGGTTGATGAGGTACTGTTCCTACTACCCCATTAATACTTGGTTATAAAAGGTGTCAAGCTCATAGCCTCATATATAATCCAAACCCCAGTCAATTGAAAGTCAACTAATATGCTGTGAAGGGAAAAAACATGCATAGTAAGTTTTGAATAGGCTTTCAAGTGAGTTCTCTTACGTTCATAAAAACATGGTGTGCTAGAAGTGGAGCAGGAAGAGCTGGTGCTGGCGGCGTGTGTTATCAGAGGCCTTGTTCATTGCTCTCCACCTCACGGTGGTCCATGGCCATTCCAACCCCTGCCGCCGCTGGTTCAACTGCTGTGGTGGTGCCATGGTTTTTTTTGGCATGTGCGGTTTTTGCCATAAGTACCTTTGTTTTCTTTCATACTGCTGTGGTGGTGACCCAAATTCTCAGTTCAGTCCTTGTCAATCAATTTGGCTTTACGATCGCAATGCATGGTTGATGTTTTTCACATCAAATATGTAATAGCCCCTGCAAACAGTGGTAGATGGGTGGTTATCTGTTGTTTCATCACCACAGGACATGTTTCTAGTGTTTCGTTCATAAATCTTCTGTTAATCTTGATTGGACATGCCCTAGAATCTGGATGTAGTAATGGACAAATTGAAATTTGTTGTTGTCTGATAGAGATCAGAATGTTTGATTCTGTTACTGTATATTTTTGTTGAAAATTAAGGTTATCAGGTATAATTTTCTGCTTCCAGAACCTCATTTTTGCTGTAGTTTTGTTTGAGTGATGACATTAGGAATTCTGCCAGTCCATATATTCAGAAAGAAAGAATTATAGGCCATTTCCTATACTGAAATTTGCTGATCAAGTCCGTTACAGGAGTTGCAATTGTGTCCTTTGTTTGCAGCAAGCCAGCAACAATTGCATTGTTGTGCTGCTCCATCAGACTGATAGCAGTTATGGCCCAGTGCCACCGCACACTGGCTTCACAGCTCCAGTTGCATTTCAAGTCTCAACTATGGCAACCAGCTTCTGTGTGATTTCATCTTTTGGGGGTTTGATTTGACTGGAGCCTGTGGATTTGTAGCTTCTATTGATGAGGTGACTAGGTAGTGGGGAGTTATACAGTTATTCTTTTCCAGTTTTTTATATATACCTCTTGCAGCCTCCCATGCTCCCTTGCTTTGTAGGTACCGCAATGGGGGAGATCTGTAGATGCAGTTTTACACACCCAAAGAGGGAAGGGGAAATGATTAGAAGAGGCCCCTGTCTGTAAGCCTGCTTGAAAATGCTAGATGCTCTCAAATTAGAGACATGGGTTTATAATACCCCTTTATTTTGCTCTTAGCTGTCTAGTGATATTTTTTGGTAGTCTGTCTAGCAGTGAACAATTTTCTGTTTAGTCACTCAAAGCAAAAACATAAATGATAAGAAATGCATAGCAGCTCAGCTACTAAGTATTGCAACTGTTAACTGACCATTGGGATTTTGCCAGCCAAGCTAATCCAACATACCTGCTACAGATTTTTCTTGTTATGTACTTATTCTGCTGTTTCTTTTCAGTAGCTTGTGCAGCTGTTAGATTTTCCACTTATTGTTAAAGTCCTGTCCATGGATTTTGTTCACTATTATAAAATCATATATATTTAAACTGAGGTACAGCTCATGAATTAAAGGTTCTCTCTGCCTCTGGAGGCACACCTTAATGTCAAGATAGATGCATGTTTTCAATTTCGAGACTTGATTAATTGATTGGGCACCAGTATTTTTCATAAAAGGTCTTCAATGTCACTGGTCTATACTTGTATCGGCAGAACATGATTTTGTAATTGAAAACTTATTTTCAAAATCAGTGCATGTTGAACAAAAATTAGCCACAGCCTCACAGGTAGGCAAATCTGTGGAACATGGAACATGAATCTTAAGACAGTGACATCACTGCATCTTGACAACACACAGTGCTTGTCAAAGGTTACAGTAAATTGATAAGTTGTAGTTTTGTAGATTATAATTCTTGAAAGCGCAAAGGCAATAGGGATAATGTTGACTCATTGTGCGCTCTAGACCATCTGCTGTCAGAGCTATGGAGCAGTCAGTGTAAGAGTCCATTAGCCATTTTCTTTGCACTACAATGGTTTATTAAACTGGGTGTACAATGCATTTGTCATTTTCGACACTTCTTTTGATACAAGGAAAAAAAAACCTATTCTTTATGTATATTTTAGCTCAAGGCCTTTTGTTAATTTTCATGTGGACCATATGTAACAAAATGCTAATGCGACTTGGATCTGGCTGTGGTAATTTTTGTGCAGAAATATTTAAGTCACTGGAAATGCCTTGATGAGGTGAAGGAACAGATGGAACATGTGAAGTAGCAGATACAGGAGGCGCTTGTGATGCCGGTTGGTGCTTCTGCAATTTTAACTAATGAGGTACTATTTCTCTTACCGCATTAACACTTGGTTAAAAGGTGCAAGCTCATATATAATCCAAACCCCAGTTGTTCAGTCAATTAAGAGCCACTATATGCTGTGAAGCGAAAAAGAACAAGCATAGTAAGTTTTGAGTGGGTGCACAAGCATAGGAAGAGCTGGAGGAGGAAGAGTTGCCTCCACCTCCTCTATGTAGGCAGGCACAAGTGGCAGCTGCAGTGCCCTGGCGTTGCCAGCGGGGGTGTCCGTTCCATCCCTGCCACTGCTCGCACGCCCCACCGCTGCAGCAGTCCCATGCACGTGTACATAGGTGGCTTCTTCATCATGATGCACTATGGACACTGCACGTGCTGCTCCAGGTTCACGCCCTTGGGGACGAGCTCATTGTAGGCGTAATCAGCGACAACGGAGATCAAGGCCAGCAGGGACCACCAGTCATATTGCTCATGAGCGGTCTTGCCTGTCCTTTTGCTTCACTTCATTAATATCAATTCTTTTTTTTCATCTCTTCTTATGTGATTCTCAGTGTAATTATAACATATGGTTGTGCAACACAGGCTACTAGAGTAACCTTCTTTTTCTTTTTCTACAGTTTTTTCTTGTTAATTTTCATGATGTTGATTTTCATTCTGTATATGAAAATGGTTATTGCTGGTCTCTGGCAATCACTGACATGGTTGAAGTAAACAGGATGACAAAAGCATTTTTTGCTGCCAGAAATGCAGTCAACTGTTTCCGAAATGCTTCAAATATCTACTAGATTCACCAAAATTTCTTGGGCCAATGAACTTCTGCAATCTGCACAAAGTTGCAATAATTCAGAGGGCATTAGGTGCTCTTGTGGTAGCTATTATATATATTTGTTCATCTAGATATTCCGTTAAGTGTACTAATGTTGATGGTGATTCTTTAATAAAGTTGTTGAGTTACTTGGTTTCACACTTTCCGCACATCTAAATATTCCTTATATGATTGGTTTTTATTTTATCAACTTTTATGCTGTGTTGTTCCTTTTCATATGACCTGGTTGTAAGGAAAATTATGCATTTCTGTGGTTTTTTATGCTTCTCCTGCTTTGGTTGCGTCAATGACTATCAAATATGTTGCTCCCTGTTTCCTATATGTCTTATAGTAAGTTTCTAATTTTTCTTATCTTTTTGTTAATACAGAATTATAATGGTCCATGCTGTGAAATGAGTAGATGATATCATTCCAGACGCACCTTATGCCATAACCGAAGAATTCATGAACAAGCTATTCAATGAGTATAACATAGATTACACCATCCATGGTGACAATTGTTTGCTACCTGGTACTGAATACTGATGCATATGCCCTTGCCAAAAGGGCTTGTCCATATAGGCAAATTAAAAGATTTGAGGGAGTGTCAACTGTCAACTACAGATATTGTTGGTACTAATTCCTCTTTACCTTTCCTTTTCAGTTTTTATCTTAGAATTTGCTTTGCTAATAATGATACTGAAGTTTGAAATTGGAAATATTTAGGTTTTAGTTGATTGAATCTCAGTTTTCCTTGAAGGTTGCAGGTTGGGCTCAGAAGCTTATCAACATGCCAAGTAGAAACGAGAAATAGAGAACCCTGTGAACTCTTCTCTTTCCTATTCGGTATGTATTGGCAGAAGCCAATCCCTTGGGCAAAGAGAGTACATGTACGCTCTAGGTATCTGTTCAGAATAATGTAGTTTGTGTTCAGGCTGAATATGTGCTGCTTGCTTTGTTTAAAAGATCTACCAGTAAAGGGAGGGAGCAGGGGCAAGACCAATTTCCCTTTCAAAATCAATTGGCCTTGATTGTAGAACTACCAAAAACTTGTTTCAAAAGATTCTCAGTTGATTTGTCCATTAGGAAAGCATTTGAACCTAGCCTGTGCCAATGGAGTGAGGCGAGATCAGGTGGAGTGTCCACGCACCCACACTGAAAACACCGAGATTTAATCCTGTCAAACACAACAAGTTCATCTGATACTATGCAACTTAAATAAATTCCCAAATCTGAATATCTGATTCATACCAAGTTCACCAGTCAAATCTGATAAACAAGTTCATCAATCAAGACCAGAGGAGTCTTTGAAGGGGTATCTGGGTGTGGAGGCACGCATGCTGCTCTTGGGCTGCTGGGGGTGGCTGGCTGTGGGTCTACATCCTACGGATGTTTCGACCGCCGCTGGGATTGGGAACAAGAGTCGCTAGAGAGGTTTTGGTGTGACGGTGCAGGCCCTCGCTAGCCAAAGTCTCCTATGCCAGCCTGCTGGATGGCGACAGTGAATAGGAGTGGCCGAGTGGCGGTGTGGGTGTGGGCGGCTAGCCTAATGGGTGTGGGGGCTTGGAGATTTCAGTAGAGGAGACCAGGAATGGAATGTGATGGATATTTCCTAGGTTTGGTTAGCTGGGCTGGGCTACTCCCTGAGTTTCTAGGCTAACGATTTTATCCAAAAATTAATACATGAGCCATGGGGATTTGGGGGCCCGTGGGCTGTGGGTGTCTGTGGGTGAAAATGATGACCTGATCACCCGACCTTGAACCAGCAGCCCTGCGGTGGACCTGCCTCTGGTGGTGGTTAAACCCGCAGGGCCCTGATCTGCTCGCCCATTGCAATCACTAAGCCTGATATTAACAAGTGTTTTAGGATGAACATCCGCATTGTTCTTGTTTCCATAACTGTGTGGCACCAAAAATCTTTTGTATATCCATTTCTAGTTCAGAATGGTGTGGAGCTCCAAATTATTCAACTTTTTTTAGGACCAATATATTGAATTTGTCATTTCCAGCGAATGAACTTTTTGTGGCGATGAAGATTATATTCTTGTGTTGATCAAGTATTGCTTCATGATAGGCCTGCTTCTTTGTGTTAGGGGTCATCTTCTGATGCTCACAATGCAATCACTCTTCGCTACAAAGGCAGTTCCAGTGGTGGACATGTCAGAAAGTTGATACTGGATCTGGAAGTGGAACTAGAGTATGAGTATCTCATTTTTTTTCCTACATCTAGGCAAATAATTCAATTCTCAAATAGTAGGGTATGGATTTTACAGTTATACATGCATTAATATATCATTTAATCTGGTTTGAGATTGAGAACAGTATGTGATAAATTAGAATAACTAATTTTGTGCTTTTTACTAACAGATAAGTTTCATTACAAGAACAGATGATCAAAGTTGCTAATTGGAGACCTTGTCTTGTCCATATATTGCAGAACAGAGCGAGTAAAACCTAACAAATCTTTGAATTATCAGAAAAAGAACATACATTGGTAGTTCAACTGTTCATTTGGTTTCTAGAAACTGTTCATTAAATCGTTCTTTTCACCATAGTATTACTTTCATTTATTGGAAACCGGTAATCATCAATATAACGTGTTGGTTGTGGCTAGGTGGCCTGGCATTCATAATCTTGCCATGTTGGGCTCTGCTGATGTGCTGGTTGTGGCTGCAGAAGACACAGCATGACAAACCTTGTGCAAGCTTCCCTCCTCAATCCCCATCTCGGTACATGACGAACGTTTAGGCGCTGTTTGACATCTCAATTATATCTCCTCTGTTGGGTTGGGCACACACACTGTTCTGGAGAGATCGGTGTCTGCATGGCCAATGACTTGATGACCTGGAACCGAGCCTTGTGGCTGCTATTCCCAAGCACATTTCTGCAAAGAGGCAGACACTAATTGGCTCTGGGTCAGAGGCATTGGGTGTCCTGACCTGTCGCGGTGCTGTCCGAGTTTCTGAAAGTTTGGGATTTAGTACAGGAAGTGGTGCTCCAACCTGAATTGAGATGTCAAACAACTGCTGCCAGTTCTTCTAATGTGCTGTTGTTTGCCGTCTTGATTCTTGAACAGGTGCTGGACAGCCGATAGACAGTCCAAAGCATCTCCTGCAACTGCAAGCAGTGGATGAGGAATTGCATTTGTGGTGAACAGCTGGCGCCAAAGGATGTGATTTCTTCATTGAGTCATAGGCCAGTTGAGGCTAGGCTTTGGTCATAGAACCCGCAGTCAATGTATTATGTTTTCTTTTGGGTTTTATGCATGGTGTGTATGCCCCACCACGCAGCGCAGGATGTGTTATTTATATGTATATTACTTATTATTAGGTTGTTGGAGTAACCCTTGCATTTTTCCCCTTTTTGCAACAAAATGGTAAATGTATCTTATTTTCCGATTCAGTATTAGCTTATTTTATCGAGGTTTTTACGTGCGTAGTTACCCTCACCTTGGGGGTCTAAATTGCCATCTAACTTTTTTTCTCTGTCTTTACGCCATTATATGCTTATGTAGTATCAGAAAACAACTGCACTGTTGCAACCATTCTCTTTGCTTGCTAATAATCAGGGGTAATGGTGTAACATTCAGGAAACTGTATGGTAATGTTGTAAAACAAAGTAAAAACAAAAAAGATCGAAGGAAAATTCTCAGTGAGCTCAAAATGGGCCTCCAGAATGCGAGCCCACCCCCATGATAGGCCTTCGGGCTTCGGATCCAGAAGAAGATGCTGCGCTGGCGTCCCGTCCTGCTCCCACTCCCTCCGCCGCCTCGCTTGATTCGCCGCCTGCCGCACCCGCCCACCCGCCCGTGCGCCCTCTCGTCTTCGTCCTCGTCGTCCTCGTCCCCGCTCCCGCCGCGGGGGATGGACCAATGGAGGCTTCCTACAAGTTCGGGCCCTACAAGATCGACGCCAGGGAGGTCTTCCACGCCACGCCCCTCTCCTACGCCATGGTCAATCTCCGCCCGCTGCTCCCGGGTGGGTAACAGACATACCCATGCTCCCTCCCATTCCACTTCGCCTTCCATGACTCTTGCCTGCTTCGTTACTGTAGCTGCAGCCATCCCCGAGCTCACTGCACGATAGCATTTTTTTAGCTTGGGAGTTCATTGCTGGAAGATTAGTGTTCGCGACAGAAAGTGGGGGGAAAGTATAAAAAATCCAGCTTTCTCGCGGAAATGTGGTTGATGGAAATTACATTGATCAAACATTGGGTCCCGATTCCCGAAATGGCAAAAAAAAACTTGTTTATTGAAAATCGCAACCTGATTCTAACAAATTTGGCAAGGCAACAGTGTACCACCGCACCATTACTCTAATAGGGATTGTTTGAGTAGGCAAGGATCATGGGCAATGCCTCTGGGTTGGCTGGTGATCCCAACCCAGTTCCTGCAATCTCATGGTACTTTATCTAATCCCTACCTACAGAACAAGCTATGACAGTCCCATTCTAAATTTTCTCCTGATGAAACCTGAGACTACCGACTAGTGCTTCCCATAGACATTGCATTGCTTCCCGTAGACATTGCATTTAAGCTTTGCATATCTCTAAACCACCACATTGCATTTCTTTTTTTTTCTCATATACACTGCATCTAACAGCACGAATCTTTTTTATGCAGGTCATATCCTTTTATTTCAGCGAAGTTGGCACTGTAATTTTTTGGGAGCTAGTTCTGCAGTCTCTACCACTCACATGCCTGTGCAACCATTTCCTGTGCAGGTCACTGTCAAATGATTGCTCAGTTCAGTATAATTCATGAAGAGCACTCGAACAAATATGAAAGAAACTGAGCGATGGCATTTTTCTGTCAAACCTTTGCATTGGTTCTCTTCTTTTTAGACCTGGTTATCTAGTCTGTCAAGGGGGATCAAGGTAGCTTTAGGTACTCATTTAGTGAGAAGGACTCTGTTTTGTTGCACCACTGACTTTATATTTGATCCATCTTTCCATGGAGACCATCTACAACTCTATGCCATGATTATTTCTTTTTCGCATCATGCAACAGTTCCACTTGCAGAATAACTGTATGCCGGCAATTCAAGTTGACTTTATTAAAGAAAAACTTTTTTGTGACTTGGCGATTGGATTTTTCAATCAATTTTTGTTGTGTTGTCATTTGGTGCAAAGCTGTCATAACTCATAGACCCACCCGAATAAATTTATTTGACTCAAAGTATACATCGCATGTTGAGGAAAATGTGTTCTTCTATATGCATCATTTTTTCCTTGACAATACATACATGTTCTTGTGTGCCCCAAGCGTGAAGTGAAAAGATTTGCTGATCTAAGCTCTGATGAGATTAGTGACTTATGGGTTACCTCAAAGGAAGTTGGTGCACGTCTTGAGCAGCACCATAAAGCATCTTCACTTACCTTTGCTATCCAGGTGTGGTCTGTGCTTCAGTTTTACTGTTGTAGTCAGCCCATCCTTTCATTATCCAATACTAAATTTCTACAGTATAGAAAGTGTCCAATTTGGCTGTCTAAAACATAAATACGATGAACATTGTGGAAAATATCATATATAAAAATATCATATATGTTTATACTACAAGCTATGCTGCTAACTCCATTTTGTTCCTTTACTATTCATACCATTGGTTAGCTTGTTATGGACTTATCTTTGTTATATTATATTCTATGATGATTGATGATGCCACATGAAGTTTCTTATTAACAAGTGATATTACTTATCAGGATGGTCCTTAAGCTGGCCAAACAGTTGCACATGTCCACATTCACCTCATCCCAAGGAAGAAAGGTGATTTTGAGAAAAATTGTGAAATATATGTTCGTGGCACATTTTTCTATCAATCTGGTTAATGGTTATTTTATTACAACATCTGATCAAATAAAGCTTACCCTTTTCCTTGCTATAATAGATTGATGTAAAAGAGAAAGAATTGAAGACAAAAGATAGAATCATGGAAGAAATGGCTCATGAGGCCAATGAGTACCGTGCTCTTTTCTCCTAGAATTACATGATCTAGTATAGTAGTTAGTTTCTAAGTTGAGCCGACTGTTTGCTAGAAATAAGGCTTGCTACTTGTTCTTCATTGTCACAGTTCAGTTATGATTGCACACTGACATTGTGATGGTGTCCAGTTCTGGTGTTATGTTCTGTACTATGGACTTATGGAGAAATGATAATTTGTTGCAAGGAATGCATTCTTAGTGACAAACTACTTTTTTGTGTGTGTACTATGGAGCATCAATTGTTTTCTGGAAGAATTATGTGTTTACTGCAATATTTTTCTTTGTGGAATTTGTAAGAGAGGATGTACCATTAGTCACAAGTTACACTGTCAGCAGTTTATGCAGGATTAGTTAAATCAAGTGTCCATCTACTGTTAAACAGAATTGATTAGGACAGAAAGATTGTGTGTAGTTCTTTTGTGGTGAGCAAGATTTATTCCTCGGCTATCAACCACGGGGCGAGCAAGCGCAGAGGGGGCGAGCAGACGCAGGCATGCAGCATGGCGCGGGCGAGCAACGGGCCCAAACAAGCAGCAGCTGGTCGCGGGCAAGCATCAGCAAGGCGAGTAGGGAATGGCGAGCAGGCTGGAGGGCATGCATGCTCCGATGTGCGTCGTGGGGGCAACCAGAGGGAGTGCATGGAAGAAAGCCACCCGACGTGGGACTCGTTGCAGAGGTAGGGGCGCTGGAGCGTTGCCATTTTCTACCGATCCGTTTTGGCCGCTAGTGGGCCTAGTTGATAGCCGAGGGAGGTGCGCTCAGCTGGCTATTCGGCCGCACGTTCGCTAGTGTGCAGGTGCAAGTGTGCCGCTTGGGCCGCATGGGCGAGCATGCACTGGGCTGAGCGGCAGGCGCGTTGCGGGTGACCAGATGCGCGCTTCTGGACGTCCGTACGCTAGTAAGCCCCTTTTAGTTTCACCTGTTCCTTCGCACACTGTCCCAAGAAGCAAAGAGCTATTTAGCATGCCAAACAAAGACCTAAGTAATAGATAGAAAATACTTATTTATGCATAGAGCTTCTTTCTATTGTTGCAGCATCAGCAATGGATAGGAAATAATACAGCTTTAAAACATTTGGCAGTTCGTGGCGGATTTGTTGAGGAAATTGGAAACATAATGAGCATGAGCATAAGATTACGCTTAGGTCTATAATTGGACAATGAATATATTGCAGTGTGATAACATTGATCTTTCCGTGCAACACGTGGACACAAACCTAGTGTTAACTAGTCAAAAGACAAAGTAGCACGGTTGCACCGCATGGTAGCACCGCCACATCATGAGAATTCCAAAATAATGCACCCATGAAATTTGTGTCAAATAAACCTCGATCTCCGATTTGTGTAAGCTAGCTAGTTATTTCTTCACCACCGTGTCCTCGCCATTGTCGTCTTTGTCGTCGGTGACCTCGGCCTCCGATTCGTCAACGGCATAGCGGATCTTGTCGTACTGCTCGAGGAGTGCCTTCGGCCAGGCACGCATCTTGTTCATGATGTCCAGGCACGCGTCGTCGTCGTCGTCTGCTGCCAGCCTAAAAAAACGGACGCGGACGAGCGCGCCGCCGCCTTCCTCATCTGGTATCGACGACGGGACCGGCCCCATCGCCCGCGATCGACGGATCGATCTACCTCTCGAAAAAGACGATCTGGATTGCGTGGACGCGACACGAAGATGGCAAGGGAAGGACCCAAGGAGAGCCGCAGATATACAGCCCAGCCGGCAATCCTAGGAGCTTTTGGAGGCCCGCACCCGTATCCGTATCGAGGCCGACGTGCGATGCCATGCGATGCGACATCCA
Organism: Saccharum hybrid cultivar R570; assembly: GCA_038087645.1. Lineage (NCBI taxonomy): Eukaryota > Viridiplantae > Streptophyta > Magnoliopsida > Poales > Poaceae > Saccharum > Saccharum hybrid cultivar. The sequence goes on from JAQSUU010000681.1 coordinate 7,687,688, forward strand.
ATTTCCTCCGCCTCCGTCCTGGCTTCCATGATTATTCACGGCCGCACGTTCCTGTCTATTAATCTGTTTCAAGAGGACGGAAGGGGTTAGGGGACGATCCATGGCGGCTGCTGCGACGGGGGACGACAGTGACCGAGACCTCAAGACCAAGGAGGAGACGACCGCGTCGGAGTCTGAAAGCGGCGACATCCTGACGAAGAGGAGCGAGACGATGGTTAACATCTTGGTCGGCGGTCTGTTGGTGACCAAGCCCGGGGCGGAGGCCCAGTCGGCAGGGGCCGGGACAAAGAGGAAGCAGGCCAGCATGTCATCGGAGGCCGGTGACTACCATGACCGTGACCCGAAGAGGAAGGAGGCCAGCGCATCGGAGGACGATGACGGTGCCCTCAAGGAGGAGGGTGATAGCTTGTTCAAGGAGGGTGACATGCTGAAGCTGAGGGAGGAGTACTGGGAAGCGGCGCTTCTGTGGGAGGAGAAACTTGTCCCGGGGGCGTTGGATTGCTGGTTGGAGAGGAAGATCACGCAGGTGCCCGGGGTCAACAAGAAGAAGAAGAAGGTGGTCAGGATAATTACGCCCAATGCTTACATGGATGACATTATCGAAAATCCTGACATGATGAGAGAACTCTCTGATGACGAATACTGCCAAAGCTATGCCATTGCCAAGTTCATCAATGCCAAGAACCACGCATATCAGCAAGCTCTCATCGATCAGTACCATGCTTTTGGCTTTGCCTATGACGAAAAGGAGGTCACAGAGGTGGAGGAGGTGGTGGTGGTGGTAAAGTAGACAGGAAGCAAAGAGTGGTTCAATAATAATTTACAAGCAGCTAGCCTGTGTTTAATTTGTCCAAGATCAAGCTACACTAAGTAGTAGTATCATGTACTCGTCCATCCCAAAAAGGATGATCGTCATCCTTTTTGGACAGAGGGAGTATTTGTTAAGTTCGAAAAAAAAGTATCATGTGTTTGTGTGATCCACCTATTCTAAGTTTTGGTGGTATCTGTTCATTACTATGATGTAATCATCATCTTTGTGCTGTCGTCTTGGCCCTTATTTGCTACTCCTACTGTTGTTTCCTATATATATAGTATGTATATGTATGGTCCGGACGTTATTATCGTACCTTGCTATTTGTGATTCTCATGCTATTAACACCAGAGACCAGATATCTTTTCTCTCTGAAACAAAATATTGAAATTGTTCAAAATGGAAAATAAAAGTTGGACAACAGAAAGAACCAAAGTAACAACATGTTAGATCATAGAACAAAGTGTGATCACCAATGTATCTCCTTTTCTTTCCTTATCTTGAGTATAATAAACATCAAAAAGTGTATGGAGGCATCAACCTAGTATAATCCCAAAGACAGACACTTGCGAAAATCAAGGTAGAAAGGTAGAGGTCTAATAACATATAATTCTCAAAGCATAGTTGCAAAAGAATTAAATGAAATCAGCATTCGAGATCCCTGAAATTAGTACGGAAGAGATGAAAAACTTTGCAATCAATAATGTACATCCAGACCAAGAAGCTTAGACAGAATATTTTCCTATAAGTTACTACAAGACAACACTTGCATTTTTCTGCCCCCAGTCCCTTATGCCAGATGTTACATAGAAGTTGGGACTTTTAATTTGGATGTAACTATCCACCTTATAAGTGCTAATGATGCCTAAGCTGCATAACCAGAAGATGTTTTCCTTTATTTGGACATGATTTATCAGGAAAAAAGAATGTCTTTCTTTCGCTACAACTCTGATGGCTGAACACGAAAGCAGAATTCTGCCGTGACCCCACATGTGCATACATATCCTGTGTTGTGCCTGCAATCTTGCCACTTCCAGCTCAAATGTACATCGGATGGGCACCAAGAAGCACATTGGTACAAAACTTCAATGTGAAGTAAAAAAGCGCCATCTGTCAGTCATTTTCCTCTGAAGAACATATAGACATCTTATCCAGAGTCACCAAAGCGCTAAGCTGGTAACGGTCCAGGGAATATAAAAAGCATACATGGCATGTCTCATGCCAACATCTTGAGACTTCAGACTGCAAGGGCGGAACACCCTGAGATGATGAGCTGCATAGCTTCTGAGCAACTAGTTGCAGCTTTTTCTTCTGCGCTTCTTTCTGGTAGTAGTTTTAGCAGACCCCTTCTCCTCTGATGACTCACCTTCATTCTCCTCTGGTTTCCTTTTGGTTGAAAGACCATTAGTCTTGGATCCATCGATAGCTTCACTGGATTTCACTTCATTTTTTGAATTCTTGTCTTCACTGCCAGCATCATCCTTTGAGTTGTCGGTGCTATCAGGTTCATCCTTGCTGCTTGCCTTGACAACAACATACTTAGCCTTTCCAGTAGATTGAGAGGGCTTTGCACCTTCCTTCTTAGAGTTGCTGCCAATCTTAGGTGTCTCTTGAGTATCCTTCTCAGCACTTTTTCCCTTCAGTCTGGCTGGAGTCACAGAGCTACCAGCATTTGGCATATTATTGCTGGAGCGGACGCCTTTTGGACGCCCTCTCTTCTCGGGAGGATTCTTAACATCACTGCCATTGTGCATAAAACAGTTAAGTAGTTTCACATAAGCTACTGAGTGTACAATGTATCAAGATAGCACATCGATAATAGTAAACACTTTACCTTTGAGGTATTCCTGTTTTTCCTTCCTTCATTTGTTGACCCGAGCTCCCTTTAGCTTTTCTGCCACGTCGCCTGGTTTACAAGGAACAACTCATATTTAACAAATGAAACCTTTGGCATTAAGTTATGACCTAAACAATGAATGGGAGTATCAGGTAACATTGACATAGAACAGTGTGTGTGTGTGGGTGGGTGGGGGGGGGGGGGGGGGGGGGGGGGGGGGGTGAACAAAAGAATCAAAGTTCATCAATCAGGATAGAAAGTAACTGCACGGATATAAAAAAAGAAGAAGACACATTAGGAACAAATCGACTTCAGAATTTCCATTTGGTGGTTACCACCAAATAGCAAAGTTATAGCTAGACAATCAAACAGATCAAAGGCATGCTAAACAGGTTAAGTTGGAGATAAGGACGACAAAAGCACCTAGAAGAATTCACATAAAAGCTTGAAACATACGAGACAAACATTGGTTGTTTGAAAAATCAAGTGTGTGCATGCTACCGCTGCTTTGTTTTTGAGTTTTGAAACTAGTAACCCATTAAGTGTAAGAAACTGCTTCTAGCAACTTAGGCAGAAGCCAGTTCTTAATACGAGGTAGGGTTAACTGCAGTTGTGCACACGATCACATATTATATTGTTTAACATTCTGGCATAATTATAATTGTCATCTCAAACACAGAACGAACAGAAGGCACAGAGTAGATATTTTTCTTACATATTAAATGACGCAGAAGGATCAGTGTCTTGTTCCTGCAGGATGGCAAATGAATCAGAAAAAGGAACAGAGGAGGACAGATATAACTGCATCAAATTCAAACCTAATGGAAATACCTCAGCAATGAACTCCCATCTTTCCTTCTTAAGCACTAGTACCTCAACATCACCATCATCATAAGAAACCTGAGTGCCAAGAGGAAAGGGTCCAAACATCATAATCAGTTTTGTTTAAAAGAAAAATAACAATTCCACCGCTAATAGTATTTCTCATTCAGACAGGCTAAACACTTAAGGAACAAATGAAGTGTGAATGGTCACCTTGTGCTTCTTTGAAGAAGCCTCGAATGATTCAACAACACCCGCATAGAACCTGCAAATCAAGAAACAATTTCAAAACCAACCAAACTGCATGCTAGCATAACTCATGGAGCAAATGTCATTTTCAGCTGTCAACACTGTTATCAAAAAGAAGATTTAAGAAAACAAAAAGAAAGACTATAGGTGTAAAGTTCCAACCAGAAGAATAATTCACCAAGCAGATATTATTTATATATAAAAAAAGAACAAATAGCAACCACAATGCAGACTTGGAAGCCTTCAGAAATAGCGACCACAGAGCATCCAGAAGGTGGTCAGCAATAAAATATATGCTCACAAATAACCAAATGCTTCACTATAGAAATATCCATGGCATTGCCACAGACAAAAAAAACATTGGTGCAAAAAATAATATATATTAACTACTGTAAGAACACCATTATACTGATAAGAAGCACATGTTGATCATCAGACTTACATTTTGTCATCTGGCCACCAAACTTTGATTCTTGAGCCAATAAGGTTTTCATCAAGCATTTTGTTTTTCTTTGATAGAGGGGTCTGCCAACACAACAGAAAAGTTCTGATAAACTGAAACAGAATTAAGGTTGAAGACAATTCACTGTGTGTCAAGCATGCATACCTCTTGAGCTTCCTGCAAACGTTTCCTTTTTGATGACGCCCCACTATCCTCTTGTTGGCCTTTTGATTTATCGATCCTTGTTGGGGACACCATTTCCTGAATTATGACAATTGATAAAAAAAAAATCAAGTCATTGTGGAAGACCACATTAGGAGGAAAAAAAGAGTGTAAACAGAAAAGGTCAAAAACATGATGAACGACAACCAAGGGTGATATAAGTTAATCCGTTGAAAATACCAGTTGAGTTACTGGCCAACCGTTAGTAATGCTTTGCCCATCGACTATCTTATTATAGAGAATAAAAGCATGTAAACATGAAACTATAAATAGGCACTATCACTATACGAACCCAATCTTCAGCTAGTAGGATATAAACATGGCTTAAGTACAGAGAAACAACTTTAATGCATGTACTGTAGTCAATTGAGAACAAGAAAGCTACCTTCAAACTAATATCCTCATCGGTGTTTTTATCAGAGACAGCATCTTCTTTCTGCAATTTCATACTGGTTTTATGTTGCTTCTTGCCAGATTCTCCTTCAGCAGCCTTAGTTGATGAAGACTTCGAAGCATCTTTATTCAGTTGCCTTGTAGCTCTCCCTCCAGAATCAGTGACAGGATCAAGTTTTGCAGATTTTAGGTCTGATGCATGTTTCTTTCCAACAGGGTTTTTCTCCTGAGACTTTGCTGCTGGAGGTTGGCCTCTCTTTGGCTTAACCACAGCAGGCTTAGTATCAGTTGGTTTTGATGATTCCTCAGCAGTTATATTGCCAGTCTCTGATAGCTGCTTTTTATCACCATCATTTGTCTCTGGGGATAACTCAGATGCTACTAGACTCTCATTGTCTTTAACAACCTTTGATTGTACACTCATCTCAGATCCAAGCTTGTGATCTTTCTTTGAATTGACATCAGATAGCTTTTCAGCTTCAACAGTCACTGGTTCTCGTACTTCTTTGTCACAAGATATCAATTGCTCAGAACTTTTCGCCTGCTTGTCGAGAGAAGTCAGTTCTGGCTTCTGTTTAGAAGAATCCGGTGTCTGCTCGTTGCCAGAAGTCAGTTCTTGACTCTGTTTAGAAGAATCTGGTCCATCTGGAGACTTGACACTGTCAACTGGAGCAGCACCATTGCTAATGGCAGTTGTGGGAGTACTGCTTGGACTAGTACCTTCTTGGCCTAGGCAATTGACATTTTGGTCCACCTTCGAAGTTTCCTGAAAAATAAGAAAATATAAACTTGTGGTATCTACCTCACTCTATAGAACATTAGATGCTGAACATCTGTAGATGTATACCTGTGGTGACTCGTCAGAAACAGACTTTTCAGAAAGTTTACCTTCAGCTGCCTGCATAATAATAATTTAGACGAACTTAGCACACAATTGAAACATATGCATACCAGGAGGGGCGGGGGGGGGGGGGGGGGGGGGGGGGGGGGGGGGGGACTTTTGGTACTATCACATTGAAGAGATTATATGCATTAAAAATAATGGTGGATCGTGCTACTGATAGTACCAGAATCCAACATGACTCTACATACCATCATATCTGTGCACAATACATAACAAAAATGTTTCTTTGAAATTTTACATGTTATATTATGGTTAATATAGTTCCCTTTCCAGATAGCAGGGTTTAAAAATTCTGACCACGTCCCTTTTTGAAGAATGGCCTGAATTTTAAGTCAAGATACATTCAATACCACCCATAACTGAATAGATGTCTGTAATAACAGTATAGATCACATGTTCCTCTCCTACCAGTATCTCAATAACAGAAGAAATAACACCCTTTTTTGTCAAACTCTTACAAAAGCAGCCTTTCTCATTTGATTACGCATCTAAAAATAGATCAACTATGCCACAAAAAAGAACTAATACTTAGACCAACAAAATTCCAACATGTATTCATCAGTTCATAAACTCAATTTGTAATATACTGGTGATTTAACTAACCATGTCTTTTCCTATTGCATCAACATTGTTTTCTCCAGCATCCGAAGCATCTTGGAACAACATTGTAACAATGTCGCTGTATTCATCCAAGGGAGTGCCCTTAAGTAACTCATGAAGCACTGGCTTGAGCTTGTCCCTGCATAGGCCTAGTACCCTCTCTGCAAGTCCAAAAGATGCTGGGAGAGTTTCCTGTAAAGGACAGAAATTTTAGTAAAAGATGACAATAACTAGCTGTTAATGCAAACAACAGAGGGATGGGATTACTTGTGCTTCTTTTTTAAGGTTCTGAAGCAGGCACGACACCAGTTCAGCATGGACATCATCGCTCTCCTGAATTACAAACATCATTATAATTTCCATACAATGGGTGACTTGTTCTGGATGCCTGGTGCTGAAATATACAAAAAGGGAACGAATAAGATGAGAAATAAAAAATCCACACTAGATAAATAAGGATAGCATTTATGCACGACAGGAACATATATAGCACATGCATTCTATGACTACCATCACAACAATGAAATCCTTCTTTGGGCTTTAAAGATGTCACAATTACATCACTACCCCAGTCCGTTTGTCAGATCTCAAAAAACATGGCACCAAGTGTATGCAAAATTATGATTACAAATGAATGTGAAGGAAGTTTCTTACGAGGCAGTTTTGAAGAAATGACGGAACATGTCCAGTATCATATGGTCCAAGTCAAGATCCAACATCAGAACACAACAACGAACCCTTGCAACAGAATCAAGGATCGAAACCCTCCTTGAAAAGGAGGGGCTGTTCATATCATCCAAGTCACCAAAAGTCTCCACAATTCTCTTAAACACGACCTGCAACAAGGCAAATAGCAATGGTCAGTACATATAGACACCATCGTTCCATACCAAGAAGGGCAACAAATCTCACCTTCATAACATCATCATCATAGGGGGCACCCTCTTGCGCGGTAATCCTGGTAACTTCAGTTAAGCAAGAGGTGAGAGCAACCTTCACGTTGGGATCAGGGTGCTCCAGTAGCTCATTTGTAATCAAAACAGCCATAGTGGGGCGAAGAGCATTGTACATGCTCTCGGGCGGAGATTGATTCACCCTGGACAACCAGAATACGGCTTCCTGCACAAACGAACAAGCAATTCCAACTCTAATAAGAAAAGGGCAAACCTTGTATATAGTCCTGAGCTAAATGAGCTACCAACTAGATAGGCCATACATCACACATCATAAACCAAAAAAAAACACTAAACCATTGCAATGCAAGCAATATGTCCACGCAAACTACTCAGGATCACATGGCCACATCAACCAACAAAGCAGCTTTTTTCCTTCCATCCTAGTCTAGATGAATGACCAGCTAGGGCATACTTCACATTATAAAGAATATATCCAAATAAAACCTAAATAATTACAAGGCCAGCTCTATCTTCGTTTGACTGTTCCAGCCTACTCAAAACGAACAGATTAATCAATCAACAGAGAACCATTTTCTCCCATCCTAAGCTGGATGAGCCACCGGCTAATGCAGGTTTCATAAAAAAAAATCCCCAAAACGATAAACAATTGCAAGGCAAGCTACATCTCGACACGCCTGAATGACGAAAACAACGCGAACAGAGTACGATAGCTAGGCAAAACGATAAACAATTGCAAGGCAAGTTACATCTCGACACAATGGGAACAGAGCACGATAGCTAGGGCGAAATCGAAGGGTTCGCTGGGGCCGCGCTCACCTCGAGTAACCGGAGCAGCTCGTCGTGGTCCTCCGGGATAGCGCCAAAGCGCTGGCCTATGTCGCGCATCCGGAGCTCGGCCTCAGCCTGCACTTCCTCCGGCGTCATCACACGGGCTGCAGGCGGTGCGTCCTCCGCCATCGTCGGTGCGCGGGGCCGAGACCTAACGGGGAGAGGGGTTTAGGGTTTCGGCGAGTGGGGCTGGCGGCGATGGGAAGACTAGCGGGGGCCGGGGGTAGGGTTTTATAGCCGATGAGACGCCGGTGGTGGCGGCGGCGGCGGTGAGGAGGAGGCGTTCGCACTCGGCCTCTCCCACCTTCCATTTTTTTCGCGATTCGCCGCCGGCCGAACATCTGGGCTGGCTCCGCTGAGGTTGAGCAGGGGATGAGCTGTTGAGGCCCGTTCAACCAGTTTTTACCAAAAATACCGGCTGCAAAGACTGCGACGAGGAGACCGGCTGCAAAGAAAAATGTCTGGCATCGTTTGAAAATATAAGTGTGAATGTTTAAATTGCAGGGTTTCGAGGTTTTGTGTAAGGCTTTTGACATTTTTTTTTGTTTACTTTTATTGTGAATGCTCATTTTGAATAAATTGTTTTTTAAATGTTTTAATTAATATCACGAAGTGTTGGGGTTAGATGCTATTTGATCCTTAGAGTTAATAATTGTAGCTACTAAAAATCATATGTGATCTCGTTAGATCTCTATAGTTAATAGTCAAATTAGTATCTTACGTGATATACAAATAACATGTGGCCCGGTTTGGATCCGTAGCTAATAGTCTAGCTAGTGTCTTCCCTACCACCCAGATTAACTCTATCCCATTTAAATCTCTAGCTATTAGTCTAGCTAGTATCTTACCAACCACCTAGATTACCTGCCACATTTGGATCCACAGCTAATATCTTACCTACCACCCAGATTACATGTGGTCCTGTTTAGATCCTTAGCTAATAGTCTACCAGCTAACAATTAGCTATTAGCTAAGAGATCCAGAGAGAGCCTTAAATGAGAGTTTATCTACCACCCAGATTACATGTGGTCCTATTTAGATCCTTAGCTAATAGTCGAGCTAGGGTCATACCTACCACCTAGCTCACAATTAGCTGGTTCCTTCAGCTAACAATTAGCTATTAGCTAAGAGATCCAGAGAGCCTTAAATGAGAGCTTACCTGCCATCTAGATTAGATCCTTAGCTAATAGTCTAGCTAGTATTGTACCTACCACCCAGCTCACAACTAGCTGGTTCCTCTAGCTAACAATTAGCTATTAGCTAAGAGATCCAGACAGAGCCTTAAATGAGAGCTTTTTAGCCACATTTGCATATTTTTTATATTAGTAATAAAATATTTTTAGATGTGTATTCAATGAATGATTATAAGAAAAATGGTCTATTTTGTAATACTAAGATGTTGGCCCTGTTCACCCGGCTTATAATCCGTCTTTTTCAGCTTGTTTTTTCAGTCGAAACAGTATTTTTCTCTCACAACAAATCAACCAACAGTATTTTTCAGCCGGCTTATCAGCACAACCGAACGGGCCATTAAATGGCTCTACCTAACCATATATTTAGTTTTAAGTTTTTTTGACACGCGAGATAAAGTGGATCCCATTTTGAAGGTTGTTTAGTTTAGGGGCAACTAGGGAGAAGGATGCAATAAAAGATTTTTAGATGTGTATTCCGTGAATGATTATAAGGAAAAATGATTGTGATATATAATGTCCATGGTTTATGTTCAATATATTTTGTAGTACTATCTAAAACATTGAATGGCTCTAACTAGCCATATGTTTAGATTTTAGTTTTTTTGGGGACAAGGGAGTTGGGATAGGTTGATCCCATTTTGAAGATTGTTTCTAGGGAAGAGGATGTCCGGCCCTAGGGGGAGCCCCCCCCCCAACACACATCAAGCGGACGGGCTCGTCCCTTGTGGGCACCATAGCTCCTCCATCCATGCCAAGTACAGGGATAGGGTGCGGGTTGGCATGGAGGCATTGAGGGGCTTCAGGCAAGCACAGGTGCCGAAGTGGGGAGTGCCCCAATGACAAGTATGTGGCTTGCAGCATGGGAGTTACGTTCTCGAAGTAAGCGATGCAGTGGACATGCAAGGGTAGCGTGGAGGGGTGCTAATGGGGGTAGTTCTGCTAAGAACTAAGCTCAAGCAGGTGGCTTTGCAGAGGTATCTTCGACGGGTGGGGTGGGAAGGCGTGTCGGAAGGCGGCAACAGTGTATAGAGGATTTGGAAGGAAGAAAATATGTGGATGAGAGATTGTGGAGTGGACCCCATGTTTCACGGTGACTAGCAATATGGAAATTGTGTTCATCCCAATCCTCTCTATCAGTCCAACCAAAGAAAAAAATAAGAATGGACTATCCTTTTCAACCAAACGCATAATGGGACCATCACATCCCACAGTCACGGATGAGACTACCCCATCCCCCAATACATCCCAAAACAAACACGTGTCACAATAATAACTATGTTGGGTGTGCCAAGGCTCTAGCATTAGCTATAAACATCAAATTTTCTTTGTTGGACTCTTAATTCCAGCTCACGAAAGATTTATGAGATTTTTTTTAACATAAATGTTGCAAAGACCCTATATGTCACAACTTCATATTTGTTTCACAACTCTAGAAAAATCTCTAACATGTCCTTTATAGTTCAAACCTGAGCCACCAACTTCTTTCTCCTTGCCCTATTTGGAACATTTTTTGTATCCTATGTGAGTGCTGAGATGGACATAATGATTCCACACATATAATTGCTCGCTAAGTCTAAACAAAGCAAAGCACCAAAGATTATTCCACAACAACAATAGAGATTTTGAAATAAAGCACACAAGAAAAATATACTAAGATATGTTGTGTTCCTAATAATGTCATTGTTCTCATTATCTTTGATGAAAACACTTTCCCTGTTTATGAAAACATCTCAGCTCATTTCATGAAAATATAAATAATAGTAAGAAAAATAAGCTAAGGTATGTTGTATTCCTAAACTCATTATATGAAACACATAAATACCTAATAACCATACCCTCCATTCCTCATCTATCTTAGAACTTCAAATGATGCATCGAAATCATCGATAATTACACTCACATTAAAAAAATAAATCATGATGGTATATTTGTTTGCTCTTTTTTATTTTACAGTGATGCCAACAGTCGATCGAGTAATATGTAGACATGAAAAAGGAGTAACATGATGACCAACAAAAATAAATTGCATACATGTTTTTTAACATAACTGACGTGGTATATGTAACTTTTTTTATATGTATGCATGAAATAAGTGCAGTGTGCCTTTGCACAACGATAACAATGTGAAACGTATAAAAATAACATGACTCACTGTTTTTAGCTTGATGAGTTGATGAAATGTTGTACTTCGTCTATTTCTTGAAAGGGGAACAAGAAATAACCTGAACCAAAATGAATCCAAATGTATCAACTTCTCTAAAGGTCATGTCATAACATTGTGGAAGTATTTTGTAGATTGCTTACAACTCTTACTAGCTACCACTTTTTACACCCCCTCTCTAAAAGGCTAGTATCCATTATAATCTCTCTTGCATTGCGATATATATTACTTTAAATCTTAGTGATTTTTTTACAATGCTAACAAAAGAGCTCTCTTTTCATAAGAGCTCCCTTTTCATATGGGGAAACCAACATAAAGGAAAAAATACAATCACAATATTATGTGAATTGCTTGTGGTATAGTTACCTCGGGGCATATAGGGGCTATTTGGTTACGGACACAGCCTGCCATGCTTCATGTGCGGTGATGTCGTGGCTGTGGTGTCGAAAACCAACGCCACAGACTGTGGTGAATTCCTACCCTCTTTTTGCATGGTTGTCTCAACTTTTTCAATAACCAAACACGAACCTTAATTTTGTCGTGCCATCGCTAGTTTGTTACATGGTAAACGGTGGCGGCGTAGAATCAAACAACATCATATATCTCATCATACCAAATAGGCAGGTAACATGGTTGAGCATCTTAGCCACCAAATAGGCAAGATCGATATAGTCCCATGGTTCACAAATCTCATGTGGCACCATCGAACCATTCATCCCTATTGCAAGGACCAAACATCAATATTTAGTTCTCCTTCGCTTGTTGTGTGCAATTCTCTATTAGAGCACACATCACTAATTAACCATTTCGAGTAGAAAGTAGACATAGAATGAAAGAAATCACTCACATATGGTGGACACAAAAGAAGAAGATGAAGACTTGCGGATGGTGGCGGACCGGTAGAGGTAGGGACGCTGTAGAAATCACTCACATATGGCGGAACAAAGGAGAAGATGAATACTTGCGGATGGCGGTGGACCGAAGGCGGTAGGGAAGGTGAAGAAATCACTCACATATGGCGGAACAAAGAAGAAGATGAAGACTTGCGGATGGCGGCGGACCAGCGGTGGTAGGGAAGGTGTTGTGTATGCCTATTATATATGGATGGGTAGGCAGCGATATATAGAGTAGGGTTGCAAAATGAGTAGGCTTCTAGGGTTAGATCGTAGCTTTGGGCCTGTTGATCCGGCCCAGATAATCTTTTAATCTTTGGCCCAAGCCTCACCCACTTACTCTATACCTTTCCATATTGAACTCCCAAACTTTTTAGCTTGCATCTTTCACTGCCCATCCAATTTGAACCTAGCCACTTTCTTTTTTTTGACTCCTCATGGCATAATGAGCGAATCTGTGCTCATGTGTACTCCCAAACACTTTTTTTGTTTGAATACCCCAAGTAAATAAGATGGGGGTTTGTTATACTATGCGGCCTAGAAAAATAAAGCTTTAAAATAGCACACACTCACCCTTAATATGAATATTACTCCCTCGGTCCTGTAATGTAATCTAGTTTTATTATAAATAAAACCTCTATTTTAGACTAACACCGTAACATATAGAATACGAAACAAACGCACTATCAAGTCATATTCCAAGTTAGAATTAATGATATTTTATAAATTGAATTAATCCTGACATAGGGTACAAAAGTGGTTGCATTTGTGCTGCCTGTATCTATTTTTGTTGTATGAAACATTAATTATTAAAATACTTAGTTAGGTTACAAATATGTTTAATTCTATTTCAAAAGTGAATTATTAAAATTTTATTTAAAAACTTCAAAACCTATTTCAAAAAATTTGGTTGTCAATTTTAAAATGCAAATGACTATAAATGAGTTTTAAAACTTATTTGGTTCAAAAAGGTGAATTTAAACATTAAAACAAGTTTACAAAAAATTAAAAATAGAATTTGCTACATTGTGTTTTGGGTCGAAACCCTTTGGTCCTAATCCACAAAACCTTATTCTTTTCTTCTTCTTTTTCCTTTTGATTCAACCCTAGCCCACCAAATATTCTTGTCTGGCCATGGTTTGTGCTTCTCCCGCTAACGAATATTCTATCCAAGTCCTGCCATCATCTTCTTTCATAGTGATCTTGGTCAATGCATCTCTCCAGATTAATAGAGTTAGGCGAAGCCAGAGTACAATATGTATGTCGAATTCGTCGACCAACCTTAAAATCTTAGACATATCACAATACTCCAACTAGCCTCGAGCACTCCACTAGAGATTCTCTTTGCGATCTCCCATAGGTTGAGCACAATACCCCTCACAATCAACTCGATCAAAGCCGTTGAACAATCACCAAAAGGTGCTCAATGATCCACTACTACTCCAAGGCGTCTAGGTGGTGGTAACCACTAAGAGTAACCAGAAATCCATAGTCCATCGATGTTCTAGTACCACTAGATACAAACTCTCTAAGCAATGCACCAGATGTTTTCCAATTTCACTTTGACTAGTCTCTGAGCAAGGGAGTGAGTGGAAAGGGTGCACAAGCTCTCCAAGAGTGTGTGTATCAGTTACAATGGCCAAAGAGAGCCTCCAAGCCCAAATACACCCCATATATATAGGCTCCCACCAAATAGAGCCGTTGAGGCTAGCTGAAAACATTTTTTGCGAGGTCAATGGAAAAGTCTGATGACCAACAGAGAAACACCACCAGAGAAAATCTATGGACATCCAATGGTCAGGGCACTACTATACAACAAAAATTTCACAAGGTGTTTGGTTTGGGCGCTCCTAGGAGAGCGGGCTGGTTGCCCGCCTACGTTATTAGGTGGTCGGGCAGCCGGCCCAACGACCACCTCGGTTAAGGCTTAATAGAGGCAGGCATCATAACGCGCTTGCCTCAGTTAGTACCAATTAACTGAGGTAGTTGTCCTAACACAACCGCCTCCATTAATATATTAACCGAGGCGGTCGCCTATAAACAACCGTCTCAGTTAATCGATGTTAACTAAGGCGGGCGGTTAAGGTCGCCTGCCTTTGTTGATACAATAACAAAGGCGGTTGGTACAACACAACCGCCTAGTTTAATATATGATTAACTGAGGCAATTGCGCTTAAGTTGCCTGCCTTAGTTAATCCTAGGGCTATAAATGTAGTGCCCAGCCGCCCGCCACCTTCTTCCTCACAGCTTCTCCATTTTTGCGGGTTTTGAGCTCTAAAACCCCAAAAATTGAGCATTCCTTAGGGCGAGAAGTTTAGCCCTTGGATTTGTTGAAGGAGGGCACCGCAAGAGGTTGCTATACACTCTCCAATACTCATTCTTCTCTATTTTTCATCATTTGACATTTTTCTTCTAGATCTACATGGAGGAGAGAGAAAACAGATCTAGAGCTTGCTCGACTGCATTTTTTCATACGGCTCTGCTTATATGCCTTTTTGGCTATGTGTGCAAGGTTCAAGGTTATGGACAGGCAAGAATGGATGTACCGGACATCGAGGCTGGATTTTGTCTTACCTGGTTCAAGTGAGAAAGTTTGTTGCTGCTGCGAAAAAGCATCATCTGAGTCTAAAGCGGCCGCACATCATTTGTCCGTGTAATTATTGCCACAACAAGCTTGCCCAGGAAGATGACGTGGTGTAATCTCACTTGGTCCGGTTTGGTTTCGTCAAAGATTACATGGTCTAGAAGTTTCATGGCGAATTCGAAGCAGATACGAGTGCCAGTGCATTTGGAGGAAACTCGTCGACGTCAACGGCGGTAGTGACTGCACAACATGATGGAGGTCAACAACCCTCATCATCAATAGTAACAGCTGGTGGGCATGGTACTACTGCTAGGGACAATGCAAATCGTGATTATATCACGATGGATTATCTGCTCCAAGACATGGTCGCCAATGATGGTGGGGGTGGCGATGGGGATGGTGAGCCGACTGCTTTGACGTAGCCCAAGTACGTGGAGTTTTTTAGGGATGACTTGCTAACCGCCTCAACCACGATGATATTTTGTTTGGGAGCTTGAGGTGGCTGGAGAATTTCAGAGAGATGATGTAGGTGACAATTGATCCCCTCTATAAGGACTGTCCGAAGTAGTGGACGACGCTGCATTTTAACCTCTAGATGCTGATGCTAAAGGCTTGGCATGGCTGGTCCCACACTAGCTTCAACGAGCTATTACATATCCTTGCTTCCACATACCCAAAGGATAACAAGGTGCCCGCCAATACCTATCGGGTGAAGAAGCTAATCTGGCTAGTGGCGTTGAAGCTTAAAAAGTTCCACGCTTGCCCTAACCACTGTATCCTATATTGAGGCCAATATGATAACTTGGAGAGCTGCCCGCACTATGGCAGGAGTCAATACAAGTGGAATTCTAGTTATCGCGAGGATGCGAACAATGAGGGAGTCTCGAGTGGGCCGAGGAAGAAGACGACCAAGAAGAGTAGTGCGAAGCAGATCCTGTCTCATGAGGACAAGGAAGAAGAGGGTTACACATAGAGAAAAAATCATGCCATGTCGATGTGGTACCTTCCCGTGATCAATCACCTGTGTGCTATATTCGGGAACCCCGAGGTTGCCAAGCTGATGTCCTAGCATGCATCCGATGATCGAACGAAGGACGATGGCAAGCTATGACACCCCACCAATGGCCAGTAGTGTAAGTGTTTCAATGCCAAGTTCCTTGAGTTTGGCAAAGAGGCGAGGAGCATCAGGTTCACGCTGAGTGCCGATGGGATAAATCTGTTCGGTGACCTCAATAGCTCACATAACACTTGGCCTGTTATCCTCACCATGTACAACCTACCTCCCTAGCTATGACAGAAGCACAAGTATCTTATGTTGACCATGTTTATTTCTGGACCGAAAGAGCATGACAATGATATAGATGTGTTCCTAGAGCCGTTCACGGAGGACATGAAGAAACTATGGGAAGAAGGGGTCAAAATGATGGATGCCTCCCTAAATAAGGAGTTCACTCTAAAAACCATCATCTTTGTCACTATCATCGATTACCCTGATCCTTTTCCACTTTAGGGAAGATCAAAGGGAAGATCGGTTGTGTAGTTTGCATTGACGGTACCTGCTACACTTACCTTAATGCATCCAAGAAGATGGTGTACATGAGGCATAGGTGATTCCTCGTTAGAGGGCACAGGTACCGAATAGCTACGATGAATAAGTACTTCGACAACAAGAATGAGCCACAAATTGATGAGCCAAAAAAGATGAGGTACGAGGAAAAGGTGTTTTACATTGTGAAGGGCATAGAGGTTGAGTTCGGAAAGAAGAAGAAATAGAAAGATGGGACCATGACAAGGAAGAGAAAGTGGGATAAGATGGAGGAACCATCTGTTGCCGTTCCTTTCAAGTAGTCAAGTTTCTTTAAGTACCTGTCATACTAGAAGGAGCTAGATACGCCCTATGCCATCGACTACATGCACCTAGAGAAGAATGTCTTAGGAAGCACGATTGGCATCCTGCTAGACATCAAGACTAAGATGAAGGATGGTCTGAAGTCACGGATGGATCTTGTCAACCAGCGCATCAGGCCCGAAAATTCAGCTGACACCACCGTAGAATGGGAAAGTCCACCTTCTGGGCGTGAGCTAGAACCTAACGAAAGATGAGAAGAGGGCTGTGTGTGCTAGTGGCTTAGGGGTGTCAAGTTGTCGACTGGTTTCTCTTCCAACATCAAGAGCTTGGTCTCGATGAAAGACCTCAGACTGACCAACTACAACTCACATGACTACCACGTCACGCTGATGGTGTTCCCTCCAATTGTGATCAAGGCTATAGGTCCAAAGTATGTGAAGATGGTCATCACACATATGTCCTACTTCTTCAACCACATCACATAGAAGGTCATCGATGAAGCTGAGCTACCTGCCCTAAAAGAATTCATCACAGAGACTCTTTGCCAGCTAGAGATGTGGTTCCCACCATCTTTCTTCTATATTATGCACACCCGATGATGTACATGGTTGATTAAATATAGGAACTGGGGCCCATCTACAAACACCAGATGTGGATGTACGAGCGGTTCATGTCGACTCTGAACAGCTATGTGCTTAACCGTGCTTACCTGGAGGGCTCTATGATCGAGGCATACAAAACCGAGGAGGCCATTAACTGCTACACCAAATACATCTAGGATGAAAGGGCTACCCTCCCTCAGCATGAAGGCAGAACCTCAGGAATGGGGTGCATAGAGAGGAAAGTACTATGGAACATAGTCTCCGGGTATCCCGCAAGAAAGGGAGAAGATCTAGTCCGACTAGGATTGTTCACATATAATCCTAGTAACATTACTTTCCTATAATTCTACTAGAACTTTTACATTGTAACCGACTAGGAGACTTGCCTCTTAGACTATATAAAGGAGGGCAGGGCTCTCTAGATCGATATAGCCAAGATACATATGGATGTGTAACAATCAATCATACACAACACCACAATGCAAAGGCTCCCCTGGACTACGGTATTATGCTACATAGCAGTCTGGACCAGTATAAATCGCTCTCTTGTTTTTACCGTCCAGTTTAGCATACGCTGAAGCCCACCAATCATCGTTCTGGGTAACCCCCGTGATGAGTTGCCGATCCTCAAACACTGACAGCTGGCGTGCCAGGTAGGGGCTTTCGGCGCAATTGCGTTCGAGAGCTCGGTAGACCTCAAGATCAACGCCATTCGTGGCAACCTGATTTCCCATAGCGACGTCCTTTAATAGCCTGACGGGCTTGACATCACGGCGACGCCGACCTTCTAGCAGCCTGCGATGGGACTCTACGTCTCAAGCAACTAGCTTTGACTCATCTGGACTTAGTGGAGGGAAGGACGGGGAAGAAAGCCTTTTGGAGCCTCCTCCCCCTGGCCGTCTCCGCCGCGAATGGGTGGGCGAGGTGCTGCGGTGGCGATGGCCGAGCCAGCAAGAGTGGGGCGACGTGCACTCGGTCCTGACCTATGCTACTAGGCTTAGGTCGCTTACGCTGGGATGCTTCTGGCAGGATATGGCTAGATGGGTTCGCCTGCCGGCCCTAGATATATAAGGGCATTCATTAGTAAATGGATCTTGTTGCATCTCATGTTAAAGTTCTCGGCATAGGATTCCTGGAAGTGCTGGACTATTAGGAGCGCGTGGCGAATGGTGAGCTCATCTTTAGTGAGAATACTTTCATTAGGGATAATCGTGAAGAGCCTTGCCTTGAAAGGTTCCATGACCTGCTGAGGCAGCACCTTCTTTGTCTTCTTCTGCTTTCCATCTAGCTGTAGCAGTAGCGCCTCCTCCTCCCATCCTCCGGCATCAGAAACTTGAAGAAGGGGATCCTCGCCACTGACACCTGGTAGCCGTGACAAAGTCCTTCTTTAGCTTCAGGATCTTGCCTTCCTCCTACGTGCACGCCTCATCCAGCTTCAGGATCTTAGCTTCATCCGAGTCCAAGTCCGACGTGCTCAGCTGGTTCTTATTCCTCTTGAGGACAGGAACAGAATCGCCGATCGACAACGACTCGGACGCGCGCCGCCGCCTTCCTCTTCTAGTATCGATGATGGGACCCATCGCCTGCGATCGATGGATCAATCGATCTCCCTCTCAAAAAATATGATCAAGATTAATTGTGAGGGGGACGTGACATGGAAGATGGGAAGGGAAGGAGAGCCGCAGATATACAGCCTCGACAATCTTAGGAGCTTTCAGAGGCGGAGGCCCACACCCGTATTCGTATCAAGGCCAACGCGCGATGCGACATCCAATTTCCTCCACCTCCATCCAAGCTTCCATAATTATTCATGACCGCTCGTCTCTGTCTATTAATCTGTTTCAAGAGGATGGAAGTCGGAAGGGGTTAGGGCATGATCCATGGCGGCTGCTATGATAGGGGATGACGGTGACCTCAAGACCAAGGAGGAGACGACCGTGTCGGAGTCTGAGAACGGTGACATCCTAACGAAGACCAACGTGGCGATGGTTGATTTGGCTGGCGGTTTGTTGGCATCCAACAAGCCCACAGCGGAGGCCCACGGGACAAAGAGGAAGGAGGCCACCAGCGTATCGTCGGAGGCTGGTTACCTCCATGACCGTGACACAAAGAGGAAGGAGGCCAGCACATCGGAGGATGACACTGCCACCCTCAAGAAGAAGAAGGAGGGTGATAGCTTGTTCAAGGAGGGTGAGATGCTGAAGCTGAGGGAGGAGTTCTAGGAGGCAGAGCTTCTATGGAAGGAGGGCCTTGTCCCGGGGGCATTGAATTGCTGGTTGGAGAGGAAGACCACGCAAGTGCCCACGGTTGACAAGAAGAAGAAGAAGAGGGTGGTCAGGGCAATTATGCCAGATGCTTACATCGATTACATTATAGAAAATCCTGACATGATGAGAGAACTCTCTGACGAGGAGATGGCCAAGTGTCCCGACGAATACCGCCAAATGTATGCCATTAACAAGGTCATCAATGCTAAGAACCTTGCATATCAGCAAGCCCTCATCGATCAGTACCGAGCTTTTGGCTTTGCATATGACGAAAAGGAGGTCACAGACAATGAGGAGGAGGCCATGATGAAGAACTAGACAGGAAGCAAAGGGGTGGTCCAATAATTTACAAGCAGCATGTGTTTAATTTGTCCAAGATCAAGCTATCCTAACTCCCTATAAGTAGTAGTAGTAGTATCTTGTCTTTGTGTGATCCGTCTATCCTAAGTGTTTGGTGTCTACTCATTACTATAGTGTGTAAGGTGTTGTTTAGTTATATAAATGTAATGTGCCGCGGGAATGGAATGGAAATCGATGATTTCGTATCTTGTTTGGTTCCCCTTGATAACTGCATGGCTGGGAGTGCCACTTGCTGCCGGTCAAAATCGGGCGTAATCGGTCATCTAAAGGGCAAGATCGGTTACACTGCTATCGGGTCCCCTTGATGATGAAGCAAACAAAATTATCGTGATCAGTTCCCGCTGTGATCGATTCCGGTTATTAAATGCGCGAACCAAACAGCTCCTAAGCTTAATCATCATCTTGGTGTTGTTGTCTTGGACCTTATTTGTTACTATTGTTTCCTATATAGTATGGGTATGCATGGTCCTGATGTTATTATCGCGCCTCGTTATTTGTATGGTCATCCACTGTTCCATCACCAAAGCAGTACATCACGCTATTCTAGTGTTTGGTGCATGGATCTTTACTAGCTAGTTTTGTTGATTATACTCTACCCCATTAATACTTGGTTACAAAAAGTGTGCAAGCTCATACATGATCCAAACCCCAGTCAATTGGAAGTCCATTAATATGCTGTGAGGTGTGAAGGGGAAAAACATGCATAGTAAGTATCGAATGTGCTTTCAAGTCAATTCTGTTAAGTTCTTAAAAACATGACGATGAGCTACAAGTGGAGGAGGAAGAGTTGCCTCCGCCTCCTCCACGTAGGCAGGCACAAGTGGTGTGTGTGTCATCAACGGCCTTGTTCATCGCTCTCCACCTCGTGGGGTCTGTGGTCTTTCCATCCCCTGTCGCCGCTGCAATATAATAGCCCTATATATGTGCGTGTACATGGGCAGCTTCTTCGACATGATGCACTGCATCCACTGCACATGCCGCTCCAGGTTCATGCCCTTAGGGACTAGTTCATTGTTGGCATAAACAGCAACAACGGAGATCAAGGTTATAGTTGGCCAAATGGGCCTAGCCCGATGGGCTAGCGTGGGCCTAGTCCAAAAAAGCATGACACAGGCCTGGCCCAGGATGTCCATATGCCAAGGCCGCGACTCTAGCGCATAGGGTTTGGCACGGGCACAACACAGATTTTGGACCGGCATGGACGTGGCTTGATTTGGATGGCCTCAGGGAATTCAAGACCATTATAGATATACATAAGAGACTATATAAACGTCTTCAAATCCAAGCTCTCAAACACTAACTCCTTATACAGCCATCTTCTCCCACACTCCCGGCTCCCATGCAATGCGTACTCCTAGGTTCCGCTTGACGGCCTCGGTGCAAGGGAGAAGTGGTGCAGCGTGTGGGGTTGGTGGTATAGCGTGCTCGGCGTGAGGGAGTAGCATCCTGGGAATGTAGTAGCATGACGATCTTGCACGCGAGGTGCGGCTACGGCAATGGCGTGACATGGACTGGGGCCAACTCAGGCCCAGTGGGCTGTCATGGGCATGACTAAGTGTTGTAGGGCCCTGCCTGAGCCAAGAGTTGGCACGATGGCCTGACGCGACACGGCAAGACTAGGGCATTGTGCCAATTAGTGCCATGTCATATTGTGTTAGGATCGGGCTGCCAGTTTGGCCATCTATAATTAAGGCTAGCAAGGGACCACCATTCGTATAGTCAAATTGCTCCACGAGAGGCCCCGCCCTATCCTTTTGTTTTACTTTACTTGTATTAATTCTTTTTTTCATCTCTTATCGGTCAGTGTAATTATAACATATAATTGCTTAGCACAGGCAACAAGAGTAACATTGTTTTTATTTTCTACGGTATTTTGCCAGTTAATTTCACGAGATTGATTTTCGTGCTGTATTTAAAACTCGAACATGTTTGTGCCTTAAAATGGAACATATAACTTGTTGTGTGCTCACCTGAACGACTTGTGTCTCAGAGATTTATTCAATAATTACATCATGCATTTGAATTCATCTTAAAATCAAAATTTATATTGTGTCGGGACATGTGCTAAACAATTGTACAACGACCACTATAACATGAAGAGCTTTGTCACTACTGCAGTGAAGCTTTTTAGAGACTTTCTAGAAGAACAAAAAATAGGTGCTTTTCAAGATTCAAACTCGTAACCTTCAGCTCACACAACATCTCTCTTCAGCTGCACTACACGCTCATTTTGAGTATATATAATATGCTGTTTTTACCAACATTTTGTATATTTTGGCTACTCAACTGACTCAAATGAAAAAGTTTCAATGACAGTTTTAAATTGTATCAGGCACTATACTTTTGGTGTAGGATGTGTCTCCATCCAAGACAATTTCAAAATTTCAAATAGAAAACTCAAAAATGTGAATTTAAATTAAATATTTGAGACTCTAAACAACTTTAAATCTAAAACTTATAACCTACAAAGTGTAGATTGGGTTGGCCACTACAACTTTAGTATTAACCATGTGAATATTTGAGGTCATTAGAAAAATTCTAAAATTAGAATTTCAAAATGTAAGAACTTAAAATACATATTTGGAACTCTAAAGAACTTAAATAAAAAACTTTTCAACTACAAAGTTGTAAATTATATTGAGAACTACAACTTTGATATATAACATGTCAACATACGAATTTTTTTTTAAAAAAATAAAACTTAAATTTCAAAATCTATGAACCTAAAACAATATTTTGGGACTAAAAGTTTGAAAGACGTAAATCGCATCGAGCGCTATAATTTTGACCATATAAGTTTGTCTTCACCTGATTTCATATGAAAAAGTTATGAATTATTTTTTATACAACGTTTTTAGAGGCAGGCCTCCTAACATGCCCACCTCTGTAATCAATTTCTATAGGCAGACCCTTAGAATGTCTATCTCTGTTAATAGTAAATTTTAAAGGTAGGCATATTTTGTGAATTGGACGTTAGCTTCTGTAAATCGATGATTAATAGAGGCAGCCTTAAGTAGATGATTAACAGAGGCGGGTGTTTACCTAGAAGGCGCCTGACCATTTATAGAGGCAGCCTCTAGATATGCCCACCTCTGGAGAGGTTATCTGCTTAAATACATTTTGTAGTAGTGTATGCTAGAGGGATTGTATCACCCTTCTCTTGGTGACAGCCAGTTCCCAGCATCTAGCATCATCCTTGATTATTGAAATCAGCTCGCTTGGTGGTTGTATGTTGTTGTTGAAAAAGTCATGCATTTATTTCCTTTTATTTTATTTATAGCTCCTAGAAACGTAACAGAAAGATTGATCTAAGTTCTTGAAGTGGTGAATTTAGCATGGAACCCACCTAAGTTGCGACCACAATTCCTCTAAAGCGTTGAAGTGTTCCAGGTAGGTTCTTTAGCAACCAAACAAGTTCCATCTGCTTGCCATGAGCCTTATGAACGGTCTTTTCTCGAGTTTGTTATGTGCGTCTATGAGGTGCGTCATTTGCCCCCCCCCCCCCCCCCGGAGTGCCGACACAAATGTGCTTTTCCACATGGGATGGTTGCTCCTTGTGAGCGTCAACTTATTCAAGATCGGATAGGGAGGGGAGCAACAACAGATGTGCCAACAACTGTGCCTGGCAGTTGCAGCAACGGGCCTTGTTTGTGACGTGCTGCATGCAGCAAACTCCCCCCACGTATGGGTACGTCCTGAGCCAATACGCGCACCCGTATCCGTATCACACTCGTGCCGCCGCCTTCCTCTTCTGGTACCCCATCGCCCGCGATCGATGGATGGATCGATCAATCTCCCTCTCGAAAAAGACGATTCAGCTGGATTATATTAACTGCAAGGAGGGCACATGACATGGAGATGGGAAGGAAAGGAGAGCCACAGCCGTGGCAGATATACAGCCCTGCCGGCAATCCAATCCTAGAGCTTTCGAAGGCCCGCACGCACCCGTATCCGTATCGCTATCGCACCCGTATCCAATTCAATTTCCTCCGCCTCCTCGCCTTCCTTAATTATTCACGACCCTCTGTCTATTAATCTGTTTCGACTGCAGGACGGGGGGTTAGGGCCAAGATGAAGAGGGAGGCCACCAGCCCATTGGAGGACGACGCTACCACCCTCAAGAAGAAGAAGGAGGGTGATACTGATAGCTTGTTCAAGGAGGGTGAGATGCTGAAGCTGAGGGAGGAGTTATGGGAGGCAGAGCATCTGTGGAGGGAGAAGCTTGTCCCAGGGCGTTGGATCGCTGGTTGAAGAGGAAGAAGACCACGCAGGTGCCCGCGGTTCACAAGAAGAAGGAGGAGGTGATCAGGGTAATTTTCTCTGATGGTTACATTGATTACATGATCGCAAATCCCGGCAAGATGAGAGAACTCTCTGACGAGGAGATGGCCAACTGTCCTATGCGTTTCCACCAAACGTATGTCATTACCAAGGTCATCAATGCTAAGAACCGCCCATATCAGCAAGCCCTCATCGATTAGTACTGAGCTTTTGGCTTTGCCTATGACGAAAAGGAGGTTGCACACGATGAGGAGGAGACCGTGGTGAACTAGGCAGGAAGCAAAGGGGTGGTTCAATAATAATTTGCATGCATCCTGTGTTTATTAATTTTGTCGAGTTTACAATACTACATGGATTGATGTGATACTACCAATAAATTTGATCCTCTCCAGAAATTAATGATTGCAAGAGAGGCTTTTCCTCACTCTTTCTTCATGGAGATTTTCATGATCTCGGCACATTGTATTTGGGTGGAACGCAATGCTCTTATCTTCGAAGGAAAGGCTCCTAGTTTGAGCTCCTGGAAAGCTTCTTTCAGACATGAAGTTTCTAGTCATCTGTACAGAATCAAGTCCTCCCTGCATGCTTCAGTTCGTGCTTGGCTTCAGAGCCTGTAATCTTTGTTTTGCTTTTGCTTCTTTGGAAGCTTAATTTTGTAGGTTTTCCTCTTTCTATATGTTAGTTAGTTTGTTAGTTAGTTAGTTAGGTTTTTTAGCTTTCTTTTTCTTTTTCTCTCTTGTTTTCTTCTTCTTTCTTTGTGTGTGTTGGTGGTGTGGTCACCTCCTGGGTGGCCCTTTCTATGTTTTTGTTCTTGTTTTAGTTATGCAGTTCTTTGGGTGCCGAGGGGGATTCCCCCCCCCCCCCCCCCCCCCCCCCCCCCCCGTTCAAAAAATAAATAAATTTGGATGAAGTAATTCACAAATTGAACTTTTGTTGTCTAACAAACCATCATAATGTTTGATTCCATTACTGTGTTTTTTTTGTTAGAAATCAAAGTTATAAGCAACAATATGTTCTGCTTGCAGAACCTGATTATAGCCGTACTTTGTATGAGCACTAGGAATTAGCTACTGGTCCATATATTTGGAAGAAAGAATGACGGGCAATTGCAGGAGTTGCAATTGTGTCCATCTCCGCAGCAAGCCAGCAATTCATTCGTGTGTCATCAGCAGCTTTGTTCATCCCTGTCCACCTCGTGGGGGTCCATGGCCGCTCCATCCCCAGCCGCCGCGGCAATAGCCCTATGCGCATGTACATGGGCAGCTTCTTTGACATGATGCACTGCAGCCACTGCACATGCTTCTCCAGGTTCACGCCCTTGGGGATGAGTTCATTGTTGGTGTAATCAGCAACAACGGAGATCAAGGCCAGCAAGGGACCGCCAGTCTTATTGCTCCACGATGCCCTGCCCTAACGATCCTTTTGTTTCACATCACTACTATCAATTCTTTTTTTCCCATCTCTTATCTGATTCTCTGTCTAATTATAGCATAGGATTGCTTAGCACAGGCTACTAGAGTAACATTCTTTTTCTTTTTCTACAGTTTTTTCCTAGTTAATTTTCACGATGTTGATTTTCGTGCTGTATTTGAAACTCAATGGTTATTGTTGGTCCCTGGTTGCCACTAACATGTTTGAAAGTTTCCCCCCTTGTCGTGCTTGTCTTCTATCCAAAAACAGGATCACAGATCGAACTTTGCTGCCAGAAATCCAGGTCTACTGTTTCAGAAATATCTACTAGATTTGCTAAAAATTCTTGGGCCACTTAGCTTCTGCAATCTGCACAAAATTGGAACAATTCAGAGGGTTTTATGTGCTCTTCTGCTAGCTAGTATATTTGTTCATCCATACATTCAGTTAAGTGTATGTACTAGTGTTGATGATAACTCTTTAATAAAGTAGTTGGGTTACTTGGTTTTCACACTTTCTGCACATCCAAATATTCCTTAAATGATGAGTTCTAATTTTATCTCCACTTTGTGTTGTTCCTTTCCATATGACCTGGTATTATTCGGTAATGCCGGGGTCAGGGTGTCCACCAGATGCTGTCTTCCCAGGCTTTCGCGCTGCTAGCTCAATAGGCCTGCTTGCTCTCTAGTCTTCCTCCTCTGTCTCTCGAAATATCTCCCCACTTCATGCTCGCTCATCGCGTCCTTCACCATGCCATGTGGCCTTCCGCCCACGCCACTCTGCCTCGCCATCGCGGCCATCCCAGCACCCACCCCCATCCTGCGCCACCCCACGTCGCCCCACTCCGCCTCGCTACCACGGCCATCCCTTGCCACACGCCCTATCCTGTGCCGCGCCACCCTCCGCGCTCTACTAGTACAGAAAAGATTTTTAGAAACGCCTCCCTTTTCTATCAGAGGCAGTTAAACTAGCATGCCGCCTCTAATGCCGTCGAGGAACACTGTAGCTCCATGACCATCGCTGAAAATCCATTTTTAGAGGCGGTTCCATTAAAAAAATCTGCCCCTAAAATGGATAGGTGGTTCCGTTAAGAGAACCACCTCTAAAAATACTATTTTTAAGGAAGGTTGCTTATGTCAACACCTCTAAAAATCGATTTTCAGAGGTGGTTGTCTTAAGAGAACCGCCTATGAAAATCACTCATTTTCAGAGACGGTTGACATAAGCAACCGTCCTTGAAAATAGTTGTAGCACAAATAAATCGATTTTTAGAGGTGGTTGACTAAGTCAACCATCCTTAAAAATAGTTGTAGCACAAATAAATTTATATTTTAAATGAAGTCGAATGAAGACAAAATTTATATCAAAATTGTAAAGCTCAACGATATTTAAAACTTTGTAGTTGATAAATTTTTTGTTTGAGATCATTTAGGGTTTCAAATATATAAATTAAGTCACAGATTTTTCATTTCAAAATTTTGAATTTCTCAAATGACCTTGGATGGAGAAATATCCTATATGAAAGTTGTCGTGCTCGAAGAAATCTAAAACTTTATAGTTGAGAATTTTCTAATTTAAGGTCGTTTAATAGCCCAAATATTGATTACAAGATCCATACATATTAGTATAAATGGATAGCATTGTATATCTTGACTGTGTGGCACAGTGATAGGGGACGGAGTGCAAAGAGGTTGAAAGTTTCAATCTTAACTGCTGCACCATATCGAATGGTGGCAAAAATTAAATTTTACAAGTGGTTGATTGTCCCTCTAGGCCTCTAGCCACAATAAATATTTTTTCTTATTTTGATTAGACTCTAAATAATTTTTAAAAATTCTAAAAATTATTTTTAGTGATGGTTGACTTAAGTCAACCACCTCTGAAAATCAATTTTTAGGGACGGTTGTCTTAAGAGAACCATCTCTAAAAAATCGATTAAACCGCTTCTAAAAATCACTTATTTTTATGATCGGAGGCATTGTAACGGTTTTTTAAAACGGCTCTAAAAACCGATTTTAACCGCCTCTAAAAATCTTTTTTTTACTGGTGCTCGCCCGTCGCGGCCATCCATTGTTGCGCCCCCACTCCGCGCCTGCCCACCGCGGCCACGGCATGCAGCCTGCCACCACCACCTTGACGCCACCAGGAGAAGGTCGTCGACAGCCAGGACATCGTCTCCTGCGGTCGACCAAAGACACCACGGCAAGAAGAGGCGCATGTTGCAAATGTATGTTTTAAATGTTTGAGATGCTTCGGAGGTATGTTTCAAGTATTTCATATGGATGTTGCAAAAGTAGATCAAGATGTTGCACATGTTGCAATGGTTATACACGTATGTTGCAAGCATCTATTTCAAATGTTTTATCTGTTTTTTCACACGTATGTTGCAAGTGTGTTTATGTGGATATTGCATATGTTTCACACGTATGCTGCAAATGATCTATCTTGATATTGCGCACGTTTGCAATGATTTTCAAGTATTTTTATGTGTTTTTGCAAGTATTTCAGTTGTTTCGAATTTATGTTGCAAGTGTTGCATCTGGTTGTTGCAAAATTAAATCAGGTGTTGCTCATGTTGCAAATGAAACCCACCTGTCACAGCCTCCTGTTGCAGCTACAGGAGCACCGCCGAGCGGGCACAGATGTCTGGGCGGAGGAAGCGGAGGGGGCATGAGCAGTCCCCGCGTGAGGTCAGGTGACACGGGTGACGTCCGGGCAGCGTGGGCTACCACATGGACGCGCGCAAATGGAGTGCAGGCGTGCGGTCCGAACGTGGGCGTTCGTCCAGCTGCTGATATTTTCCGCGCAACTTAACTATGTTGTGACGTGGAACTAAATGAACATCGACTGTCTGATGCATGCATGCACCGCACCGCCGGGGCACACACGGTGTGCATGCAGCCGGAGCTTGGATTGATCGTCCGTCCACAGTTGAAATTAGACAGCTTGTATTGTACAGGCAGGGTAATATTCCAAGCAAGTAGTTATGCAAAAATGCAAACGAAACGGATAGCCGCCGCCGCCGCCGCCGCCGCATCCTCGCGATCGCGATCCACATCTAGAGCCCCGGCCCGTTATTTGTTTCGATAGGTAGGGCTCGATCGATCGCAGCTGCTGCGATATGGGAGGAGGTGACCGAAGCTGAAGAATGAGGCGACGGCGGACCGTGGGAGGAGAAGGGTGAGATCCTGAAGCTGAAGAATGAGGCGACGGCGGCCTTGCATCTCTGGTTCCGGACTCAGACTCCCGGCTGGAAGGCCAGGGAGGCCACGTAGGAGAAGGCCCAGGCGCTCGGGGCGGGGAAGAAGATGAAGGTGGTCAAGAGCAAGTTCCCAAAGGAGCTCATCGATCACATGGTTGCATGTCCCTTGACTCTCCTCGCAGACATATATGATGAGGAGAACTTTGCCCAGTGTACCCCAGACTTCCGCCAAGTCTATGCCACTGCAAAGTTTTTGGAAGCCAAGGATCGTGAGTACATACTGGGATGCCCTCAAAGCTCAGCGGGAAGAATTGGGCTATGCTGAGGATGAGAATGAGATTGAAGTGACGGATGACGAGGAGGAAGAGATGGTGGAGAACTAGCTTTGATTTCAATCTTTGCTAGGGGCTAGGGCACCAAGCAAAGGGGCTGCTGCATCTGTGGTTAATTAGTTATTATTATTTACAAGTGTACTTAAGATTTCCGATCTCAATCCTGTTTTGGACATGCACTGTTTTCTGTTTCTATTTGTAGGTTTGATTACTCAAATCACACTACTACGTACTGATGTCTGACATTCTCTGACCTATATATATTGGAATGTGTTAGTTTTCTCTGTTCATGTTATTCGTTCGGCTTTACCATGCAATTCAGTAATGTTTTCCTCAACACCTATATTTTTTTGTTTTCAAAATGATGAAGTGCAGCAACAATGGGTTGAATATTGGTTGGTACAAAAAATAATTATTTGTTTTATTTGGTATCCATGTCTTGACGTAGTTTTTCTTACAATGACATGATTAATGTAAAGTTGATGAGTTTTATGGTAAGATTTTTAAATGAGACTAAGTTTGCATCAACAATGTGTTCAATATAAATAGTTTTCAACTGATTTCTTTAAATTTTATTGATTGTAATTGTAAAGTGCATATTATTTAATTGTTATATAGGTGTTATATTGGGGTCTGCACCGAGGTTCTGTGTAACCAGACTGCATGCATTTTTTCCCTCGGCTTCTCCCCGGCCCATCGCTGCGGTTGACCGCTTGCTCCGGGTTGCGGGCTAGCACGGCCTGTAAGAGCATGTTGTGCTTATCGGGCCAGCCCTATACGAAAAAGGACATGGGCATGCTGGGGCCAGCCCAGGGAGAAGAGGAAAGAAGCCGTCGCGTCAGAGGCCGCTGATGACCACGAAGGAGGCGAAGGCGGCGTGGGATCACTGGTTCCTGACTCGCAGGAAGTTGAGGAAGGCCCCTCAGGAGGCGACGCAGGAGAAGGCCCAGGCACCCGGGGCGGGGAAGAAGATGGTCAAGATCGTGAGTAAGGCCCAGGCACCTAGAGCGGCGCGCCTGCCTGTGCCGCTGGCCGGGGGGCGGCCTGCCCGCCGGCGCCAGCCACTGGCGCCCACCGCCTGCCTCGCCTGGCCACTGCAGGCCTGCAACGCCCGCAAGGCCGCACCCCAGGAGGCTGGAGCCACGCCGCCCGCCGCCGCCGTCTGCGCAGGGAGTGGGGGTGAAGCCGCCGCCAAGTGGTTGGGTGTCGGGGACGGGAGAGTCATGACGCAGGGAAGGGCTAGGGGTTACGGTGGAATGGTTGGATATAGATGGATAGGGTTTCTTTCATCTATCGCCTACAGGGCCTTGGGCTACTTTGGGCCCAAAACATCTCAGCCCTTCCTATTCTTTACATACGTTCATACGTGAAATATTAAGGTGGGGCTTCGGGGGGGGGGGGGGGGGGGGGGGGGGGGGGGGGCTCCACGTGCCTGGGAGCCGTAGGGGGGGCTCGAGCCCCCCTTGCCCGGCCGTTGGCTCTGTCCCTATTCTTGGGTGACACGGTGAGATCTACTGACCCAAAAGTAATGGACTAAGTACAATAGATTTCCCTAGCTGTACATATTATGCAACATCCGAATAAAACACTTGTAACATATGCGTGAAACATATGCAACATCAGATAAAACACGTGCAACGTACTTCTGGAATAGTTGAAACATTTGGAACAATACACTTGCAACAATCATCTGAAACACTTGCAACATATGCAACATGTGTGATCTACTTTTGCAACATCCGTATGAAGCGCTTGCAACATATCTCTAAAACAATTAAAACATACGCTTGCAACATGCGCTTTCAGCACATCACAACATCTCCTTACCGCTCGGGAGAATGGAGGCTCGTTAGCGTGTGGAGTTCACCGGAGGCAGCGGCCCAGTGGCGCTTGGAGGCGGCAACGACTGCACAACGCGGAAGGGAGACATCAGCTGCAAGCGGAAGGGAGCCATCGGCCTAGCGACGCGGCTGGGAGACAGCGGGCGCATGACTGGGAGAGGGCAACCGCACGCTGCCCTGGTAGGGCTGACAGCCGAGCGCCGAGCGCATCGTGCCTGGTAGGGCCAGCAGCCGAGTGCCGCATCTCGCGTCGCGCCTAGCAGGGCACTGCCCAAGTTCTGTGCTCGGAGGTAGCAGGCGAGCGAATTGAATAGGAGCAATAGGAACGAGTGGATAGGAATGAGTGGTTTTTTGAGAAACGGACGAGCAAAACGTTGTTGGGCTGGCATCACGGCCCACCAACGGAGTGTCAAAGCGGATAGACGACACCCGCTTTCCCAATGTTACCGTATACACAATACAAATATTTGCATGCACATGAAAGATGATGTACGTGAAGGATTTGCGCTGTAATCAAACATCGTTACTTCCGTACATCGTTATCTTAAAAAGAAGAAAAAAATCTTTGACTTGTTTCTTAATGAGCCAGAGTACAGAGCAGCATGCGACGGCGGGAAGTCTGCAGCCAGTGCTGGTTCTGAGCATTTCAGGGCCTGGAGAGCTAAACTAAAAATTAGGGCCACTTTAAAAATATATGATCAAAATGTTTTTTCAGCATGTGTATCTATGAAAATTTTACTATATTTAGCGTTCCAAAAAAACAATATTCATATAAAATAATTTCACATATTAAATTACTTTAGTTTCTCTAACGTTTCTTCATGCAAAGTGATCGTGAGTGGTTTTCTGGATGGAAAGAAGTACCTAAGTATTGATTGGTGATATAAATATATAATAGGGAGAAGGAAACGTACTTTTGGAGGGATAAATAAATGAAATTACGTAAGATTTGGTGTGGGTGCACGTATTTGAAGTTTGGTCTGTTTAGCAATACACGTACACAATTCGTCCAATAGTACAGTTTAGCGAACCATACTCGCAAGGCCCTGGCCGCAAGGGAACAGTCGAATAGTTCAACACGTACACTGGACTTGTTGCTTTTGGTCAGTGTGGGCATTCGGTTCTTCGGTTCGGTTCGGTTCGGTTCCTCGGTTCCTGAAGAAATTCGGTTCTCAGAAAATAGGAACCGATCGGTTCCCAAAAAATCTTGGAACCGACAATTTCGGTTCTCGGTTATTTCGGTTCGGTTTCGGTTCTAACCGAACTAACCGAAATTTTTCAGCATAGGTCAAGACAAGAATAAATATACATGTTCCAAGGCAAATTTATGCAACACTATATCTATTTTTATTAATAATAATTTATAAGGCAATAATAGCAATATACTAACACAAATATATAGCTTTTGAAATATAAAATATCACACATAAACCAAAAATAATCTTACAAAATATGAGTAGATGAAGTATGATACATGTAATTCGGTTCTTTCGGTTAGTTCGGTTAACCGAGAGTAGGAACCGAATTTTCTTCGGTTATTTCGGTTCCTCAAAATTAGGAACCGAACAAGGAACCGAATTTTTCGGTTTCGGTTCTTTCGGTTTCGGTTCCGGTTCTTTCGGTTCGGTTCCTCGGTTTCGGTTTTTTGTGCCCAGGCTTAGCTTTTGGGTCAGGCTAGTTAACAATCCTAAAATAATAAATAGGGAGTTGCTAAAATTCAAATGCCTGAATTTTAGCTTCCTTTTAGAGGACGATTATTGTATATATTTTATGTTAAAATTGCAGTTTTAGTTCGTTACAATTCCTGTAGCCATAATCTGCAATTTTTGGATCCGGAATAAAAAAAACCGATAAACAAAACTACAAACCTAACAAAATCTAATATATGTGACACAAAGAAAATTAACAATTCACAATTTTATATATAGCTAGACAAGGACAAAAACAATAATATATTGTAATACAAAGAGAATTAATAAATTATAAGCAAATTACAAGAGAACAAATACAACGTGGTTGTGCCCCATGGTCAGCACGAT
Organism: Saccharum hybrid cultivar R570; assembly: GCA_038087645.1. Taxonomy (NCBI): domain Eukaryota; kingdom Viridiplantae; phylum Streptophyta; class Magnoliopsida; order Poales; family Poaceae; genus Saccharum; species Saccharum hybrid cultivar. The sequence goes on from JAQSUU010000681.1 coordinate 7,720,727, forward strand.
GCCTAAAGTAACTCTACAATCTTTGTGATGGCATACATTAGTCTACTCATCCCTATGAACATATTCTATCACCACTAGACTACATGACCTTTCTCATAGAATCATATCATATATTCAGTAAAGGCAATAACAGGTTACTATTTGATCAGACTGTTGTTATATATCTGATGAAGAATGACATATTTTCGTTGAAAGATAGAATAACATCTCTGTCTTGAAGGTTTTTATTTTGATTGCTCTCTGCGTTTTGCCATGAGGTATTTCAGTCTTAGGTTCATTTGTGCAGTAGATGACTTTATCTGTTTCTAAAAGATGAAATGTTGAACTTTTTTAGATCAAATGCATTATGCCTAGCTTATATTGAAAGCTGAAAGGATAACAGTTTAACGCTAGGGTTTCTAGCTTTTACATCTCAGCACAGCAAAAGCGAGGCACACCTCCAACAAGACTCTCCACACCAGAAAACACCGCACCAGACACACACTCCTATTTCACAGAAACCTCTCTTGAAAACCGAACTAAAAGACCTAGTCTGGCTAAAAAAGATGAGAGAAACACAGGACTTTTAGATGCAGATCACCATCTCTCCATCCCCTCCTTCAGCTTGTCCAGCTATGATTCCTTCGTCGCTCCATCCTTCCTTGCCATCATGATCCACTGCTTTAAGAAACCCAAAGATTTATAAGCCACTTGCTTGGGTGATTTGATCACAATGTTAGAAAAAAATAAGATCTTTTCTAGTCTTCCACAGCGACCACCCCACAGCCGCCATGATCCACCACAAAATCTCCTTGCTCCCCCTACCCCCCTCCCACCCCGACCAACAATTGGCAGCAAATAAAATTTTGGAAAGATGAGAATGATTTTGGGCAACCATTCCGACCTAAGCTATCTCTCACCCAACACCAAGTTGCTACTGCCACCGGGCATTGAAACAGAAGATGGTTTCTCCTCAGCCGTTGAATAGTTTGAATTCTGTCATGCCATGCCATCCATAAAAATATTTGCACTTTGAGTGGAATTTTGGCCTTCCAGATTTCCATCATCTGAACATCTGTCACCCCGGCGTATGTGATGAACATGTACATGGTCCTGGTAGTAAATTTCCCCGAGTGTTCTAGTTTCCAACACACTTTATCATCCACCTCTGTAAGAATAACTACCTCCAGCTTTGCCCTCAGATCTCTCCACTCCTCCATCTCTGCCCCCCCCCACACACACACACAAATCATCTCCTATAGCTCAATCCCCAATTTGTTGCAGCTGCTGCTTGCACAGATATTTCCTCGGGAACTGAATTTTGAGGGAACACTCCCCCAGCCAGACATCTTTCCAAAAGCGGGTTTGTTGTCCACACCCCACTATATGTGCCTTACCCCTTTCATACCATTCTTTGACATCATGCAGACCTTGCCAGAACTGAGACCCGCCTACTTTTTTTGTTTTGACAGAACCCCCTTCCTTTTAGGTATTTCCTCCTTAACAAATTCATACATAAACTATTTTCCGCACTCTCTAATCTGTAAATCCATTTGCATAGCAAAGAAATGTTCATTGCTCTAGTGTCAATAAAACCAAGCCCACCAAAGTCTTTAGGTTTGTCAAGTGCCTCCCATTTTATCATGTGGAACTTGTTATTTTGAACTCTGGTTTAGATCAAATGCAAGCACTATTGTTTCTTGGCATCTAAGGTAAAGTGCTAAACTCGATTGGATCTAATTATAAAATGGAAATACAGGGCAGGCAGCTTCAGGAACGTTTCATGCGAAACTTGCTTCTCTATAGAGGACAAATTGTTTCTGTTTACTCTGGGCATCTGAGGGAGGACAGACCTTAAATATATCCTGCAGTCTCCTAGACACTGTTCAACAACACAGAAATCAAGAACAAACGCCAAAGCACAAGTTTTTCTTTGATGTCGTCGGACTAGAAAGAACTATTCATCAAGACCCACTAGAGATTCCCTTAGGTCATATTTTGGCGGACTTTCCACATGCTCACATAGACTGTCTGTGATCACGTACCAATAATGAAACCCTTTTCATCTCAGTCAGATGGACTGTATGTGAACACACACCAATAAGGAATCCTTTATTGTCCCATTCAGGTGGATCAGCTATCTACATGTACAGATTGTCTGTAATAACTAAACTAAGCCTAATCACACAAAATGTACATTTAAACCAAATTGAGGCTTAACCAGTTTACACCACCTAGGGCTTGTCTTGTCGGGCTATCTAGCACCACCCGGCGGAGTATCCGTGTAGCTTCTATATAGATACACGTATCTCCAAGGATGAAGTTGCACCCAAGCCCTTACATCTAAAGAGGCCTTTTGCCCTACATGATGTTACGCACTAGTTGGCTGTGCCCAATGAACCTGATCATCTATCTCTAATGTCCTCTCTAGTAGCATCTCATCAATCCCCTTCAACCAATCAACTTCTCTATCATGTGACTATTGGCACTGAGCTTGGCGCCATAGCCCATGGCGCTAAGCCTCTTGCCACGTCGGTCATCACATCCACAACGTTGATGCAAAATTATTTGGCACCAAGAGGTACAACCTAGAGGCCAAATATCATGCCGCTAATCCTAGATCTATTTTTGTAATTCTCTCTCACGGATTTATATGTAAATTTCTCCTGGAAAAAGGGCTAGATTGTAAAAAAAAAGGGGCTACGCACACCCCTTGGTCTTCCCTTTGCGAAACCGAGCACCCAAATCCTAACTGACTTTTTGTAATGGGGTCTGATCAAGATAAGAGCAGGCTCACCTTTATTTAGGCGTATTCAGTTATATTTTTGCATGGGTATTAAAAATTAAATGCAGAACTAAAATAATAGGTTATTCACGATTGAGCCCAAAACAATAGCCCCCTGCTCTCCCATCGTCTCCGTCGGCCCAACTTCTCCGATCTTCTACCTCCCATCATCGCTCGCACCCACAGAGGCCGGCGGAGGCGGCGGCGGCTCCGCGGCAGTGCGGCACCGAGGCACCGTCCCAACGAGGAGGCCGCAGCGCTGAGCAGCGAACAACGGAACACGAGCGAACAGGTCTGAATACTCCGAGTATCTGATCAATCGCAGCATCAACTGTGAATCATATTCAATTAGCTTCCCATTTACTGATATTAGATCAAGAGTTAAATGCACTAGAGGTCCACTAACTTGTGAGGATGTTTTAATTAGGTTCATCAACTTTTAAAGTGACTTTCTGGGTCCATAAACTTTGATTCCTATCACTTTGATCCATCAACTTTCAACCTAAGTCCATCAACTTTCAAAGTGATTTTCCAGGTCCATAAACTTTGTATGCGGTATCATTTAGATCCAGCATATGCTCCGCGTCATCGTGTCGAACCCAGTTAGGTCAAGGGCGCCTATCTGTAACGACGACAAGTTCACATGGAGATCGAAACGATCATGAGCGGCTTCCGCCCCGGCCGATGCGGTGCCCGTGTACCGCGAGCTGCATGCATGGTTCACCTCAGCTCGCTCACTCAAGTGTACGTGTGTGTGCTTATTTGTGCTACACGATAATCCAGTCATTCAGATATGGTATTGCTTCACGATAATCCAGACATTCAGACGTGAATGCACTTGTGCTTTGATCTGATCGATCGGGGACGGACAATGGCCGGATCGAGAGCTCTTGCATCGGCATCGATTGTATCAGCTGCTTGTAGTGGTCAATGCCGCATCGGTGGGTCGAAACAGTAGCGATAGCGATCATCCGCGGGCGAGCACGTACCAATTCACGATTCCATGCATGCGAGCAAATTAAAACTGCAGCGCACAGACGACGTGACACGTACGTACATACGGCACATACAACGACGACGTGTCACCGGCTACGAGACCGTTGTCGTGGGCGACCACGCCGTGCTTGCGTTTCAGCGACGACCGGTCCGATCGAGTACGTGGACTCGGACCATGCATGATATGCCCACTCGACGCATGCATGCAGGCCATCTATTAGCAGGTGTACGGCACGGCGTCCGCAGACGGACGCGCGCGTCAGCCACGGGAAATGATCATGAGCAGGCCAACGTGGTGCCCGTGTACCGCGAACTGCATGCATGGTTCACCTCAGCTCGCTCGCTCGCTCAAGTGTACGTGCGTGTGCCGATCGGATCGATGATGCGCGGCTAGGCGCACCACCGCGCAAGTATGCATCACAGATCATATGCCAGCTGATCGAAGCAGCTAGCCCAACCACGCGTCCACCGGCTGTTCGATCGCCCACCCAAACGACGCCAATGCAAACAAGCAGCTAGCTCGCTCGTCTCCGGCTTGCCGCAGCGCATCATGCCTAAATGATACAGCATATAAAGTTTATGGATCCAGAAAGTCACTTTGAAAGTTGATGAACCTAAGTGATACGGCATCAAAGTTTATGGACCCAGAAAGTCACTTTAAAAGTTGATGGATCTAACTGAAACCTCCTCACAAGTTAGAGGACTTATGATGCATTTAACTCTTAGATCAATATTCGATTTTTGTTTTGTTGTGACTAGGACCAAGATCTTTTCACTGAAAACTGAATCTTGATCACCAAGTTGGTGATGGCTACTACTGTTTTGTTATCGTGAAACAGCTTTGCTTTTGTGACCAGTAATCTTGATCATCTAGTTCCAAGTGTATTATGTGTATATGCATGTATTATGCGTACTAACTTCGATTGTTTTACAAAAATTATGGGGATGTACATGTGCGCAACCATGTCCTTACTGGGTCTGCTCCTGTACATGCTCCATGCTACTGTGGTTTGGATTCTCCATCAAATGGACACAGCTTTGCCTTTCTATAATTTAGTTCGGAGTTATTGTATCATACATAGCACCGATGACCAGAGATCATACCCAGGGATTGACGTGTTCGTCATTTTTTTCTGTTACAAAAATGTCTCCTCTTCCCGTTTCTCTAGCTTGTAGGAAAAATAATATGATCATGCTACTGCTGATAGAAGAAGCCCGTGTCACTGGCTAACTCCTGATGCAAATTCGACATAGATAGGTCTCTAACTAGATGTGTCCTGTTTGCTACTCACAGAGTCATATATATATTCAGTAAAGGCAACAAGCCAAGTTGGGTTACTATTTGATCAGACAGTTCATATGTTATATATCTGAAGAATAGATCTTTTCCTTGAAAGTTGGAATAACATTTCTGTCTTGAAGGCTTCTATGTGTGATTTCTCTCTGTGCTTGCCATGTGGTATTTCTGTCCTAGTTTCATTGCAGTAGATGACTTTTATCTGTTCCTAAAAAATGACAAGTTGAACTTGTTATTTTGAACTCGATCTGATTTGGATCAAATGCAAGTACTACTATTTCTTGACATCTAAGCTGAACTCGGTTGTATCTAATTGTAAATTGAAATATGGAGCATGCAGCTTCAGCAATGTTTCATGCGAAACTTGCTTCTTTACAGATGATAAAATTGTTTCTGTTTACTCTGGGCATCTAACGGAGGGCAGGCCTTAAAGGCACTTAGTCAGATCTCATTTTCAGCTACTGCTTCATTGACTAATGTTGCACTGTTTGATGGAAGCTCTTTTTATAATGCAGACATACGGTTGAACGATGGCAACTCTGAAAGATGCAGTAGTAAGGAAGCCTGTACTGGCAACACTCCGTCTTATCGTCCCAGCTGGTGCAGCCCGTCCTGGACAACCAATTAGTCCAGCACTTGGTTCCTATCGGCTCAATTTGATGGCCTTCTGCAAGGATTTCAATGCTAGGACACAGAAATACAAGCCAGACACTCCAATGCACGTCACCGTAACCGCCTACAAGGATGACACCTTCGAGTTTGTGGTCAAGTCACCCCCAGTATCATGGTTCCTCAAGAAGGCGGCAGGAATAGAAACTGCCAGCGGTCTCGCTGGCCACAGAAACGTGTCATCCCTCACTATCCGCCACGTGTATGAGATTGCAAAGTTGAAGCAGGCTGACCCCTTCTGCAAGCACATGTCGCTTGAAGCGCTGTGCAAGTGCATCATTGGCACAGCCAACTCCATGGGTATTGCGATCGTTAAAGATCTATGAGCAGTGTGTCGCCAGCCTTTTAGTCATGAATTATGTGACATTTGTCATCCTATTTTTTAGTTGGTGCTGGAGAGGTTAGAACTATTCTGTCTCACTGAGCTTCCTGCCAGTGTCATGTCCTTCTAGGAGTATGAAATTCTATTGTGCAATTCCTGGGCATATAGCCTTCAGCTCAGCCATTTTCTCTATTTTGTTCCTTTTGTAACTTAACTGATATATCTGGTTTTACGGCGGTGTTTTAAATAATACATTGCAGTGTTGGTGTCTTTCCACTTCCACATGGATATGTTATACTTTTGCAAATGATTAAAAAATCCTGATTGATGAGCTCAACAGGATTTTGCATAGAGCGGCCTGTAATGCAGTATTTGTTAATAAGGGACATGCAAGTCTTTACTGTTAACAAACGTGAGGCACGTCAGATTTCATGGTGAAACGTACATGTATTGTGCTATGTATTTTTTTTTATGTGCTTTACTACAACGCAAAATTGTTTCTTTGGGCCGGTTTAGTTCCGAAAAATTTGGCAAAATGGCACTGTAGCACTTTTCGTTGTTATTTGGCAAATATTATCCAATCATGGTCTAATTAGGCTTAAAAGATTCGTCTCGTCCATTTCGTCTAAACTGTGTAATTAGTTTTATTTTTTATCTATATTTAATGCTTCATGCATGTGTCCAAAGATTCGATGTGACGAGGAATCTGAAAAAAGTTGCAAAATTTTTTGGAAACTAAACTGGACCTTTCATCATGCCTCTGATAAAATGTGCACAAAACTGCTGTTGCTGGCAAGATGCCCTCTTGCTGTACCTTCTTATCTTAAAAAAAACAATTTGGTTTGCCTTCTTATCTATTTTCTGTAACCACCTTTCTGTCAATCCATAAATAGTTGAATTCGAGGAGTGGACACGTAATATGTTTACATATCCTCTGAGTTAACAGTGCTGCACTAAATATATTGTCTCAGTAGTAAGTCTGCAAACTGGTGCGCAACTTTCTAGCTAGATGGATCACTTCGCCACATTGATGCTTCCTGGCTTACCTAAAACCATCATCAAGAGCCTGTTGTACCAAAGTGTGTGATGTTTCCTTTTCAATCTTGAGTAACCTCCCTTTTCTAACTTTGTATCCAGGATGTTTCGGAAAAAGTGTCTAGATCTAATGGGGTTTCAGCTGAGAGATCTACTAGATCAAAGTCTGAGGATCATGCTATCAAATCAAAAGCAAAGCTCAAAGGTGCTTTTTCTTCAAGTGTGTTATAGGTACTGTCTAGTGACGAGATGGTATTGTGCCATGGGCCAACATGGACAGCCCATGGAGGGCCCAAAGCGACAATTGTGGCATGGATGAACACAATTGCCGAACCGGCTTCTCCTACCTACGTTCTCTTTTCCTTCGACATCCACATGCATGTTGTATGTTTCGGAATTGTGGGCTACAGTATGAAACTCTGAATATCAGTCAGCGTGATTAACTCTTTGCTGCCGCTAGCTGTTTCCCATATATCCGCACTGTTTCTACCGAATCCAGTTGAAATCTCCGTCGTGTTGTGGAACTGAATGAGCATATGGACTGTCTGAATTAAAGCCAGCGATAGCAACCGTGACTGATGGTACACCTGACCTGGGTAGTAGCTTGATGAACGTAAACCAATGTGGGTTGGTGATCAGTGAGTAACTGAGTTTTGTTGACAAAATGTTGCTGCCAATCAGCTGGGCCTGGGATAGCTCTGCCTGACCGACTGCTTGCTGCTACACGTTGTGGCTCGCCGATGGAAAGGGACGTGCTACCTGTGATGCGATCTTCCACTAAAATTTTTTTTTAAAAAAATGTGATGCGATCTGCCTCATGAGCAGCCCAGGGAAGGGGGCAGGGGCTTGTTTGGTTCCAAGCCTGGGCTCCAATTGCCTGGATGAGCAGCTGCCTGGTTCTTACCTGTGCACCGTTTGGTTGCAGCCCTGTAACCTTGCCTGCTCCAGGCAACCATACTCCATCCAGGCGAACGAAATCTAGCGCCTGGTGCACAGCTCATTTGCCTGGGCTAACAGAAATAGCTATGGTCGGTCTGCTAACCGCAAAGTATCATCTCATCTCTCTTTTCTTAATTAACTACATGGTTATGCAGACTTGACAAGACAACTTGCCAAAAAATAACTATTTACTTAATTTTTCATGCTTCACTCTAATTAAATATAGCAAAAAAATAATTATTTAAAATAATCTTATGAACTTAGAAAAAGACTAATACAAATAATTTATCTCGATATGCAAACTATAACACTGTACAGTGTCTTTTTTAGATAACACAAAATCAATTTTCTTTAGTTAGCATTTTCAGGCACAGACATCCAACCAAACACATTTTTTCAAACTTGCCTAGCCAGTCAAAAATCATCAATTTTACATACAACTCTCAGGCGATAATTTTTGTCAGGCAACTCACCCAGGACACCAACCAAACAGGCCCGGGTGGCCGGGTGCTGGGCCTGCCTGTGCTTGGTCTCTTGCGAGCAGCTTCTACTGTATCTTTCATGACAGGCCCGGGTGGCCGGGTGCTGGGCCTGCCTGTGCTTGGTCTCTTGCGAGCAGCTTCTACTGTATCTTTCATGGATTGATTATGAGACGAATCTATTAAGCCTAATTAGTCAAAAATTGAAAACTTTTTATCAAATAAGACGAAAGTGCTACAGTGTTCGTTAAACTTTAACACTCAAACAAACAGGCCCTAACATCTACGACGAGATCTATGTCTTAGCCCTTGTTTAGATTGAAGATTTTTTCAACCTGATGAATAGTACCACTTTCGTTTTATTTGACAAATATTGTCCAATCGTAGACCAACTAGGCTCAAAAGATTCATCTCGTGATTTTGAACTAAACTGTGTAATTAGATATTTTTTTTACCTACATTTAGTACTCCATGCAAGCGGCTAAAAATTGATGTGATGGAGAGAGAGTGAAAAAACTTGGAATTTTGAGGTGATCTAAACATGGGCTTAGTCTAATACGTACTAGGGATTAAAAGATATGTTATTCATTAGCGGGGAAGGTGTGATGCGTGGGTGGCCTATAATTAATGACTAATGAGCCGTCTCCCTGTGCAAGAAATGAAAAAGAGAACCCTCCCTGCAAGCAAAGCGCTGCAGCTGCACGTTCTCCCCAACTGTCACTGCGGTGCAGGCATTTGTTTGTTTAGGCTGTGTTCAGTTCCTCAAAAAAAAAAAACGGTGCAAACAAAAGATTTCCTGTCACATCAAACTTGCGATACATGCATGGAGTACTAAATGTAGATGAAATCAAAAACTAATTGTACAGCTTGGTTGTACTTTGCGAGACGAACGTTTTGAACCTAATTAGTCAACGATTGGACACTATTTACCAAATAAAGCCAAAACGTGTTACAGTATTTTTTTTACACCTTTTCACGGAACTAAACACACCCTTAGGCTCCTTCCAAATTCCACTATGTAAAAAGGAGATTCTCCATCACATCAAAATGCCGGCAAATGTATGGAGTACTAAATGTAGATAAAATCAAAAACTAATTACACAGTTTTGTTATACTTTACGAGACGAATATTTTAAATCTAATTAATTAATTTTTGAACAATTTTTTGCACTAAAAAAATAAAAGTTGCTACAGTTACCGAATCCGGTCTCCGAATTGGGATCTAAACACGGCCTTACCTTACCAGCTGCCTGCACTGCCCATGCATTACCGCCTCCTTTTCAGAGCACTGAGCCACTGACCTACTACTGCTGCTGTTGTGGCAGTATCATTGCACGCAAGTCTAAGGGCACGTTTGGTTTTAACGTGTTAAAGTTTAACTCCTACCATATTAATATTCGCTCAAATGCATAGAGTACTAAATATAGACTAATTACATGCATGTCGGCACAGATTAGGAGTAATTTACGAGATGAATCTATTAAGCCTAATTAGTCTAAAATTGAAAACTTTTTGTTAAATAAGACGAAAGTGCTACAGTGTTTGTTAAACTTTAACTCCTCAAACCAAACACCCCCGCTGTGTGTTTATAGTAAGGCCTTGTTTAGATTCCCCTAAATGTTAGAATTTTTTCACTCTCTCCATCACATTAATTTTTAGACGCATGTATGGAGCAGTAAATGTAGATAAAAAAACAACTAATTACACAGTTTGATTGTAAATCACAAGACGAATTTTTTAAGCCTAGTTAGTTCATTATTGAACAATAATTGTCAAATACAAACGAAATGCTACAGTTTCAAATTTTTCTAACTTCTACGATCTAAACCAGGCCTAAGCAGGTGGCAGTTACAAGAGGCACTAAGGAACGTGGATTAACAGACATCCAGCACTAACTTGATAGTACTGCTAGATAATAAAGTGATCTTGCGCATGCTTTGAGCGTGGAGATGATGAAAAAAGTCGATCGATTGCGGGTGTGTTTAGTTCCGTGAAAAGGTGTAAAAAAGTATTGTAGTACGTTTTGGCTTTATTTGGTAAATAGTGTCCAACCGTTGACTAATTAGGTTCAAAACGTTCGTCTCGTAAAGTACAACCAAGCTGTACAATTAGTTTTTCATTTCATCTACATTTAGTACTCCATACATGTATCGCAAGTTTGATGTGACGGGGAATCTTTTGTTTGCACGGTACTTTTTGTTTGAGGTGAACACAGGTTGAAAAAAAAAAGAAAGAAAGAAAGCACGCAGGTGACAGACAGTGCTAATACCGTGTTTAGTTCGGCTGTAGCATTTTGTTTTTATTTGGTAATAGTTGTCCAAAAATTGATTAAGTAGGCTTAAAACGTTCGTCTCGTAAAGTACAACAAAACTGTGCAATTAGTTTTTTGATTTCATCTCTATTTTGTACTCCATACATATGCCGATATTTTGATGTGATGGGAATCTTCTTTTTGTATAGTGGAATTTGGGAGGTACATTTGGTATCTAAACAAGACCCAAACTGTATTCTGCAGGCATGCACTGCAACTGCAAGGCATGCAGGATGATGCGGCAGCTTTGATCGACGCGGACGGTGCGTGGCTTTCGCGAATTCCAAGGTACAGGATCTTCTTCGTCTGCTACCTGACTCTAGCCCTTATTAAGTTCGTTTAATTCTCCCTAAATTTTACTATGTAAAAAAAATTTCTTATCACATCAAAATGTCGGCAAATGCATGGAGTACTAAATGTTGATGAAATCAAAAACTAATTGCACAGTTTTGTTGTACTTTGCGAGATGAACATTTTAAGCCTAGTTAGTCAAAATTTGGATAATTTTTACCAAATACAAACAAAATGCTACAGGAATTTTGATACAGTATTTTCTCCACAATTCACCGAACTACCCTACTACTTTTTCTCCTTTTTGGGTGGCCACAGGAAAGGCACGCAGTCAGAGATCATCACATGCAGGAACAGGGTGCACTGGACTGGACTGGACTCCATGGCTGCTGCTGTTGCTCCCACAGTCTCACTCCCAGCCTCCTCCCATCTTGATCATGGCCACACGCCCACACCGACGGATAGGGTACGGACGGATATCACTATATCGTATTTATTTTTATATTTATGTTCGGATTTGGATTCGAATACGGATAGTATAAAAAACACTGGATATGATACGATTGAATATCGACATCATAAATATGTGATTTAAATATTCTGATACGAATACGGTATCGGATGTTAAATATCTGGACTCGGATATGGACGGATTAAAACCCCTCTAAATAGATTCGGTCTCGAATACGGTCGGAAAATATCCGTACCGTTTTCATCCCTACCCACACCACAAGCAGTCCACTTCGCTTGCATGCTTTGCCACTTGGGCTGGGCACTTGGCTTGGCAGCTCCGCTCCGCCCTCACCGGCCGGCTCACTTCTTCTCCGCGTGCTGCTGCACCGGCTCCTGTTGTTGCCAGTGGCAGGCACAAAGCAGGCTGACGAGGCAGCGACCACACCGGCGCGGCAGCTAGCGCTTGCCCATCCTCCCCCTCTTCCTCCACTGTGTCCCTGTCCGTGGTCCTCCGCTCCGCTCCGACTCCTCTTCCTCCATTGTGCCTGTCCGTGGTCCTCCCATTATATTTTCTCCGCTCCGCTCCCACTCCTTGTCCATTTCCATCGTGCAGCCATACAGCGGCACAGAGGCGGAACCGGGACTTTCAATTAAGGGGGCCGCACAATATGAAAACAACTTGTAGACGTGACAAATATACGTATCAAGTGTATGTCTTAATAATTTTTTTGATACTTTTACATATATATTTAGTATTCATAGTGAAAAATCACAATATTATCATAAAAAATGGATGAAATGGTTTTTTTGTGCTATATAATTAAAATATTTATATGCTATTAAACACTTTTCACTGTGTGTGTGGTGTGGGGGGGGGGGGGGGGGGGGGGGGGGTGGGGGCTTAGCCCCTACTGCCCCCTGGTTCCGCTAGTATAGCGGCACCACTTTGCTATGGTATGGTACTATGGGAGCCTACAAGCCGTTTGGTTTGAACATAGGCAAAACTGTCTGATCTAGACATAAATCCTAGATGTTCGATTTCAACCCCTCTTCTGGGTCTAGGAGTTGTCTGCTGAGGCTTACAACCAACATGCCCTATAAGCATGATCGATTCTTTCATTTTATTAAACACCACAAGCCAATGTAACTAAGGGCACGTTTGGTATGTGTGAGCGGCATCCAAATGCGCTGGCATCGCTATGCTCCAACAAAGAAACCCCTTCGCGCTGAGAGAAGCGAGGAGAGAGAACAAGAGCTAAGAATATTAGCTTCGCACGGTTCCTTGTCGATTTCGTGGGCTCGGTGCGCGGACAAAGTCCAATTTGCCTCGGCGAGCGAGGCCAGCGCGAGCTAGGGAGGTCCGGGAGCGGACATCCAGCGCCGGCGTAGGGCGGGCCTAGGAGGGTCGACAACGGCACAACGTGGGGCCGGGCCGGGAGGGAAAAGGCGACGCCGCAGCGAGCCGGGGCTATAGGGCTGACGCGGTGGAGGTGTCGGAGGAGGAGGAAGGAGGTGAGGAATGAGGAAGAAGGAGGAGATGAGGTGGCGTACGGTGGTCGGTGGGGGTGATGACATGAGAGAGATCAGGTGGAGAGAGAAGGAAAGAGAGAGAAAGGGGAAAAGGGGAAAAGGCATTATGGACGTTTCACTCTTATCAACAACTAGCGGAAGTTGTTTTCCCAGGCGTTTTTTTAATTAGTAAAGCTAGAGCCTGAAAGAGTTGTTTCATCGAAGAAGCTATAGAGCAGAAACTGTTTTAATTGGAGCTGGAGCTCTACCAAACGCGCCCTAATTATTATTCTATGCGGATTGTTGGTTAATTCATTCTGGTATGGTTTCTTCTACATGTAGAGTGACGCTAGAGGAGATTTGAAGGCAAAGTTGGATGCCATATGATTTGTAGGCAAAGTTGGATGCCATTCGGGATAGGATGATCTGGGCTGCTTGTTAGTTAGATGCATGGGCCAATCTTTTTTTTTTGCTTGGTTCGTGGATGGTAACTAACTAATAAAATCAAAATATGTTAACTAACACGATTGCTATGGCACACAAATCATACACTAATCAATGTATTAGAATTTATCAAAACTAGTCTTACCATCATAATTACTTACTAACAATATTCCTTAATTCAGATAAACGCATATGCCTCGGTGACCACAAATTCATCCCTTTCAACTTCTGTTGGAGACAAGCAAATGCAATTAAGGACATGTTGGGATCTCCGATCCTAAAGCTTATGAGAATCTGAATTCTAGATTAAAAAATTAAGGTATGTTTAGATCCTTGGATTCTAGATACACCCATTATCTCTAAATATATATACTCTATCTGTCCAAAAATAAGATGTAATTTTAGAACGATGCTATGTTAAAGTATGCCAAATTTAACATATATACGCAGCCACCCATGATTTTTTTCCCGACAAGGGCTGAAAAAAATCCCTAGCTATTAACCCATATGCAAGCAATGATAATGTCAAATAAATCATCATCATCCAGCAAGAGGAATCTTTGGGAAAGTGGTGTGGATCCCTCTGCTCCTGTGTTTCCTCGTACCTTGTAGTACGTACTGTCTGGTAGCACTGAAACAAATCTCCAAAATATCCAGCAAATCAACTATTATAATCCACAATAACCTATGGAGCCGTTGGTAACACACTAATAGTAGGTTCACGCGACTTTGTTTGTACTCCTTTCGTCCTGAAATAAATGCACTTCTATCGTTCAAAATTTATACCACAATAAATACACTTTTATGGTACAGACCACCTAGGACTACTACTTTTTATCACTTTTACCATTTTCAAGGTGCAATTATTACATGTTTCTATAACTTTTGATAGGGTATTTATGTAATTTTGTTATGATACTGGTTCCCCCTCTATCCTAGAGGTGTGTATTTATTTTAAGATGGAGGGAATAACCAAATTGGTACGCGTACTACTAATCAAAATAATGTATTGATATTCAACCACTCAATTATTAATATATTGCTCGAGGCAATTCTCACAACGGAACACCATTCAATTACATTATCAACATGTAGGCCCCTTTTGTCATACAAAGGGTCTTTGTAAGTTGTCCAATTATATTGGTGGTCATATATGTCTATTTGGCATGGTCACCTAGCGTGTATAGCATGACTAAATGGCTGTCACCCGAAGGTTCTTAACCAGGGTAATTTTGAGATAGTCCATGTAACTACGCTAAAGGGCGATGCTATGTTCGAATTGCCTTGTGCCAATGCACGTGCACCACGGTAAAAACTTTTTGCCACACAACAGCTTCAGGTCAACGCCGCTGCCCAGTGCTTTGCCTCCGCCGGTGTTTATGATCTCTGGTTGGAAGGCATGGAGCTGGGCACGCCTTTGCCGGCCGTACGCAGCTAGCCGAGCCAAACATTGGGATCGGATTGGTGCTCGTGCCAGTACAGTGTTGAGAGTAGACGCAATTTTCTTTTCAATTTTTTTATGAACAACACAATAAACCAAAAAAATAATTAAATATGGGCTCTACTATAATTTTTAGAAAGCTATCATAGGAGACGGTTGGAGAAGAACAAAAATTAAGGTTGCTATTTCTTTTGTTAGCTTGTTAAATTGATTAGTTTAGCAGTTTCGCCTAAAAGTAAAAAAGATTAGTTTAGCAAGTAAATTATATCAAACTCCTGGAGATTCTCTAATACCAAGAGGTGAAGGAAGATGCATTCATGTTGCTACCTCGATTATATCTTCATTTTGTTTATAGTTGAGTGTTTACACCCCCCACATCTGGTGCTCACCATTTATATGAGCACGATACCACCACGACCACGATGGCACGGCCATCCAAGAAAACAAATCAACTAAGCAATGAAGACGGCGCAAAAAACACCATAAACGAAGATGATACCATGGCAGAAAAGCAATTGAGAACGAACCAAGACGTGGCCGAAGCTGCAAGATCACAAAAGAAAACATGAATGATCAAACAACAACCCCAAACCAAAAGCAACCAAGAAGAAAGGTTTATATGCAAAAACATGCATCATGAACGGCATCCCTTCCCAGCCCCCGCGTCGCTCCCTCTAGGGGCGACTCAGGCGGCGGCGCTCATGCCGCCTCCGAGCCTCCCTCCCCCACGCTTCCATCCCCGGCCGCCGCCCGAGCTCGACGCCGGCTGCCGGCAGAGGGCAAGGACGGCGGCGGCTAGGCCTTCTCCCCCTCCCCCATCCCTCTTCTCTCTCTCTCCCGGAGGTGCTTCCGAGGTTGGTATGCATGGGGGCGGCTGAAAGCCCAAGTTTGGTTTTGGTAATTAATGGCACCAAGTTGCTAATGCCATGTGTTAAGTGTTTTGAGTTAGGCATAAGCAACACATGTGATGAAGGTGTATGTGGCAAGGAGTGGTGGCCACAAGATCACAAAGAGATGGTGCATGGACATGAAATGATGATCATGGTGGAGATGCACATAAAATGAAGGACATGATGATCAAGTGGAGGAGAAGGATCTAAGAGCGCAAGGTAAAGGTATAACCATAGGGGTTTTTCCTTTTGCCGGTCTAAGATGAGTAGAGAAGTGATTGACCGGGTTTAGGATACATAGCCGACTATCAAGAGGGGCAATCACGGTTAGCTCGGAAATCAAGTGCCACTAGATCAATGTCTTGAGCATATGCATTAGGATCTAGTAAAGAGCTAACATAACGCCTTGGAAAATGTTTGTGAAATGCTAACACACATGCACATGGTGTTTTACACATGGTGGTGTTAGCACATTTTGTGAAGGTGATGAAGTTTGAGCGGTAGAGAAGGGTTTGGGTTCTTCTCTCCCTCCCGCCGAGCTTGCGAGGCGGGATTCGGCGCTTTTTGGAGAAGTGAAACGCCTATTTTCTACTGCGCCGGAAGTCAGAAAAGAAACAGAGGCGAACGGAGCTCACTGTGGTGACCGGACGCTGCACCAGACGCGGTCACGGCTTGACCAGCGCGTCCGGTCAGTTCATTCGGTCAGCGTGCCTAGGGTGAGTGATCGGACCCTGGTCCGGCCTGACCAGCGCGTCTGGTCAGTTCACCTGTGCGCAGAAGCATAGCGCGCGACCGGCGCGTCCGGTCCTTCACGGGACTGGCGCGTCCGGTCAGGCGTCTAGAGGGGCAGAGAGCGCAGGAGTGATGATCGGACGCGGGGCGCGTCCGGTCATGTACGATCGGACGCGTCCGATCGTGATGGGAGCTTACTGGACTCTGACCGGACGCCAGGTGAGGCGCGTCCGGTCATACGCTAGAGCGCGTCCGGTCATACGCTAGAGCGCGTCCGGTCATACACTAGGGCGCGTCTGGTCATAGCAACGGTAACTTCTGACGTGCACTGTTCACGCTTGTCCTGTAGTGACAGGACGCGTCCGGTCACCCTGACCGGTGCGTCCGGTCATCTCGTTTTGAACTGCGTCGTCCGTAACGGCTAGCTTCGTACCCCTTCGTTATAAATAGACGTTGGCCAGGGTTTGAGGGTAGCTCTTGCACATTTTGAGACCTAGAGACATACTTTGAGCTAGAGAACAACCTCTCCACTCATCTCTTTGCATAGTTGCACATCTTGAGTGAGATTCAAGTGCATTGCTTGAGAGTTGCATTCTAGAGGCACTTGATCTTCAAGTTGCTACGGATTTCTTGTTACTCTTCCGTGTTTCCCGACACGGTAGACGACTTGGAGCAGCGAAGGTGATTGAGCTCACAATTGGAGATTGTTGGAGCCTTCACCAAGTGTTGTAAGGGGTTCTTGATCCTTTCCCGCGGGAGTTCGCGAATTGGATACTCTAGTGGAGCTCGTGGCTTGGAGGATCCCCATCTTGTGTGTGGTTATGCGGCGCCCGCCGAGGGCTCGACTCTTGATAGTCGATTAGCTCGCGAACCGACAAGTGGGTGTATCGCCACAACGGGGAGTAGCTTGCCGGGAAGCAAGTGAACCTCGGGATAAATTCTTGTATCATTCTCTTCCCGAGGATTTCTCTTGTGTGATTGTTTGATTGGTATTTCTCATCTCTTCACGGCGGTATAATCTCTCGAAGTTCTTCTCTCGTATTACTTCTTGTTTATAGCTTGTAGTTGTTGTTATGTTTAGTGAATAGCCTTGTACTAGACTTGTGTAGGTGGCTTGCTTAATTAGTTAGAGCTAGTGCTTTTGCTTCGCCACCTTTCGTACTAACTTGTGGTTAAGTAATTCTTGTAGAAGTTTTAATTAGGCTATTCACCCCCCCTCTAGCCTTTTTGGACCTTACAGCGGCGCCCGGAGGCGGGTTTTCGGTTTGCTGCACATAGATCCGCCATCTCCTTGGCCGGATCCGGTCTGCCGACACGCAGATTGGCGACGTGGTGGTGCAGCGCGGTGATGCTGCTGCGGCGAGGCACGGTGATGCGGTGGCGGCGCTGCAACACGGTGATGCAGTGCGGCGGAGACACCGCGTCGCGGGAGCCACGCGGGCTACGGTGGCCAGGATGGTGGGAGCAGCGATGGTAGGCTGCGGAGGGTGGATCCGGCAGCTCCCTTGCCAGATCTATGCTGGTGGACCTTGTGGCTGTGTGGGGGTGGTGGTGGTAGCCATGGGCTGCTCGTTGCCCTTCCTTGGCGGTTGCTGGGCGAGGCTCATGGCTCATCGCCTTCCCTGCGGTCGGTGCCTGCTGCTCGGCTGCGCAGCCTATCCATGGTGGTGCATTAGTTTGCTGGAGGTGTCCGTGGTGGTGGGTGGTGCGGCGTGTGGCATGTGCCAGTGGCGCCCTGGCCCATAGGTGGTGGTGGTGGTGGTGCAGTGATGCGGCGACTTCTCCCCTGAAAGCATCTAGGCCCCGGTGTTAGTTTCGGCAATTGATGACAACGCTTAATTACCATGACTAACGTGTGTTTTGCAGAAACGTTGGTAAGTTAGGTCATGGAGATGATAACTGCTTTGAGCAATATGGTATTCATGTCCCTTGATGGAAATTGTTTCAGTTTTCAAAGGATCAACGACAAGATTAAGAACGGTTAGTTCCGGATGTCAAGGTGTTGAGTTACATCTGGAATAGTCGTTAGGATCTTTGTTTCTTCCTTTGACCGTACTATAAAGGGGGGCATGAGCGAGTAGCTTGACCTAGGTGAGTCTTGTATTTAGGTGTGGTGCACACTTGTCCAACTTAGCACTAGATAGCTCGAGAAAAGCTCAGAGTTCAGTTGGAAGCAACTTGGTTCAAGTTGCGTCACATTTAGAAGACGTTTGAGCCGTTTACCTATGACTGGACGCGGTCTTGGTCATGACCGGACACGTCCGGTCAGTACTAACACTTCACTGCGGTTTCAACTGATCGACCGGACGCGGTCCTTGAGAGGACCGGACGCGGTGGTCAGTCTGACACATGTTTCATAGGGTAAACAGCGTAATCAGACGCGACTGTGAAGTGATCGGCGCGTCCGGTCACGTTCTAGTAAGGTCCCGTGGTGACCTGACGCGTCCGGTCACCTTTGATTGAACGCGGTCATGCTGATCGGCGTGTCCGGTCATCTCAGACCGGCGTGTCCGATCACCACAGATCGGCGTGTCCGGTCACTCAGCGTAGCTTTCGGTTTTCAACCGTTACACCTGACCGTGCGCGTCCGGTCATGTCGACAGGCGCGTCCGGTCAGTGCGCGTTTTGCTGTTTTGAAAGGTAACGGTTGGATTTGTATGAGGGATGTATAAATACATCCCCTCCACCTCTTTTAGAGGTCTCTTGCTCATTTGTTCAGCTGAGAAACACCTTTGAAGTGCAAGGGAGTGCAAGAGCCCTAGTGAGGATAGAGATTTGTGAATCAAAGTTTGAGAATCCTCTCTAGTGATAAGAGTGTAGCAAGTGTGCATCTATCTTCTCATTAGGCTTGTTGTGGTCAAGTGAGAGTTCTAGCTTGTTACTCTTGGTGATCGCCATCACCTAGACGGTTTGGTGGTGATTGAGAGTTTGGTGATCATCCGACGAGATTGTGGGTGACCCAACTCAAGTTGTGAGCAGTTTTGGGTGATTCGCCGCGACAGAGTGTCGAAGAATCAACCCGTAGAGAGCACTTGATCCTTACGCAGATCAAGGAGGAGCTACACCCTTGCGCGGGTGCTCCAACGAGGACTAGTGGGGAGTGGCGACTCTCTGATACCTCGACAAAACATCGCCGTGTTCCTAACCCTTACTTTCAAGCATTTACTTTCGTGCATTACTTTCATTGCTTGTTTACTTTCCTAGAATTGCCATGCTAGTCTAGGATTGGAACTTAGGGTGCAAAACTTTTATCGGTAGAATCACAAGGAACACTAGTAGGCACTAGGGGTGAAGTTTGGCTTGTAGGATTTAATTCTTACAATTATTTTTTTGAAAAGCCCAATTCACCCCCCTCTTGGGCATCTTGATCCTTTCAATTGGTATCAGAGCCGTGTTGCTCTTAATTTAGGCTTCACCGCCTAGAGCAAGATGTCTAATGGGGAAGGACCACCTCCCATTTTTGAGGGAGACGATTTTCCATATTAGAAAATTCGTATGGAGGCATACCTCGAAGCCATAGATGTTGGGTGCCTTAGAGACGCAACCGAAGGGCTTCCTCCTATAGGGGATCCCGCAAATCCGAGTGGTGACGAGGAGAAGTACGACCGGTGGAATGCAAAGGCAAAAAATACACTCTACCGGGGCTTAGGCAAAGATATCTTCAATCGTGTGCGTAATGCCAAAAACGCTCATGAATTGTGGGAAAATCTTTGTGCTCTCCATGAGGGAACTAAGAGTGAGCGTGAGGAACGCTATCATATTGCCTTAAAGAAAATTAATTCTTTTGAGATGCTTCCCAAAGAAAGTGCTAATGAGATGTACACTCGTTTGAATGTTCTTGTAGAAGATCTCAATGCTCTTGGACTCACTCAAGTGAGTCAATCGGATGTTGTAAGGAGGATCTTGAGTGTTCTTCCCGTTGAGAAGTATGGACACATTGTCACCGTACTTCACCAAAGTGATCTCTCCGCCGCAACACCGACACAAGTATTGGGAAAGATCAACGCACATGAGATGTACATGCACATCACTCCGGAAGAGGGCTCATCATCTTCCAAGAAGAAAGACTTGGCCTTCAAAGCTAGCCATGAAAAGAAAAAGAAGAAGGGCCAAGCCATGATAGTGCAAGAAAGCTCAAGTGAAAGTGACATTGATGATGAATCACTTGCACTCATGGTGAGGAAGACCACCAAGATGCTAAAGAAGCTCAACAAGAGTGGCATCAAGTTCGATGGCAAGAAGAAGAAATTCTTCACAAGTAGCAAAAGGAAGTCAATCTCCAAAATGGATTGCTTCAATTGTGGAGAACTTGGCCACCTAGCTCACCAATGCCCGAAGCCTCCAAAAGACAAGTACAAGAATAAGTACAAGGGCAAGAAAGATGACTCAAGTGATGAAGAAGATGAGAAGAGAAAGAACAAGCCATACAAAAAGAAAAGATGGCAAGAAAAGAGAGTTCTACAAGAAGAAGAAGGGAGGCAAGGCTTATATTGTTGGTGATTGGCTCACCGACATTGAATCATCATGTGAGTCCTCTGGCGATGAAAGTGATAATGAAAACGAGAAGATCGCCGCATTTGTGATTGGGCCATCATCATCTTCACCGACATCTTCATCACCACCTTCACCGCCACCTTCACCATCATCTTCCACTACTCATCTATGCCTTATGGCTAAGGGTGATCGAAAGGTATAAAATAGTGATAGTGATGATGATGATAGTGATAGTGATGATGAATATGATACACCTTCTTATGATGACTTGTAAAATTATTGAACAAATACTCTAAAATCATAAGAAGAACTAGAAATGAAAATGATGAGCTTCAACATGAAAATGAATCACTCTCATCTAAGCTTGAAAGTGCACATAAGACTAGGGATGAGCTCATAGATCAAAATGAAACTATGTCTTCTTCTCTCAAGGAGCTCAAAACTTCTAACAAGGAGCTTAGAGATAAACATGATAAAATTGAGAAGAAGCATGGTGAACTCATCACTAGTCTAAACTTGCTAAAAGATGAATACACCGCCTTGAAAATCAATTATGATACTCTTTTTATTGCCAATGAACTTGCTCTTGAGACACATGATGCCACTAACTAAATTGTTAAGATTGATATAGCTACATCATGTGATGATTTGATTGTTGAGAACTTTGAGCAAGGCTCTAGCGGCAAAGGCAAGAGTGTGGTTGATGCAAATGATTATGATGAGTATGTCAAGCTCAAGAGTGAGAATGAGATGCTTAAAGTTGAGAACAAGAAGTTGATGGCTCTTGAAAAGCAAGCTTCAAATGAGTCACTTATTGAAGAAAACAAGAAGCTCAAGCAAGAGAAAGAGCATCTCAAGACCGGCCTAAGCAAGTTTATAAGAGGCCAACATTTGCAAAGTGAGCTACTCATGAACACCGTCATGAAGTTGGATAGGAGTGGCATTGGTTATTTGGCAAATCAAGAGAAGAAGGTCAAGGCTCAATAACTTCAAAGCAAGTCAAAGCCCAAACCAAAGAGATGTGTTGAGTGTGGACAAGAAGGCCATTTTGCTCATGAGTGCAAAACTCCACCACCACAACCCTTGCCCAAGCATGCTAGACCCTTTTGCCTTCAATGCTCATTACATACTTAGAAAGGACTCAAGTGGAAAGATGAAAGTCATGTTCTTGGGTCCCCCTAACAAGAATAGGCCTAAGAAAATATGGGTTGCCAAGTCAATAGTTGAGAAAGTTAAGGGTCCCTCTCAAGTTTGGGTCCCTAAACAAAAGGCTTGATCTCTTGTGTGTAGGTGAACTACAAGACCGGTGGATCTCATTGGGTGATTGATAGTGGTTGCACACAACATATGACTGGTGATCCTCGTATGTTCACCTCACTTGAAGAGGATGGGGTATGTCAAGACAAGATCACATTTGGGGACAATTCCAAGAGCAAAGTCAAGGATATAGGCAAGGTTGCAATATCAAATGATCATTCTCTCTCAAATGTGCTCTATGTTGCTTCATTGAGTTTCAACTTACTATCCGTTAGGCAACTTTGTGATCTTGGCTACCAATGCTTGTTTAGTCCAAATGAAGTGGTCGTTACAAAGATAGATGATAAGCAAGTGATTTTCAAGGGTTTTAGATACAATAATCTCTATCTAGTTGACTTTACCTCCGAAGATGCAAACTTGATGACATGTTTGTTCACCAAGACTACACTTGGATGACTTTGGCATAGGAGGCTTACTCATGTTGGAATGAACACTCTCAACAAGCTATTGAAGAAAGAATTAGTGAGAGGTTTGAAGGATGTAAAGTTTGAGAAGGACAAACCTTGTAGTGCATGTCAAGCCGGCAAACAAGTTGCAAACACTCATCCAACCAAAGCCTACATGTCAATATCAAGAGTAATAGAACTTTTACACATGGATTTGTTTGGTCCTACAACTTACAAGAGTTTGGGTGGAAATCTCTATTGCCTAGTAATTATGGATGATTACTCAAGATACACTTGGACTTTCTTTCTTCATGACAAATCCGAAGTGGCAAATTGCTTCAAGAAGTTTGCAAAGAGGGCTCAAAATGAATTTGAAGTCAAGATAAAGAAAATTAAAAGTGATAATGGCAAAGAGTTTGACAACACCAACATTGAAGCATATTGTGATGAAATTGGAATCAAGCATGAAGTTTCATCAACCTACACTCCTCAACAAAATGGTGTAGTTGAGAGAAAGAACCGGACCTTGATCACTCTTGCAAGAACAATGTTAGATGAGTACAACACACCGGAGAAATTGTGGGCCAAGGCAATCAACACCGCATGCTATGCTTCAAATCGCCTCTTCCTACAATAGTTCCTTTGTAAGACCCCTTATGAGTTGCTAAATGGGAAGAAGCTGGATGTCTCATTCTTCCAGGTGTTTGGTTGCAAATGCTACATCTACAAGAAGCGTCAACACCTAGGGAAGTTCCAAAGGCGTTGTGATATTGGTTTTCTTGTTGGCTACTCATCAAAGTCCAAAGCATATAGAGTATTTAACCATGCCACCGATTTGGTTGAAGAAACATATGATGTGGAATTTGATGAATCTAACGGCTCCCAAGGAGCAATTGAGAATTGTGATGATGTAGGTGATGAACCATTGAGGGAGGCCATGAAGAACATGCCGGTGGGAGACATCAAGCCTAAAGATGATGAAGATGATGTACAAATTGTCAATCCACCATCTTCATCATATGTGCCTCAAGATGATGACAAGAATGAGAGAGTTGAAAATAAAGACACACATGCCTCTCATCATCAAGCCGAGGCACAAGCACAAGATGTTGATGCCCCCCATCCTACTCCTCAAATGGTTGATCGAAGAAACTCACCCCTACTTCAAGCACATCCACAAGATCTCATCATAGGGAGTCCTACAAAGGGTGTAATGACTCGATCTCAAAAGTTTAATTCTTTTGTTGAACATCACTCTTTTGTCTCTTGTCTTGAACCTAAGAATGTAGAAGAAGCTCTTCAAGATCCGGATTGGGTGAATGCCATAAATGAATAATTGAACAACTTTGCCCGCAATCAAGTTTGGACACTTGAAAAGCATCCAAAAGGTGCAAGAGTCATTGGAACCAAGTGGGTGTTCCGCAACAAGCAAGATGATCAAGGGGTAGTAGTAAGAAACAAGGCAAGACTAGTAGCAAAAGGGTTCTCTCAAGTTGAAGGTCTTAATTTCGGAGAGACTTTTGCACCCGTTGCAAGACTTGAAGCCATTCGTATCCTTCTTGCATATGCATCACATCATCATATGAAATTATATCGAATGGATGTGAAAAGTGCATTCTTAAATGGTTTCATAAATGAACTAGTCTATTGTCGCACCCGGTTTTAAGAACAAACCAGATACACACCATATGTGAGCCCAGGAAGTCAAATCTCACATATAGCTACAAATAAAGGTAATACCAAATGACAATGCTTAATATATAACGTACTTATTATAAAAGATATAACCTTAGATAGCAAACAGCGGAAAGACAACTCCGGTCTTCAGGTGAAGACTCCACTCCACAGGGACAACTGACTGGTTGATCACAAGCCTGTCTGCTCCAATTTTTAGAAATCTGGTACCCATCCGGGATTTTTCCAAAGTATTGAAAAATAAACAAGCGTGAGTACATTTCGTACTCCACAAGCATAACATGGGGATTCATGAGGCTCAAAAGGCAGACACGGTTTACTGCATTTAGCATTTTAGTAAGTCACATTTTATCATTGGTTAACATCAACTTATGCTTAGGCTCCCAAATTAACCCACATGATCCACTACTAGAATTAAGAAGAGAAAGCAACAGTGTGATCTCATCATCATCATCATAGTTCATCCACATATCTAGTAACCATTTATTCTGTGAGTTTTCCGGGCCGCTCGTGTCCGTGAGCACGGCTGTTATAACAGTTTTAACACTCTGCAGAGGTTGTGCATCTTTACCCGTGAGTCGTGTTACCCGTATGCCCGGGGCCCGTCGACCCCCTAACACTTCCAAGGTGAGCAGGCAGGGTACACTATGAAGCCTTCCATAGGCCTCTTCTAACAAGTTAGGGCCGCGAGG
This sequence comes from Saccharum hybrid cultivar R570, assembly GCA_038087645.1. Classification (NCBI taxonomy): domain Eukaryota; kingdom Viridiplantae; phylum Streptophyta; class Magnoliopsida; order Poales; family Poaceae; genus Saccharum; species Saccharum hybrid cultivar. The sequence goes on from JAQSUU010000681.1 coordinate 7,745,883, forward strand.
TTTCCTCGGCAGGCAGATATAGAGAACCCCCCTTTCGATGGCACAATTCCCGCAGGCTATACACATCAGAACAGAGGCAGTTCTATACCCAAAGTGGCAAGCCCCTCTTGCGCCCTTTCGGGTAACCTCTAACAAGCTAGAAAAGATCCTATTACTGAGCTAAAGTCAGAGCCATATGACTCTCACGGTTGCACTGTATGTCCCAGCTTTTGCCCTACAGACAAGTCCTTACGGAGAGTTTAGGGCAACATGATCGACATCATTTGCACCATCACCCTATATTTCAATCATTACCATCATGTTTATCCGTTTGTTCCATTAATCATAGTATTGATCATGTTTGAATAGAGCACTAGCATTCTACCCATATGCAATAAAACCCATAGGTATCAAGATATAAGTCATAAATGGCTAGGATGTCCTTATAGTCGAGCAATATTAGACACATGCATAATGAGTAGATTATATAATGAATAGGAATCAAGGAAGGCCCATGCTATACTTGCCTTGGTTCACGAACTGATGCTGGTCCTGCTGCTCCTCGCACGCGTCCGGATTTCCGACGTACTCCTCACCGTCTGAACTCGAACGACACGAAGTACAACACGCAATTCGGAGCAGACATACAAGCAAAACATGGCTACTATTAGGACAGTACACCAACAATAAATAAATCTGAATAAAATGTTTGCCAAAATCATCTACGTCTCGCTACGATCACATTGACGCGAATTGCACGAAAATCGGAGCTACAACGCAAAAGTTACGAGACATTTACTATTCCAGAAGCTAGCTATTAACTAGATTTATTTGAGAAATTCAAAAGCTATTAACAGGTCTAACAGTAGCACTATTGCGTAGATTATGAAATTACGAATCTAACGCAAGTTGAACGGGTCGAATCGGAGCTAAAACGACGATTTTATATACGTTTTACTGCAGTGGCAATTCTGTAAATAAATTGAAAACATTTCGGAATTAAAATAATTCGAAATTCTGAAAATTCATTGGAACCGAGGACTGCGGGTTAAATAGATGAAAGTAGGGGGTCTCTTTAACAAAACGAACCCCGAAGGGGTATCGAGCCCTCTGAGCCGTTGATCGGATGATGGACGGTTGGGAAAGAAAAGGGGGGGGAAAGAGAGACAGTCGGCCACCGGACTCAGAGAAGAAGATGGCGGCGCCGCCATGGAGCTCACCGGAGCTGCTCGGCCGGGCACTACAGGGCTCTATTCGCCAAACCAACTACATAGGGAGGATGCGGAGGGGATGGGGGTTCCGTTTTTGCCACAAACGCGGCCGGGGAAAGGCCCGAGGGGCACCCGCCATGGCCGGCCCGGAGGGGCTCGTCGGAGCTCGCGTAATCCGGTCCTAGAGGCCACCAAACATCGAATTGGAGGTACAGGGAGAGGGAGGGGAGCACGGGGAGTCTCACCACGGCTTCAAACGGGACGGGGACGGCTCGGAGAAGACAACCGACGCGGTGGGGCGGACGATGCTCCGGTGGTGCCTTGCTGCGGCTCTATGGCGTAGCGAAACCGAAAGAGAGAGGGTTGGAGTGGGAAAGGAGGGCGGAGCCGGGTCGCGCTGCCCTATAAAAAGGCCCGAGGTGCGGGGGACGCTCCCACGTCGCGCGGAGGTGGGCGCGGGCGTCGGACGGCGGTTGCTCGGCCGAGAGAGGGAGAGCGGAGGTTGGAGAAGGCGCCGACACGTGGGCCCGGTGCGTCAGCGACACTGAAGAGGAGAGGGGCAACGACTGCTGGCGAAGTGGGCTGGGCCGCGGCCCAAGAAGGAAGGCACGGGGAGGATTGGTTGGGCCGGCCGGGAATCGGCTAACAGGCCGAAACCGAGGAAAGAAAGAAAACGGGAAAGAATTTATTTTTCCTTTTTCAAATTTGATTTTCAATTCACATTTCCAAAGGTTTTTGAATGCCTTTTAAACTTTGACTCAAACCAATCATCACAAAATATAGTGCAACAGCATGAGTGCAAAAATAAATGATTAGCCTTATGATTAATTTTAATTCCACAAAATTTATTATTCTCTATATTTAAATGCACACACACATACCTAATTAATTCATATTTAGCTATTTTAAAACAAAGCAAAATTTTAGGGTGTTACAATTCTACCCCCCTTAAAAGAATCTCGTCCTCGAGATTCGGAAGACGGTGAACAAAGAGGTATACATACTCCGCCTTTGGATCTTTTCCACTTTCTTGAGTAGTTTGATTCTCCAATTTACCATTCCACGCTGCTTTGCCTGTCGTTACAACCTTACTCCAAATAACTTACTCATCTATTTCCAAAACTTTGACAGAGTACTTGGTATAGGAAAGATTCTTCTTTACACTTAACTCCTCATAGATGGTCCAACGAATTAACGATTCTGACCAAAGAATACCAGTCACTTGATGGTAACTTCTCATCTCTAGGATCAGCAGATACTTTTAAGTGAAGCATTTCATCATAAGAAACCTTCATCATGCAACTTTTTTTTTTCCAACTTGGCTACCCCCCTTAAGAAAAGATCAACTAGGGGAACAACAAAGGGTAGCTTGCATCTTCTTCCAAGTGAGTTAACTATCATAATGACCTTCTGATATCCCACGGAAACTCACGTGCATAAGTAAGAACAAAAAGTCTGAAATTTCTCATGAGTAGCAGCGCAGGAAAACAGCTGTAACTCCTATTCTGTTAATCCAATGAAGTTGTAGTTTATACTGTTGGAAAGCTATTGAAATCCTCTACAACTTTTGTATATAACACTTTTCCTGATTCCAAACATAATTTGGTCGAAAACTATGCACCACAAAAACTACTCTAGGTTTCAGACAGCACAGCTATATCGTCTTGTGATTTTCATAACTCGCAAACCAAAACAGCTATAGAAGTGATTCCAGCGGCAGATGAAACATACAAGAGTCTACTTTTATCCATAAAAGTTTCATAACTTTTGGATGTCCAGATCTGGAGATATATCATGATGAACACAGACTGCTCTGGAAAACAGGATTGATAAAACAGGAGAAAACCAAAACCCGCATATTTACTTCATTAATCCTTATGCCTTAGGCCTATAGACTAAATGAAATTGTGGACAATCCCCACAAGATCATTACAATCATTACAAAGATCCAAAACAAGCACATGCATAATGACAATTCAACAAGCAATTAAGGTGCACACTTCAATCATTGACCCAGCTTGCGATACTATCGTTCTATTCATATTAAGGGCAAATATCCTAAAGCTCCGCTCCCAATGTCGCAGGAAGATGGTAAGAGAGAATATTCTAAGAGCATATCAAAGCAAGGAGTGAAGATGAGAACAAAGGATTAAACAAGTATCAAGGAGGAGATGAATATCAAGGGTAGAGAAATAATAGAGGAATATCAAGGTTTATAGAACAAGGGTGTTATAGCAATTCCTAAACCTTAAGACGGCCAATTCCTAACTAGGCTTGCGTCCTACAGTCAGCATTGCTTTGATACCACTTTGTCGCACCCGGTTTTAAGAACAAACCAGATACACACCATATGTGAGCCCAGGAAGTCAAATCTCACATATAGCTACAAATAAAGGTAATACCAAATGACAATGCTTAATATATAACGTACTTATTATAAAAGATATAACCTTAGATAGCAAACAGCGGAAAGACAACTCCGGTCTTCAGGTGAAGACTCCACTCCACAGGGACAACTGACTGGTTGATCACAAGCCTGTCTGCTCCAATTTTTAGAAATCTGGTACCCATCCGGGATTTTTCCAAAGTATTGAAAAATAAACAAGCGTGAGTACATTTCGTACTCCACAAGCATAACATGGGGATTCATGAGGCTCAAAAGGCAGACACGGTTTACTGCATTTAGCATTTTAGTAAGTCACATTTTATCATTGGTTAACATCAACTTATGCTTAGGCTCCCAAATTAACCCACATGATCCACTACTAGAATTAAGAAGAGAAAGCAACAGTGTGATCTCATCATCATCATCATAGTTCATCCACATATCTAGTAACCATTTATTCTGTGAGTTTTCCGGGCCGCTCGTGTCCGTGAGCACGGCTGTTATAACAGTTTTAACACTCTGCAGAGGTTGTGCATCTTTACCCGTGAGTCGTGTTACCCGTATGCCCGGGGCCCGTCGACCCCCTAACACTTCCAAGGTGAGCAGGCAGGGTACACTATGAAGCCTTCCATAGGCCTCTTCTAACAAGTTAGGGCCGCGAGGTTTCCTCGGCAGGCAGATATAGAGAACCCCCCTTTCGATGGCACAATTCCCGCAGGCTATACACATCAGAACAGAGGCAGTTCTATACCCAAAGTGGCAAGCCCCTCTTGCGCCCTTTCGGGTAACCTCTAACAAGCTAGAAAAGATCCTATTACTGAGCTAAAGTCAGAGCCATATGACTCTCACGGTTGCACTGTATGTCCCAGCTTTTGCCCTACAGACAAGTCCTTACGGAGAGTTTAGGGCAACATGATCGACATCATTTGCACCATCACCCTATATTTCAATCATTACCATCATGTTTATCCGTTTGTTCCATTAATCATAGTATTGATCATGTTTGAATAGAGCACTAGCATTCTACCCATATGCAATAAAACCCATAGGTATCAAGATATAAGTCATAAATGGCTAGGATGTCCTTATAGTCGAGCAATATTAGACACATGCATAATGAGTAGATTATATAATGAATAGGAATCAAGGAAGGCCCATGCTATACTTGCCTTGGTTCACGAACTGATGCTGGTCCTGCTGCTCCTCGCACGCGTCCGGATTTCCGACGTACTCCTCACCGTCTGAACTCGAACGACACGAAGTACAACACGCAATTCGGAGCAGACATACAAGCAAAACATGGCTACTATTAGGACAGTACACCAACAATAAATAAATCTGAATAAAATGTTTGCCAAAATCATCTACGTCTCGCTACGATCACATTGACGCGAATTGCACGAAAATCGGAGCTACAACGCAAAAGTTACGAGACATTTACTATTCCAGAAGCTAGCTATTAACTAGATTTATTTGAGAAATTCAAAAGCTATTAACAGGTCTAACAGTAGCACTATTGCGTAGATTATGAAATTACGAATCTAACGCAAGTTGAACGGGTCGAATCGGAGCTAAAACGACGATTTTATATACGTTTTACTGCAGTGGCAATTCTGTAAATAAATTGAAAACATTTCGGAATTAAAATAATTCGAAATTCTGAAAATTCATTGGAACCGAGGACTGCGGGTTAAATAGATGAAAGTAGGGGGTCTCTTTAACAAAACGAACCCCGAAGGGGTATCGAGCCCTCTGAGCCGTTGATCGGATGATGGACGGTTGGGAAAGAAAAGGGGGGGAAAGAGAGACAGCCGGCCACCGGACTCAGAGAAGAAGATGGCGGCGCCGCCATGGAGCTCACCGGAGCTGCTCGGCCGGGCACTACAGGGCTCTATTCGCCAAACCAACTACATAGGGAGGATGCGGAGGGGATGGGGGTTCCGTTTTTGCCACAAACGCGGCCGGGGAAAGGCCCGAGGGGCACCCGCCATGGCCGGCCCGGAGGGGCTCGTCGGAGCTCGCGTAATCCGGTCCTAGAGGCCACCAAACATCGAATTGGAGGTACAGGGAGAGGGAGGGGAGCACGGGGAGTCTCACCACGGCTTCAAACGGGACGGGGACGGCTCGGAGAAGACAACCGACGCGGTGGGGCGGACGATGCTCCGGTGGTGCCTTGCTGCGGCTCTATGGCGTAGCGAAACCGAAAGAGAGAGGGTTGGAGTGGGAAAGGAGGGCGGAGCCGGGTCGCGCTGCCCTATAAAAAGGCCCGAGGTGCGGGGGACGCTCCCACGTCGCGCGGAGGTGGGCGCGGGCGTCGGACGGCGGTTGCTCGGCCGAGAGAGGGAGAGCGGAGGTTGGAGAAGGCGCCGACACGTGGGCCCGGTGCGTCAGCGACACTGAAGAGGAGAGGGGCAACGACTGCTGGCGAAGTGGGCTGGGCCGCGACCCAAGAAGGAAGGCACGGGGAGGATTGGTTGGGCCGGCCGGGAATCGGCTAACAGGCCGAAACCGAGGAAAGAAAGAAAACGGGAAAGAATTTATTTTTCCTTTTTCAAATTTGATTTTCAATTCACATTTCCAAAGGTTTTTGAATGCCTTTTAAACTTTGACTCAAACCAATCATCACAAAATATAGTGCAACAGCATGAGTGCAAAAATAAATGATTAGCCTTATGATTAATTTTAATTCCACAAAATTTATTATTCTCTATATTTAAATGCACACACACATACCTAATTAATTCATATTTAGCTATTTTAAAACAAAGCAAAATTTTAGGGTGTTACATCTATGTTGAACAACCTCCCGGGTTTGAAGACCCTAGATATCCAAATCATGTTTATAGGTTGTCCAAGGCGCTATATGGGCTCAAGCAAGCCCCTAGAGCGTGATATGAGCGCCTCCGGGACTTCCTCATTGAGAAGGGCTTCGTTATTAGGAAGGTTGACACCACACTATTTACCAAGAAGTTTAATGAAGAGATCTTCATTTGTCAAGTCTATGTTGATGATATTATCTTCAGGTCAACAAATGAAGATTATTGCAAAGAATTTGGTGAATTGATGTCAAAAGAGTTCGAGATGTAAATGATTGGTGAGCTAACATTCTTCCTTGGGTTTCAAGTCAAGCAAATGAGAGAAGGGATATTTATCTCTCAAGAAAAGTATACCAAGGATCTTCTCAAAAGATTCAAGATGGAAGAATGCAAGCCAATCAAGACCCCAATGCCAACTAATGGACATCTCGACCTAGATGAGGAAGGTAAACCAATCGATCAAACTCTTTACCGTTCTATGATTGGTAGCTTGTTGTATCTTACCGCATCTAGGCCCGACATCATGTTTAGTGTGTGCATGTGTGCCCGCTTTCAAGCGTGCCCTAAAGAACCTCACCTAAGTGCCGTAAAAAGAATCCTAAGATATCTTAAGTATACCCCAAGCATTGGACTTCGGTACCCCAAAGGAGCTAAATTCCAACTAGTTGGCTACTCCGATTCGGATTATGCCGGTTGCAAAATTGATAGAAAAAGCACATCCGGAGGATGCCATTTGCTTTGGAGATCCTTAGTATCTTGGTCATCTAAAAAGCAAAATATTGTGGCTTTGTCCACCGCCGAGGCGAAATACATTGCCGCGGGGGCTTGTTGTGCACAAATCTTATATATGAAATAAACCCTCCTAGACTATGGAGTTGTTCTTGAAAAGGTGCCGCTTTTATGTGACAATGAAAGTGCGGTTAAAATTGCTAATAATCCGGTACAACACTCTCGCACCAAGCACATTGATATCCGCCACCACTTTCTAAGAGATCATGTTGCTAAAAATGATATATCCCTAGAAGGTGTAAGAAGTGAAAATCAATTAGCGGATATCTTCACTAAACCTTTAGATGAGGCTACCTTTTGTAGATTGAGAAGTGAACTAAATGTGCTTGATTCTAGTAACTTTAAAAGATGAGCTTGTGTTGTCCCTTGCATTGCATTGTATTTTATGCCATGTTTATTTTGCCGCAATGCATCTAGGACTTGTCTAACACGGTTACGATAACCCTCCTTTGGAGGAGTGAAAAAGTTTAACCTTGGATCAAACTTGACAAGCAACCTAGCTCTCCTTTCTTGTTTTGCATTGCATATGCATGGTTGTTGCTTTGTCGTTTCTTTTCGGTTTAGCTTTGAGTAACCTCTGTGTTCGTCCATGAATAGAGAGAGCATTTGAAGCTCCCAAGGGTTCATAAACTCTATTGCATGGCCAAACGTTGCTCCTCGGGTGTTTATTGAATATTTTCTTAAAAATAATACTAGCCTAATGCAAAATATTTTGAAAATTTTGAGGGTTTGAGTGAGGTCACTCATATCAGGTTCCAATTGGTGTTTATTTGAGTCTCTTTGAATTAGAACTTGATTTGGAGAAGTCGCGTCGAAAAACGGTTTGAAAAAGTGTTTTTTACAGCGACCGGACGCTGGACCGGACGCTGCATCGGACGCGGTTCAGTTTCACCACTGCGTCCGGTCTTAGCGTCCACCAGCGCGTCCGGTCATTCCCGAAGTTTTTCTTTGAAACCTCTAACCGAACGCTGCACCGGACGCACCGCTGTCGACCACCGCATCCGGTCCCGGTATCCATCACCGCGTCCGGTCATCCGTTCCAAATTTTTGGGATATGTCAAACCGGACGCTGTCAGCGTCCGATCGTGGATAATCAGACGCGTCCGGTCATTCCAGGAGCTTACTGGAATGTGACCAGACGCTGTCTCCACCGCGTCTGGTCATCACGCATAAAGCGGATCTCACCCTCCGTGCCACCGCCGCCGCTGGGACCACACCTCCTCTCAGGCCCGGCATTCCCTGACTTCAGTGCTACATTCAGCGAGCTGACTGGACAGCCGACACCGTCACACTCTACTTTTGTGACTACCTCAGACATGTTGGCTTCAGAGACTGCTACGCTTCCAGTGACAGGGGCTGCTACTACAGACACTCTGCCTTCCTCAGTCGCATCTACAGATCCTCCCACTCTTGATGTTCTTCAGGCTCAGGCGACAGTGACCGATCCGATAGTTGCTTCTACACCTTCAGTCACTGCCCCTCATCTATAAACCCAGACTACTTCACTGCCACATTCAGCTTTAGAGGGTCAGCCTGACAGTTCAGAGTCTGAGGAGGATGCTACACAGTTCGTGATCACTCTGCGCTCCTCGGCACCCGACACGATAGCTTCTGTTCCCCCGTCAGATCCCTAGATTAGTTTTTGGCGGTTGATGCCAAAGAGGGAGAGAGAGCATAGATTCAGGGGGAGTGGTGATAGAGGGTGGAGTGGTGATAGAGGGTTTCGTTTTTCGTGTGTGCTACTTTCATGCATCGTGTTTACTTTTCTCGCCCTGCATTGTGTGACCTTGAGTTTGTGAGACTATGTCTTAATGTTTTATGTCACTTAATTGTGTTTAGCTCATAAGGTTGTGCTTCCGTGCCTTGCTCCATTTTTCATATGAGCTATGTTTTTTTGTATACTAACTCTTCATGTTTTATCTTATGAGTACACTCAGTTGGCTTGGAACACATAAGCATTGACTAACCCTTTGTGCTTACAGCTTTATGCTTATGTGAACCAAGCATGATCGAAAACCTCAACTCATATCTTCTGAATCTAAGTGTTGTCATCAATCACCAAAAAGGGGGAGATTGAAAGCATCTAGGCCCCGGTGTTGGTTTTGGCAATTGATGACAACGCTTAATTACCATGACTAACGTGTGTTTTGCAGAAACGTTGGTAAGTTAGGTCATGGAGATGATAACTGCTTTGAGCAATATGGTATTCATGTCCCTTGATGGAAATTGTTTCGGTTTTCAAAGGATCAACGACAAGATTAAGAACGGTTAGTTCCGGATGTCAAGGTGTTGAGTTACATCTGGAATAGTCGTTAGGATCTTTGTTTCTTCCTTTGACCGTACTATAAAGGGGGGCATGAGCGAGTAGCTTGACCTAGGTGAGTCTTGTGTTTAGGTGTGGTGCACACTTGTCCAACTTAGCACTAGGTAGCTCGAGAAAAGCTCAGAGTTCAGTTGGAAGCAACTTGGTTCAAGTTGCGTCGTGTTTAGAAGACGTTTGAGCCGTTTACCTATGACCGGACGCGGTCCTGGTCATGACCGGACGCGTCCGATCAGTACTAACACTTCACTGCGGTTTCAACTTATCGACCAGACGCGGTCCTTGAGAGGACCGGACGCGGTGGTCAGTCTGACACGTGTTTCAGAGGGTAAACAGCGTAATCGGACGCGACTGTGAAGTGATCGGCGCGTCCGGTCACGTTCCAGTAAGGTCCCGTGGTGACCTGACGCGTCCGGTCACCTTTGATCGAACGCGGTCATGCGTCAGGTCATTTTTCCAGTAAGCTCTTTGAAAGTCCCTAGTTTGGTTTTGGCTAATTGATGAAACCGAGGACTAACCTTTGTATCTAAGTGGATGATTTAGATAAAGGTGGTCATTGAATATGAGACATGACATTGACTCATATGACCAAGATGATGAAGACCAAGATGAGGCTTGGCTCGATGGACCGGTTGTGAAGGTGAAGGGCAAGTCGAGGCATCGAAGCGAGGGACCATGCGATGGTGAAGCTTGAGCAAGACTTAGCGCCGACGGACCGATGCAACGGTGAAGAGCAAGTGGAGTCAAGGTCGATGGATCGAGACGGTCATGTGATGATATGAAGTGGATCATATCATTTGGAGAAACAAAATGGGCTCAAGGCAAAGGTATAATCATAGGGCCATTTTGTTTTACACTCAAGACACCATAGAGGGTGTGAGTGGTTTAGGGTCGATAGCCGAACTATTAAGAGGGGAAGTCTTGTCGGTTTTTCGACGCACGGGTGCCACTAGGTGAATTCATGAAGTGCATTGCATGTAGGGCCTAGTGAGCTAATTGGAAAACCTTTGAAAATGATTGAGAAAATGCTAACACACAAGCACATGGAGATGTACACTTGATGGTGTTGGCACATTTGCAAAGGTGGTGTTGGTCGCGCTGTGGTTTGCGGGTAGAGAGGGGTTTGGGTTCCTCTCTCCCTCCCGCCGAGCATGCGAGCGCGGGATTCAGGCGATTTCGGGGAAATGAAATGCCTATTTTCCACTACGCCGAGAGTCGGAAAAGAAACGGAGGCGAACGGGGTCACTGAGGTGACCGGACGCTGCACCGGACGCGGTCACGGTGTGACCGGACGCGTCCGGTCAGTACAGCGCGGTTTCAGGCGCACGGGTGCTAGGGTTTGCTACCGGCGCGTCCGGTCACTCGCGGGACCGGCGCGTCCGGTCAGTCGTCCAGAAGGAACTGCGGTTCACGAGGATGATCGGACGCGAGGCGCGTCCGGTCACACATGATCGGACGCGTCCGATCGTTGAAGGAGCTTACTGGACTCCGACCGGACGCTGGCACTGTCGCGTCCGGTCGTTGTGAGGAGCGCGTCCGGTCGTTGTTTGGCAGGCGCGGGTGCTGTGCGGATCGGCGCGTCCGGTCGTTCGACAGGCGCGTCCGGTCATCGGGACCGGCGCGTCCGGTCGTTGCCTAGGGCGCGTCCGGTCGTTGGTTTGACCGTTGAGGGTCAGTGACCGTTGGAGGATCGGACGCGGTGGAGCGTGTCCGGTCGTTTTGAGAGGCGCGTCCGGTCATAGGGTTTGACCGTTGGCGCAGTGACCGTTGGGGCATCGGACGCGGTGAGCGCGTCCGGTCAGTTATGACCGGAGCGTCCGGTCATCCCGACAGAACCCAGTGAAGGGGTATAACGGCTCTATTTGGAGGGGATGCTTATAAATACTCGATGGCCGGCCCTTGGGGAGCGATCTAGTGATTTCTAACATTCTTGTACATCCTTTGAGCTAGAGCATCTCCTCCCACTCATCTCCCTTGCTTGATTGCAAATCAAAAGTGAGATTGAGTGATCCCAAAGTGCATTGCATAGCTTGAGGGCATCTAGTGGCACTTGTGGGTGGTTTAGCCGGTGGATTTCTTGTTACTCTTGGAGAGTACCGCTCCTAGCCGGCTTGGAGATTGTTGGAGGCGTTGGCAAGAGAAGGTGATTGTTCTTGGCCACCTCCGGTTGTTTGTAAGAGGTTCTTGTGCTTTCCTCGGCGGGACGCCAAAAGCAACTCTATTGGATTGCGCGTGTCATTGAGTTACCTCACTTGAGAGTGGAGTCTTGCGGTGCCTTGCGGGGCGTGCCTTGAGGGGCAAGTGACTTGAGGGTCACACCGAGGAACCATCTAAGTGTTGGTCGACACAACCGGTGACGTAGCTTGTCGGTGCACAAGTGAACACCGGGTGAACAAAAATATTGTGTCTCTTGTCTCCCGGTGATTGGTCTACATATTGTGTTGTTGTCAATATTAATTGATTATATATCATCTTGGTGATTGGCAACATCTTCACTCCACCGTCGGTATAAGATTCACAATCCTATCTCTTGCACTTATCTTTACTAGATTATCTTGTGTTGCTCTAGTAGTAGCTTGGCTAGTAGTGTTGTTAGCTTGTTCTCTAGTGTAAAATTAGTGACATAGCTCTTGTGTGAACTAGAGATCATAATCTACTAGACTTGTGGATAGGAGGCTTGCATCACAACCTTTGGCTAAGCAAAACTCGCTTTACGCCGTTTGTTATTCTAACAAGTTTGCTTAGTGGTGCTTGTAGAATTTTTATAGGCTATTCACCCCCCCTCTAGCCATCTAGGACCTTACACTCTTGCATGATCGGACGCGTCCGATCATCCCTGATCGGCGCGTCCGGTCATCTCAGACCGGCGCGTTCGGTCATCACAGATCGGCGCGTCCGGTCACTCAGCGTAGCTTTCGGTTTTCAACCGTTACACCTGACCGGCGCGTCCGGTCATGTCGACAGGCGCGTCCGGTCAGTGCGCGTTTTGTTGTTTCGAAAGGTAACGGTTGGATTTGTCTGAGAGGTGTATAAATACATCCCCTCCACCTCTTTTAGAGGTCTCTTGCTCATTTATTCAGCTGAGAAACACCTTTGAAGTGCAAGGGAGTGCAAGAGCCCTAGTGCGGATAGAGATTTGCGAATCAAAGTTTGAGAATCCTCTCTAGTGACAAGAGTGTAGCAAGTGTGCATCCATCTTCTCATTAGGCTTGTTGTGGTCAAGTGAGAGTTCTAGCTTGTTACTCTTGGTGATCGCCATCACCTAGACGGTTTGGTGGTGATTGGGAGTTTGGTGATCATCCAACGAGATTGTGGGTGATCCAACTCAAGTTGTGAGCGGTTTTGGGTGATTCGCCGCGACAGAGTGTCGAAGAATCAACCCGTAGAGAGCACTTGATCCTTGCGCGGATCAAGGGGGAGCTACACCCTTGCGCGGGTGGTCCAACGAGGACTAGTGGGGAGTGGTGACTCTCCGATACCTCGGCAAAACATCGCCGTGTTCCTAACCCTTACTTTCAAGCATTTACTTTCGTGCATTACTTTCATTGCTTGTTTACTTTCCTAGAATTGCCATGCTAGTCTAGGATTGGAACTTAGGGTGCAAAACTTTTATCGGTAGAATCACAAGAAACACTAGTAGGCACTAGGGGTGAAGTTTGGCTTGTAGGATTTAATTCTTGCAATTATTTTTTTGAAAAGCCCAATTCACCCCCCCTCTTGGGCATCTTGATCCTTTCATCCCCGATTGGTGCGAGGTCCGGCAGTGGCCGGGTGAGGCACGAGGGAGGTAGCGAGAGGGCCGTGGAGCTCGTCTAGCAGTGGCAGTGAGTGGGCAGCGCGGCAAGGCGATGTCCGCGAAGTGGAGGCTCGTGTCGATGACCCAATCCGACCGGGTGAGGAGAAGGCCGAGGTGTGAAGCTGTATCTCTAGAAGCTTTGTGTCCATGCAAGTGGTGTAGCTGAGATCCCGGTGGCGGCGAGACGAAGGTGAAGTTATTGGAGCAGCTCAGTGGTACCAAGTCACCCTCGATGGCGAAGCAAGCCTGGATCCTCGGAGAGTCCAGCGGCGAGAGTGGCAAGACCCCCATTCTTTTAAGGTGGTGTGTCCGAGGAGTGTTGCGGCGGTGGATGTGGCAAGGCCCCCATGCGTTTGAGTTGCCTTGGAGGTCTAGGATCCGGTGCGATGTTTCAAAAATTTGGTGTGTAAGGTGCAGCAGCGGTACTGCGGCGAGGGGTTCTGCATGGCGGTGGCCTCTTCGGTGTGGTGTGGTGGGCTTCTCTTTGGACTTCTGCCAACGCATGGCCGTGGTTGGGAGATCGACGATCGTGTGTGAGTGACCTGAAGTCGACGGGGGCATGGTGGATTCCAGCGGCTTGGTTACTAAGGGTGGCGGGCAGCTTGGCGACGATTAGATGCAGTCGTTCGTGCTTTTGGCTTGACAGCTTGTAGCGGACTGCAGTGGCTAGCCTTGCACAGCAAGGGCTAGTCCCGTGCGGGACAGTGTCGACAGGCGGCGCAAGCGGAGGCGATAGCGGGACGACTACATGGCTTGCAGCGGATCATGGCGGTTAGCCCTGCATGGCAGCGGTTGACTCAGTGTGGTACATCGTCGGTAAACGATGGCGCAGGCGATGACGATGATGTATCTTCATGTTGCTTTGTCACCCTTTGTTGTTGTTGCATTGTGATGGCGAGTGGTGGTTTTTTAGTGTTGCCGCTCGGCTCGTGTTGAGGTCTCAATCCAACCGGCCTGTTAGTTGAGTTTGTTGCTTCTGTTGTTTTTTTGGTTTCATTGCTTTCAGTCGTTGTTGGTGTAGCTCTGTTGTAATGCCTGGTCTGGGTTCTTCTTTTTAATATAGTCGGCAGCTTTACTGCCTGATTCGTTTCAAAAAAAAAAAGAAAAAAGGTTATGTGAACTTGAGGAATAATTATCAAAAAGAAACAACTAGAGCCAAGGCAAGAACAAGAGAAAACACACTCAAGCAAAGAATATAAAGAGGCAAAAGCATCACTTCATCACATCAATGAAGAGCTCAAACATGCTAACCCACAAATTGATTGCTTAGAAGAGCTAGGATCTTCAGAATAGCCAGAGGTCATGGCTCGGCGTGGCACAAACGCATGTGTCAGCGGCGGCCTAGTTCGAGCAAGTTTGTACGTCTCGGCGTAGGGGACGGTGACGAATGCAAGAGGATAAGGACGGGAGTTGGTGCGAAGATAGAACATGAGACTTATGTTAAGAGGCAACCGTCGGTTGAAAAACTTGTCCTATACAGGGCGTGTTTACTTTTTTTTAAAAAAAAATTTTAGGGTGTCACATTGGATATTTTATAGGATGTTTGAAGGGGTTTCAGATACTAATAAAAAAACTAATTATATAACTTGCCTGGAAACCACGAGATGAATTTATTAAGCCTAATTAATATATCATTAGTACATGTTTACTGTAGCATGACATTGTCAAATCATGGATTAATCAGACTTAAAAAATTCGTCTCGTGAACTTATCGCAATCTGTGTAATTAGTTATTTTTTCGTCTACATTTAATATTCCATGCATGTGTCCAAACATCCGATTTCACGGGGTAAAATTTTTTTGAGATTAACTAAACACCCCATAGTATCTTTTTAGATACGTGACAATACATGAGCAATCAAAGATGACTTGACAGTTGAGAGTGCTTTAAATAGGGCAGTGTTTAGATCCCTTCGAACTTCCAAAAATTTTACAAGATTCCCCGTCACTTCGAATCTTTAGACGTATGCATGGAGTATTAAATACAGGTAAAAAAATAACTAATTACACAGTTTGTCTGTAAATGTCGAGACGAATCTTTTGAGCCTAATTAGTCCATGATTGGATAAATTTTACCAAATAACAACGAAAAGTGCTACAGAAATTTTATACCAACTTTTACACCATCTAAACACTACCTAGATTTTGTTTGTGATTGCCCACAGAGGCTACTCTCTGTCTTTTTCTCTTCCTCCTCGTTGGACTGGTTTGTCATTCCCTACCGCTAACCCTAGGC
The DNA here is from genome assembly GCA_038087645.1 of Saccharum hybrid cultivar R570. Classification (NCBI taxonomy): domain Eukaryota; kingdom Viridiplantae; phylum Streptophyta; class Magnoliopsida; order Poales; family Poaceae; genus Saccharum; species Saccharum hybrid cultivar. Next base: position 7,761,416 of record JAQSUU010000681.1, read on the forward strand.
GCCTGTCTGGACTCCGGTGTGGGTGCACGCTTAGCTATTTGTCATATCGCACTTTGTTACAAGCTTAACAATACATGATCTCATCAGCGCCTTGAGCTTTTTCCGGGCTCCATTTGCGCGCTGGGTCCGCTACCGCCGCTCACCATCTTTGTATGCCACCACCGTATTTCCAGTATCTTGATGGCACTATAATAAGCTCTGAGTTTGGTGATTTGGAAATCTAAGGTGAATCTGAGTTTTATAGTTAACAGCATTTGTTGTTGGATTAATAACAAAAGATCATCTGTGAAACAAAGCACATTTATATATAGATGTAAAGAGAATATACAGGTAATGAATGGCAAATCCAATGTCTGAAAAAGCAATAGAGTCATCAGACAATTAATAGGCAACCGTGGACTGGAGCACTTTTTAAGGGATCCACCCGTCTCCCCCACCGTTCGTTCGTTCCCCACCACCACTGAGAATTGAACACTGTCTGTCTCGGTGTCTCCCTCCCTCCCCTCGCATCACAATCACAACTCATCCGCAGGCTATCCCTGCTCGGCTGCCCTGCCCCTGCCCCCCTTGTTAACGGTTGAGGCGTTGCTGGTACACTCCTGCCGGCCAAGCTGCCCCTGTTCTGTTCCGCGCGAGCATCCCATTCCCACAGGAAGGAAGGAGGCATACAGCTCTGCTCCCCTCACGCCTCGCCTCACCTCACCTCACCAAAAGAGGAAACCTCGCCCACGGCTTGCCTCCAGCCGTCGTCTCGCCTAGTCGCCTCGTCTCAGTCTGAGAGAGTAGGAGGAGGAAGAAGCGGATGGCATGAAGCAACCTGCCAAGAATGAGAGCCTGGGCTGCCCCTGGTAGAAGCAGAGCAAGACCGGGCCACAAGGAGGAGGGGGAAGGAGGAAGAGGGTGAGATGGGCAACTGCGGCACGCGAGAGGAGAATGCCGTCGTCGCCGCGCACGCGCAAGGTATCCATCCTTTCCGGTTTGCGCCTGGGTTTTCTTGGGCGGACTCTTGTCGGTGGTTGCTTGGATTGGATCTCAGGCTGGGCTCTTCGAATTGCATCGGAATTTCGTCTTTTCTGGATTATTTCCCAGCTCCTTCCTGGCTTCTCGTTCTCTTGGTTGGTGGGCTCACGGTCACGGTGGATGTGGATTACAAAAATGCTTTCTTTCTTGGCTTTCTATTGCGATGCCTTTTGGTTTATCTGTAGTTTCGGACTGGCGATTTGGTTGCAAAATTCGATTTTTCTCAGGGTCTAACCCATATCGACAATAGGGATTTAAAGTCACATGCCAATCTTCACTTGAAATGTGTAACCCCTGGCCGCCGGTGGAATCACCGTCGACGTGAGCCACACGTAAGTACAGAGCAGGGACGAGTAACGCCGGCGAGGAACCTCCTCTGCCTGAGCGAACTTGTTTACTGATATGTCTAGATGAGTTTTCCCCTCACGGGATTAGCACTTAAGTGCTGGATACAGAGCATGGCCTTGGGCCCACACGTCATACAAAGAACGTTTACACAAATTTGATTGTACGCTTTGCCGCTATGTTGACACATTCACCCCGTGGCAGCCTTGGCTGTTACACCTCCCCCGCCGGAGAATCAGCTTGTCCCCAAGCTGGCGCTCTCGGAAAGCGTTGCTTGATGATGTTGTAGTCTTCCCAGGTTGCCACCGTGTCCGGCAAGCCCTTCCATGTGACGCGTACCTGAGGGATGGCTCTATTGCCCTTCTGAACCAACCGGCGATCGATGACACGCTGAGGAACAGCAGCTGAAGCTTCCAAGTCAGTAATCACAGGCAATGTCTCATAAACTGGAGTATAATCCGGAGTGAACTGCTTTAGCTGAGAGATATGAAAAACTGGGTGGATCATGGCATTGTCAGGTAGCTCCAGGCGGTAAGCAACCTGCCCGATGCGTTCCAGCACCTTGTATGGTCCAAAATACTTGTATGCCAATTTAGGATATGGGCGATTAGCAACAGAAGACTGTGTGTAAGGCTGTAGTTTCAGCAGTACCTGATCCCCCACTTGAAACTGAAAATCAGTGCGTTTCTTGTCTGCCATCAGTTTCATACGGTTCTGAGCCTGTGCCAAGTGAAGCTTGATCGACTGTAAGTGCGCCTCCCTGTTAGTAATGACTTCAGCCACCGATGTAGATGTGTTCTCTGGGAGAGTAGGTACTGCTCCAACAGTGGGTTCATAGCCATACAGGCCCTTGAAAGGAGAACAGCCAAGAGCGGCATGATAAGAGGAGTTATACCATAATTCAGCAAGAGATAACCAGGATTTCCATGATTTTGGTGAATCTTGAACAGAGCATCTCAAGAACATCTCCAAACACTGGTTGACCCTCTCGGTTTGACCGTCGGTTTGGGGATGATAAGCTGTACTGAGATGTAGATTGACCCTGTACAATTTGAACAACTCTTTCCAAAAATGACTAATGAAGATAGGATCTCTATCAGTCACAATTGAGTGAGGCAGGCCATGTAACTTAACCACATTGTCCATGAAGACTTGTGCTATAGTTGTTGCTGTGTATGGATGTTTCAATGGTAGAAAATGGGCATACTTAGTCAGTCTATCAACCACCACCAAAATGACACTGTACCCCTCAGACTTTGGAAGCCCCTCAATGAAATCCATGGACAAATCCCGCCAAACCCCTTCTGGTATGGGCAGGGGTTGCAATAAACCCATAGGGTGCTGAAGAGAATGCTTAGCATGCTGACATGTGGCACATTGTTTAATGAAACTCTCCACATCCTGTTTGATACCCTTCCAATCAAAATGTTTCTTGAGCTTGTAATAAGTAGCAGCAACTCCGGAGTGGCCTCCCAGAGGGCTGCTATGAAAAGCAGCTATCAGCTTGGTTTGCAGGGCTGAATTCTGCCCAATCCATATGTGCCCTTTGTGTTTGATCAATCCTTGCTCCAAAGAAAAGCCTGCTGCATCCGGGCTGGCTATAGCCAACCTGGCTAATAACTGTTGTGCCTTTGGATCGGTGGCGTAAGAATTTAGGACTTCTTGTATCCAGGCTGGTTGGACAGATGACACTGCTTGTATCGCCATTAAATGAGCCACTCGGGACAAAGCATCTGCAGCCACATTGTGCTTGCCTTGTCGATAGATAATCTTGAAGTTCAGCCCCATTAATCTTGTCATCGCCTTTCTCTGCAAATCTGAGTGTAAGTTCTGTTCATTCAAATAAGCTAAGGATTTATGATCTGTGACTATTTGAAACTCCTGCCTCTGGAGGTAATGCCGCCATTTTTCGACAGCCATGATCAAAGCCAAAAATTCTTTTTCATAGATAGACAGATGCTTGTGTTGCGGACCCAAAGCTTTACTGAGATAAGCTATTGGCTGACCTTGTTGCATTAACACTGCCCCGATGCCAGCCTGACAAGCATCGGTCTCTACAGTAAATGCCTGATTGAAATTGGGCAGGGCTAGGACAGGTGTTTTGGTCATAGCCACTTTGATGTCATCAAATGCTGCTTGAGCAGTTGGACTCCAGGCAAACTGTCTTAGTCGCAAGAGTTGAGTCAGGGGCTTTGCCATTAGACCATAATTTTTGACAAATCTGCGATAGTAACCAGTAAACCCTAAGAAAGCTCGAAGCTCAGTAACATTAATGGGAACTGGCCAGTGTAGCATTGCCTGAATCTTGCTTGGATCTGTAGCTACTCCATGAGTAGAAATGATATGACCCAAATACTCTAGGGAATCTTGGGCAAAGGAACACTTGGATGCCTTCAAATAGAGGTGATTGGCTCGGAGTGCTAACAGAACCTGTTCTAGATGAGCTACATGATCTGACAGACTATTGCTGTAAATAAGAATATCATCCAAAAATACCAGCACAAACTGGCGTAGGAAAGGATGTAGCACCTGGTTCATCACACATTGGAAAGTTGCTGGTGCATTGGTGAGGCCAAAAGGCATTACCTTGAACTGGTAGTGACCTTGATGTGTTTTGAAAGCAGTCTTGGGCTCATCCTCCGGGAGCATTCTAATCTGATGATAACCAGACTTCATATCGAGTTTGGTAAAGAATTTTGCTCCATGTAGCTCATCCAAGATCTCCTCAATAATAGGCATAGGAAATCGATTTTTAATAGTCATAGCATTCAGCTTCCTGTAATCGACACAAAACCTCCAAGAGCCATCTTTCTTCTTAACGAGGAGGACTGGGGAGGCAAACGGGCTGTGACTATGTGTAATAAGACCAGCTTGCAACAACTCTTGCACTTGCTGTTCAATTTCAGACTTTTGCTGTGGAGAATAATGATAAGGTCTGGAGTTTACAGGTACTGACCCAGGCACTAAGGGTATTGCATGATCATAAGACCTTGGAGGTGGCAATTGCTTAGGGTCCTGAAAAACATCCTGATAAGAGTTGAGTAACTCAGTCACAGCTAGAGGAGTACTAGCTGTACTGTCATCATGTAACAGTTTGGGTGAAGACACATAATCCATAAGTACAAAAGCCCACACATCATTTCCTTTGACTGACTTAAAAACTTGTTGAGCAGACATAGAGGACAGCTCCAGAGGCTGCTGTTTCAATCCTTGCAGTGTAACTGTGTTGTCATGCACTTGAAACTGCAGTGTCTTTCTTGCCCAATCACATGTCATGGGACTGTACTGTTGAAGCCAGTCAAAGCCCAGAATTGCATCATAAGGGTTCATTTGTAGGACAATCATATTGGAAGATAATGTATGTCCTTGACAGTACCACTGTAGGTGAGGCACGTGCTTGTCAGTTGTCAGACACTCCCCATTAGCTAGTTTAATCCTCTTAGGCTTCATAGCAGTAGTGGGCAGGCCAGCCAACTGTACAAAGGTAGAGCTGACAAAACTGTGGGAACTTCCACTATCAACCAAAATCAACATCACCTTGTTCTTGACTTTGGTTTTGAGCCTGATGCAATTGCTATTGTCCACACTGGAAAGAGCATTTAAGGATAGTTGACCAAACTGTTCATGTAGTTCATCTTCAATTGTCAGCTGATTGAGAACATCATCACTGAGTTCCCTATCCAACTCATTGAGAACAAGAGCATTATTGTGGGCTGGTTTGGCTCGTTTAGAACATACCTCATTATGGCCTGGTTCGAATTTCTCCCCACAGTTATAACACAATCCATGTGCTTTCCTATAGTCACGAAGCTGCCGATCTCTCCATAGCGTGCCAGCCGCGGGAACTGGCTTAATGTCACCCTTGGCAACATTGTATGGCCTATTGTTATTGTTGGCCCGTTGATACTTGAGCTTGCTGCGTTCCACAACTTTCTGTTGGATTTTCGCAATTGTGGCAGCTCGATGGACCGTGGTTGGCATCTGAGGTTCGACCACAGCCCTGATCTCGTCCTTGAGCCCACTGACATAGTGAGATGTGAAAAACAGATCATCATAATGACAACTATGCATTGTGATATCAAACTGTATGGCTTGAAATTGAGTTGTGTAGTCCTCCACCGTGCCTGTCTGCCTGAGAGCGATTAGATCAGTAAGTGCATTCCTGTAATCGTCAGCACCAAATTCCTGTTCTACAGCCAGACAAAATGACACCCAGGTAATCTTCTTGTGTTGCTGCTTATATGCTTGCCACCATTTTGCTGCATTGCCTTCAAGGTGCATGGTGGCAGAAGACAGCCAGACAGAATAAGGCACATCATATACAGAGAAATAAGTGGCACAGTTGTCAATCCAAACCTTAGGAGTGGTGCCATCAAATTTGGGGAAATACATCTTGGGCAAAGCATGACGGGGAACAGTATCAGTGTGCTTATGCTCACCCTTATGCATATGGATCCTTGAATGTCCCGGTTTGTGTGTTGCCTTCTGCTTAGCAAACACATTCTGGAAGTCATGATCTTCGTCATCGTCAATCAGAGACTCAGAACCAGTGCTATCAGAAATGTCTTCCTCCTCAAACCGACGCATGGTGAGCTGGGCAACGGCCTGACCATTAGCCTGGACTTGCTGTGCAATGAACCTCTGATCGTTGCAACACTGTTCAACCTTGGAATTGCTCAATTTAATCTGATCCTTGAGTTCCTGCTGGGCAATGCCCATATCATTCAGGCGAGTGGACATGAGATCGAAATGTTGCAGGATTTGATCCCACCGGTCCTTGTCTGCTGCCGCACTCTTGGACATTTCGTCGAGCAGCAACTGTGTTTGTTTCGAGGGCTTAATAGAAGCCGTGATTGATGACGGTGAAGCACAGGTTCAGACTGAATCCTCCCCTGTCGCGTGCGACACCAAGATTGGAAGCACCGCCGCCTGGAAGTGAGGCTCGGCCGAGGAATTTTACACGGGAACACTGCCCCGCAACCCAAACCGATGGACACTTCCCCTCCGAGCGCCACCGCACTGCCAGTAAACCGGGTCGCTACGGAATTTTACACGGGAACAAACGTCCCGCAACCCTCGCTACCGATCTACGCGTGCAAAAGGAATACAGGGGAGCGGAGGATCGAGCTCACCCAAGGTTCACGCCGCCGAACCAGACAGTGTCGATGTAGTCCCCCAGTCGAGATCCGTGCCGAAGAAGATGGAGTCGGTGAAGAACAGGTGCTGACGGCGTCGTGGTGTGGTTGTGGTGGTCGAGACGATAGGATCGGCCGCGTGAGGAAGGACGAAATCAAATCTGTCGCTGACCCAGGGCAACCAGAGGATGGACCTATGGGATCTCAATCGCAGCACCCAAGGATGCGCAAACGAGAAGAACCTGCCAACCGGAATTACGCCCTGTAGATCGAAGCAACCAGATCGAGACGCCGAGGAGATAAAGCGGAACCGATTGGAGTAGAGCCAAGGATAACCTGTCTCTGATACCACCTGTAACCCCTGGCCGCCGGTGGAATCACCGTCGACGTGAGCCACACGTAAGTACAGAGCAGGGACGAGTAACGCCGGCGAGGAACCTCCTCTGCCTGAGCGAACTTGTTTACTGATATGTCTAGATGAGTTTTCCCCTCACGGGATTAGCACTTAAGTGCTGGATACAGAGCATGGCCTTGGGCCCACACGTCATACAAAGAACGTTTACACAAATTTGATTGTACGCTTTGCCGCTATGTTGACACATTCACCCCGTGGCAGCCTTGGCTGTTACAAAATGTTTTAATTCTAGTACTTCAGCAGGGGGAATTTGATGATTTTTTTTTTCATTTCCCCCCTGGAGTCTGGAGATGAACCTAGCCTGAGGACTTTGGTTCTGTTAATCCGAATTTACTCAAGTTTTATGGTCTTTGGTTGAAAGCTTCGTTTAATTCTTCTTGTCACAGTTCAGGTTGTTGGTCTGTGATCTCTTCTATGCTGCATCTTCTTGTCCAGTCGCCGTGCCCTTGTGCTTCATTATCTTCTTGATTTTTTGAAACCCTAAGCCTACTTGAATAGTTGAATTGACTGTGTACATTGAGAAAATCTAATGGCACTTTTCCCCACTATTGACTTTCGATTTCACATGGATAAAAAAATTTACGATCCTCCAAGTTGAATAAACATAATCTGCTCTAGTCGGTACTTGCATTTTTAAAGCAATTTGATTTTCCCCCCCTGCAACTGTGCAGTAGATCTGGTCCCCTGACCTGTTTACCCTTTGCTTTAATCAATTTGTGCATGTATTATGTCTTTATTGTTTCCCTGTTTCCTACTAATAAGAAAGATAAGTGGTACAGTCCATTAGAAGCTTGTATTTTAGGGGAAATGTCATTTAATGGATGCTAGCAGTTGGAAATTCATTCATTTCTACTTGTTCTCATGTTACTTCTGTAATTTTCAAATAGCAATTGTATTTCAGCATGAGTAATCTAACTTTCATTGAACCCTGTTTGTAAATGCTTAATTCTACACGAATCCTTGAGTCATACATTTTTCTTAGGATATATCCGTGACCTGTACTAGCTAATATAGAACTGAGCGTGAGAATATTTTCTAGTGGATAGCTTTTGGTCCTTTTATCTTATATATATGTGAGAAATCCTTGTTACTTCAATTCTTTAGTTTACTTGATGGGCAATAGTTAAACTTCATATTGTCGAGGACTTATATTCCTTTCTTGAATACCATGTTCTCAGTTCAGCAGCTCCACTTGTTGCAACATCCTGCCAAGAACGCCCTTGCAGATAAGAAGCACACCCGCTCATCGTCAGATATAAGTGATCCTTCAACACCTAGGAAAATTGAAGATGCCAAGAACATTTCCATATACAACGATGTGATTGCCTTCACATTGTTTGAGCTAGAGACGATCACAAAGAGCTTCCGTGCTGATTATGTTCTTGGTGAAGGAGGATTTGGGACCGTTTATAAAGGTTACATCGATGAGAATGTCAGGGTTGGGCTGAAGTCACTGCCTGTTGCAGTCAAGGTGCTCAATAAAGATGGACATCAAGGGCACAGAGAATGGCTTGTGAGTACCCAAGTTCTTCAGTGATTTTCATGGAAAGTTCCTTTTGTTATATGCATGGCAACATAAAAATTTGTCTATTAATATGTTGTACATGCAACTATGTATGGCACATTCACATGGAAATATGTAAATATTGTCAAGTTCATATTGCCAACAAACATGCTCACAAGTAAAAACACACATACTGAGGGCTCCATGCAACTATTGTTTCATTGGCAGTCATGTTTTTGTTTCCATGGCTGTTTGGATTGGTTCTCACTATTTTTTCTCAATGTTTTGTCAGGCATCTATTATGAAAAACAGACATGGAAAGTTGATAAGCTTAGGTCATCCATATTGATTTCATTTACAGACATGTGCAGTCTTTGTGTTATGCTGTTAGACAGAGCATATTGTAGTTTTCATGCTTGGGAATTTGAAAATGTTGTAGCACACTTGCTTGGCCAGAATAAGCAACATCACTGAGCAAAGAAACCCGATGTGTTAAGATGGAAATCCATAAGAAATGTGTTTCTTTGAATGCCTAAGCAACTGCGAGTGACTGCTAGTAAAATGCTATTGGGTTATTTTGGCTCATGGTTTTCATAGTTATCATGCTTATGTGAGCCTAGAAAATTATTGTTTCAATATTGTGTTTGGTTCAAAAAAATATTGAAAATGTTTACGCATCTTTTTTTTTTTGTTTTTTTGTCAGACTGAGGTTAACTTCCTGGGGCAGTTAAGGCATCCAAATTTGGTGAAGTTGATTGGATATTGCTGTGAGGATGATCATCGGCTGCTTGTCTATGAGTTCATGTTTCGAGGAAGTCTAGAAAATCACTTATTCCGAAGTAATCCTCTACTCCTTATTGTCAGATTGTGTACGGTATCATAACTGAGTTTCTGTAATACCACTTTTTACATACTATCTTCTGTTTTCTTGAATGTTGTCCACTGATCTCAACACCTTGAGCTCATAAAATGTTGCTGATAGAGTTATACTTCATTTTCATAACTATTGCCGGTATGATCTAACTTCTCTTACTGGCAGATGGTTAGGCATATTTATTTGTCTACCAAAAACTGTTCATTATTTTTGGTACTTTTTTACATGTTATTTCCAAAATAACCACCAAGCATCCAACTCTTTAACTTTCTGATGACTCACTCAACATCCTGGATGATTACTTGCTTGGTAAACTGTTGATTTTGATTAATTACAGGTGGTACATACTACCTAGCTGGTGACCATCTATTTTTCTGGCTTCTGTATTTAGCTTTTTAGGCAGCTTCCCAATCTGAACTTATGACTTCTTGTTATTTCCGCTGAAAGATATTTTACATTTGCATACTACCACACGTTGTTGATTTCTTCTGCATCTGTTGATTTTTGTTGTGCTTCCTTAATTAGGTACTATAGCTTCTACTTGCTACATTTCTTGATGCTTTTACAAATTGGCAATGTCCCCAACTAAAAGAGAAATAATTGAATGCTTCCCACTGCTAGAATGTACGATATATAGTGTGCCAGTATGCTATTTTCCTAGATTCATTCACAACAAACTGCTACTTGAGAGGAAGGATATTTTGCTGACTACATATCCTATTTTTCATGTTCTCAGAGACAGCTACACCATTACCCTGGGGTACTAGGATGTCAATTGCACTGGGAGCTGCTAAAGGGCTTGCTTGCCTCCACAATGCTCAAAGGCCTGTAATCTACAGAGATTTCAAGACCTCAAATATTCTGCTGGACTCTGTTGAGTGTTCATTGCTTGCTCATGCTTTCTTCTCCCATTTCAGTTTTAAGAGAACATATGTGTATGAGATAATGACTTCTTTTTATTTCCATGGCTACAGGATTATACTGCTAAACTATCTGACTTTGGTCTGGCAAAAGCTGGCCCCGAAGGTGATGAGACTCATGTGTCAACGAGGGTGATGGGAACCTATGGATATGCTGCCCCTGAATATGTGATGACTGGTACTTTCCTCATTGTTTCTATATGTTTAGTAATTTCATTCTTTTTTAGAAGATATCATTGCTTCAGATATGAACTTCTGTCAAATTGCAGACATAAAACTATTGTTTCTACTCATGAGCTGAGATCGCATATATTGCCATTCCCTGCTTCTTTCAGTTTTTGAATATTACTTCATAGCAGCAAAACTATTAGTTACAGAAAAGTATTATTTGTAATGCATGATCTGATGTCACATATAGATTGTTCGCTGCTTGTTTCAGCATTTGTACAGTAAACTATGGCCAAAACCTACACATGTATGTACTATTTGTCTGTGTTCATTTGTTGTTCTCATGTATATTGCTGGTGTGCAGGTCACTTGACTGCTAGAAGTGATGTCTACAGCTTCGGCGTCGTCCTTCTGGAGCTCTTGACAGGGCGCAAGTCAATTGACAAGTCACGGCCCAGCAGGGAGCAGAGCCTAGTTGACTGGGCCCTCCCCAAGCTCAATGACAAGAGGAGGCTTCTCCAAATAATTGACCCGAAACTGGAGGGACAGTATTCGATCAGAGCGGCTCACAAAGCCTGCAGCCTTGCATTCTACTGCTTGAGCCATAACCCCAAGGCAAGGCCACTAATGAGTGACGTTGTCGAGACCCTGGAGCCACTGCAGGGCGGTGGCGGTAGCGACGGAGCTGGCCAATCTTCTGGCCTTCCTGACTATAGAGCTCGACGCAGGCTAACAGGGAACAACGTCCACTTCAGGGCCATCCCAAACCCCAAGTGCTCCCCTGCTGTCCCGGTTTGCAGAGTGCGGTGATGGTCGCCACCAATGGTGCTGTTTCAGTTGCTGCTGGAATAGGTTCGGTTGTATATTAGAGAGTCTAAACCATGGGTGATGTGTGCGCCTGTTCTGTGCTGCTGTGTGTGTTTGAGTTTTTGTTTTGGAGGTTTTTGGCCAGCGTTTTGAAATGTAAATTTGATCTGCATGCTGGTGCTTGTAAGGCCCGCTAATTTTCAGTGGTCTTATGTATCCTTGTCTCCTTGACTGAGTAAGCCCTGCCAAAACAGGCAGGGTTTAAGTTTAACCCTAGAAATGAAAGGCTGAACTAGGACCTGTTGGATGGTTGATCTGCTATCTGGTGTGCTGTCCATATTTCAGGAACCAGTTTGTGTTGAATTCCTTGACAGTCCTCTCTTATTTGGCACCCTGCCATGCGCCCATGCCACAGGGAAGAATGATGATTCTAGTCAAAAATAATTATTTGTCATCGAAATTGTAGTTGTATGATCTTTTGATGCATTGTGCAATTGTGTAAGGCCTGACATCTCTTCTGCTAACCTGTGCTAGGAACTGGGATCTTGATATGGATGGCTGCCGGTCAGTGGGTTTTCTTGGTCCTGTTTTTCAGACTTTACCAGTTTGCAGATACGAAGTTATGTTTTCATGCGTCTATCTACACAAATACAATGAATAGGAATTCTGAAAAAAATTATTAATGAGTATGGTTGCCTGCATCTGTTATCTTTGGTAGGTGCAGAGGCTCTAGTGTACCTTCATTATCATCTAAAAAAATGCTGAAAATGCACAGAAAGTAAAAGGCTTGATGATGGGATGGAGATGAATCATTGTCTGGGCTTGTTATAACCGAAGTCCACCGTGCAAGTAGTGCTTCTTGTTATTTCTTTTATCTTTTTATAGATGCTACGTTTCTTTTATATATGTCGATTTTGATGAACAAATATGCTGTATCACCCTGGATGGGTATGTACTCTGTACAGATGATTGGATCACGCTCTGCCGTCTGAGCAAATAACTAGCCTATACATTGTAGCAGTATTAATGTCAGAAACTGAATGGGCAGGAACAATCAGATCAGAGAACGCAGCTTCCTGCATTCAATTGTTTAACATTCAAATTATTTCTTGATGTCAAATATAGTAAAAATGAAGCATAATTTAATTTGAGAGGTTAAAAAAATAAATATAGAAAAATAACCTTTTGATGTTGGCTAAGTGACTGAATCTTAAACTTTATATAAGGAGATTAATTTAGAGTTTAATACTATGTGACGATAAATGATCATAAAAGAGTAGAATATAAACATCATAATCATCCGCGTGTCTAATCTAATGGAGATAATCGAGATAAATAAATGCAATAAAAGGATACGTACGCAGGTCGCTGACAGTGGAAACACAAACACTCATACTACCGATGATCATGATTTGAGAGCAACCCTGCTCATTTTGCAATTGTAACCTAGTCTGACACGCATCACCAACCACGAGATGATGCAGCGGGTAGAATACACGCCAGTCAAGAAAGATGGCTAATGTTTTTTTCCCACTCGAGAGAAAAAAAAAGAGTTTAATTTCGCTCGTGTACTAGCAATTACTAAGACGCTGCTGCTTCCGATTAAAATCTTTCCGCCGATACAGTACATTTTTTTTCTGATCCTATTTTCCACGGGAGAGAGGAGAGTCGATTTGTTTTTTTCCACAGGAGATTTTCTGATCCGATTTTTCACGGCTGATGATGACTCTTTTCCCATCCCATTAACTCCAGTTCCGGCCGTTCTAAATTTGCTACGGGATTTTTCACGAGAGCTGATTCGATTTCGATCCGTTTTTTCCACTGTTGACTCTGTTCCCATCAAGCCCCAACTGCAGTTCTCGCCGTTCCCATTGTGCTACAGGATGTTTCACGCGATATGATCTGATACCGATTCCATTTGCCAACTCCAGAGTCCAGTCGCGGCCGTTTCGAGTTTGCTACGGGTTTGGGAATTTTCTCATCGGGAAATATAGCTCTCCGTCCCTATCTACATGGGGTAAAAAAAATTCCCGTCGACATCTCTGCGAATGTTCGCACGGAGGTTCTCCTCCCATGCCTTCCCTGCACGTGGAATTTATCCTTACGGGAAGCTCAGCCACATTAGACTAGCCGCAGTGGATACTCTAAAACGATACTCTAAAACTTTAGAGTATGAATATAGAGTAAAAACTGCTGCACTGGGTACTCTAAACCGATACTCTATCATTTCTCTTACTCTATATTTAGAGTGGTACTGTGCTTACTCTATACTCTATAGTGGCGGGCCCCACTAGCTAAACAAAGGAAAAAATGTTATAACTCACAAACCAAAAATCCAAATTAAATTTCGATTTCACCATTAAATTCGTCTCAATAAATCCTTCAAAACTAGATCACACATAGATATATTTAGATAAAGTGACAAGTGGGTCCCACAATAGATAGAGTGGATAGAGTATGATATAGGGGATAGATGAGTGCGGGAGAATTGAGTATAGAGGAGAGAATCTTGCTGACTAGGACGTATAGAGGATGAATATAGAGGTCCATGAGTGCGGGTAGTCTTAGGCATTGATTGAATGCGCATGTATTCATCTCAATTCACACGTGTTAAAGTGGATTAGAGTAGAATTAAACTAAATTCCATTATATTGCACTCCAACACACGTGGATTAAAGTGAATACACAAACATCTAAACAAAGCCTTACGGAATAAAACATTCAAACAAGTAAAGTAAGATTTCATATTATAAAAGGCATCTAGTTTAGGGTACAATTTGCTATTCATACCATGCTATTTGTCGAATTTTTGGTAGAATTTTAATAGACCTACGGTGTAATTCATAGTAAAATTATTTCACGGGCCGGGTACACGGGGAATGGGGCATCCCCATGAAACTCGATGGGACTGATTTTTTCTCATATCAATCCCCATATAGAGACTAAATCAGCCTCATCCCTATCCCCTAATAACAGAGGAATTCCCCGTAGAGAATAAGAGATCAAGACCTATTGTCATATCTAATTTTTCCTTGAGAACTAAGCGGTGCTCGGATGGCTAGCACAACCGGCGAGCGTGCAGCCGCCGCGAGTTCGATTCCTGGGAATCGCAACTCGCGTCTCTCACCGGGGTTTGTCCCCAATAAATTCAGTTACCTCTCACGCGTGTGAAAGTCCCTAGTTTAGTTTTGGCTAATTGATGAAACCTAGGACTAACCTTTGTATCTAAGTGGATGATTTAGATAAAGGTGGTCATTGAAATATGAGACATGACATTGACTCATGTGACCAAGATGATGAAGACCGAGGTGATGCTTGGCTTGATGGACCGGTTATGAAGGTGAAGGGCAAGTCGAGGCTTCGAAGCGAAGGACCATGCGATGGTGAAGCTTGAGCAAGACTTAGCACCGACGGACCGATGCAACGGTGAAGAGCAAGTGAAGTCAAGGTCGATGGATCGAGACGGTCATGTGATGATATAAAGTGGATCATATCATTTGGAGAAACAAAATGGGCTCAAGGCAAAGGTATAACCATAGGGCCATTTTGTTTTACACTCAAGACACCATAGAGGGTGTGAGTGGTTTAGGATTGATAGCCGAACTATTAAGAGGGGAAATCTTATCGGTTATTCGATGCACGGGTGCCACTAGGTGAATTCATGAAGTGCATTGCATGTAGGGCCTAGTGAGCTAATTGGAAAACCTTTGAAAATGATTGAGAAAAAGCTAACACACAAGCACATGGAGATGTACACTTGATGGTGTTGGCACATTTGCAAAGGTGGCGTTGGTCGCGCTGTGGTTTGCGGATAGAGAGGGGTTTGGGTTCCTCTCTCCCTCCCGCCGAGCGTGTGAGCGCGGGATTCAGGCAATTTCGGGGAAATGAAATGCATATTTTCCACTACGCCGGAAGTCGGAAAAGAAACGGAGGCGAACGGGGTCACTGAGGTGACCGGACGCTGCACCGGACGCGGTCACGGTGTGACCGGACGCGTCCGGTCTGTACAGCGCGGTTTCGGGCGCGCGGGCTAGGGTTTGCAACCGGCGCGTCCGGTCACTCGCGGGACCGGCGCGTCCGGTCAAGTGCCCAGAAGGAACTGCGGTTCGCAAGGACGATCGGACGCGGGGCGCGTCCGGTCACACGCGATCGGACGCGTCCGGTCGTCGAGGGAGCTTACTGGACTCCGACCGGACGCTGGCTCTGTCGCGTCCGGTCGTTGCGAGGAGCGCGTCCAGTCGTTGTTTCGCGGGCACGGGTGCTGTGCGGATCGGCGCGTCCGGTCATTGCGAGGAGCGCGTCCGGTCATTGCTTCGCGCGCGCGGTGCTGTGCGACCGGCGCGTCCGGTCGGTTGAGCAGCGCGTCTGGTCGTAGCGTTTGACCGTTGGCGTGCAGTAACCGTTGGAGGATCTAACGGTCGCATTTGAATTTTGAGGGACACGTGGACGTCGTAGGGCGACTGGACGCGGTTGAGCGCGTCCGGTCAGTTTCGACCGGCGCGTCCGGTCGTCCCGAAAAAACGGTCAGTGGAGTGGCAACGGCTCTATTTGTTTGGGGTGCTTATAAATACTCGTTGGCCGGCCCTTGGGGAGGCGGCTTGGCATTTCTAACACTCTTGTGCATCCTTTGAGCTAGAGCTACTCCTCCCACTCATCTCTCTTGCTTGATTGCAAATCAAAAGTGAGATTATGTGATCCTAAAGTGCATTGCATAGCTTGAGGGCATCTAGTGGCACTTGTGGGTGGTTTAGCCGGTGGATTTCTTGTTACTCTTGGAGAGTACCGCTCCTAGCCGGCTTGGAGATTGTAGGAGGCGTTGGCAAGAGAAGGTGATTGTTCTTGGCCACCTCCGGTTGTTTGTAAGAGGTTCTTGTGCTTTCCTCGGCGAGACGCCAAAAGCAACTCTATTAGATTGCACGTGTCATTGAGTTACCTCACTTGAGAGTGGAGTCTTGCGGTGCCTTGCGGGGCGTGCCTTGAGGGGCAAGTGACTTGAGGGTCACACCGAGGAACCATCTAAGTGTTGGTCGACACAACCGGTGACGTAGCTTGTCGGTGCACAAGTGAACACCGGGTGAACAAAAATATTGTGTCTCTTGTCTCCCGGTGATTGGTCTACATATTGTGTTGTTGTCAATATTAATTGATTGTATATCATCTTGGTGATTGGCAACATCTTTACTCCACCGTCGGTATAAGATTCACAATCCTCTCTCGCATTTACTTTTACTAGATTATCTTATATAGCTCTAGTGGTAGCCTTTTCTAGTTTTGTTAGCTTGCTCACTAGTGTAAGTTAGTGACTTAGCACTTGTGTGAACTAGAGATCATAATCTACTAGACTTGTGGATAGGAGGCTTGCATCACAACCTTTGGCTAAGCAAAACTCGCTTTACGCCGTTTGTTATTCTAACAAGTTTGCTTAGTGGTGCGTGTAGATTTTTTATAGGCTATTCACCCTCCCTCTAGCCATCTAGGACCTTACAAGTGGTATCGGGGCCGTGGTCACCGTTTTAATCAAGGCTTAACATCCTTCGGTGTGAAAAATGGCTCAAATTGTGTTCAATCATGTTGGGGGCAAGCCACCGTTCTTTGATGGTGTTAGTTCTTTTGCTCATTGGAAGAGAAAGATGACAATGTACCTTGGTTCTATTCATGAGAGAGTATTGCAAGTCACCGAGAATGATTTTGCTATCATTGATCCCAATCATCTCACCGATGAAGATAGAGCAAATAGAACATGCAATAGAATGGCTCTCAATACACTCTACAATGGTATTGACACAAAAGTGTTTGAGGGCATCAAAGATTTGGAATTGGCTAGTGAAGTGTGGACAAGATTGAGTGAAACATATGAGGGCACTAAGGTTGTGAAGAGTGCCAAGCTATATGGGCTCAAGAGTGAGTTTGAGAACTTCAAGAAAAAGGATGATTAAACAATTATTGAAATGTTTCATAGATTGCAAGTGATAGTCAATGATCTCAAGAGCTTAGGGCACAAGACTCAAGATTAAGATTTTTGTCACAAGTTCTTATTGAGCTTACCTAGAAGATTCAAGATGTTGATCATGATGTTGCAAAGAGATGGGCTTGAAGCAATGAAGCCTAATGATTTGCTTGGTGAAGTATTGACCTATGACAAATATGATCAAGATGTTGATGACAAGGAGAAGGTGGAAGATGAAAAGAAGAAGAAGACCGTGGCGTTCAAGGCCATCTCCTCTAAGGGCAAAGCTACCATCATTGAAGAAGAAGACAATAGTGAAGATGAAGATTATGAAATTGATGATGAGGCATTTGCTTTTGTAGTCAAGAAAATGGGTCACATGTTCATTAAGAGAAGAGGCTTCAAGAAGAGAAATGACAACTTCAAGAGCAATGAGCAACAAAGGAGGTGCTTCAATTGTGATAGCACCGAACATCTTCAAGCCGAATGTCCCTATGATAAGAAGAAGAACAACAAGAGGGGCAAGTTTGAGAAGAAAAAGAAAGAAGCCAAGATAACATTCAAGAAAGGCAAGAATGGAGTCTATGTGGCCACTTGGGAAAGTGATGATGAAGAAGAAGAAGAAGAATCATCCAACAAGGCTTTTGCTTCCATTGCTATCAACAAGAAGCCTTTACTATTTGATTCATCCTCTTCATGCTTCATGGCCAAAGAAGCTAAGGTATTATATGATGAAAGTGATGATGAAAGTGAAATGGAATATGTTCATGATAGTGATAATGATAAATATGATAATGAAAATGATGATGATGATGAACCAACTAAAGAACAACTATATGACTTGTTGCAACAAACTAGAGACATAGCTATTGCCAAGAACAAGGAGTGCAAGAAGCTTTCAATGAAAGTAGCAATACTTGAGAAAGTTCTTGGTGAGCTTAAGACCACTCATGAGAGTCTAGTGGAAGACCATGAGGATCTTGGTAAGGCTCATTCCAAGCTTGAAAAGGCTCACTCATTGCTACTTGAGCAACAAGAAAAGAAGGAGATTGTTGTATCATGTGATATAGGTATTACATGTGATATAATTGATGAATCCTTTAATAAACCTATCATCATGTCAAATGTTAACCCTTCTTGTAGCTTTTCATCCACCACCACCAACTCTACCTCTACTACTAGTGATGGTTTCACTTGTGATGCCTCACTAATGATTGAGAATGAGACTCTCAAGAGAGAGGTGGATGAGCTCACTCACGCCCTAGGCAAGGCCTATGGTGGTGAGGCCCGCTTGCTTAAGTGCTTGGGTAGCCAAAGGTTCTCTCTTAACAAAGAGGGATTGGGCTACACCCCCAAGAAAGGCAAGTCAGCCTTTGCAACTCCAAAGCCTAGCTTTGTGAAGGGTAATGGTCGGTTTTGCAATAGATGCAAGCAAGTTGGGCACCTAGAGCATAATTGCAATAAAAAGAACCAAAGCAAGAACCTTGTTAATTCTATACCTTTTGATTCTTGCTATGTGCTTACCAAGGGTGTGAAGGGTGTGCAAGCTAAGTTTGTTGGTACACCAATTGTGGGCCCAAAGAAGAAGGCTATTTGGGTACCAAAGAGCTTAGTTACTAACCTACAAGGACCCAAGCAAAAATGGGTACCTAAGCTTCATTGATTTGCTTGTAGGTCAATTACAAAGCCGGAGGAAGGCATTGGATTATTGATAGTGGGTGCACTCAACACATGACCGGTACATCAAGAATGTTTGACTCAATCAATGACAATAATAGTGGTGTTGATTCTATCACATTTGGCAATAACAAGAAAGGCAAGGTTATTGGCTTGGGCAAGATTGCAATATCAAATGACATGAGTATCTCAAATGTGTTGCTAGTTGAAAGTTTGGATTTCAATCTTCTATCCGTGGCACAAATATGTGATCTAGGCTACAAATGCATCTTTGGGGTTGATGATGTGGAAGTTATTAGTGTGGATGGTTCAAATGTGGTATTCAAGGGCTTTAGATATGAGAATCTCTACCTAGTTGACTTCAATGCTAGAGAAACTTCTTTGACAACTTGCTTAGTCTCCAAATCAAGCATGGGTTGGCTTTGGCATAGAAGGCTTGGTCATGTTGGCATGAAACAATTGAAAAAGCTTACAACTCACAATCTTGTCAATGGTTTGAAAGATGTTGAATTTGAGAAGAATAAGCTTTGTAGTGCATGTCAAGCCGGGAAGCAAGTTGGAAGCTCACATCCAAAGAAGAGTACAATGAGCACATGCAAAGCATTTGAGTTGATGCACATGGATCTATTTGGACCAACAACATATACAAGCATAGGCGGCAACAAGTATGGCCTTGTCATAGTGGATGACTTCACAAGATTCACATGGGTATTCTTTCTTAGTGACAAAAGTGAAGTGTTTGACACCTTCAAGACATTTCTCACTAGAGTTCACAATGAGTTTGAGATTAGAATCAAGAAAGTGAGAAGTGACAATGGAAGTGAGTTCAAGAATACAAGAATTGAAGAACTTTGTGATCATTATGGTATTGGACATCAATTCTCGGCCAAGTACACTCCACAATCAAATGGCCTAGTTGAGAGGAAGAATAGAACATTGCTTGATATGGCTAGATCAATGCTTCATGAGTACAATGTGAGTCAATCATTTTGGGATGAAGCAATCAATACCGCTTGCTACTACATCAATAGATTATATTGTCATCCATTGCTAGAGAAGACCCCATATGAGTTACTTCATGGAAGAAAGCCCAATATTTCTTACTTTAGGGTGTTTGGTTGCAAATGCTATATCTTGAAGAAGGGCACTAGATTGGGAAAGTTTGACAAAAGATGTGATGAGGGGTTCCTACTTGGTTATTCAACTACAAGCAAAGCTTATAGAGTTTGGAACAACTCAAGTGGCATTCTAGAAAAAGTCCATGATGTGCAATTTGATGAAACCAATGGGTCACAAGATGAAGAAGAGAATCTAGATGATGTTAGTGGAACTCTATTGGTGGAAGCAATGAAGAACATGGACATTGGGGACATTAGAGCAAAGCAAGTTATTGATATTCAAGATGATGATAAAGATCAAGTGCTCAATTCTCCATTCAAGCTAGCTAGTGACTCTCAAGTACAAGATCAAGGTGCTAGTTCATCTCATCAAGATACATCAAGTGATCAACCAAGCTCAAGCAATCAAGTGGAAGTACTCCAACCACAACATGTTGCAAGAGATCACCCCATTAATAGTATTATTGGTGATATTAGAAGTGGTGTGCAAACAAGATCAAGATTGACTATGTTTTGTGAGCATGCATCATTTGTGTCAACCATAGAACCAAAGAAGATAGAAGAAGCTTTGAGGGATGCCGATTGGATCATGGCTATGCAAGAAGAGCTAAACAATTTCACAAGAAATGATGTTTGAGAATTGGTAGAAAGGCCAAATGACTACAATGTGATTGGAACCAAATGGGTGTTTAAAAACAAGCAAGATCAAGATGGCATTGTAGTGAGAAACAAAGCAAGACTAGTTGCTCAAGGTTACACTCAAGTTGAAGGTCTTGACTATGATGAGACATATGCTCCCGTGGCAAGATTGAAGGCAATAAGGATTCTATTGGCTTATGCTTGTGTACACAATATCATACTATATCAAATGGATGTCAAAAGTGCATTTCTCAATGGGATCATCAATGAGTTAGTATTTGTTGAGCAACCATCCGGATTTGAAGATGACAACAAACCCAACCATGTCTACAAGTTGAAGAAGGCTTTATATGGCTTAAAGCAAGCACCGAGAGCATGGTATGAGAGGCTAAGGGATTTCCTTCTCTCTAAGGGATTCAAAATGGGTAAGGTTGATACTACTCTATTCACCAAGAAGATTGGAAATGATCTATTCATAGTGCAAATATATGTTGATGACATCATCTTTGGATCAACTGATCAAGCTTATTGTGAAGAATTTGGTGCTATGATGGCCAAAGAGTTTGAAATGTCTATGATTGGTGAACTTAGCTACTTCCTTGGTCTCCAAGTCAAGCAATTGAAGAATGGAACATTTGTGAGTCAAGGGAAATACATAAGGGACATGTTGAAGAAGTTTGGAATGCAAGATGCAAAGCCAATTTCAACTCCAATGGTCACAAATGGCAATTTGGATAGTGATCTTGATGGCAAAATGGTGAATCAAAAGGAATATCGGTCTTTGATTGGAAGTCTACTCTATGTCACCGCATCAAGGCCGGATGTCATGTTTAGTGTTTGCATGTGTGCTAGATATCAAGCCTCACCTAGAGAAAGTCATCTCACGGCGGCAAAAAGAATATTGAGGTACTTGAAACAAACAAGAAATGTTGGACTATGGTATCCAAAGGGGTCAAAGTTTGAATTGATTGGATATTCGGACTCCGACTATGGGGGTTGCAAGATCAATAGGAAAAGCACAAGTGGCACATGTCAATTACTTGGAAGATCACTTGTGTCATGGTCCTCAAAGAAACAAAATAGTGTGGCAATCTCTACCGCCGAAGCCGAATATGTGAGTGCGGGGAGTTGTTGTGCACAATTGCTATGGATGAAATCAACTTTGAAGGATTATGGCCTCAACTTCAAGAATGTGCCGTTGCTATGTGATAATGAGAGTGCAATCAAGATGATACAAAACCCGGTTCAACATGGAAGAACAAAGCATATTGACATAAGACATCATTTCATTAGAGATCATCAACAAAAGGGAGATATTGCCATTGAAAGTGTTGGCACCGATGATCAACTTGCCGATATTCTCACTAAGCCACTTGATGAAAAGAGGTTTTGCAAGCTAAGGAATGAATTGAACATTCTTGATTTCTCAAACATGAGTTGAATGCACCCCACCCACTTATTGACATGCCTCTCCTTCGACATTGCAAGGTAAAATTGATTGACATGTCTTTCATCCTATGCTAAGGACTTGATAGAGCATGTAGACATAATAAGTGGTATGCATAAGCATTCATGATAAATCAAATGAATTTGATGGATATATGTTACCACTATTGCTTCTATGCTTATTTTGATCTAGTGGTGGCATATGACATGTTTGTGAGCTTGTAAACCTAGTGTTGAATCTAGAAGATTTGCTATAAGTGTTTAATTCAACAAAGGCAAGATAACCCTTATTTTGAGGAGTGAAGAAGCTTGTCTTTGGTTCAAATCGAATTAAATATCTTTGGCAAGTATTCTAGGTTAAACCAAATTTGATAATTTTTTTAACCTTACATGTGGTATCGAATTAATTTCAATCTACTCCATCAAACACTTTTCCTTCTCTCCACAATTTGATCCCTTTTTGGGTAAGTTGTTGACAAAGGGGGAGAGAAAAAGATGATTCAACTTGATAAAGGGGTAAATAAAATTTGTTGATGCACACAAGTAGGGGGAGCAAGCTCATAAACAAAGTTGTTGCATTTGTTTGTGCATTCTCATATGACTTGCTCATTGCACATGTATTTAAATTCAATATACATGCTTGTGTGGTGCAATGCTAGTATAGAAATTGGATGATGAAATGATCTACTAGCATGCATAGGAATAGTTTACATGTGGTATCTAGACTTGCCTAAAGCTTTACAAGTGGTTAGCTTTACAAGTGGTCCAAGAACCTTTACATATAATGTTGATCTCACGGGGTTCTTGAGTTTTGATGGATGTCTAGTTACTTCATGATGCTAAGGATGGTGTAAAAGGCAACTCCGATTGGTATCATGCTTCAAAGGTCCATTTCTTACACCATAGCATCATTTTGGTAGAATTACTCTCCCAACATTTCTATCTATGCATATGTGCAAAGCTTTCAATCCAAACTCTATGCACATATGTAGGGGGAGCTAATGCTACCAAAATCGAGCTTGTGATAATTGTCCAAACTTTACTTATGAGCAAAATGATTAGACAAGTATGACAAGTTTAAAACTTTTATTATCAAAATCATCTTTGTGAGGGTTGTCATCAATTACCAAAAAGGGGGAGATTGAAAGTCCCTAGTTTGGTTTTGGCTAATTGATGAAACCTAGGACTAACCTTTGTATCTAAGTGGATGATTTAGATAAAGGTGGTCATTGAAATATGAGACATGACATTGACTCATGTGACCAAGATGATGAAGACCGAGGTGATGCTTGGCTTGATGGACCGGTTATGAAGGTGAAGGGCAAGTCGAGGCTTCAAAGCGAAGGACCATGCGATGGTGAAGCTTGAGCAAGACTTAGCACCGACGGACCGATGCAACGGTGAAGAGCAAGTGAAGTCAAGGTCGATGGATCGAGACGGTCATGTGATGATATAAAGTGGATCATATCATTTGGAGAAATAAAATGGGCTCAAGGCAAAGGTATAACCATAGGACCATTTTATTTTACACTCAAGACACCATAGAGGGTGTGAGTGGTTTAGGATCGATAGCCGAACTATTAAGAGGGGAAGTCTTATCGGTTATTCGATGCACGGGTGCCACTAGGTGAATTCATGAAGTGCATTGCATGTAGGGCCTAGTGAGCTAATTGGAAAACATTTGAAAATGATTGAGAAAAAGCTAACACACAAGCACATGGAGATGTACACTTGATGGTGTTGGCACATTTGCAAAGGTGGCGTTGGTCACGCTGTGGTTTGCGGATAGAGAGGGGTTTGGGTTTCTCTCTCCCTCCCGCCGAGCGTGTGAGCGCGGGATTCAGGCGATTTCGGGGAAATGAAATGCATATTTTCCACTACGACGGAAGTCGGAAAAGAAACGGAGGCGAACGGGGTCACTGAGGTGACCGGACGCTGCACCGGACGCGGTCACGGTGTGACCGGACGCGTCCGGTCAGTACAGCGCGGTTTCGGGCGCGCGGGCTAGGGTTTGCAACCGGCGCGTCCAGTCACTCGCGGGACCGGCGCGTCCGGTCAAGTGCCCAGAAGGAACTGCGGTTCGCAAGGACGATCGGACGCGGGGCGCGTCCGGTCACACGCGATCGGACGCGTCCGGTCGTCGAGGGAGCTTACTGGACTCCGACCGGACGCTGGCTCTGTCGCGTCCGGTCGTTGCGAGGAGCGCGTCCGGTCGTTGTTTCGCGGGCACGGGTGCTGTGCGGATCGGCGCGTCCGGTCGTTGCGAGGAGCGCGTCCGGTCGTTGCTTCGCGCGCGCGGTGCTGTGCGACCGGCGCGTCCGGTCGGTTGAGCAGCGCGTCCGGTCGTAGCGTTTGACCGTTGGCGTGCAGTGACCGTTGGAGGATCTAACGGTCGCATTTGAATTTTGAGGGACACGTGGACGTCGCAGGGCGACCGGACGCGGTTGAGCGCGTCCGGTCAGTTTCGACCGGCGCGTCCGGTCATCCCGAAAAAACGGTCAGTGGAGTGGCAACGGCTCTATTTGTTTGGGGTGCTTATAAATACTCGTTGGCCGGCCCTTGGGGAGGCGGCTTGGCATTTCTAACACTCTTGTGCATCCTTTGAGCTAGAGCTACTCCTCCCACTCATCTCTCTTGCTTGATTGCAAATCAAAAGTGAGATTGAGTGATCCCAAAGTGCATTGCATAGCTTGAGGGCATCTAGTGGCACTTGTGGGTGGTTTAGCCGGTGGATTTCTTGTTACTCTTGGAGAGTACCGCTCCTAGCCGGCTTGGAGATTGTAGGAGGCATTGGCAAGAGAAGGTGATTGTTCTTGGCCACCTCCGGTTGTTTGTAAGAGGTTCTTGTGCTTTCCTCGGCGAGACGCCAAAAGCAACTCTATTGGATTGCGCGTGTCATTGAGTTACCTCACTTGAGAGTGGAGTCTTGCGGTGCCTTGCGGGGCGTGCCTTGAGGGGCAAGTGACTTGAGGGTCACACCGAGGAACCATCTAAGTGTTGGTCGACACAACCGGTGACGTAGCTTGTCGGTGCACAAGTGAACACCGGGTGAACAAAAATATTGTGTCTCTTGTCTCCCGGTGATTGGTCTACATATTGTGTTGTTGTCAATATTAATTGATTGTATATCATCTTGGTGATTGGCAACATCTTTACTCCACCGTCGGTATAAGATTCACAATCCTCTCTCGCATTTACTTTTACTAGATTATCTTATATAGCTCTAGTGGTAGCCTTTTCTAGTTTTGTTAGCTTGCTCACTAGTGTAAGTTAGTGACTTAGCACTTGTGTGAACTAGAGATCATAATCTACTAGACTTGTGGATAGGAAGCTTGCATCACAACCTTTGGCTAAGCAAAACTCGCTTTACGCCGTTTGTTATTCTAACAAGTTTGCTTAGTGGTGCGTGTAGATTTTTTATAGGCTATTCACCCCCCCTCTAGCCATCTAGGACCTTACAGCGTGGAGCCACAAAGGGAGTACGGCGTGCTCGTCGTCTACGGAGCCATGGATAGACCGGTGATCTCACGAAGGACGCGATGTGATCTGAGTATAGTTGTAGGGTTGTTTGTGTACGCGTGGTGTGAGTGTGGTGTGCGTGTGTCGGGTTTGTGTGAGCAGATACTACAACTATACCTAGATGAGAGGTGTCAAAAAAATCTAATTTTTCCTCATCAATTTCACTTAGTTTTTCCGCACATTCCAGTATAATATAAATATAAACATAATAAGTGTAAAAAACAATGAACCTTTGAATCATTAATCTATCTCTGAGAAACAAAAAAATTATATACCACTGACTTATTGATGCATTTTTAATTATGAACAAAATCTGTTATATGAATCTGGTTTAGCCCAAGGTCCAACTAATCAAATAGGGAACTAAGTTGACGTTTATTGTGTGGCCAATCTACAAAGGCCATGTTTAGTTCCAAAAAATTTTCAAGATTCCCCGTCATATCGAATGTTTAGACACATGCATGGAACATTAAATGTAGACAAAAGAAAAAACTAATTACACAGTTTAGTAGAAAATCATGAGACGAATCTTTTGAGCCTAATTAGTCTATGATTAGACACTAATTGACAAATACAAACAAAAGTGCTACAGTAACAAAAACCAAAAAAATTCACGAACTAAACACACCATAAATAAGGCCTCTCGGCAGGGTGTGGGCCTCTCTGAAATTGGTGAAGCCAAAGAAACCCACGTTTTTGTGGCTTTGGCTTCTGGGCGAAAATAGTTTTGGCTTGGATTTGACTTGATTAGAATTCTATGTATTTTTATGGTCCTTCAAAGAAAATCACATAACTTGATATTTAACTTACTAACCAACACATGGATAGCATGAAAATTAAAATTATGATATACTTACGAGCTGAAATGTGTGGGCTGCAATGGGAGGAAAATATCTCTCAAAGTTGTATTTTAATTTGATACGTACGTAATAGTTTACCAACACTAACTTAGATTATATATGGATGTCATTGTCATTATAGAATAATGTGTATAGAACAATGAATTAATAATTGTAGCCTCAAATTTTTCATAGAAAGGGGAAAAATAAATAGATACATAGGGTTCAACTATTATGGAATTGATTTTAGGAGCCAACTTGTTTATTAACAAAGACATTCAAAAAAATATATCCCAAGCACGTGATGATTTTTAGAGACAGATGTTTTATTTATTAAGACAACCAAGAAAAATGTTGATCTTCAAAAATCAATTTACAGAGACGCATCTCTTAAATGGTTTATCTTTGTAAATCATTTTTAGTGGCGGTCATTTATTATAAAGCCACCTTGGCAAATTAGCGTATGGCTCAATAACCCTAGGCATATAAAAAAAGCAAATCATACAGCCTTCTAACTCACCTCTCTCTCTCTCTCCGCAACCGTTGCTGCCTCCTAGCTCTCTCGCTCTCCATGTGCACCCACTTTCCTCCCACCGGCACTGCCCCGCCTGCTTTCACCCGTCGTGTCACAGTCCCATCTCCTTTCGACGGCTGGACCTCTCATGGACGGGTAGGGGGCTGCTCTCTTTCCCTCAACTCTCTGTCCTTTCTCACTCTCTGCCTCTCCTCACAGATCCAGGGTTAACGTCCGATTCCTAGATCCATGTGAGTGTGCACTGTGCCCTCTAACCTCCTCCGAATTTGACGAGATCCCATCCGCGGCTATGCCAATGACATCCGCCTCATCAAGAATGTCCCCTCCCTCGCTCCCGGCAGCACGTGGCCCCTCTCAGTTGCCGAGATCTGGAAAGGGGGTGGTAGACCCGATGAGGGCTTGCAGATCCGGCGTTTGTAGGTGAGAGATGACTTTGTATCCTTTCCTAGCTAGATATGGCATCTCGACTCCCCTTTTTGCTCTCATGGAGGATGAGGAGGATGGCATGGAGGCGGAAAGACAAGGACGACATAGAGGCAGACAGATGAGGACATCATAGATCAGAAGCTCCAGTGATGAGAATCTGTTTTCTTTTTCTGTTTTTATTATCGATTAACAAAGATGGACATCATAAGATACCGCCTATATATATTTGCTATTTTATAGACGAACTTTTCTACTGTCTCTATAGTGTTGGGTTAACAGAGACTAAATGGAGAGACGGGCACCTTGCCAGCCTCTGAAAATCTAATATGACCACATATGAAAATCTGTCACGTGGTAGTAGTTCACCGTTCCTATTTGTCATAGACGTTTGATAGTTTTCTTTTCTTCCATCACAAAGAAAGAATATATTTATACTAGTATATATATTTTGTCCAATGTTAAGTGAACATATTTATATAGAGAGATCAAAATGTGTACGTATGGATCACATACCAAACCGCGCCCAAATATATAATTGTACCATCTATGTCTGAACTCCCCTCACCTAATCCTGATGGGTCAGATCGATGATGATAGATATACTGAAAACCACAAATCACCTATGCGATCTCTGAGAAGATATATATGCTGCCTTCTTGACACTAATATATATATATATATATATATATATATATATATATATATATATATATATACCTAATAATACTAAAGAGTCAAAATTTCTGATCTTTTTTTTTTGTCTAGCCCTGACTGACACCGGCTCGATCTCGGCTTGGTCTCGTGACCGTGTCCGTTCACGGTTACAACGAGGAGAGATCAGGAGTGGGCAAGCCAATAGATAGAAATACGGGGTTCCAAATGTAAAGATGCCAGAGAGAAAGAAAAGGTGGGAGGACCTTAATGATTTTTGAAATAGATCGGGGTTGATGATGCAAAATGTCTAGATCCGAATGAGCCTCTCCTTGTGGGATTTCTTTTTCAATCAGAGCTGAATCATTGCAGTTGGGCCGGCTTCGTTGTGGGCTGGACCAAGCCTATGCAAGTCTTTTTCTTTTTCTTTTTTCGTTTTTCTATAAAAAGCAAAGATCTTGCAAAATGCGCCAAAAAATCATAGAAAGATCCGAAAAATATCAGTTAGCTTGATAAAAATGTGAACTATCCATAGATGTTATGAAATTTGTTAGGTTGTGCTTTGTCTATAGGTTTGTTAAATCATCATTGCATATGTTGCATGCATATAGGCTCAGCGATGACCGAGAACGTGCCACCTATGTTTGTTTGTGCATTAAGTTTTGAGGAGAAAATTTACACTATCTGATCTGATGTAGTTTTGATTAGAAAAAAATATTTTTTATTAAAATATGGATTAGTCAATGGTATAACTAATTATTTCATGAACCGAAATCTTGGGCAGATTATTATCTAATGAAATTAAACAAATGTATTTATGTAGTTCTTGATGTGGGCTGTCGTGTGAAAAGTCAAGAGAGGCGGACAGACCAATCATTTACACATCGATAAAAAAGTTAAGGAGATTGATATGATGCGTAAAAAAACTTACAAAGGTCGATATTGAGTCATACAAACATATGGGTAGTATGGAAAATTAAAGTTATGAATTGTGATATATTTATATCTAAATAATTATGCACTTTGCAATGGAAGGAAAAATATACCAACGTGTATTTTAATTCGATACAGGTTTAATAGGACATTGCTTTTTATTGTCAGCACAAACTTATGTTATGGATGTCACGGTCATCACAAAATAAATTATAAAAGCTTAAAACATAAGTAGATATGTACCATTCACGTAATCATTTTATATGAATATTTTAAAAAAATTTCTCCCCGTTACAACGCACAGGTATATTTGCCAGTAATAATAATAATCACACACGCCTCTCCACAGCTGGAGTAGGTAATATATAAGATCATCAGTTGCCTATTCTTGCGTCAATGTCCATCGACGACGACAAACAGAAGATACTACAATAATGTTTCCTACCTTACTTGAATGTCAGGGCTCTTGATCTTTTTTTCTTTAAAAAAAACGAACAGAAAACACAGCAACAATACTTTCTACCTTAATTAAATGGGAGAGCTCTTGTGTCCTTCCTTAAAAAAAACGAACAGAAGAGTAGAAGACACACACGTACCTACAGCTACGTATATTTGGAAACATGGATCGAAACAAAAAATATATATAGAAAGAAACAATAAAGAACCATATCTTGAACCACAGTAATAACCTCGGAAAATTTGGCGCGCGCGCGTATAAATATAGAGCTCGTCGTGGCGCTGCATGCCGTCGTCGAACATTACCAAACCACTCAGGATTCTCCCGGTCGGCAGCACCGCGGTCGCCAACGTACGGCTCTCGTCGACCGACGACCATAATGGCGGCGGCGGCGGCGGCGACGGCTTGCCGATCTCTTCATCTGTTCTTGGCCGTCCTCGCCGTGTCGGTTAACGGTAAGCAGCTGTTTGTTCTTATAAATCATGCGTGCATGTCCTGATCGATCGGTCGATCGAATTTGTTGCCATGCACTGTTCCGGTCGTGTTTGGTTTGACTTTGATCTGCAACTGCTAATAAAATTACTCTACTAATCAGGTGTTTGGTCCAAGTCGTTCACCATCACCAACAACTGCGGGTACACGGTATGGCCAGGGATCCTCTCGGGCGCGGGCTCGCCGTCGCTGGACACGACAGGCTTCGAGCTCCCGCCGGGCGCGTCGCAAACCCTGCCAGCGCCGGCGGGATGGTCGGGCCGCCTCTGGGGCCGCACCCTCTGCACCACCGACGGCACCACCAACAAGTTCGCGTGCGCCACGGGCGACTGCGGCTCGGGCGCCGTGTCCTGCGGCGGCGGCAACGCCGCCCCACCGGCGACGCTGGCGGAGTTCACTCTCGACGGCAGCGGCGGCATGGACTTCTACGACGTGAGCCTGGTGGACGGCTACAACCTCCCGCTGCTGGTGGCGCCGTCCGGCGCGGCCCCCAGCAGCGCCGGCACCAACTGCGCGCCCACGGGGTGCCTGGTCGACCTCAACGCCGCGTGCCCCGATGACCTACGGGTCGTCGTCACATCGTCGTCCGCCGCCGCTGATGTCAACGCTGATGATGTTGTGGCGTGCAAGAGCGCGTGCCTGGCGTTCGGCTCGCCGCAGTACTGCTGCAGCGGCGAGTACGCGAGCCCCGGCACGTGCAGGCCGTCGGCCTACTCGGAGTTCTTCAAGAACGCGTGCCCAAGGGCGTACAGCTACGCCTACGACGACGCCACCTCCACCTTCACCTGCGCCGGCGGCGACACCGCCTACACCGTCACCTTCTGCCCCGGCACCAACAGGTACGTCTTGTGATGAAGTTAACATTGTATGTATCGTTCATACCATGCCTATTTTTGAATTACCTATATTAGCTAGTATAAGTAGCTTCCATTGGTAGGCCCCACAGATGGTGTAGCCCAGGGCCCAGTCTTGCTTGCATTGTGTCAAAGGGGTTGTTTGGTCCCCGGCCACACTTCGCCACAGCAGTTGGGGCGCCGCCGCTACAGTTGTGCTACCAGCCACATGCAGCCACGGCCAGCTGTGGCTGCGCCTAAGTCGCGGCGCCAAAATTCCACGCCACAGCTGTGGCGAAGTTTTGTGAAGGAAAAAGATGTGGCTGCCGCAGCTTTGCCTTCAACTAAACAACAGCCTTTTATTTTTTGGCGAGCCGCATCCTTAGGCGTGGCGATCTCTGGCTGGGAGCCAAACACTGGCTAGCTGTCCGTGGCTGCCGCATGTTTGGCGTGGCGACCTTTGGCTGGGAACCAAACACTCTCTAAACCACAAAGATAAGAAAGCTACTGATCCACTGAATATAGCAAGAAGACAAGAGCTGATGAGGGGAAGAACCTTTTGGCTTTTGGTCTCTACTGAATCTACCAATCCGAGGTAGTAGGCCATTGTTTGATTCATATAGGTCACTGTCTGTTTTTTAAACCAAGTTTATCTACATCTGCAGAAATTAAAATATCAACATTTACAACATCAAAATCAAATTGGTTTCACTTAATCTGCCATGCAACAATACGTTTCGAGAGTGCAAATTATTTAATTTCTTGGATATCCATAAACTTGGTCAAACGTTTTGAGAGACGATGAAGGAGGAAACCACTTGGTTGGCGATCCACTCCTCTGTCCTTTGATGTCTGCATCATCCATCAAACACGTGACGTGACGTGAGGTGACGTTGTTCCAGTTTTATTCCTCCCTTCTGCCAGATCGTCAAAGTGCATGCATCCCATCGCATAGTTTTGTATAGCAAAGGCCATGTTTAGATACTAAACTTTAGAGGCAAATTTTGCATAGTAAATATCGCGTCACACTGTAGTAATTTTGTTTTTATTTGGTAATAATTGTCCAAACATTGATTAATTAGGCTTAAAATATTCGTCTCGCAAAGTAGAACAAAACTGTACAATTAGTTTTTATTTCATTTACATTTAGTACTCCATATATATGCCGATATTTTGATGTGACGGAGAATCTTTTTTGTACAGTAGAATTTGAGGTGAATTTGGATAACTAAATAAAGCCAAAATTTTAATTTAATTAATTAATTAAGCTGAATTTTTTTTAATTTTTTCATATTGTTTTGTGACGACTGCATGCAGCGTGAAGTCCTCCAGCCCGAACTCAGGCGCACCGGGGGACCTGCCACTCATCAATGGCACCATGGCGTACGCCGGCGGCGATCAGCAAGTTGGCGCCGCCGCTGTTCCATCGTCTTCGTCGCGCACTGTCGTCGTTCTTGTCAGTGCCGCCGTCTTGGTCATGCTAGCAGGAGGAGCCTTGTCCTGAACTCTGGATAGATGAGAAACAAGTATATGCAGGGACCTGACGAAAGGGACGCACATCGACATTCAGAGATTGGCACGGGAGATGCAATTTAGGTAGTAATCGGCTGCTTAGGGGGAAACTTCAGCTTAGATAGTAGCTACAAAAATCCTTCATACAATTGGTTTAAGTATTTTAGCCTCATTTATGCAGATTTTCCCTCGGCAAATGTGTCCGTTTTGTAGGCCTGAGAAGTTAGCTTTATTTATCTGATTAGGGTGATGGAGGTTTACAATATGAATTCTTCGGATATGAAGGTTTTTTATTACAAATATATGATATGAAATCTTGGATACAAAGCGTACTGGACAATATATTTGGTGATCTATGGGACATATGACAAACGAACTTAATTGCATGGGCCTTGCTCCTCTTTTAATCTGTAGGATTTTATTTGGACTTGGTCCATTTTAAATTAAATTTAAATCAAAATAAATCACAAGGCATATTATTAATTTTAATTACGTGTAGGAAATTGATGGAAGTTTGACTGCAACAAAAATAGGTACATATTTGTATGCCTGTCGGCTGTCGTGATGAACTTAATAAAAGACGACCTAAACCAAA
Organism: Saccharum hybrid cultivar R570; assembly: GCA_038087645.1. NCBI lineage: Eukaryota > Viridiplantae > Streptophyta > Magnoliopsida > Poales > Poaceae > Saccharum > Saccharum hybrid cultivar. The sequence goes on from JAQSUU010000681.1 coordinate 7,794,223, forward strand.
CATGTATATCGAAATTTATGCAAGTTTGAGAGATCCAATTGACTTTTCAAGGCGCCCACCAGCAAAGTGCGTGAAATAATTTTGTTGACGTCGGAGGGTGTCTGAATCACACACCAGTAGTGGCTAGCACACCCAAGAGATTGCAAACAACCTAGATAGCAGCAAGAACTCAGCGTGACCGATAAAACCGATCTAAAGATCGGTTAGGCCGATGCTGAGCCCGTTTTGACTTGATAAACTCCCAAACTTCTCCTAGGAAGATCCGTCGGGGAGGACCATGTGGAGGGGTGTTCTAGGACTAGTAAGGCCACCTAGAACGCTAGGGAGTAGGCTGATGTTGAGCCCGTTTTTAGTTTGATAAACTCCCAAACTTCTCCTGGGAAGATCCACCGGGGAGGAGCATGTGGAGGGGTGTCCTAGGACCAGCAAGACCGCCTACAACGCCGCCAAATCTCGCCGCGAGACGCGACAAATAGCAGGAGGGGTTAGAAAAAGGGGTAAAAGGATGGTAGATTGATTTTTGATTGGTTGGATTGGATAGATGGAAGCTCAATCAGCCATGATCCTCTTATTTATTTATTTATTTATATATATATATATATATAGGGGTGGTCTTATCGCAGTAGGAAAGAAGTCCAAATCGTAATCTCCAAGTTTCCCATGTCAAAAATATACCAAAATCGACTTTTAAAAGTCTCCTCGCTAGTCGGCTTCTAGACACTGGAGTCGGCTAAGCCGACTTTATCGGGCTTGGGCAGGGCTGCCTGGCCGGCTAAAGAGGGGAGTGCCAACTCTGGCAATTGGCTAAGTCCACTGGAGGGTGTGGAGTCAGCTAAGCCTATTGGATCTAGGCTCGCCATCTTCTCCACGTGATTCCTTCAAATGTTTTGTCGTGCTTTTCAGTCTCCAGCAGGTTTATGATCTTTGCAACTTACTAGCGATGCCCATGATCCACCTTGAGACATTTTTTAGTGTCAACAAATTCATGTTTGACAAGGTTTATGCTCGTAACAGATTACATATCTCGGAGATCACCGTCAAGTTGGCAAGGAGCAGGAGTAGCAGACTATTCCGGTGTAGTTGGTGGGTATATATATGTTAGTGAAGCTAGCTACATCGTGCGTAAATTTGAGTTCACTAAGGATTGTTCGAAAAAAAATACTATATCATTGTTAGTTCAAGTTTTAGACCACATATTGTTTATTCTCCGACTGATGCTGTTCCAAGTTTCAATCCAAGGCTCACAACAATAAGCCTCACAAAAGCTTATGAGTGAAGTAGATAACTCAATAGTTTTAAATATATTTAACCAAGAAAATAGAAAATTTCCAAAACCAAATCTAATGACATCACTTCATCCGTAGCCTATCCTTGTGTAATTGTTCGTGCTTTGGTACGGCCAAACAAAAATTGCATGTCCTCTTAACAAAAATATATAGAAATAACTATTGTTCATGTCCTTTCTTCTCTTCGATGTTTCCAAGACATTATCTAAGAGCATCTTTGTGAGCTCTCTATATAGCTCTTTATCATAAAAAAAATTTAGGAAACAACAAATAAAAAAACATGCTTCAATAGACTCTCTAGACTACTGTCCATTTTTTTGGCTCTCCAAAGCCACCATTCTCGCTCGACTTAAAAAAAAAAGACTTTGGAGAGGCGGGTTCTCTAAATGCAATATATGGTAGTTTTCTTTTGTTTTTTCCAGGCAAGGAAAACTACTCTGAGTATAGAGGACAAAAATTGAAAAGTCCTTTGAAGGCATGAGAGATATACTCGTCGTGTACAAAGAGAATATTTATTGAATGGCTCTCTAGATAAAGATATAGAGATTAAAAATTATAGAGACTCTTGGAGTTGCTCTAGATAGCGTGTATCGAAGAGTGCCCTCCGCGTGTCAGACACAACAAGTCAACGACTTATAACAAGCTCAAGGAACATCCCTTTAGAATTGCATTGCACCAGAAAAGTGGCTCATCATCTAAACCATGTCTGTCGAATCCAATTGTGTAAAATACGGAGTAGATCAGAGTCTAAACCTGGATGACCAAACCAGCCACATCTGGCCCATATATACCCGTCGGCCTCTTTCTCTCCCGCTCGCGCTGACTGGATCGGAGGAGGCCCTCAGAAGTTGGATTGTATTGTACCTGGCAGAATGGGCCGAGGGATGGCCTAATTACGTACATTGGCCCAAGCTGGTTTGAGAAGTCAGATCGTGCTCAGAAGATGTCATTTGTTTTTGTTCCCAAAAAAAAGATTTCATTTTTTAAAAAAAAACTCAGAAGATGTCATTTTCGGTCACTTGTGTTAATGTTCATGTACGTGTATAGCATCATCCTAATTCCTAATCACACACGCACACGGGGGAAAAAAATCTCCAGTGCCCTCTCAAGGCGCAGTCACCGTCGCTAGCTGCCATCTCTCGATCGCATCGCAATCACATTACATGCATGCATCCAATGTGTCCGGTCGCATCGCGCGTGAGGTGGACCAAAAAAAATGATGTATGTCAAACCTTGCCAAATTATATTAGGCGTATGTTTCCCAGGTTACATTTGATAATGACGGCAGTATGTATATTATCATTGTTAATTTTTGCGAATTACAGTATAGACGTAGACACTCGCTCATATAAACTTACGTATGCACACACCCTACCTCTATATGAGCACTTTTGGAAAACTAAGATTTGGACATGCTATCTACCACTGTGTTGGCCCTAGGGCTCACTAACCACTCTGCTCTTTACTTGCGTAGAATTTATGGTCGCGGGGTCATTCTCGAAGCCTTTATCATAAGGCACGCGAAAGCTACTCAACGACAACAACATGCATGGTTCAATCACAAAGGTCCTAGAAGACCTGCGCTTGGGGCGAAGATGGAGGCTTAGAGCATCTCCAGCAACACTACATATCCCTAATTTGGATAGTGGAGGGCGAAAAATCTTCTCCAGCAGACCACCTACTAGACCCTACGGATTTGTTGGCTACTACCCAAATCTCCCCTCCCACTATCCGTTCCTATTGGGCCAAAGTAGACTACCCAAAATTTTCTCCTTCGTTGTTTCCTCCCACGCGAGTCTTCCGTTCGCCGAGTCGGACGCAGGGGAGCTTGACGTCGTAGCCCCTCGCCGGCTCTCTCCCTCACCGGCACTTTCTGTCCCCGACGTGGCGGCTTTGCCCCCTGTGAGGCCGGCCTTCCCTCGGCGCGGTTGCTCTGCCCCTGGCGCGGCGAGCGGCCCCGACGCGGCTGCTCTGCCCCTGGCGCACCAAGCAGCCCTCCTGGCGCGACAGCCAGCACCATCGCGGCTTGCTACCCCTGGCGCGGTGAGTAGCCCCAGCGTACCTCCAGGCACGAGTAGCAGCGGTGGAGGACTTCATCTATAGAGAAGAAGACAAAAGAGAGGATGACATGTGGGACCTGCATGTCATTCTCTATTAGGATTAGTTTGGGTAGCCTGTTTTAGATAGTATTGCTAGAGACGAGAGCAAAATATGAGTAGTATCAAAATAGGTGGCTATCCAAACATGACAAATAGGTAGTCTGATTTGAGTAGTATTGCTGGAGATGCTCTTAGGAAGGGACCCTCGAGGGCTGTTGGCGTAAGCCTCCAGAAGAAAACCTGATGAAGGTTCCAAGGAGTGGCCAGGGCCTTGGCCTAGAAGGACACCAAGGGACCTTCGGGCGCCATATTGGAGGGACCTCTCATTATTCTAAACGAAGGACGAGAGCCTTCGGGAAGAGAACCCAGCGATGTCGCGGCAAAGGGGCTCAAGAAGCATTGCGGCTCAATACTGGCTAGATAAGGGCCCATTTAGCAAGGTGGTTTTGAGGGAGGATGTCCCTTCAGCCCTCTTGACCATGGCTGTACCATGGCCGAGAATATTCTGGCGTATTCTGTAGTAGATAGAGGATCATATACCTTATAAAAAGAGAAGCTCATAAATCGCAAGGGCATGGTCAATTTCGCCAACAACCACCATACTCTATTGCGCCTCGGTATCTGTGCATGTTGGCCCGAAGGTCCAACCAAACCTTGAAGACAAAAATCTCCGGGCCAACACACTGAATGAACAACGCAGTTAAATTCTGGATTTAGAAAGTCTAATATATACTTGAGCACGTCGCCTACAATATTGTTCAATCACGGTGGACAGGTTCCACCATGATAAGTAACCCAAACAACTGATCGAGTTATGCTCAATTTGTATATGTATATTTATTTATTATTACGTGACCCGAAAAGTTTGTCCATGGAAATAAAGCAGACCGAAACTGGTGTCGCAATCTGTGTGTCTCATAGGAATAGCTAGGATGGACGGAAAAGGATATAATCCGTGAGTTTTTAAATTTATTTATGTAAGTAGAATATATAATCCGTGTCGGTATATATATATATATATATATATATATATATATATATATATATATATATATATATATATATATATATATATATATATATATATATAGTGTCGCAATCAATAAGTGTTCATTTTGTGCGATGGGGCTCTCTCGGTTCTGGGGAAGGTGGCGCCTGGTTGCGGTGGATGCAGGCGATCAGGGCAAGCACAGGGTTCAAGGGCTTGTTTGCAATTTCTGTTTTTCTAGGTCCCTGTGTGCAAATAGGTTTGGACAGCTGTCCTCCGTATCCTACTGTGTCGTACCTGTATTTTTATGGGTCTTTGTACGTTCTCCTTAACTTTAATACAGGTATGCTTGATAAAAAAAACAATGGTCTGACGACGATGGTCTTGCATACGCAGCTTTGGTTTTTTTTTTTGACGGTCAACAGGGGGAGACGTTCCCCACCTGGTCAAATTTTATTAGCCCCAAACGGCTCCATAAGGTGTTTACAAATTTTGTACATGATCACATAGAAGGTGATCTGTATCACATAGTACAAGAAGTATTAAGGGTGTGTTTAGATGGTTGTAAAGTGTATGTAAAGTACCTGTAGCACTTTTCGTTGTTATTTGGTAAAATTTATCCGATCATGGACTAACTAGGCTCAAAAGATTCGTCTCGACATTTACAGACAAACTGTGCAATTAGTTATTTTTTTACCTACATTTAATGCTCCATGCATACGTCCAAAAATTTGATGTGACGGAAAATCTTGTAAAATTTTTGAAATTTTGAAGGAACTAAACACTGCCTAAAGAGTTAGCGATTTGACTGCCTATCCTTGTCCTTGTCTAGCCATCACAAAGATGGAGCACCAGGCAGCTGTGATGTGTTTCTTCTTCCGTGATAGTCTGTGGCGTCACTGCTCAGCCGCCGCCTTGCATGAGTTTAGAACCTAATGAACTGAGTGAGACTCATTTCTGAAGACTGTGGCGTTTCACGTCTTCCAAATTTGCCAGCACACAAGAGCGATGAAGGACGGGAATTCTTGCAGTGGAACGCCATCCGGAGGGTAGATAGTGTGAAGAGAGTTCAGGTCCGCCGAGATCATGGATGACATATTAAGTCGCTGCCAGAGATCATGTCCCAGCCTGCACCCCCAAATGATATGCTCTGGTGTCTCCTCTGCTTCACGGCAGATCTCACAAGTTGTGTTGTCCACTACATGTTTCTTGAACAGCACAGTGCGGCATTGGATCCGCTTCTGCGTAAGCAGCTTTGGTTTTATCTCGCTCTGTATTTCGTCTGTGCTCCTTATTAGGGCCTGTTTAGTTCCCAGAATTTTGCAAAATTTTTCAAGATTTCCTGTCACATCGAATCTTTGGACGTATGCATGAAGCATTAAATATGGATAAAAAATAAAACTAATTACACAGTTTAGACGAAATTCACGAGACGAATCTTTTAAGCCTAATTAGACTATGATTGACACTAATTGCCAAATAATAACGAAAGTGTTACAGTACCATTTCTCAAAAAATTTCGCGGACTAAACAGGCCTTACATACTTGTTGTCTTTTGGGCGTTTGGTTTGGTAGGGGTGTCGTGTCACTGCTAGTGACATGTACTAATGCGTAAGTGTGAAAAAAGTAGTCCAATATTAGTCCATATTCCCTTTATTTGACAGAGAAATGTCAGTCGTTTTCATGAACTGGCACGCACAACATTTGTTCGGTCGGTCGAGTGCTCAGCGGCTGCACAGATTTCTTCAGCTCTCGAACCTTTTTCCAATATAAGAAACCTCTGAAGAGGAATTTTGTAGTTCCGGACGCTTCCTTCCTAGAGCACTCAACTTTCACATATTCCCTTTATTTCACTCAACTTCCTAGAGTCTAAAGATACATCATGGGAGTACAGTGAGCCTTCACTTCACGCAACATGTTGCTCGGCCAAACCATTTTAGTACTGGCAGTGCGTTTAGCGCCGGCCTCAATTTCTCCCTAGCTTCCTCGCCAAAGCAAAGCAAAGCAAACCCATTTGCCATGGCTACTCGTGGTGCCGCCCTCAACATCTCACTCGTGCTCGTCCTATCCCTCGCCCTCCGAGTTCAAGGTACGTACCAGAATCGACTGTCCACTCCATCTGTGGCCGCCGTACGTCGTCCATCGATCTCACTAGCTAGCTCATTATTCATGGCTGCTCGGTTGGATCCTCATATGCATGTGTTCTTGATTCATTTCTAATAATCCCCTGCCCATGAAACGAACAAGCAGGAGGCACGCTGCTGAAGCAGTCCAACAGGAGACCGTCAGCATCACCGGCTGACGAGGAGTACGTGCCGGTGAAGAGCGTGGTGTACCGGCCATCGTCGTCGTACGTGCTGCCGGCGACGACGACGGCAGCGGAGGAGTCGGTGTCGTCGTACGAGCCGTTCGAGCTGTGCCAAGGGTGCCGGTGCTGCTCGTCGTCCAACGCGAGCAGCTGCGTGGACACCAGCTGCTGCTACGCCATCGACTGCGACCTCCCCGACAAGCCCTTCGGCACCTGCGCCTTCACGCCCCACACCTGCGGCTGCGGCACCGTCAACTGCACCCAGCCGTCGTGATCGTGATCCATCATCCGTCCAGCTCCTTCCCCACTATCTGACAAAATTAAAGGATGCTGCTGAGTGCTGAGTGCTGATCAAAGTGATCAGTTGGTAGATGCCCGTCGAAATGCATCGGTTTTGATGGTACAATTGTAAACGTAGCATGCTTTTGACCATTACTGTTTTTTTACAACCCCCCTGTGTGTGTGGTGTCTGTTTCTTTTTTCAGAGATTTTCGAGTTTGGGTCTGAATTTGATTACAGGTTACTCATTTTTTGTTTATGTTCACACGTGGCTTGAAATCATTTTGTTGATGTGTAGACAAGGTTCTTCTACGAGCGTGGCTAGCGCCCGGACGTTCGGAGGGACGCTTGCATTCATACGCCAGCACTGCTGCTCCATTTCACGCGCGTCACGCACACGAGGGAACCTCTATGCCTCACATTCAGACACCCGCGCCCCCTACTTCCGGCGTCCACATGCACATGGGGCCGCATGCCCATTCCCCTCCGCTTCCCGCGTCGGTGCATGCACGGCGCTCCAACAACTCTCATTTCACGCGTCAAGGACCGCCCGCGCCGTGCCCCTGCCTCTATCTCTCTCCGCTTCCCACGTGCATGCGCGGTGCCCCAGCAGCGGCAGCAGGCGGCTGCAGTAGGTGGGTTCCATTGCAACATGTGCAACCCTAGATCTACTTTTGCAATACCCAGATGAAACACTTCCAAGATACATCCGAAACAGCCGAAACATTGCAAGATTGGTCTAAAACACTTGAAAAATACGTGTGTAGCTATTGCAAAACATATGCAACATTCAGATGAAACACTTGCAACATACGTATGAAACACCAGAAACACTTGAAAACATACCCTTGCAACGTGCATGTATATGCAACATCCAGATGAAACACCTGAGGCTTTGTTTGGATGTAGTCAGATGCAAATCAATCCACATGTGTTGAGGTAGATTGGAGTGGAACTTGAACTAAATTCCACCGGCAACACATGTGGATTGAGGTGAATTCGATAACATCCAAACAAGGTCTGAAACATACGTTTGAAACTCTTGAAACACTTGAAAACATATGCTTGCAACATACGTATATTGTCATTGTAATATGTGTAATATCTTAGATATACTTTTTACAACATCTAGATAAAACATTTGAAAAATAAGCCTGAAATGCCTGAAACACTTGAAACACGGCGTCACCGACGACCATGGCCTACCTGGTGGGGAAGTGCGGTAGTCAGCAAGCTCGGGTTAGGGGGACGTCGCTCAGCGTGCTCGCACCCGTCGGCGTGGCCATCGCTCCTCCTGCCATTCTCCAACGCCTGCTCGCGGCCCCGCAACTGCTACTCCAGCGCCACTGCTGCTCGGTCGCACTCGTCCAGCACCGTCCGCTCACGGGGGTTGGGGCGCAGTGCGGCCAGTGATAGGGGTGCAGCGCGGTGGGGGCAAGGGACGGGCCATGGTGGGGGAAGGGGCGTGTCGGGGCGGAGTGGGACGGGTGGATGCTTGGTGAGGCCGCGACGTCGATGCGAGTGCGAGTCAGGGGAAAAATTCAGAGGTAGAAGAAATATAGAGGTGAGCATGCCTATTGGGCCTATCCGCTGCGCAGGCCTAGTAAGGCAGCGTGTAGACGGGACGGACGACTGCGTGCCAGCATTTGCATTCCTCCGTGGATTCCGCTTGCGCATGCAGTTGTGCGTTCGGCGTTTTAGTTTTCAGAGTCGGCGGCTGTTGCCTAAGTTTGACTGCAAGACAGCCATCAAACTACCGATCAGAGTGGGCGGCCAAACTCTTGTCCTCCGTTCCTTATTTAAAAAGAAGTAAAATTCACCGTTGGTCCTTAAACTTAGCCATCGGTGTCATCTCGGTCTCCGAACTTTCGCACACCTAAACTTGGTCAACAGTGTCATCCCAGTCCATGAACTTTTAAAGTGTTCACCGCTGGTCCCTAACTTAGCTAGTGGTGTCATTTCAAACCATAAACTTGGTTTTGAGTCTCACCCGAGTCCAAATGGGGCCTAATCCACTCAATACGCTGACGTGGCACGTTGACTTTTTTGAAATAATAATTCATAACTTTTTCATATGAACTTAGATGAAGACAAACTTTATATCAAAATTGTAGCCCTCGACAGGATTTACATCTTTGTACTTGAAACATTTTTGAATTAAAACTGTTTAAGGTCCCAAAATACTGTTGTAAGTTCACAGATTTTGAAATTTAAATTTTAAAATTATCCAACAATCTTGGATGTTGATAATGCCTATATGAAAGTTATAGTTCTTAACACGATCTACAAATTTATAGTTGAAAATTTTTTTATTTAAAGTTGTTTAGTGTCCTAAATTTGTGTTCTATGTTTATAGATTCTGAATTTTATTGTCTGCCAAGTTTAAGGATCAGCGGTGAATTTTACTCTTTAAAAGCATCGTTATTTGCATGTTAGTCAAGCTTTCTGAAATTTGATTACCCATAGATAATCCACTCCCACTGACCCACTCCCCGTGCCCTCACCTCGCCATCTCTATTGGATAAATAAAGAAAAAAGAATTACCCATATCCATCCCGAAAAGCACATGTCGCAGACATCGACTCCAATTAGTAATGCAGCGTGGCGTCTACTACTCTTCTAATGGGAAACTTATTTTTGCCCTTAAGGGCATGTGACCCATGTACATGAACCGTTGGAGGGTCACAATTTACATTTCGCTCTTGGGCCACAGAGGGTGGATATGGCGCTGGCGCCTTGCTGTACCATGCATGCATCGAACAGGATATATATGGAGAATTAGTCTGCCGAGTGATGACATAGATACATAAGGGAGTACGTCATGCACCCCAGTAGTGATCACTCCTACGTACTGTCCACACATGCATGTCTTCTTTCTCTTGCCCCGTATCAAATGAGTGAACATGTGATAGACTTGCTAGGATCTACTACTAGCAGTACGAACGGGGAATCGGGGACAAGAGAACAAACTGTGATGTACTATGAGGTAGATCTAGGGTTTTAGAAGTTAAACCGTCGTTGGAGGGAGCGGATCCGGAGGTGTCCATGGCGTAGACGTGTCGGTGAAGTAGATCGCGTCTTCCTTCGGGCCTCCACCGGCGTTGTCCGACGACGGTGGTGCTGCAGTGGAGAGATGGCGGCGCGGTGGTGCTTCCCGACGCCACTGCGCGAGCCGATCGGATGGCCTAGGGTTGTAGAGTGGGGTTTGGGGCACGGTGAACCTCGTGACGCGAGCCTGCGGCCCCCACTCCCTTTATATAGCGCAGCGCGTCGGGGGCCCACCAACCATGGAACGGTTGGGCGCCCCCGATCAGGGCGCGATCCAGGGGATGAGGCCCCAGCCGTTGGGCTGGGCCTCTGAGATCATCCTAACATTCTCCCCCTTGATCTCATCTCTGCTTTCTCACTTTGTTAACCCACCCCATCACAAATTAGTGTATTGAGCATGTTTCATCATAACAGTTATTACCATTAGATTAGACAGCCACAGACACTTTTCTGTTCAGAGGTAGATTCTCGCCTTGGGCCCTCTTACTTATCAGGAATCACAGGCCTTCCTTCAAACCCATGCCGGCTACGTGTTCTCTGAACACATTGGGCGGTAAGCCTTTCGTAAGCGGATCCGCTAACATCTTTTCTGTGCCTATATGTTCAAGACTTATGACGTGATCCCGGATTTTATCCTTCACAACATAATATTTTATGTCAATGTGCTTGGCGGCATTGCTTGACTTATTGTTGTGAGCGTACAACACTGCTGGCTCGTTATCACAATATAACTTTAGTGGTTTATCGATGCTGTCGACCACCTTCAAACTAGGTATAAATTTCTTAAGCCAATTCACCTGTCCTGACGCCTCATAACAAGCAATAAACTCAGCATACATTGTGGACGATGCAGTGACTATTGTTTGTTTTGAGCTTTTCCATGATATGGCTCCTTGCGCGAGAGTGAATATATACCCTGAGGTAGACTTTCTATCATCTCCCGCGTAATCAGAATCTGAATATCCTACTATTTGTAGGTCATCAGATCTTCTGTAGGTTAGCATGAGCCCTTTTGTACCTTGCAAATATCTTAAGACCTTCTTTACCAAATTCCAGTGTTCCATACCTGGATTACTTTGATATCTGCCAAGCAGCCCAGTGACAAAGGCCAGATCTGGGCGTGTGCACACTTGAGCATACTGTAAGCTTCCGACAGCTGAAGCGTATGGAACGGCTTGCATGCGATCGCGCTCGAACTTGCTCTTGGGACATTGATGTTCCCCATACTTGTCACCTTTTACAATAGGAGCAGGTGATGGTCTACACTTATGCATATTGAATTTCTTCAATATTTTCTCTATATATGCCTCTTGGGACAATCCCAATACCCCTCGGTTTCTATCTCGGTGAATCTTTATGCCCAAGACAAAAGAAGCTTCACCTAAATCCTTCATATCAAAATTTGAGGACAAAAATCTCTTGGTTTCCTGTAGCAGAGTGACATCACTACTTGCTAGTAGAATGTCATCTACATACAGTACTAGGAAAATATATTTCCCATTCTTAAACTTCGCATACACGCAATTGTCCTCAACATTCTCTTTAAACCCAAACTTCCTGATTGTCTTATCAAATTTCAAATACCACTGTCTGGATGCTTGCTTTAATCCATAAATGGACTTCTTCAGGCGACAGCCCATTCTTTCCTTGCCTGTCACAGCAAAACCTTTCGGTTGTGCCATATACACTCTTTCTTCTAGATCCCCATTGAGAAACGCTGTCTTCACATCCATCTGATGTAATTCTAGATCAAAATGTGCCACTAGGGCCATTATGATTCTAAAGGAGTCCTTGCTCGAGACGGGAGAGAACGTTTCATTGTAATCTATCCCTTCTCGCTGAGTAAAACCTTTTGCTACCAGTCTTGCTTTATACCTTTCTATGTTCCCTTTGGAGTCACGTTTCACTTTGTAGACCCATTTACAGCCTACTGTTTTGGCTCCTTCAGGAATTTCCTCTAGGTCCCAAACTTTATTGGTACTCATGGACTTTAATTCATCTTCCATGGCTTCTTGCCACTTAGATGCTTCAGTGCTCCTCATGGCTTCTTCAAATGAGGTAGGTTCATCCTCCATCTGAACTTCTTCGCATTCATAGACTATATAGTCATCTGGAATAGGAGACTTTCTCACTCTTTGAGGTCTGCCAGAAGGTTCTGCTACTGGCATTTCTTGTTCTTGAGGCTGATCTTGCTGGGGCTGCTGTTCATCAACTATGGGTTCATTCGGTTCCTGAAGGACAGGTTCCGAATTAGCCGTGGGCGAAATTACAGCAGGTGTTGTCACCACTTGCGTAGGTCCAACAACAACAGGCAGCGTGAAGTAGGGTTCCTGCACCATAGGGATGGGCACGAACACCCGCTTCTCTTCAAGGGTGATTTCTCGCGCTGTCTTGCTCCCCCTGATCATCTGATCTTCTAGAAAACTAGCGTGTCTCGTTTCCACAAACTTGGTATGTCTACCAGGGCAGTAAAAACGATAACCTTTGGACTTTTCTGGATAGCCAATGAAATGGCAACTTACTGTTTTGGGGTCTAGCTTTCCTATGTTCGGGTTAAATACTTTTGCTTCAGCAGGGCTCCCCCAGACACGCAGATGGTTGACTGAGGGCTTCCTGCCGGTCCACAACTCATACGGTGTTTTAAGTATTGACTTGCTCGGAACTCTGTTGAGAATGTGAATGGCGGTTTTTAAGGCCTCCATCCACAAACTCAGTGGCAGAGTGGAATAACTCATCATGCTGCGCACCATATCCATCAGAGTACGGTTACGCCTTTCTGCTACTCCATTTTGCTGTGGGTCGCCCGGCATTGAATACTGGGCTACTATGCCATTTTCCTGTAAGAACCTTGCAAAAGGTCCAGGAACTTGTCCATAAGGGGTATGTCGACCGTAGTACTCCCCCCACGGTCAGATCTCACTACTTTGATTTTTCTGTCTAGTTGATTTTCAACCTCAGCCTTGAATATCTTAAACTTGTCTAAAGCTTCTGAACGTTCTTTGATTGGATATATATATCCAAAACGAGAGTAGTCATCTGTGAATGTGATGAAGGAATCAAAACCATCCACAGATGTTACTGGAAAAGGTCCACAGATGTCTGTGTGGATCAATTCTAGTACTCCCGTGCTTCGCTTAGCGCCTTTCTTTATGTTCTTTGCTAACTTACCTTTAATGCAATCAACGCATTGCTCTAACTCTGAAAGTTCTAGTGGTGGGAGTATTGATTCTTTGACTAAGCGTTCTATTCTCCCCCTCGAAATATGGCCTAAACGACAGTGCCATAATTTCGATGAGGAATCAATTCTTTTCCTTTTCTTGCTAGCATCTGCGGGTATTGCATTCTCAGCATTGTTACATTCAGCATTCACATTCTTTGACGTAGATAATAAATAAAGTTTGTCTTGTCGGAAGGCAAGACCCACACACTGATTATTTAATTGTAACTTGCAATTGTTCTTGCTAAAATGACAATCAAAACCATAGTCTGACAAACATGATACTGAAATCAAATTTCTGGCTAAAGAGGGAACATAAAGAACATCATGCAGCTGAAGTGTGAAGCCACTAGCTAAGTCTAGAGATAAATTTCCTATAGCTCGAACTTCAGCTTCAACACCAGTGGCCACCTTAATCTGTCTTTCTCCTCTTTGAAGGGTTCTCCCTCCATTGAATCCCTGCAAAGAGTTAGCAACATGAACAGTTGCACCTGAGTCAATCCACCATGTGGATCTAGCATAACTTAGATATAAGGATTCATCAACAAAAGTTATAATGTCCTCACCCTTGACTAGGCAGTGTCTCATGAACTTAGGGCAGTCGTGCTTCCAATGCCCTGTCTCATTGCACCATCTACAGCGATCCGGGTCCTCCTGCTTCTGCTGGTTGTCTTGTTTTGGCTGTGCTTTGTGCTGTGAAGAGTTTCCTCCCTTGTTATGAGAGGTGGAGGCATCTGGAGCTTTCTTGTTGTAGAATGGCTTCTTGTTCTTTCCTTTGACAAAGTTCACAGAACCACCATTTGCATTCTTTAGCCTTTCTTCTTCTTGTACACACATTGCAATCACCTTCTCTAAATCCCAATCCTCTGGCTGTGTATTGTAATTGACAACAAATGTCTCGTACTCTTTGGGAAGGGAGTTTAGAGCTAAGTGAATGATGAAACCATCTGCCAGGGGCATCTTTAGCTTGTCTAACTTAGCTGCCATGGTGCTCATGCTCAGAATGTGCTCTCTCACACTTCCACCTGTGAACTTCATGTTAGTGAGTTTCTGGATCAGTGTGGAAGCATGAGCTTTGGTGGAACCAGTGAACTGATTCTTCACTTTCTCAAGATATTCTTTTGCTGTTTCACATTCTGGGATGGCACCTCTTAGGCCCTCTGTGATGGTTTTCTTGATGACAATCTTGCACTTGCGGTTTAATTTTTCCCACTTGTATTTTTCAAGATCATACTTTGCTCTAATGGGAGCATAGTCTCGCTTCCGATTAGCAAAAGCTTCATCGGTCTCATTTTGGGCCCTTTCGGGCTCCTCTGGCTCAGTGGGTTTTGGCTCCTGAAGAGCCAAATCTATCTCTGCAAGTGCTAGAGCAGCATCAAGTTCTTCTCGCCACAGAACATAGTTCTGTCCCGTCAGCTTTGGGATTGCACTAATAAAGTGCATCGCATTGAGAGCTTGGTCTGAAATTAAACATAATAAAATAGTGAGGACATGAATAGTAAATCTAGGAAAAAATAATTGCATATCTTAATTTAACGTTGGTCAAAATCAAGATATACAAAAAATGACCTTGTACATAAATTCTAATCACCGTTGGGTAGAATAGAATAAATGCATAGAACAAAGAGCTTGCGCAGCGGAAAACTGGAATTAACTTGCTATTTTTCAGAAGCATAACTTGCTGACTTTGCTCTCTAAGTAATAAACACGTTGGTGCAATTAATTAGAGATTAATAACTGGGCAAAACAAATATTAAATGCTTCTGAAAATCAAATAGAATAATAAAAAATTTCACTGTGCTTGATCAGGCCGCAGCCAACCAGTTTGGCCCACGGCCGTTTGCGGCCCAGCTCGGGAGATTTGGGCTGGCTGGGCGCTGGCCCAGCAGCGCCTCTCCTTTTTTTTTTTCGTCTGCAGCTGATTGGGCTCGGCCCGTATAACGCGAATGCAACCCACGTCCAGAGCTCGCTGTGCAAATCAGGCCGCAACCTGGGCCGGCGGCGTGCATTCGGCCCAGCGCCGAAACCCGCCTGGGCTGAAACTAAGCCCGTTGATTCCTGGCCGTTGGATCTTGCACTGTTGAATCCAACGGTGTGGCGCGCGAGTCGGAAGTATAAGATCCGGCAGCGCCGCTCGGTGACCCAAAACCCTACCTCATTTGCACCGACGGCTTCTCTCTCTTTCCCTTGCTTCTCTCTGCCTTTCGTTCTCCTCTGTCACCGTTCAAAGAACCGCAAGCATAGGGAGGACAACTCCCGACGGCGGATGAAGAGCGGTGCCGCCCCGAGGCCTCTGGCCGGTGCGCGCGCTCTGCCATTGCGGAGCGCGCCGCCGTCTAGTGGCTTCGTGTGCGGTACCTTGCTGGAGCGCCGGTTATGGAGATCCGCGCGGCGCGTGGAATCCCCGGCCGGTCTCGGCTTGCCTCGGTCGTCGGTGACCCGGCGGCGGTGCGGGGATGACCGCGACAAAGTAAGGTATGGATCCCCCCCCACCCCAGCCGCCCTTCCTCTTTGCTTTCTTGCATGTCTGTCTAGGGTTAGGATAACCCCTGTACCGCGTTTGGATCTAGGCGCTAGGGGTTAGAAGGTTCTTGATTTCGACTGAGTTAGGGTTAGGGTTTTTAAAAAAAAAACTTCTTCTTCTACTTGCTATGCTTGCTGTTAATTCCCCGAGCCCCGATCTACTACTAGATCGTCCGATACCATTGATAGACTTGCTAGGATCTACTACTAGCAGTACGAACGGGGAATCGGGGACAAGAGAACAAACTGTGATGTACTATGAGGTAGATCTAGGGTTTTAGAAGTTAAACCGTCGTTGGAGGGAGCGGATCCGGAGGTGTCCATGGCGTAGACGTGTCGGTGAAGTAGATCGCGTCTTCCTTCGGGCCTCCACCGGCGTTGTCCGACGACGGTGGTGCTGCAGTGGAGAGATGGCGGCGCGGTGGTGCTTCCCGACGCCACTGCGCGAGCCGATCGGATGGCCTAGGGTTGTAGAGTGGGGTTTGGGGCACGGTGAACCTCGTGACGCGAGCCTGCGGCCCCCACTCCCTTTATATAGCGCAGCGCGTCGGGGGCCCACCAACCATGGAACGGTTGGGCGCCCCCGATCAGGGCGCGATCCAGGGGATGAGGCCCCAGCCGTTGGGCTGGGCCTCTGAGATCATCCTAACAACATGAACATAAGCAAGAAAAACAAGAAGCAGGATAAAAGAAGAAGATGCCATGCATGATTCAACAAAGTTATACCATAACACAGGAAAAACAGTTCACACAGACAGGGCACTATGAACGCACCAACGATGCCGCTTCCTTCCTACGGGGAACGGGAACCTGAAATGTTTTCAGAAAAAGAAAAAAGAATATGAATCCAAAACAAGGCAGTGCCTAATGTCTGGCAAACACAATTAACAGTATGCGGTACTTGGTAGCAAATCTGTCACCCAAACAGCAGTGGTGTTCTCTATGAAGCAAAGCATATGAAGTCTGGTCTCATGGATATACATACCTACTGACGATTTCCAGAAAGAGTGTGCGCCATGGTCCACAACCTCAGTGAATCTCATGGCCCACGAGGCCACGACACAAGAGCTTGAGACCGAGTTGGCCTTTCAGGACATGGAGATCAGAGTGTCAGACCCGCGCACACTACATTAAGGTCG
This sequence comes from Saccharum hybrid cultivar R570, assembly GCA_038087645.1. Classification (NCBI taxonomy): domain Eukaryota; kingdom Viridiplantae; phylum Streptophyta; class Magnoliopsida; order Poales; family Poaceae; genus Saccharum; species Saccharum hybrid cultivar. Next base: position 7,811,110 of record JAQSUU010000681.1, read on the forward strand.
TGAACACCGGTTGAGATGAAGATGTTAAGAATCCTAAATTTCTCTATTTAACCGTTGTTTTTCTTCGGCATGCTCCTGCACAAAAGGATAATTCACCATCCACTGCAGGAAATATAACTTGATCATTGGAAATACCACAGACCAACAAAAATTCAACTGATGAAACTAAGGAATCAAGATAATAGACCTCACCATGGACAAAAAAAAAAGCAGATTCAGTCAACAGTTACCTCGGGGCAGCAGCCTAGATGCCGACCAACCTCGGCAGCCAGCCGGAGGGCACCACGCCGAGTTCCTGCCACGGGGCGGGGCCAAGTGGGGGAGGATATGCGGCTGCAACACCAGGCCAAGGTTAGTCAGGCAGGGGCTAGGCTCGCCCCGCGCCGCTGCCTAGCTATGTCATTGTCTCCAACCAAACCCTAGCTGGGTCGTGGAAGAGCCAGAGAAAGAAGAAAACTGGCAGCAACGGCCAGCAAGTACACCAGGCGGGTAAAAAAATCGATGGCAAATCTCGAGTGGGTGACATAAGGCAATGACAGACACACATGTATAGGGATGTGTTTTTGACTGGGTCCATTTGCCAGTTCATGTTGAAAATTTTAGAAGTGTTATGTCATATTTTATAGCATAAGTATATCTAAGGGATAAGAATTTAAGTGGGCATGAGACATTAGGACTAGAGTCTATTTTCAATTCCTCGGCTCTTTTATAGATGTATGTAATTACGAAACAGAAGTTGAGTGAAGAAAGAAGGACACAATCTCTACAAATAAATATTACTGCATCAAAATTGATCTTGTTTTAATCTATCGTGCTACTACTTATTAGAATAGTTGTTTTCGCTTGTTGCATACAAAACGGTCCACACGGCGTCGTCTTCTTTGTGTCACGCGATTAAGGAGGTGGCGCTGGTGGGCATTTGGGCCTGCATGTCAGTATGTCACACAGTTGGACCTGCACTCTTGCAATGTCAAGTGGCAATACCCTCTCCGAGAAGCTTCCGGACAGCAGTAGCAGGTGGTCCCGTCCACCGGATCGAAGTGATAGCAGTGCTTGGTGATACAAAAGTTGATGACAAGCTTTCTCTCATCTGATGATGTGGAGCTGATGCTAGCCGTGATAGAACTCTTGGAATCCATCAGTTGATGACGGCCTACAGTGTTCGAAAATCATTACTGTGTATATAATAGCAGCAGCAGCAACATCAACAGCAACAATCTTCACATATACTGACAGCAGCATCAGATCGCCCCTAATACATATGCATTAAAATTCAACAATACAAAGGAGTACTTACATTGTGCTTGCATTGCTAGGGGTCCGAAAAGCATAGCGCTCAAGAACATGGTCATCATCATGCTATTGGGCCTCATGTTAGATCCGAAACTCAAGGCCGGAAATGAGCAACGATTCAACGAAGAATGGACTTGAACGATTGTCACACCCGATTTTCTAAAGAACAAAACCAGGCTAATCATATGTGTGCCCAGGAAGTCCACACATATGCCAGAATGAAAAAGTATCAGAAACAATGTTATTATATAACGTATACATAGCTATATTAACACTTACATCAGAGTATTGCGGAACGGTCACTAATCTTTTCTTCTGGCTCCAACATCACAGGGACGGCTGACTGGGGGTAACATATGCCTAGCACTTCTACTAGTCTTCTGGAAACTCCACTACACCTTTGTCCTTTTTCCGAGTAGCATCTTATTACACACTGGAGTGTTGGGGAAATAGCAAGAGTGAGTCCATGTCGAACTCAACAAGTATAACACAGGGTTCATGAGGCTCAAAAAGGCTAGACACTGTTTAACTGCGTTTAGCTTTTAATCATCATATAATTAGCAATTGAGTAGCATCAAGGTAATTCCAAATCCCATTAATGAATCAATGATCAATTGTAATAAGGATAATAAATATCATTAACATGAGCATAATAATAATCAACAATAATTAAGCATGATATAACAATGGTGATCAACTATTCTATAAGAATCCCCAAGGCCGCTCGTATCCGTGAGCACGGCTAGTATACCAGTTTTTAACTCTGCGCAGAGGTGTACACTTTCACTGTGAGTCATGATTTCCAAATGCATGGGTTTGCAAGGCCCAAAACATCAGAGACTATATAAAGCCATTCAAAAGTTCGTCTAACAAGTTAGGGCCATTAGATTCACTCGGCAGGCAGATGTAGAACCCCCCTTCCCGGTGGCACAACAACCGCAGCCTATACACACTAGGCCAGGGGCTCGCACTACACCCAACGTGGCAAGCCATTCTTACGCCATTTAAGGTAACCTCTAACAAGCTAGAAAAGGTCTCTTGAACAACTAGAGCCAGAGCCATATAGCCCTCACAGCTGTACTGTATGTCCCGATTATCACTTACAGGTAAGTCCTTACGGAGAGTAACTAGAGCATCAAAATAACCCACATGCTCTAGCCCCCTTTCAACAGAAATAACATCATCTTAATTGGTTGATTGCATAATCCATTAGTCAAATTACAAGATCATTGTTCATAATTAAGCGCTAGCAGTAGCTACCCAAATGCATAACCCATAGGTGACAAGGAAACAAGATATCAATAGCTAAGTTATAATCTCTATGGTTGTCAAGGAGGACACATGCATATGTATGATAATTTCAGTGAATAGGACAACAAGGATGGTCTCATGTTATACTTGCCTTAATCAAAGCTTTCCTGATGATACTGCTGGTCTGGCTCAAAATAATACTCTTGATCGTCCAGATACTGCTCACCTTCTATACTCGATCATCAATCAACAACACACATGCATCCAATCAAACATACACGAAGCAAACAAAGAGATACAATTAGAACAGTACACCAACAGTAGCAAAACAGTAATAAAAGTTTATAAAACTCTTCTACACGTTTCTACGATCACAAGACGCAAAGATCACCAAATTCGGAGTTAAAACGTGAAAGTTATGAATTTTCTAAGATTTCCTATAGATAAATAAATACTTAATTATAAACTCGAAAAATAAATTATCAAAACTAACTGTACAACTACACTAACATGTAGAGCTCGTAAATACGAACCTAACGCAACTTGAATGGATCAAATCGGAGTTAAAACAAAGATTTTATGACCAAAACAATTCTAGTGGCAAAACTGTAAATATCTGAAAACGTATTTTTGAATAAACCGGAAGAAAATACGCTTCCAAAACGCAAAAACGTACTTTCAGTTTTACGCTATGGACGGCGGGTTAAATTCTGAAAAACTAAGGGGCTCTTGAAGAATTTTGCCACGCGAAGAGGTAAGTTCTAATCTTGGCCGCTTATCCAAGATCGGACGGCCCACGTTTCTTCCATAGGAGACCGGCGGCGCTTCCGCCGCCCCGCCCCAACCCCACGGCGGCGCCATGGCCGGCGGCTCGCCGGACATGCCAAACCCGCCCTAGACTTCACCAAAAGATGCGCGGTTGGTACCAATCGAACGGGAAGCTCAATGCGATCTCACCTAGGGCTCCAAGACGGTCAATCACGGCACGGGAACGACGGGCGGCTCCAAAAGGTGGGCGGCTTAGCTCCTTCACACGGTAAGAACACAACACGACCTTAACTTCAAAATTGATAGCACAAATTGAGTCACAACAACGAAGTAAAGCTAATAGAGCAACTTACAGCGACTAGAACGCGAAGTAGCCGACGAATTCGCCCCCACCGCGGCTTCTAGGGTTCAAAGGCGCGGCTAGGGAAACTACAACCCAAAATCCAAATAAAAAGGGTAAGGAAGGTGCGGTTCTAGCTTATATAGGATAGTGACGTGATCAATTTGGAAAGGGACCCCCTTGATTCACGGATTCGGTTGCGGTTCGAAGATGGAATTCGTGACCGGCTCGGTTACGTGAGATGGGAGAAGCATCCGACAGCCGGGACCCACTTGTCAGCGGAAGAAAAGAGGGAGGGGCGCGACTGCTGGCTCGGCTGGCTCGTCTGCTCGTCTGCTGGGCCGATGCGGCGCTGGGCCGGCCCACCCAGTGGCTCGCGCGGAAAAGAACTCGGGCCGTCGGTCAGCTGGGCTGCCGGGCCAATCAGGTAAGAAGGTAAGTTGTTTTTTCTTCTTCTTTCTTTTCTTTATTTGTTTATTTAGTAAACTATTCCAAATAAAATTTTTCAAGCCAAATCAAAATATAATAAAATAAAACCACTTCTCAAAATAAATAAATGCAACAACATGAATGCAACACCAAAAATTCTTTTTAAAATTTTTAATTCCCTTTCTCTAAATTATTTAAAATTTATTACTCCTAAAATTTGAGTGTTACAAATTCTACCCCCCTTAAAAGAATATCGTCCTCGAGATTGGACTGCTTACTCAAACAACTGCGGATATGATTTCCTCAATTCATCCTCTCTTTCCCAAGTTGCCTCTGCCTCTGAATATCGATTTTACTGTACTTTACACATCTTAATAATCCGACTTCGAGTAACTCTCTCAGTAATCACTAAAATCTTGATCGGAAACTCTTCATATGTAAGATTCTCCTTAACAGTCAACTCTTCTAAAGGTATCTGCTCCTCAGGCACCCGCAAACACTTCTTAAGTTGTGAAACATGGAACACATTATGCACTCCAGATAAATTTTCAGGCAACTCTAATTGATAAGCAACTTCCCCACGTCTAGTAATAACTTTAAATGGTCCAACATACCTTGGTGCTAATTTGCCTTTCATGTTAAACCTCTTCACACTTCTCATAGGTGACACCTTCAAATAGACATAATCACCTACCTCAAAAACTAAATCTCTTCTTCTATTGTCAGCATAACTCTTCTGACGAGACTGCGCTACTCTCAAATTCTCACGAATCACTCGCACTTGATCTTCTGCGTTTCTAAGAACATCTGTACCAAACACTTGAGATTCACCTGTCTGATCCCAAAACAATGGAGTTCTACACTTACGTCCATACAAAGCTTCAAACGGTGCCATCTTAAGACTCTGTTGATAACTGTTATTGTAAGAAAATTCCGCATAAGGCAAACTCTTATCCCAACTAGTTCCATATTGCAATGTACAAGCTCTCAACATATCCTCTAATACCTGGTTGGTCCTTTCAGTCTGTCCATCTGTCTGTGGATGATATGCTGTACTAAAATTCAATTTTGTTCCCAATGATTTATGTACAGCTTTTCAAAAGTGCGACGTAAACTGCGATCCTTGATCAGATACAATCTTCTTTGGAACTCCATGCAAACATACTATTCTTTCTATATACAAGGTAGCTAATTGTACTCCCGTGTAATTTAGTCTTGACTGGTATAAAATGAGCAACTTTAGTCAATCTATCCACTATCACCCAAATAGAATCATAACCTCTCTGAGTACGCGGTAACCCTACTATAAAGTCCATACCAACTTCCTCCCACTTCCATTCAGGAATCTTCATTGGTTGCACAATCCAGCAGGTCTCTGATGCTCTGCTTTCACCCTCTGACAAGTGTCACACAATGCCACATACTCAGCCACATCTAGCTTTAATCCAACCCACCAATATTTCTGTTTCAGATCCAAATACATCTTAGTACTACCAGGATGAATGGAATAAGCTGACTCATGAGCTTCGCTAAGAATTGCCTGTCTAACAGTTTGATCCTCAGATACACACAGCCTCTTTCCAAACCACAAAATCCCATTATCATCCATTCGAAAGTCTGGTGACTTACCAATCACTATATCTTCCGCTATCTTTTTTAGTTTCTCATCCTTCAACTGACCCTTGTAAATTTCTTACTCTAAAGTAGGCTCTATCACTAATTCCATTGTATTAGTAACAATTCCTAAATTCAAATATTCAAATTCAGCACATAACTCACTAGTCATTGATAACGTCCGTATCTCATTGGCATAACTTTTCCTACTAAGAGCATCAGCTACTTTATTAGCCTTACCAGGATGATAGTGTATCTCAATATCATAATCCTTAATCAACTCTAACCATCTGCGTTGTCTCAAATTCAGGTCTGACTGAGTGAAATTATACTTCAAACTCTTATGATCAGTGTATATATCACTCTTATGTCCAATCAAATAATGTCTCCCAATCTTTAAAACATGAACCACAGCTGCTAACTCCAAATCATGTGTAGGATAATTCAACTCATGCTTTCTCAACTGCCTAGATGCATAAGCCACAACTCTGCCTTCTTGCATAAGAACACATCCCAAACCTTGACAAGAAGCATCATAATAAATAGAAAACTTCTTACTCAAATCTGGCAAAACCAAAACAGGCGCTGTAGTCAACCTTTTCTTCAATTCCTCAAAACTAGCTTGACATTTATCTGACCACACAAACTTGGCATTCTTCTCTAATAGAGATGTCATAGGTTTAGCAAGTTTAGAAAACCCTTTAATGAACCGTCTGTAATATCCAACTAATCCCAAGAAACTACGAATCTAGCTAACATCAATAGGTAGTTTTCAATTCAATAGATAAGCAAAATCTGATTTCTCTGTGCAAATTCCAATTTCAGTAACTCAGTAAAACTGTCATATCTCGAGCTACAGACGTCCAATTCAGATGATCTTTACATGGTTGGAAAGCTTACAAAATTATCTACAACTTTTATTCACAACACTGTTTCTGATTCTGTCAATAAATTGGCCAAAAACTGAACTTAACTGAAACTGTTTCAGAATTCCAGACTGTGCAGTAACCCCAACTTGGAACAGGTATATCTCTTAGCTCATAATAGATATTAAAGTGATTCTTGCGGGGTTGGAAAGATATAGAAGTCTGATTATTCCCAGTAAAATTTCTTAAATTTCCCATTAATGGATTTTAAATTATTTCTAAAACATCCCAGACTGATCTAAAAATCAGCAAAGGACAGAACTAAGTTAACCTCATATTCAACTAATATATTTTGATCAAACTTAATATTCTTAACCATGGAACTTGTAGGCATGTCTACAAAACTCTAGCACACATTACAAAGATCCAAATCACATATTATCACATTAACAATCCATCAATCACACAATTGTTCACACCACAAACCGACTCTCAAAACAATCCAACTTAAAATTGACTCGCAACTACTATCGTTCTTATTACATAGGGATTTTTCCTATTTCCTAGTTAAGTTTCTAATAAATCTTGGGACGACCTAACTCCGCCCTTAATTGGTCAATCTCCTTATAAGCTTGCTCCTTAAGTTCTTTTTCCTTCATCAACTCTTATCCAATGATGATGTCACAAACTCAAACCAACTTTGTAAATGTCTCATTTAGACCCTTATGATTCTTATAGATGGTTCTAACAGGTTACCAACCCTAAGAAAAGATACTTGCGCTCGATAGTGACTTTACAACCATGTAGATAGCTGATGCTTCCAGGTGACGAAATAGAACATATAAACCTCTATCTTGTATCGTCTTTTAGTTCGACAAACCCTCTTAAGAAGAGATCAACTAGAGTACACCAAAGGATAGCTTGCATTTGTTTCTGAGTGATAACTACTATCGTGTCCTTCTATCATGTCAAAGAGACTCATGAGCATATGCAAGAACAAGTAACCTGCACTTCCTCGCGAGCAGAAAAATAGCAGTGCAGAAATACAGTTATATCTCGAGTTTTACGAATCCAATGATATTGTAGCTTATACCGTTGGAAAGCTTATCAAATTTACTACAACTTCCTTATAGAATTCTTCTCCAGATTCTGCAGTTAAGGTAGTCGAAAACTATGCACAACAGAAACTATTCCAGATTGCTGACAGCACAGATGCGTCGCCTTGTGATTTTCATAAATCCCAAACCTTAGTAGCTATCAGGACGGTTCTTACGGTCAGAGAAAGATATTGAAGTCTACTATTGTCTAGAATTTATCCATGATTTTTGGGCATCCAAAAATAGAGATATAAGCTAAGGTAGACAGACTGTTCTAAAAAGACAGGATAAGGTAAAAACGAGATTCAAAGACACTAGAGAGATAGATAACACTAATCTTCAAGTCTTCATGCTTCTTTGCTTTGTGTTGATGAGATATAAGACATGGATCGAGGATAGCCAAAAGATGACAAGAAAGATAAGGTTTGATCTTCACTTCTTCATACCTTGTCGCTCGAGATTAATGATGGTAGCGGACGCTACCCCACTTAACAAAGATTTTGGTCCACCTGACGATATTATTAAATGCAACACTTTCTCTGAAGCTTACTACTATTGATGAGTCCTTCATGTGTTGATCATCCATTAAGATGAGATTAATAAGGTAGCATGACAACCAAGGGTAGACAGGAACGGTGTAAGAGAAAATGGTAAGAATTAGGATCGATTGAAAGATAAGTAAGATACAAGATGTCACTACCCCACTTAACATAGATCGAGCTACTTCTCAAGACTTATACCTTCCGGGCCTACCTTTGAAACACGAGAACAAGAACAACACACAAGCAACACATCAAGCAAAACAAACACACATCACATCATCGGTACTACACGTGCTTCTTTAATAATAGTGGTCATCCTAAGAAAAAGTATGGATGATGAAAAGCCATCGAATCTTTGAACCAGGTAAGATCAGAAAACTTTTAGTAAAAACAACATAAAACAAAATCCAAGGGAGTAAGAAATAATAGCTCAAAGGAAAGCTATCAAGGAGAGGATACAACAGGACAAGGAAGAGGAAATAGTCAAAATCAATGAGTCAAGGGATGACAAAACAGTTTTATAGTAAAATAAGTTTTAGAATACGTCTAGAGCTATTTGGCATACTTCCTACAGTCAACACCGCTCTGATACCACTCTGTCACACCCGGTTTTCTAAAGAACAAAACCAGGCTAATCATATGTGTGCCCAGGAAGTCCACACATATGCCAGAATGAAAAAGTATCAGAAACAATGTTATTATATAATGTATACATAGCTATATTAACACTTACATCAGAGTATTGCGGAACGGTCACTAATCTTTTTTTCAGACTCCAACATCACAGGGACGGCTGACTGGGGGTAACATATGCCTAGCACTTCTACTAGTCTTCTGGAAACTCCACTACACCTTTGTCCTTTTTCCGAGTAGCATCTTATTACACACTGGAGTGTTGGGGAAATAGCAAGAGTGAGTCCATGTCGAACTCAACAAGTATAACACAGGGTTCATGAGGCTCAAAAAGGCTAGACACTGTTTAACTGCGTTTAGCTTTTAATCATCATATAATTAGCAATTGAGTAGCATCAAGGTAATTCCAAATCCCATTAATGAATCAATGATCAATTGTAATAAGGATAATAAATATCATTAACATGAGCATAATAATAATCAACAATAATTAAGCATGATATAACAATGGTGATCAACTATTCTGTAAGAATCCCCAAGGCCGCTCGTATCCGTGAGCACGGCTAGTATACCAGTTTTTAACTCTACGCAGAGGTGTACACTTTCACTGTGAGTCATGATTTCCAAATGCATGGGTTTGCAAGGCCCAAAACATCAGAGACCATATAAAGCCATTCAAAAGTTCGTCTAACAAGTTAGGGCCATTAGATTCACTCGGCAGGCAGATGTAGAACCCCCCTTCCCGGTGGCACAACAACCGCAGCCTATACACACTAGGCTAGGGGCTCGCACTACACCCAACGTGGCAAGCCATTCTTATGCCATTTAAGGTAACCTCTAACAAGCTAGAAAAGGTCTCTTGAACAACTAGAGCCAGAGCCATATAGCCCTCACAGCTGTACTGTATGTCCCGGTTATCACTTACAGGTAAGTCCTTACGGAGAGTAACTAGAGCATCAAAATAACCCACATGCTCTAGCCCCCTTTCAACAGAAATAACATCATCTTAATTGGTTGATTGCATAATCCATTAGTCAAATTACAAGATCATTGTTCATAATTAAGCGCTAGCAGTAGCTACCCAAATGCATAACCCATAGGTGACAAGGAAACAAGATATCAATAGCTAAGTTATAATCTCTATGGTTGTCAAGGAGGACACATGCATATGTATGATAATTTCAGTGAATAGGACAACAAGGATGGTCCCATGTTATACTTGTCTTAATCAAAGCTTTCCTGATGATACTGCTGGTCTGGCTCAAAATAATACTCTTGATCGTCCAGATACTGCTCACCTTCTATACTCGATCATCAATCAACAACACACATGCATCCAATCAAACATACACGAAGCAAACAAAGAGATACAATTAGAACAGTACACCAACAGTAGCAAAACAGTAATAAAAGTTTATAAAACTCTTCTACACGTTTCTACGATCACACAGACGCAAAGATCACCAAATTCGGAGTTAAAACGTGAAAGTTATGAATTTTCTAAGATTTCCTATAGATAAATAAATACTTAATTATAAACTCGAAAAATAAATTATCAAAACTAATTGTACAACTACACTAACATGTAGAGCTCGCGAATACGAACCTAACGCAACTTGAACGGATCAAATCGGAGTTAAAACAAAGATTTTATGACCAAAACAATTCTAGTGGCAAACTGTAAATATCTGAAAACGTATTTTTGAATAATCCGGAAGAAAATACGCTTCCAAAACGCAAAAACGTACTTTCAGTTTTATGCTATGGACGGCGGGTTAAATTCTGAAAAACTAAGGGGCTCTTTAAGAATTTTGCCACGCGAAGAGGTAAGTTCTAATCTTGGCCGCTTATCCAAGATCGGACGGCCCACGTTTCTTCCAGAGGAGACCGGCGGCGCTTCCGCCGCCCCGCCCCAACCCCACGGCGGCGCCATGGCCGGCGGCTCGCCGGACATGCCAAACCCGCCCTAGACTTCACCAAAAGATGCGCGGTTGGTACCAATCGAACGGGAAGCTCAATGCGATCTCACCTAGGGCTCCAAGACGGTCAATCACGGCACGGGAACGACGGGCGGCTCCAAAAGGTGGGCGACTTAGCTCCTTCACACGGTAAGAACACAACACGACCTTAACTTCAAAATTGATAGCACAAATTGAGTCACAACAACGAAGTAAAGCTAATAGAGCAACTTACAGCGACTAGAACGCGAAGTAGCCGACGAATTCGCCCCCACCGCGGCTTCTAGGGTTCAAATGCGCGGCTAGGGAAACTACAACCCAAAATCCAAATAAAAAGGGTAAGGAAGGTGCGGTTCTAGCTTATATAGGATAGTGACGTGATCAATTTGGAAAGGGACCCCCTTGATTCACGGATTCGGTTGCGGTTCGAAGATGGAATTCGTGACCGGCTCGGTTACGTGAGATGGGAGAAGCATCCGACAGCCGGGACCCACTTGTCAGCGGAAGAAAAGAGGGAGGGGCGCGACTGCTGGCTCGGCTGGCTCGGGCTGCTCGTCTGCTCGTCTGCTGGGCCGATGCGGCGCTGGGCCGGCCCACCCAGTGGCTCGCGCGGAAAAGAACTCGGGCCGTCGGTCAGCTGGGCTGCCGGGCCAATCAGGTAAGAAGGTAAGTTGTTTTTTCTTCTTCTTTCTTTTCTTTATTTGTTTATTTAGTAAACTATTCCAAATAAAATTTTTCAAGCCAAATCAAAATATAATAAAATAAAACCACTTCTCAAAATAAATAAATGCAACAGCATGAATGCAACACCAAAAATTCTTTTTAAAATTTTTAATTCCCTTTCTCTAAATTATTTAAAATTTATTACTCATAAAATTTGAGTGTTACAACGATGAGGATAAATTCCTGGCCTCACCTCACCCTTATATATATGGTAGAACGTGCTGCATGTCCGGCACAGATTGACAGCTGCTATACTAGGCCGACACGTGATCAATCATGATAGGTATATTTGGTACAATAATATTGTTATAATAACAAGGAAGAGTGGGGCCGTGGCTACACCTCGGCAGCCAGCCGGAGGGCACCATGCCGAGTTCCTGCCACGGGGACCAGGTCGGCAGTGGCATTATACATAGCTACCAATTTTCATATTCCATTTCATGCCGTATCTCACAAGACACAACAGGATGGCTTGATCACGTATCGGCCTAGTGGGGATAAAAATAGAAAAACTAAGGGACAAAGTATAATATCTAGAGTTAATTTTGAAGGGGACAAGGAAAATGGAAATTTAAAACAGCATTGTACAGAGCAATAGTGATAATGAAATGATGCCGAAGTGATATAACTTTTATTTGCCATTTTATTTTAGGATGTGTCTCACGGGGGCACAACAACATGGGATAAAAAACTAGAAAACAAAGGATGAAATTCATATATATAGTTACTAATATCAAGAGAGGACAAAAGATCAGAAATTTAAAACTACTCATAACTAGGGTTTCATAGGACACAACATGATAGGATAAAAATAGAAAAATTTTAAAGGGACATAAAAATTCATGAGAATAGATAGGATAAAAATAGGAAAAATTTTAAAGGGACAAAAACATGGAAAATAAAAAAAAAACACTGCTCCGAAGAATTGATCTTGGGACCTCTTGGATGAAAGACTGCCTTACCACTAGGCTGAGAAATATAATGGTTACTATAATTACAAATCTTAAATATCTAGGATGACAATCCAGTGTTAAGTATGTACACCCCAAAGGGTACGCTATGTACGCCCATGGGTCCGCCCCTGCAGGTGGGGGAGAATATGCGGCTGCAACACCAGGCTAGGGCAGCCCGGTAGGGGGCCAGGCTCGTCCCGCGCCGTTGCCTATATGTCGTTGTCTCCAACAAGACCCTAGCCTCGTGGGCCCTCCACGCCGTGGTTGCTATAGCCGCAGGTGCAGTGACCGCATGCATTGCCCGCATACGCCGCCCGTTGGGGAATGCGCACGATCTGTCCATGTGTTCGGCAACCTGAGTAGCGTATGGGTGGGGTGCGGAGGGAAGGGGATGGCAGAGCATGGTGGCGTATAAGCATCGCAACAGTAGCGACGGTGGTGGCGGCGCGCTAGGGCTTCAGCGGCTTAGGTAGGAGGTAGCCTCCATAACAGGGATTGGGAGGGTAGACGTGAGCTGGGTTCGTGGAAGAGCTGGGGAAAGAAGAAAACTAGCAACAGCGGGTACACCAAGCGGGTAAAAAATCGGTGGAAAAAATCTTGGGTGAGTGACCGAAGGTAATGGCAGACACACATGTATACGGACGTGTTTCTGACTGAGTCCATTTGTCGGTTCACGTTGGAAGATTTAGATGTGTTAGGTCAGATTTTATAGTATATCTAAGGGATGAAATTTAGGTGGATAGGAGACATTAAGATGAAATGCTATTTTCAATTCCTCTGCTCTATTATAGATGTAATTATGAAACAGATGTTGAGCGAAGAAAGAAAGGACACGTCTCTACAAATAAATGATACTGCATCCAAATTGATCTTTATTTTTTTTATCGTGCTACTCATCAGTATAGTTGTTCTCGCTTGTTGCATACAGCGGTCCACACGGTGTAGTCTACTTTGCATCACGATTGAGGTTGAGGAGATGGCGCTGGTGGCAGTGGGCATTTGGGCCTGCATGTCACACACTTGGACCTGCACTCTTGCTGTGTTAAGTGGCAATACTCTTTCTTAGAAACATCCGGACAGCAGTAGCAGGCGGTCCCGTTCACCTTATCGAAGTGATAGCACCACACGATGGCGCAAAAGTTGAGGACAAGCTTTCTCTCATCTGATGTTGTGGAGTTGACGGGAGCGGTGATAGAACTCTTGGAATCCATCAGTTCATGACGGCCTACAGTATTTTTTTTAAAATCGAAGATCATTATAATAGAAAGCAGCAACGTCACATATATATATGCTGCCCCTCATCATATATATAATCAACAATACACAAAGGAGTACTTACATTGTGCTTGCATTGCAAGGGGTCCGAAAAGCATAGCGAACAAGAACATGGTCATCATCATGCTATTGTGCCTCATGTTAGATGCGATCCGAAAGCAAGTCAAGCCCGGAAATGAGCAACGAGGAGGGAGATCACAGAATGGACTTGAACAATGAGAAGAAATTCCTGGCCTCACCTCACCCTTATATGCAGTGGCGGAGCTAGCGGTGGGGCGGGGGGGGGGGGGGGGGGGGGGGGTGGGGGGGCTCGAGCCCCCCTACCACCATGATTCCCATGGAGCCCCCCTAAGCCCCCCCCCTACAAATTTGTGGAGAAAGAAGGAGGAAAGGAGGGACGGGAGGAAGAAGAAGAGGAAGCAGCCCCCCTGGCGTCATTCCTGGCTCCGCCGCTGCTTATACGATAGGCTGTGCTGCATGCCCGGTTTGATTTGCCGTTAGCTTGTTTGGATTGGATCTATTAGCTACTAATAGTTATAGCTACTACATTAGGTTACAACTAATATTAGTTAGCTACTATTAGCTAGTTTAGTCCAAATAGTAAAATAGTTATTAGTTAGCTAGGTACTCAGCTAACAATTAGCTAGACCTGTTTAGATTTAAGAAAATAATTATTAGTAGCTAACTATTATCTCCTTGAATAGCTAACTATTTAACTAGCTAGACCAAACTAGCTAATAGCGACCCAGACTCTTTGCTGGGCTCGTACACATCAAGGGGCTCGATCTCGATCGCAGCCCCTCGCCACCAGCTTTCCACCTCACACTTGATGCACAAGTTAGGATCTCGGTCTCGGCCGTTAGGCTAGAGGCTTCGGAAAAAAACAAAGGAAAGCGGCCCTCGCGTCGTCTCCTGTAGGCGACTCAGGGGCGTTCGCGCCGCCGGCCGCAAGCGCCGTCGCTAAGCTCGCCGGCTCGGCTGCCGCTGCCGCAGCCTCCTCGGTGGCGGCGACGGCCAGGGGAAGGGGGCTCAAAAAGGCTGTCTTCCTCGTTTCCCACCGCCCCATCCCCTTCTCTCCCCCTCCACCCCACCTCCTCCAGCGTCGTTGGCCGGCCGGCCGGCGTATCCACCCTTCTGCCGGCGGATCCGGGTCTTCCAGCTGGGATGTGCGCTCCTGGCGGCTTGGGTGCTGTCCCGCAGCTCGGGCCGCCCCGCCCTAGCTGGGGGAAACTGGATGGCGACGGTGGCTGTCCCCTGCCTCGGTTCCGGTGGCTGCTCCTAGTGTGGCGGCGGCTCCGACCGGATCCAACTAGGGCAGGAGCTCCCAACTCGTTGGGCGCCGATCCGGTGGCTTGGGCTCGGGCGGCCCTTGCCAGGGACACCGTACGACGGTGGCAGCTCGCTCAGGGCCGTGCGGCCCGTGGCTGCGGCAGCGTCCTCCCCGCCCCAATCACGACTCCGACGTCAGTCCAGGCGCGGATCCACCCCCTTGGGGGCTGGATCTGGGTGGCCGGCCACCCTCCCCTGTGATGGTGCTCCACACGCGGCATGTGCTGTTGTTGACGGTGGGTTGGGGTGAAAACCCCGCCAGGCTTCGTGTCTAGGCCGACGACGGTGGCGCATCCGTGTCATCACCTTCTTGGAGGCGTCGTCACTGCTCATCCCGTGGTCGACGGCTCCTGGGGCAAGCTTTGGAACGAAAGTTCCTTCGGGTGGGCATCTCAACGTGGTTGGCGTCCGCAGGTGTCATCTCCTTCCTGAAGGCTACGTTGACGCACCCTCCTCGCCCGCTGTGCCAGGCCCCGCCCTCGCTTTGGTCCTCTCGGTGGATGGTGTTGCCGTAGTTGTTCGCCGTCGTTGTTGCTTGGCCGTCCTCGGCCACCGACGTCGTGCTTGGCTCCACCTCGGGCAGTTGCTGCCGAGCGTGTGATGCCCCCTCGTAGATGCTTTGCCGCGTGGGTTTCGCTTTGGTCCTCTCGGATGTTGGTGTTGCCGAAGTTGTTCGCCGTCGTCGTTGCTTGGCCGTCCTTGGTCACCGACGTCGCGCTTGGCTCCACCTCGGGCAGTTGCTGTCGAGCGTGTGATGCCCCCTCGCGGATGCTTTGCCGCGTGGGCCTCGGCAGCCACCTTGGTCGTTTCTCTCAGTGGATTCTTACCACCATGGCTATATCTCCCGAGTTGGGTCCCTTGCGGTGTTGCAACTTGTCTTATAGGTTGTGTTGTTAGGCTTGTGGTGGAGCCCTATTTCTCTTTTCTTGCTGTTTGTTGTTGTGTTGTTGCGTTGTTGTGTTGGGGGTGCTAACCACTCTCTCTGTGGTTTCTGTATCCCGTTTTGTATTCGCCGTACTTTCGGCCTCCTCTTCTTAATGCAATGACACGTGAAGTCGTGTTCCAGAAAAAAAAACTAGCTAATATTAGTTCTGACCTATTGGCTAGCTAACTATTAGTAGCTAATTGATCCAAACAGACCTTAGAGTAATTTTTTTTAGCAGTAACTAGCCCATACGTCAGTGTAGGACTGGTGTGTGGCAGCAACGAGCCTTGTGTTTTTGTCTCTTTCGCAAGCTCGGATGCGACACCCGCGAATTCATATTATAATGGTTAATTGGTTAGATGTTAGGTGCTTCATTGCTCGGTAATGTGATGTACGTCTTCACCTTGGCAGAACTGAAGGAGCACCGAAGAAGTGAACATGAGGATTTCTGTAGCATATGGATGAATATTGCGATGTCAATTATCCAAATGCAGCAAATACCATGAGAGAGTGAGAGAATCACACACACAGAGAAAAAAAAGAGAGAGCACGCCAGAGCATCATGTGTGTTATGGATGCCATCTGCTGTATTCAGGGCGTTTTATCAGTTTGTTGCTACCTCTTCGTATCCTCCACCACTACTATGGCATTAATCCTGGTGACCTTTTGATTCTTGAATATGAAGTGCAGTTCACAATTTTAAAGTTGAAAACGATAAAAGGAGATTGGAACATACACAACTACTTGATGACGTGGAACACTGTGGTGCTAGATAGAACTTGTTGGGGAGTTTAGTTTTAAAAGAGATATAGATAGGTCTGTGTCCCCTTACTTTAATTTAACTGAACAATAGGTCACTTTTCACTCACGCCCATATGCAAAAGTTTTTTTGCTTTAAAAAAAGACTATTCAAAAGTTTATCGGTCGGTTGGTCTCACTGATGGAGCCAATTTCTGCGATAGCCCAGTTTTGGAGCACAATAGTCCGCGTCGTGTGCCCTGTACGTTTGTTTTAGGAAGAAGTCTAATTTACCTCCCCCAACTATCATGGTTGTCCGGTTTTTCTCCCTGATCTACAAAACCAATTTTTTAATCACTCCTCAACTTTTGAAAACGTTCACTTTTGCACCTGGTTTTGCTGATATGATGTCACGTCAGAGGAGGTAAATCAGACTATGTTAAAAGTTCGAAGAGGTAAATCGGGCTAGAAATATTTTTATAAAATTCTAAAAATTCAAAAAATTATCCAAATATATTTTTACATGAAAAATAATAAAATTAAAAACCCTAAAACCTGGTTTAATTTTAAAAGATTAATAGAAAATTGATTTAGCTCAAAAAATTATTTTAATTTTTTTTCCTAAAATCATGATGTATGCTATGGTGCCTAGCTTGAAATATCTTGTTCATGTCACTAGATTCTATTTGTACAAATATCATGACCCATGTGCTAGCATCTGGATTTTCCTATCATGTTACGCTCCATAATTCACATTGCACTAAAACTTATTAAATTTAATAGTTGTAAAACATAATTAAATATGTTAAATAAAGGGTGCATGCATGCATATGTGTGGCAGGGTGCTTGAAGCCACACAGTTTAACACAACTACTTATCTAGGCCAGGGGACCAATGCCCTGACGACGCTACACTAGCGTTTCGGTGTGGTTCGATGATCAATATTGACTAATTATAATAGATATAAAATATTGTACTAGAAAATAAGTACTAAAATAAGATTCATACAATTTCAAGCTAGGAACCATAATATATAGCATGATTTTAGAAATTTTAAAGGTGACATGAAAATGGAAAATCAAAACAAGATAGGATAAAAATAGGAAAATTTTTAAAGGGGGCATAAAAATGGAAAATCAAAACAAAAAAAAAAAAACGTTGCTCCGAAGAATTGAACTTGCAACCTCTTGGATGAAAGGCTGCCTTTACTAGTGGGCTGAGAAAATAAAATGGTAACTATAGTTACAAATCTTTATTATCTAGCATGACAATCCATTGTTAAGTATGTACACCCCACAGGGTATGCTATGCCCCACCAGGCATACCCCGTGGTCCACCCCTGTAGGTGGGAGAGAATCTGCGACTGCAACACCAGGCTAGGGTAGCTGGGCAGGGGCCAGGCTCGCCCCGCACCGTCGGCCCTGCTCGTTTCGCTGAAATTTGGCTTATGCTAATGCTTATGCTAATTTGTTGAGAGAGGAAAACACTGTTTGTTCGCTGAAAAGTGCAGAACAGGGCGGTTCGCCCTATTCACCTGCTCAGCGAACGAACAATGTTTTCCTCTCATAACAAATCAGCATAAGCATCAGTATAAGCCAAATTTCAGCGAAACGAATAGGCCCTCTATGCCCTGATTGTCTCCAACTAGAACCTAGCCTCGCGTTCCCTCCATGTCGTGGTTGCTATAGCTGCAGGTGCGGTGACCACATGCGTTGCCCGCATACGCCACCCATCGGGGAATGCGCATGGTATGTCCATGTGTTCGGCGACCTGAGTAGCGTATGGGTGGGGTGCGGAGGGAAGGGGATGGCAGAGCATGGCAACGTATAACCATCTCAATAGTAGCAACGGTGGTGGCAGTGCGCTAGGGTTTCGGCGGCTTAGGTAGGGGCAGCCTCCATAACAGGGATTGGGAAGGTAGACGCGAGCTGGGTTCATGGAAGAGCCGGGGAAAGAATAAAACTGGCAGCAGCGGGTACACCAAGCGGGTAAAAAATCGGTGGAAAAATCTTGGGTGGGTGACCAAAGGCAATGGCAGACACACAACTATACGGATGTGTTTCTGACTGAGTCCATTTGTCGGTTCATGTTGGAAGATTTCGATGTGTTAGGTCAGATTTTATAGTATATCTAATTAAGGGATGAGAATTCAGGTGGACAGGAGACATTAGGATGAGAGACTATTTTCAATTCCTCCGCTCTATTATAGATGTAATTACGAAACAGATGTTGAGCGAAGAAAGAAAGGACACGTCTCTACAAATAAATGATACTGCATCCAAATTGATCTTTTTTTTTATCGTGCTACTCATTAGCATAGCTGTTCTCGCTTGTTCCATACAACGGTCGACACGGTGTAGTCTACTTTGCATCACGATTGAGGTTGAGGAGATGGCGCTGGTGGGCATTTGGGGTTGCATGTCACACAGTTGGACCCAGTGGCGGGCCTACCTTTATTCAAGGGTATTCAGTTGAACACCCATTATTTTTGCTAAAGTATTTTGTACATATAGTGTATACATAAATGTATATATTAGAAAACATGAAGATAAGGCCACTATAACATAGAATTTCTGAAACCAGCTCAAAACAAATCGGCTCTCATCCCTCTCCCTCCTCACTCATTGGCCCAACAAGGCCCAATAGTCACTAGACCACCTTCTCACTTGTTACTGCATATGTACGGCTCTACCCCTTTCGCACAAGCGCACATGCTATGGGTGAGTAACCTATCATGGCTTTCTGCTCATCACTCAATTGACTTTGCATTTTAATACAGAGAACAAGTAACTTACTGAATTTAGATCAATGATTTTAATTTTTAGGTTCCAAGTATGAAGGACCTGTAATTTGTATGCTTTTTACCGTTTTATTGATTCGTATACTTTATATAATTCAAGTGCTGCCACTTTAGTATTGAACAATTGGTAGTACTTCTTTATGTTAACTAATTTTAATTTATATGCACAATTCTATAAAAATATGAAATTATATTCAATTATGTGTTATATTGCTATATATTATACAATTACAACTATGTAATATTATACATGCTAAATATTAGGTTTTAGGGTGTAATTTTTTTTGACATGCCTTTATATTTTGAATACCGAACCTTAAATTCCTGGGCCCGCCACTGGTTGGACCTGCACTGCACTCTCGCATTGTCTTGTGGCAATACTCTTTCTGAGAATCATTCGGACAGCAGTAGCAGGAGGTCCCGTTCACCTTATCTGATGTTGTGGAGTTGACGGGAGCGGTGATAGAACTCTTGGAATCCATCAGTTCATGACGGCCTACAGTATTTTTTTTAAATCGAAGATCATTATAATAGAAAGCAGCAGCAACAGCAGCAACGTCACATATATATATATGCTGCCCCTCATCATATATATAATCAACAATACACAAAGGAGTACTTACATTGTGCTTGCATTGCTAGGGGTCCGAAAAGCATAGCGAACAAGAACATGGTCATCATCATGCTATTGCGCCTCATGTTAGATCCGATCCGAAAGTCAAGGCTGATAATGAGCAACGAGGAGGAGGGAGATCACAGAATGGACTTT
Organism: Saccharum hybrid cultivar R570; assembly: GCA_038087645.1. NCBI lineage: Eukaryota > Viridiplantae > Streptophyta > Magnoliopsida > Poales > Poaceae > Saccharum > Saccharum hybrid cultivar. Next base: position 7,831,413 of record JAQSUU010000681.1, read on the forward strand.
GAACGATGAGGAGAAATTCCTGGCATCGCCTCAACCTTATATGGTAGAACGTGCTGCATGCCCGGTTTGATTTGCCGTTTAATAGTTACCTTGTTTGGATTGGATCTATTAGCTGCTAATAGTTATAGCTAACTACTACATTAGGTCACAACTAATATTAGTTAGCTACTATTAGCTAGTTTGGTCCAAATAGTGAAATAGTTATCAGTTAGCTAGGTACTCAGCTAACAATTAGCTAGTAGACCTGTTTAGATTTAAGAAAATAATTATTAGCAGCTAACTATTATCTCCTTGAATAGCTAACTATTTAACTAGCTAATAGCAGCTAATATTAGTTCTAACCTATTAGCTAGCTAACTATTAGCAGCTAGCAGATCCAAACAAACCCTTAGAGTAACTTTTAGCAGTAACTAGCCCATACGTCAGCGTAGGACTGGTGTGTGGCAGCGAAAGGCCTTGTGTTTTTGTCTCTTTCTCAAGCTCGGATGCAACACCCACGAATTCATATTATAATGTTTGATGTTAGCTGCTTCATTGCTTGGTAATGTGATGTACGTCTTCACTTTGGCAGAACTGAAGGAGCACCGAAGAAGAGAACATGAGGATTTCTGTAGCATATGGATGAATATTGCGATGTCAACTATCCAAATGCAGCAAATACCATGAGAGAGATAGAGAATCACACACAGAGAAAAAAAGAGAGAAAGAGCACGCCAGAGCATCATGTGTGTGATGGATGCCATCTGTTGTATGCAGGGCGTTTTACCAGTTTGTTGCTACCTCTTCGTATCCTCCACCACTACTATGGCATTAATCCTTGGTGACCTTTTGATTCTTGAATAAGAAGTGCAGTTCACAATTTCAAAGTTGTACACGACAAAAGGAGATTGGAACATACGCAGCTACTGGATGACGTGGAACAATGTGGTGCTAGATAGAACTTACAGGGGAGTTTAGCTTTATAAGAGATCTAGATAGGTCTGTGTCCCCTTACTTTAATTTAACTGAACAATAAATCACTTTTTACTCACGCCCGTATTCAAATTTTTTTTGTTTAAAAAAAGGCTATTCAAAAGTTTATCAGTCGGTTGGTCGGAGCCAATTTCTGCGATTGCCCAGTTTTGGAGCACAGCAACCCGCGTCGTGCCCTGTACGTTTATTTAGGAAGAAGTCCAATTTACCTCCCCCAACAATCGCGGTTGTCCGGTTTTTCCCCCATGATTTACAAAACCAGTTTTTTAACCCCTCCTCAACTTTTGAAAACCGTTCACTTTTGCACTCTGGCGGTTTTGAGAGTGGTTTTGCTGATGTGGTGTCACGTCAGAGGAGATAAATCAGACTATGTTAAAAGTTCGAGGAGGTAAACCTCCCCCAACTATCGCGGTTGTCCGGTTTTTCCTCCCTGATCTACAAAACCAGTTTTTTTTAACCCCTCCTTAACTTTTGAAAACCGTTCACTTTTGTATCCTGGCGGTTTTGAGAGTGGTTTTGTTGATGTGACGTCACGTCAGAAGAGATAAATCAGACTATATTGAAAGTTGGAGGAGGTAAATCGGACTAAAAATATTTTTGTAAAAATCTAAAAATTTAAAAATTTATCCAAATATATTTTTACATGAAAAAATTATTAAATTTAAAACCCCAAAACATGGTTTAATTTTAAAAGATGAATAGAAAACTATTTTATTTTTTTTCCTAAAATCATGATGTATGCTACGGTGCCTAGCTTGAAATATCTTGTCCATGTCACTTGATTCTATTTGTACAAATATCATGACCCATGTGCTAGCATCTAGATTTTCCTATCATGTTACGCTCCATAATTCTCATTGCACTAAAACTTATTAAAAATTTAATAGTTGTAAAACTTAATTAAATATATTAAATAAAGGGTGCATGCATGCATATGTGTGGCAGGGTGCTTGAAGCCACACAGTTTAACACAACTACTTATCTAGGCCAAGGGACCAAAATGCCCTAACGGCGCTTCACTGGCGTTTATGTGTGGTTCGGATGATCAATACTCACTAATTGGATGAAAGGCTGCCTTACCAGTGGGCTGAGAAAATATAATGGTAACTATAGTTACAAACCTTTAATATCTAGGATGACAATCCAGTGTTAAGTATGTACACCCCACAGGGTATGCTATAGCCCACCTGGCATACCCCGTGGGTCCACCCCTACAGGTGGGGGAGAATCTGTGGCTACAACACCAAGCTAGAGCGGGGTCCAGGCTCGCCCCGTGCCTTTGCCTATATGTCGTTGTCTCCAACTAGACCCTAGCCTCACGGGCCCTCCATGCCGTGGTTGCTATAGCTGCAGGTGCGGTGACCGCATGTGTCGCCCACATACGCCGCCAGTCGGGGAATGCGCAAAGTCTGTCCATGTGTTCGGCGACCTGAGTAGCGTATGGGTGGGGTGCGGAGGGATGGGGATGGCAGAGCATGGCAGTGTATAACCATCACAATAGTAGCGACGGTGGTGGCGGCGCGCTAGGGCTTCAGCGGCTTAGGTTGGAGGCAGCCTCCATAACAGGGATTGGGAGGGTAGATGCGAGCTGGGCTCGTGGAAGAGCCGGGGAAAGAAGAAAACTGGCAGCAGCATGTACACCAAGCGGGTAAAAAATCGGTGGAAAAATCTTGGGTGGGTGACCGAAGGCAATGGCAGACACACATGTATACGGATGTGTTTCTGACCGGGTCCATTTGTCAGTTCACGTTGGAAGATTTAGATGTGTTATGTCAGATTTTATAGTATATCTAAGGGATGAGAATTTAGGTGGATAGGAGACATTAGGGTGAGAGGCTATTTTCAATTCCTTCGCTCTATTATAGATGTAATTACGAAACAGATGTTGAGCGAGATCTATTAGCTGCTGATAATAATTAGCTAACTAATAGGTCACACCTACTATTAGCTATATTAGCTGCTAATAGTTAGCTAACTAATAGCTATATAATATTAGCTCTATTAGCTGCTAATAGTTAGCAAACTATTATATTAGCTAGTTTGGTCCAAATAGTGAAATAGTTATTAGTTAGGTACTCAGCTAACAATTAGCTAGTTCTACCATATAAGGGTGAGGTGAGGCCAGGAATTTCTCCTCATCGTTCAAGTCCATTCTGTGATCTCCCTACTCCTCGTTGCTCTTTACCGGCCTTGACTTTCAGATCTAACATGAGGCGCAATAGCATGATGTCATCCTTGTTCTTATGCCCTATGCTTTTCGGACCCCTAGCAATGCAAGCACAATGTAAGTACTCCTTTGTGTATTGTTGAATTTAATTTATATATTTGATGAGGGAGCAGGAATCACTGTAGCGCATAGAAAATACAGTGGCACGCAGAATTATTGTTTGCCCGTAGAAATTACTATTCACCAGAGGCAAAAGTCAGTTGCATGTATGCTGAGAAATGGATTCACGCTTGTCGCGCGCCGGTCATCCTTCCCGTGCGAGCTCCGCCTCTCTCCTGCATCTCTTGTCCTTAAAAGGAGACGTCTCGCGATCGCGAGCTCGCCAGCCACCAACTTCGTTGTCCACCTCTTCCTCCCTGAGTCAAGTTTTCTTTGTTCTCCAGGAGAATTCCGAAGCACCAGTCGACTGCGGTGAGTATCCCGTGAGTTCCTCCAGTATTTCCTCTGTCTCCCTAGCATCGTCATCATTCTTCATTATTCTTTGATTAAGGACCACCAAGTCTCCTCCAGTACAACCATGAGCACGTCACGAGAGATAAAGCCATGAGTTAATTAATCCCCTATGATTTTCCAGAGATTATCGACAGCCACCTTACGTGATCGATATCTCCACCATATGATATCCGAATCACTCGATTCTTCTTTCTAAAATCATCATCTGCCTGTTAGTGTAGTTAGTCATACCTATCTGTGGTGATGCTAAAGTCTATTAAATCAATCAAAAGCGCTTAATATTAATATGATAAATCTTGTAGAAATTTTTGTGGCAAATGGGTAATAGCTTTAGCTTTGAAACTTTTGCAGTAGCTTCATGGTTTTATTATGTGCTTGTTGTAGTTTTGTAGTCTTTGAATAGCTTACTAGATGTGATAGCTAAGTTTCCTTAGCCGTAGTAAAAATTAAATCAGAAACAAATGAAGAGTATGCAATTTAATGAGTAAAGATTAATTGGATCAGTTTACTCTTGCTTAGTAATAATAGTAGACAACCTGGTATGTTAGTCATTAGAGCTATAGCTTAGTAGCTTAGTAATAGTTGTTGTTATTTTAAGAGCTGCTGTTGTCATTGCATTAAGTCATGTCATCATTCTTGCATATAGATCACGAGATAGTGGAGTACGTGGCTGCGGAGGAGCCGGAGTACGAGGAGATCGTGGAGGTGTACGAGGAGGAGGTCCTCGTGAGGAAGGAGCCTCGGAGCCGTCAACCACTAACTTTGCTGCACACCAGGATGCCCAAGGCAAGCCCCGGTGCATAACCTTTATTTTGAAATGATAATAGGATATCTATGTTATATGTGCATCTACGTTTCAGGAGTTCTATTGAAACCCACTTGCATAAATATTACTACACAAGAGTCTTACTAGTTTAGGCCGTGTAGTGCTATGCTTAGGTTTCGTTAGCGTGAACAACATGGTGTTGTTCACGATAGGTGATCATTATTATCACTATGGTTAACATGGAAATAAAGGCAGGTGAAATGGTGACTGGGCAGGGATATTGTTTGGTAGTGGTGGATGTGACAAGGGGTGTCCTACGGCCAACAGGGCATCACTGGGTTACATTGTTTCCCTGTCCGAGTCGGTTAAGGACCGGTCGTTGCATTTGGATGGTTGTCAGGTCACAGATCTCCTTATCCCGAGCATATACTAGCGGATGGGGACTAGAAAGATTTGTTATTCTCTTGTCATGGGTTCTGGCTCCATCCGGACCAACTGAAGGTGGATTATATATGGGTATTAGGAGGTCTAAGCACCGCGAGAGGGCGGGGGCTTGAAGTCCCAGTATGGACGGGGACTCGGTTCTCTTGACAGGAGGATAATGTGTTGGTCCCGTTTGTACCTCGGTATGGGCGGGGCGTGTGTTTTTTGGGGTACCCAGCTGGGCTACATTGATTCACGAATCGCCGTGTAAGCGGTCTGATATGACTTGATTCGGGCATCCTAGTAAGAACTGAAAGAGAAAATGTGAATAAGGATAGATTTGTATTGACCAACTCTTGTTTGAAAATAGCATAAGTGCTTACATAGATGGTTAGCTGATAAACTAAAAGATGACAAATAAAATGTCACACCCATTTAACGACCAAATGGAGTGCATACTCTTATGTGTGCCCAGAGATCAATCACACATAAGTTAACAAATTATAAAGGATGTATCATCACAAATGTTATTACATCACAATTAATAACACATAGTCTTTACAATAATGTAGCGGAAGTAAAATATAAAAACTCTCGTGGTAGCTCCAATCACAGGCACATTGACTGGTTGACGGCAAGTCTAGTAATCTTCTGGAAAGTAGAAGTAGTCACTACTTTCACCATCTGTTACCCATGCGGGATTTTTATCCAAGTAAGAAAAATAAACAAGCGTAAGTACATCTCGTACTCAATAAGTGTAACACGGGGTTCATGAGGCTCAAAGGCATAACATAGGTTTATCAGCATGTAGCTTTTAATTAGCATTATTTCAGTATATCAATAATATCAAAGTGTCTCAATATAAACAATAAACATATGATCCATGTGAAATGATTAACGAATAGCAAAAACATATCCATTATTAATGATCTACTATTCCATAAGGGTCCAAGGCCACTCGTGATCATGAGCACGGCTGTTATAACAGTTTTACACTCTGTAGAGGTTGTACACTTTCACTGTGAGTCATGTTGCCCATATGCCCGGGTTAATTACTCCCAAAACACTTCCAAGGTGAGCAGCAGGGAAACACTATGAAGTCTTTCAAAGGTTCGTCTAACAAGTTAGGGCCGCTAGGTTTTCAAAGTCAGTCTGTGTGATTCTACCACGCAGGGATCCACAGTCTGCTCTTCCCCATTTGCGCCACAAGGGTAACCTCTAACAAGCTAGAAAAGGTCATTCTATATGACTAAAGCCAGAGCCATTTTAGCCCTCATAGTTGTACTGTAAATCCCGGATTTTCGCTTATAGATAAGTCCTTATGGAGAGTAACGAGAGCACCAAAGTAACCCCATGCTCTAATACCCTTTAACAGTAATAAAATAATCTTTTAATGTTTATTGCATATTCCATTAGTCAAATTACATGATCATAGTTCATGTTGAGCACTAGCAATACTAATCCATGCAGTATAATAGGTATCAAGGAATAAGATCAACTCTAAGTCATCCTTAACAAGGAATATATGCATAATGATATTATTTGCTTAATATGAACAGGACAACAAGGATAATCCCATGCTATACTTGTCTTGCTTAAACTGGTCCTGGTGATCTTGTTCATAGTAAAACTCCTGATCTCCAACAAATTGCTCACCGTCTATACTCGATCAACAATAGCAACAACATTCATCTAGAACAATCATGCATAAACAAACAAGATTATAATTAGAACAGTACACCAACAGTAATAAAATAAGATAAAAAGTTTTTAAAACGAATCTACAACTCGCTAGGATCACACAGACGCAAAGATCACGAAAAACGGAGCTAAAACGACGAAGTTATGAATTTACGAAGATTTCCTATAGAAAAGTAATTACTTTAATTCAAGCTCGAAAATAAATTGTCACAAACCTACTGAACAGTCCTACTAACATGTAGAGCTCTTAATTACGAACCTAACGCAATTTGAACGGATCAAATCGGAGTTAAAACGAATAAATTATGACTAAAACAAACTCAGTGGCATAACTGTAATTAGCTGAAAACGTATTTTGACTTAACTGAGATCAAACTACGCTTTCAAACGGATATTACGCAATACGGAAATACGCCTTGGACTGCGGGTTACATAATTGAAAAACACAGGGTCTCTTTACCAAATTGCGCAGCTGAACCGGTATCTTTCATTTACAGCCGTTGGATTCAAAATAGACGGCTCAGATTGGATCGGGACGAGCGGGGCGGCGCTCCGGCCGGGAATAGGCTCCGGCGACCATGTCCGCGGCGGCGCCATCGCCGAAGTTCGCTAGAACTCGAAACCGAGCATCATTCGACGAATAAAAAGTACCGGGATGGAGTACAGGGCAAGGCGATCTCACCTCGCACAAGAATGGAGCCGAGGACGAACCAAAAGGAGGCGCACGGCTCGGTATGGCGGGCGGTCACGGCGGTGCTCCGAGCAACGCCTTCTCGGGATGATTTTGATGCTTCGCGTCGAAATAGGATGGAGCGGAAAGACGTGCGAGCTCGGTTTTATAGCCCGAAGGCGATTCCAAGGAAGGGAAGGGGAGATTGAGGGGAGGATTCGACTTCGGCAGTTTTGGAAAGGGGAGATTCGACGGCGGCTTGGGAAGGAAGAAGGTGCCTGATGCGTGGGGCCATGCTGTCAGTGATGCACGGAGAAAGAAAGCGCTGCCGCTTGCTTCGTGCGGTTGCTGGGCCAGCGGCCGGAGTCGGCCCGGGCGGGATGCGACGCGCGCGCGCTGAGACGGCCCACGCGGAAAACGGGGAAGGGGAGAGCGGCCGCGCGCGAAGACGGGAGATGGGCCGCGCGGCACGGGAGGCAAGCGGGCCGCGGGGGAGGGGGTTGGGCTACCGACTGAAAACCGAAAAGAGAAAAGAATTCCCTTTTCCTTTTCCTTTTCAAATATTTCAAAGCATTTTCAAATTATTTTGAATCCTCTTTTGAATTTGAATCAAACCACTCATCTCAAAAAAATTTAAATGCAACAGCATGAGTGCACAAACATGTTTCTACTCTTATATTTGATTTTAAGTTAATAAAAATTATTATTACTCTAAATTTGCATGGTCACAAAATTGTATAAAATCATATTTTCCTATTTTTTAATATCCAAAATTTTAGGGTGTTACAATTCTACCCCCTTAAGATGAATCTCGTCCCAAGATTCAGTTGATGCTTACTCGAACAGTTACGGATAGGTTTTCCTCAGATCCTCTTCTCTTTCCTAGGTGGCCTCACCCTCTGTGTACCGATTCTACTGAACCTTACACATTTTGATAGTTCTACTTCTCGTGACTTTTTCAGCAGTCTCTAGAATTTTAACTGGAAACTCTTCATATGTGAGGTCCTCTTTAACAGTGAGCTCTTCTAACGGAATCTGCTCCTCTGGTACTCGCAAATATTTATTAAGTTGGAATACATGAAACACATTATGTACACCTGCCAAACTCTCTGGTAATTCCAACTAATATGTCACCTCACCACGTCTCTCTACAATCTTGAAAGGTCCAATATACCTTGGTGCCAATTTCCCTTTCATGTTGAACCTTTTCACACTCCTCATTAGCGATACTTTCAAGTATACATAATCCCCTACTTCAAAAGTCATTTCTCTTCTCCGAGTATCAGCGTAACTCTTCTGTCTGTACTGAGCTATTTTTAGATTATCTCTAATCATTCTTACTTTCTTTTCAGCATCCTTGAATATATCATGCCCAAACACTTGACTTTCCCCTGTCTGATTCCAGAACAACGGGGTTCTACACTTTCGTCCATACAGAGCCTCAAACGGTGCCATCTGAAGACTCTTCTGATAACTATTGTTATATGAGAACTCTGCATAAGGCAAACTCTTATCCCAACTAGTACCATATTGTAAAGCATAAGCTCTCAACATATCCTCCAATATCTGATTAATTCTTTCCGTTTGTCCATCTGTCTGTGGATGGTAGGCTGTACTAAAGTTCAGCTTAGTTCCTAGTGATTCATGTATCTTTTGCCAATAATGAGATGTAAACTGGGTACCCCGATCAGACACAATTTTCTTAGGAACTCCATGTAAACTCACTATTCTTTCCATATACAATTCTGCCAACCTTGCACTGCTATACGTAGTCCTAACTGGTAGAAAATGAGCAACCTTTGTTAGGCGATCTACTATTACCCAAATTGAATCATACCCTTTCTGAGTACGTGGCAATCCAACTATAAAATTCATACCAACTTCTTCCCATTTCCATTCGGGTATCTGCATAGGTTGTAATAATCATGTAGGTCTCTGATGTTCAGCTTTCACCCTTTGACATGTGTCACACAAAGCAACATACTCAGCAACATCTCTTTTCAAACCATACCACCAATATTTCTCTCTCAGATCCAGATACATCTTAGTACTCCCAGGATATATGGAATAAGCTGACTCATGAGTTTCACTCAAAATTACCTTTCTGATAGTCTTATCCTCTGGCACACATAGTCTTTTTCCAAACCATAGCGTACCCTTATCATCCTTATGGAATCCTGGTGATTTGCCCTTCATTATATTCTCTGCTATCTCTCTCAATTTTGCATCTTTCATCTGACCCTTGCGTATCTCTTGCTCCAGAGTAGGTTCTAGTACCAATTCTACTGCATTGGTGGTAGACCCTAAGTTCAGATGCTCACATTCAGCACATAACTCTCTTGACAAAGGCATTACTTGCATTTCATTAGCGTAGCTTTTCCTACTAAGAGCATCAGCAATGACGTTAGCCTTTCCTAGATGATAATGCACCTCCAGATCATAATCCTTTATCAACTCCAACCATCTACGCTTCCTCAAGTTTAGATCTGATTGAGTAAAAATATACTTCAGACTCTTGTGATCAGTGTATATATCACTTTTATGTCCAATCAAATAGTGTCTCCATATCTTTAGTGCATGAACCACTACAGCTAATTCCAAGTCATGAGTAGGATAATTTAATTCATGCTTTCTCAACTGTCTCGATGTATATGCCACAACTCTACCTTCTTGCATAAGAACACATCCTAAACCCAAACGAGGTGCATCACAGTAGATAGAGAACTGTTTACTCAGATCTGGCAAAATTAATACTGGTGCAGTGGTCAATCTTTTCTTCAATTCCTCAAAATTAGTCTGGCACTTCTCAGACTACACAAACTTGGCATTCTTCTCCAATAGTGCAGTCATTGGCTTCGCAAGCTTAGAAAATCCCTCTATAAATCTCCTGTAATAGCCTGCTAATCCTAAGAAACTACGGATCTCACTTGCATTGGTTGGTGGCTTCTAGTCTAATACATCTTTCACTTTGCTAGGATCTACTGATATTCCTTTATTTGAGACAACATGACCAAGAAAGGAGACTTCCTTCAACCAAAACTCACATTTACTCTGCTTAGCATATAACTGATGTTCTCTGAGCTTTTACAAGACTAACCTCAAATGTTCAGCATGTTCCTCCTCAGTCTTGGAGAATACTAGAATATCATCAATGAATACCACTACAAACTTGTCCAGATATTCTATGAATACCTTATTCATCAAATACATAAAGTATGCAGGGGCATTAGTCAGACCAAAAGACATCACTATATACTCATATAATCCATATCGTGTGGTAAAAGCTGTCTTTGGTACATCACTAGCACGAATCTTCAACTGATGATATCCAGAACGAAAATCAATCTTGAAGAATACACAAGCACCTCTTAACTGATCAAACTAGTCATCAATCCTGGGCAACGAGTACTTATTCTTGATGGTAACCTCATTGAGAGACCGATAATCTACACACATTCTTTGAGTACCATCTTTCTTATCCATAAAAATCACTGGTGCTCCCCAAGGTGAAGAACTAGGACGAATAAAACCCTTATCCTGCAATTCCTTAATTTATTTCTTAAGTTCTTCTAATTCATCTACTCCCATTCTATATGGACGCTTAGCTATGGGTGTAGTTCCAGATAATAATTCAATAATAAATTCAATGTCACGGTCTGGCGGCATACCTAGCAATTCCTCAGGAAACACATCGGAGAACTCTTCCACAACCTGATCTTCCTTGTTGGCACCATCAGTAAGCTGATTCACTGTAGCAATCTCCTGTTTCTGTACTTTCACATCAACCCTGATCCTATCTCCCTTTGGTATTGTCAGCACTACTGATTTCCCTTTGCACTGAATCTCTGCTTGTTGTTGTATCATCCAATCCATTCCCAATATAAGATCAATCCCAGCTGTTCTCAATACTATAGGACTCACCTTAAACTCTACCCCCCTTAGAATGAGACTAATCAGGAGACAACGATAAGATGCTGGCATACTTCCACCAGGTGAGTTTACTAATATAGGATTCTTCATGGCACCCAAATGAATTCTATGTATTCTAACAAATGATTGTGATATGAAAGAATGTGATGCTCCAGAATAAAAAAGAACAGTGGCGGGAGTGGAATGGACATCGAACGTACCAAGCATAACTTCTGGTTCCTCCACTGTGGTTTCCTGGGACAAGTGATTCACCCTTCCAGTGTTAGATGCAGGGGCAATTATAGGACAAGTGACCCTCTTTCTCACATCAGAAACACTTGTTGGGGGTATTAGGAGCACTGGTCTTCATTGGAGTATTATTGGAAGGACCCTAACGCTGAGGCTGATTCCCACTCTGCTGCGGAGGGCGTTGGTTGCCATTCTACGGCTGGAATGGGGGACATTGCGGGAACTGATTGCGGAAAGGGACCTGACCACGATTCCACTGACCAGAAGAAGGCCTCTATTGATTACCCTGCTGAAAACCAGTACGAGAACGAGTGTTACTACCAGAAGTCTATCCCTGAAGCCTTTTCCTCTTGGCATCCATCTCCTTGCACTTATTGTCCACCACGATAGCACGGTTCATAAGCGTCTGAAAATTGGGATAAGTATTGGACATCAGCTGTAATTGTAGTCCATCATACAATCCCTTCAAAAAGCGGCGCTGCTTATCATTGTCATTGGCCACCTCCTGTGGAGCATATCGTGACAACTAGGCAAACCTGTCACGATACTCAGCTACAGACAATGACCTCTGGGTCAAATTTCGGAATTCCTCTGCCTTCAGTTCTATTATTCCTTCTGGTATATGATAAGCTCTGAAGTTCTCTCTAAACTCCTGTCAAGTGACTACGGGAGCATTGGCGGGACGACCATACTCATACGATTCCCACCAGTCCTGAGCTTCTCCCTGGAGTTGTCCAGAAGCAAACAACACCTTCTGCCGGTCATCACATTGAGCAATGTTGAGTTGCTTTTCCATGGCACGGAGCCAATCATCCGCTTCTAATGGATTAGCGGCATGCGTGAACACCGGGGGATGACCCTTCAAAAACTCACCACGCTTATCACGTGGTGGTGCTCCAGCAACTGAATGATTATGTTGGTTCTGCACCAATTGTTGCATAAGTTGCGTCTGCACTACCAGTAGTTGCTCAATAGTTGGTGGCAGTGGTGGTGGTGGATTTGGGGGAACACCTCCACGACCCCTGCCTCTTCCTCTTTCGGCCATCTGCCATCCATAAGAATGCAAACTTTGAGATTTCCATGTTATCAACCACTTATAAGGTAAAGAATGAGATCTGAAAGTTTTCTGGGCGAATATCAATGTTATTAGTTCAGTAAATCAATCATATCTCGAACTACAGAAGTCCAATAGAGGCGTGCTTTATATGGTTGGAAAGCTTATGAAGTTCCCCACAACTTATATTTAGACCATAAGACCAGATTCTGTCGTTAAGTTAATAAAAATTAAGGCGCAACAGAAACTGTTCCAGATTCCAGACTGTGCAGAAACTTTAACTTGTAACAGTTATATCTCTCGAACCAGATCAGATAAAAAGGTGATTCTAGTGGCATTTGAAATGTGCTTAAGCCTATTTTCTCTCATAAAAATTTCATAAATGTTGCATGAACCTTTTTTGAACCATATCAGAAACATTGCAGACTGCTCTAGAAAACAACAAGGACAGAAACGTGATAATACCAAACCCAACTATTATTCCCTTGACTAATAGACTTTTTATTCTTAAAAATAGAACTTGTAGACATGCCTACAAGCCCCAGCACTCATAACAAAAATCTAACTCACACATAAGCATAATGATAAAGCAACTATCACACCAAAGTTCAAACCACACGACAGACTCGAAGACTCCACTGACGTTACTAAGAACATTCTTATTACATAAATGACTCCTATTTTCTACTGGCGTGGCTCATGCTCTAATGTCTCATAAATATTGGCCATGCCTTGGTTTGCTCGGAGTTCATCAATCATTGCTTGGCACCTCTTGATGGTCTTCCCCTGTGCCTTCACCATCTCCTCTAACTGCAGCTTCCTCTCCATCATGTCATAGACAAAGTTCACCATCACCCGAGGAAGTGGTTCCAATTGCACTGGATCCATCATGGCCCATCCAAGGTCAGGGTGTGCACGAGGGAGGTAGCGGTGAATATCATGCTTCATGCTGTCAAAGCGAAGGTAGCGAAGGCCCATACATGCTTCAAAAGCAGCATCTTCAATGCTATCCTTCATGGTAGCTCGACGACCCATGTGAGCATACATCCTGTCCAGCTGGTATGCCCCTTTTTCCTCATCCTTAGGAAAAATGCTCGCTCTTGCCTTCCAGTAAGTGTCCTCTAGTGGATGGGTGTACTCCCAACAGACATACTCCACAGCTGGATGCCAATCAGCGAAGTAGGTAGAGAGCATTCCCACAAGTCGATGGTGAGAAACAGCATTTCCTCCATCCTTGTGGTAGATCCTCACAGTCCAACCCATTGGAGGGGGTGGCACATCCTCAGCAGCTGCACCAGGTGGTGGAGACGGGGGTTGCTCTCCTCCATTGGCTTCCTCCTCTTCATCATCTTTAATCTCGATGATCTCAGGGTCTTCTTCAGGCTCGGGTTCTTCCTGAGGAGGTGCTGGCACTTGGATTGGTGCTTCAGGGGTTTGCTCATTCTCCTGGGGTACTTCCTCTTGTGGCTCTTCAGGTGCAAGCAAAGCACGAGGTGGGTAGTGTCCTTCAGTGGTGATGCGGGCAGTCTTGTGGCCACAAACCATCTACAAAGTTTTTTAGATGTAATTAGAATAGAGGCAAAATTTCATAATAGAATGAGACATAAGAAGCATAAAAATTTATCAAATAACAAGAGCAAGATAATGAGCATAAAAATAGTGAAAAGATGACACTAAATCGACCATTTCTAGCTAGGCTTGCGTCCTATAGTCAACAATAGCTCTGATACCAATTTGTCACACCCATTTAATGACCAAATGGAGTGCATACTCTTATGTGTGCCCAGAGATCAATCACACATAAGTTAACAAATTATAAAGGATGTATCATCACAAATGTTATTACATCACGATTAATAACACATAGTCTTTACAATAATGTAGCGGAAGTAAAATATAAAAACTCTCGTGGTAGCTCCAATCACAGGCACATTGACTAGTTGACGGCAAGTCTAGTAATCTTCCGGAAATTAGAAGTAGTCACTACTTGCACCATCTGTTACCCATCCGGGATTTTTATCCAAGTAAGAAAAATAAAACAAGTGTAAGTACATCTCGTACTCAACAAGTGTAACACGGGGTTCATGAGGCTCAAAGGCATAACATAGGTTTATCAGCATGTATCTTTTAATTAGCATTATTTCAGTATATCAATAATATCAAAGTGTCTCAATATAAACAATAAACGTATGATCCATATGAAATGATTAACGAATAGCAAAAACATATCCATTATTAATGATCCACTATTCCATAAGGGTCTAAGGCCACTCGTGACCGTGAGCACGACTGTTATAACAGTTTTACACTCTGCAGAGGTTGTACACTTGTACTGTGAGTCATGTTGCCTATATGCCCGGGTTAATTACTCCCAAAACACTTCTAAGGTGAGCAGGCAGGGAAACACTATGAAGTCTTTCAAAAGCTCGTCTAACAAGTTAGGACCGCTAGGTTTCCAAAGTCAGTCTGTGTGATTCTACCACGCAGGGATCCACAGTCTGCTCTTCCCTATTTGCGCCACAAGATTAACCTCTAACAAGCTAGAAAAGGTCCTTCTATATGACTAAAGCCAGAGCCATTTTAGCCCTCACAGTTGTACTGTAAATCCCAGATTTTCGCTTACAGATAAGTCCTTATGGAGAGTAACGAGAGCACCAAAGTAACCCCATGCTCTAATACCCTTTAACAGTAATAAAATCATCTTTTAATGTTTATTGCATATTCCATTAGTCAAATTACATGATCATAGTTCATGTTGAGCACTAGCAATACTAATCCATGCAGTATAATAGGTATCAAGGAATAAGATCAACTCTAAGTCATCCTTAACAAGGAATATATGCATAATGATATTATTTTCTTAATGTGAACAGGACAACAAGGATAATCCCATGCTATACTTGCCTTGCTCAAACTGGTCCTTGTGATCTTGTTCGTAGTAAAACTCCTGATCTCCAACGAATTGCTCACCGTCTATACTCGATCAACAATAGCAACAACATTCATCCAGAACAATCATGCATAAACAAACAAAATTATAATTAGAACAGTACACCCACAGTAATAAAATAAGATAAAAAGTTTTTAAAACGAATCTACAACTCGCTAGGATCACACAGACGCAATTTCCTATAGAAAAGTAATTACTTTAATTCAAGCTCGAAAATAAATTGTCACAAACCTACTGAACAGTCCTACTAACATGTAGAGCTCTTAATTACGAACCTAACGCAATTTGAACGGATCAAATCTGAGTTAAAACGAATAAATTATGACTAAAACAAACTCAGTGGCATAACTGTATTAGCTGAAAACGTATTTTGACTTAACTGAGATCAAACTACGCTTTCAAACGGATATTACGCAATACGGAAATACGCCTTGGACTGCGGGTTACATAATTGAAAAACACAGGGTCTCTTTAGCAAATTGCGCAGCCAAACCGGTATCTTTCATTTACAGCCGTTGGATTCAAAATAGACGGCTCAGATTGGATCAGGACGAGCGGGGCGGCGCTCCGGCCGGGAAAAGGCTCCGGCGACCATGTCCGCGGCGGCGCCATCGCCGGAGTTCGCTAGAACTCGAAACCGAACATCATTCGACGAATAAAAAGTACCGGGATAGAGTACAGGGCAAGGCGATCTCACCTCGCACAAGAATGGAGCCGAGGACGAACCAAAAGGAGGCGCACGGCTCGGTATGGCGGGCGGTCGCGGCGGTGCTCCGAGCAACGCCTTCTCGGGATGATTTCGATGCTCCGCGTCGAAATAGGATGGAGCGGAAAGACGTGCGAGCTCGGTTTTATAGCCCGAAGACGATTCCAAGGAAGGAAAGGGGAGATTGAGGGGAGGATTCGGCTTCGGCAGTTTTGAAAAGGGGAGATTCGACGGCGGCTTGGGGAGGAAGAAGGTGCCTGACGCGCGGGGCCATGCTGTCAGCGACGCACGGAGAAAGAAAGCGCTGCCGCTTGCTTCGCGCGGTTGCTGGGCCAGTGGCCGGAGTCGGCCCAGGCGGGATGCGACGCGCGCGCGCTGAGACGACCCACGCGGAAAACAGGGAAGGGGAGAGCGGCCACGCGCGAAGACGGGAGATGGGCCGCGTGGCACGGGAGGCAAGCGGGCCGCGGGGGAGGGGGTTGGGCTGCGGACTGAAAACCGAAAAGAGAAAAGAATTCCCTTTTCTTTTTCCTTTTTAAATATTTCAAAGCATTTTCAAATTATTTTGAATCCTCTTTTGAATTTGAATCAAACCACTCATCTCAAAAAAATTTAAATGCAACAGCATGAGTGCACAAACATGTTTCTACTCTTATATTTGATTTTAAGTTAATAAAAATTATTATTACTCTAAATTTGCATGGTCACAAAATTGTATAAAATCATATTTTCCTATTTTTTAATATCCAAAATTTTAGGGTGTTACATAAAAGAACTGCAATAAGGATCCACCAGTAGTAATGCTTTTCTGCAAACTTGAACCAGTAGCCAAAAAGCCTATCATGATCCTTGGAGTCGGGAAATTATTCCCAGTCGGGTAAGTCTTGCGAGTACATTGTGTACTCAGGGTTTATTTTACCCCTGTTGCAGGTGCTGCTTGAGGCTTTGTGTGGAGGATCGTCTGCTGGGCTCAGATGGATCTTTGCTACGCTCGCTAGATATTTACTTCCGCTATTTTAATTCCGCACTCTGAACTTGGTATTGTAATAACTTATTTCTGAAGACTATGTTGTATGGAATAAACTAAGTATTGTACTTGTTTTCATTATTGGATTTTGGATGAAAATGTGGATGGTTTCGAGTTCTCCCATTGGGTGTGCTCGACAGAAACGGCTGGAGTAGCCGCTGGCGGAGTACTTAGTGTCTAGAGGAAGGCAAATACCTCCGTTAGTGTGTTATTTTGGACGGTTCTGCCACATATTAGCTGCTGATAATAATTAGCTAACTAATAGGTCACAACTACTATTAGCTATATTAGCTGCTAATAGTTAGCTAACTAATAGCTATATAATATTAGCTCTATTAGCTGCTAATAGTTAGCAAACTATTATATTAGCTAGTTTGGTCCAAATAGTGAAGTAGTTATTAGTCAGGTACTCAGCTAACAATGAGTCTAATTTAGTCCGCATCTGCTTCTTGCACGAAACAACTTCTAGCTCGTGTTTCTAATTTAAGGATGTAAGAGAACGAAACTGACTTCTTGCGTGTGCATCTTTCATGAGTTGGAGAACATAGAATTTAAACTTAGGATATGCCTAATAAAAATATATCGCGTTCAAGATATGGTATAATCTAAAATATTACCTGAACCTAGCAAGCTAGCACCCAAGCACATGAATGATTTAGAGGCCGGAGTACTTAAAGATGTTGGCCTTGTTCACTTCCCCATCCCAACCAAAAATATTTCCTCTTCCACCCATTACATCAAATCTTTCGACAGATGCATGGAGCATTAAATGTAGGTAAAAAAGGTAACTAATTGCATAGTTTGTCTGTAAATGTCGGGACGAATCTTTTGAGCCTAGTTAGTTCATGATTGGACAAATTTTACCAAATAACAACGAAAGATGCTACAGTAACTTTTCACCTACTTTTCGCGAAGTGAACACATTTTTTTTTGGTTTGGACCTCCTAAATCTAACTAGTACTGACTATTTTGATCAAAATCTAGAGTAGGCCTAGGCTTATATGGTCTAAGGCTAGGAGCTCCCCTATTCATGAGCCACGAGCGCTAAGACTACCCGCACTCATGGACCTCTATATTCATCCTCTATATGTCCTAGTCAGCAAGATTCTCTCCTCTATACTCAATTCTCCCGCACCCATACATCCTCTATATCATCCTCTATCCACTATATCCACTATGGGACCCACTTGTCACTTATCTAAATATATCCATGTGTGATCTAGTTTTGAAGGATTTATTGAGACGAATTTAATGGTGCAATCGAAATTTAATTTGGATTTTTGGTTTGTGAGTTATAGCATTTTTTTCCTTTGTTTAGCTAGTGGGGCCCGTCACTATAGAGTATAGAGTAAGCACAGTACTACTCTAAATATAGAGTGAGAGAAAGGATAGAGTATCGTTTTAGAGTACCCAGTGCAGCGGTTTTTACTCTATATTCATACTCTAGAGTTTTAAAGTATCGTTTTAGAGTACCCACGGTCTAAGGGCATGCACAATGGCGTAGACAGTTGCTGTCTCTAAGTACCTTGAATAGCGCACAAAGACAATAGAACAACAACTTTACAGTGGCTCGTCTATAAGGTTCTATATGTACTATTTAACTCATGCATAGACATATAAATCATGGTGATCGAGCACGTATTTGATCATTGTGGGTCATTTTGTTGCTAGTTTGAAAAAACATAGGTACGCTTTGCGTT
This sequence comes from Saccharum hybrid cultivar R570, assembly GCA_038087645.1. Lineage (NCBI taxonomy): Eukaryota > Viridiplantae > Streptophyta > Magnoliopsida > Poales > Poaceae > Saccharum > Saccharum hybrid cultivar. The sequence goes on from JAQSUU010000681.1 coordinate 7,850,220, forward strand.
TGTTGTTGGTGATTTAGATAATATGTATGGATAAAAAGAATAATGGATTATTAAGAATATAATAATCCGTGTTGGTATACGTACTTAGATAGTGACACAACAATCTGTAAGTTGTTCATTCATATACAATAGGCTGATGACAATGATCATGCACACGCAGCTTTGGTTACTTGTCTTTTTTGAGCGTTTGGTTTGGTAGGGGTGTCGTGTCACTGTGCTAGTGACATGTAACCCCTGCATGTAATGGAAAAGTGTGGAAGAATAGTCCATTCTTATTCCATATTCCCTTTAGTGAGAGAGAAATGTCAGTCGCTTTCATGAACTGGCGCGCACAGCATTTGTTCGGTCGATTGCTCAGCGGCTGCACAGATTTCTTCAGCTGATCTCGAACCTTTTTCCTATTATATGTAAGAAACCTCTGAAGAATTTTGCAGTTTCAGACGCTTCCTAGAGCACTCAACTTTGGTGTTGAAACGAGACCACCATACCCCTGGCGAGTCTTGTCAACATTTGACAACTCAACATTTTAATTTGTATACGGTATTACCATCCTCCAAAACCATTTTAGTACTAGCAGTGCGTTTAACCACGGCCTCAATTTTCTTCGTGCTTCCTCACCAAAGCAAAGCCATTTGTCATGGCTACTCGTGGTGCTCCCATCATCTCCCTCATCCTGCTCCTCCTCCTCCTCCTATCCTTCGCCCTCCAAGCTCAAGGTACGTACCGTACCAATCGACTGTACATCTGTGGCCGTTGTCCATCGATCTCGATCGCTAGCTCATTCATGGTCGCATGAATGCATGTTCATGTGCTCTGCTCTTGATTCAATTCTAATCCCCTGCCCTGAGTAAACTTAAACAAACAAGCAGGAGGCAGCGGCAAGCTGTCCAGCAGGAGACCGTCAGCATCAGCATCACAGGAGGAGGAGTACGTTCCGGTGAAGAGCGTGGTGTACCGGCCATCGTCGTCCGTGCTGCTGGCGGCGGTGTCGTACGAGCCGTTCGAGCTGTGCCAGGGGTGCCGGTGCTGCTCGTCGTCCAACGCGAGCAGCTGCGTGGACACAAGCTGCTGCTACGCCATCGACTGCTACCTCCCCGGCAAGCCCTTCGGCACCTGCGCCTTCACGCCCCACACCTGCGGCTGCGGCGCCGCCGCCGCCACCGCTAACTGCACCCAGCCATCGTGATCCATCCGTCCAGCCTTTTTTCCTCGTAGTCGACCTTCTCGATCCTCTATCTGACAAAATTAAAGGATGCTGCTGACCTGCTGTTATTGATCAATCGTTAATTAGACGCCCGTCCAGATGCAGTGGTTTTGAGCTTTGACGATTTCTGTTTTTTATTTTTATTACTTGTGAAGTGTCTGTCTGTTTGTTCTTTCATTTCATAAGAGAATTCCGAGTTTGGGTCTGAATTCGATCGACTACAGGTTACTCTTTTTTTTATTTTTCAGTTCACATGTATGTGGTTTCAAATGATTTGGCTGTTGCCTGAGTTTGACGGTGCAAGCGAGAACGGAATGGCTAGCGCTCGGACGTCCGCATGCTAGCCCCGTCCGAACGTCCGTGCCTACCCCTCCTCATGCACAAGCTGCTGCGCCTGGTCGTACCTGCTGCGTCTGCTCGCCCGCCCCACGCTTGCTGCTGTGCCTACCGGATGTTCGCGACTCCGCGCGTTCGTCGGCCGAGCCTGCACCCACGCCTACTGTTGTGCCTACCCGACATTTGTGACCCTGCGCGCTCATGGGCCGAGCTCGAACTGTGACCGGAGACGGAGGGGAGGGAAGGGTAGGGAGGGGAGGGAGAGCAGAGGAGAGGGTGAGGCGCGCCGTGCGAGGAAGTCTTAGGAGCGAAGGCACGCGGCAGGCCGCAGACCGTCATCCACCGGCACCATTGCAGCTTGTGCAACACCTGATCTACTTTAGAAATATCCACATGCAACATCTGCAACATACATATGAACATAGATAAAACACTTGAAACATGCGATTGAAACGTGCGTTGCAACATGTGCAACGCCAAGATCTACTTTTGAAACATCCAGATGAAACATTTACCACATACTCTGAAGCACCTAAAACGACACTTGAAAAATAGGCAACGTGCGTATTTTGTCATTGCAACATATGCAACATCCAGATCTACTTTTGCAATATCTAGATGAAACACTTGAAACAAAAGTCTGAAAACGCCTGAAACACGTGAAAACACTCGCATGCAATATGCATATATTGTCATTGCAACATATACAACATCTCAAATACACTTTTGCAACATCCAGACCAAACAAGACGATGTTGACGGCGGCCACGGCCTATCTGGTGGTGAACCGTTGTAGCCAGCAAGCTTGGGTCAGGCAGACGTCGGCTCAGCATACACCTCCGATCCGCTACAGGACATTGATCCGTCGCTCCTCCTAGGATTATCTCGCGCCTGCTCGATGCCCAGGCTCGTGCCCATCGGCACGGCTTCTCCAGCGCCGCCGCTGCTCGGCCACAGTTGTCCAACCCCATTTGCTGGCTGGAGATGGGGCGCGGCGCAACCAGCAATGGGGTGCGGTGCGATGGGGAAGGGCACGGTGCGGCGAGGGACGGGCGCGCGGTGGGTGAAGGGGGCGCGGCAGGGGCGGAGTGGGGCGGGGCGAATGCGCGGTGACGCTGCGACACCGATGCGAGTGGGGAGTGGGGAAATTTCCAGAGGTGAAAGAGACGTAGAGGTGTTGTTGGGCCTGTACGTTGAGTAAGCCTAGGAAGGCTGTGTTCAGACGAGACCAGTGGCGGACCCAGAATTATTTCTTTGGGTAGGCATACAGTATAGGAACAGTGCTCCACATTACGCTACAGTTCTCGCTACAGTGCTCCGTTACCTTGATCACCGGGAATCTGAGGTAGTTCTGGGACTACCCAAAACCCTGCTGGGTCCGCCACTGGACGAGACGGACGACTATGTGCAAGCATTTCTGAAACAAGAAAGGTATTGTCGGCCTAACTTCAGTTGCAATATGCGTAAAAACCTCATCAAAACATTAATCACTAATGACTTTAGTGACGTCTGTAACCAAAACAATCAAGTTACTTTTATGTCCATTTGGTCAAGGCCTGATGAGTAAAGTCTGTCACTTATGACGAGAGAACGAGAGAAGAGTAACAGGCTCTAACAAAATCCGTCACACGAGGATAGAAAATTGGCTAGATCGACAGCGGTTTCAGCTGCCATGACATTTTTCCACTTCTGAAGTTAGCATATCACATTGTTGTTTTCTACAGGTGTCAAGCATCTGGACTATGGGCAACTGAAGCGTGTTGAGCATGATGTTCGGAATGAACGTGTTGTATTGTTAAAAAAACGATAATACGAGCATGATGTTCGGAATATTAATATTACAAATTAAATTTTGTGCATGGCTAAAACTCTCACGGATGGTTTGCAATCATCAAGGTATGCATGCGCATTTATACTATTGTACATTTGTGCATACGCACATAAAAGTTCATATCACTGTAACAAGATTAATTGATTCCTTAACTTACTAAAAACACACGGATCGCACGATAAGATAATAATATTATGAAATTAAATACCAACATTAAAATGGTATTTAATCCAATAAGCAAAGTTCGTGAAATTAACACAGTCACGGAGAGCGCGGGGACGCAGGCTCACCAACTCTATCGTATAGACCTTTCCATGCATTGTGACTGGAACAAATAATGTCTTATATTTTGACTTTGAAAGTGTGACATCCGAGGAAAAAACAATACTTTGAGTGTGATATTTGCAACATTTCATTTGTAGCCGATCATTAATATTACATGGGTTTTCAGTTCACATGTACATCTATTTTAGTGCAAAAAAAATTCTTAGATGCACAAACAAAAATACACGTCAATCTTCTTCTATTTGTATCATTCCATCTACTTGTGGTACTACAATTTTCTCTGAGCTTCTATCATGTACTCACGTTGTTTCACTCCTTCCGGTAGTCTTGCCAATCTACGAGAAATCAATATTAGAAAAACAAAACACACCCATCGACACTACCTGAAAAGAAAATTATCACCTGACACATTATTATTCTCTAACAGTGTGGCATGTCGCTGTTGCGACGGGTCCTTATCTTCAAACAGATAGAAAAAGTTGAAATGTACAACTTAGCCCAAACATGGGATCAAATAACCATGATTTCTATCAATTATTATGCCACTGTGCACATCTTCATTAGAGTGGTCAGAGATCATGATCAAGTAAATAGTCTATGCACGAGATCAGTTTCTTGGTCCAATGTCCTTCAGCGCGCAAAACTGCTCCTCCCCTATCACAGCGTGCAATCAGTTTCATAGTAAATTGTGGCCACATCAATGTATTTACTTACTCAAGAATTTCTAGCATTAGTGACTTAGTGATCTCACCCTCAAGAATTCAACCAATAAACTGGGAGGCATCAAGAAGTAAATATTTGAATGCACACAAAATATACAATAGCACAAATGCACCATTAGTGATAATCTATTGAGTTCACATACTGGACATGCCAAAATCCCATGCTGACAGTGTGGGTGAGCGGAGTCAACCAGCCCAGGGTCGACCACACAGGCTGGGACAAAATCGAATGAGGGCCTTTGAGATGGTGAGGATAATTCGGCTGATGGTTTCTGCGGCCGCTGCTCATGCTGATTTGTTGTAAGAGAAAAACACTGCTGAATGGCTAGCTGATTCTGGCAAGCGAGCAGGAACAAATGATCACCATTCTGTTGTTCCTGCCAGCATATGAGCTACAATCAATTCCAATTTTAGATTACACAAGAAGTTCTAGAGAAGCTAAATAAATTGAACAAATATCCCAAGCCACTTATTCCACGAGATGTTCTAGAGAACCACATATTGACATTCTAATCTAGTGCACCTTATATCCTTAATCATCAAACATTTACATATATCCTTAATCATCAAGCATTTACAGCTAAAAAGACCTTGTATACTATCCCTATTCATGCAAAGACCAACCAGATTGCTCCAAGGCTGTCAAAAAAAATCTTTTTCCAATAACATTAAATCATCATAGCTCAGGAAGTTGGTTAGAATACAAATCAAGCCAACGAAATAAAAAGTAAAAGGAGCTCCAAAAATGACTGTCAAACCCCAATTTGATGAGAAAGCAACAGTAGCAGTGTCATCATCTGGCAAAACAGATGCAGTGGTATCACAAAGAAATGAAGAACTAATGAAAGAGCTGCATACAAATAGTCTCAATATGAAGTTGGCTTCTGCAAATCAGACCTCATCTTACTCTGCAGTCTGTGCCATGGAAGACTAATAGACAAAGCATCACCTGGGAAAGTAAACTATTTTGTCACTTCCAGCAAAAAGAAAACCATCTATCTTAGGGCCAACTCAGCAATAATTTATTCAGATCTGAACCATCCACTGGCCCTTGCTCTAAACTAGTATATCCTTGAAAATGGAACATAAAAGGAGGATCTTAATTTTGGCTGCATACATGTCAAGCTATCACTATGCCCTACATAATAATGATGCAAACAATCTGTCGCATAATTGATATGTGCATGTGAGAGCTAAACCAAACCTTTGATAAATCTATGACATGATAGAGACATGACGAAGATCTGTTAATATAAAAGTAATTTCAGAACAAAAGCAGGCAAAAACCTTTTTGATGACAGAAGCAGTTTGAAACGGTTTGAAATCACCAACCAAGGCAGATGGCGCGCCCCTTGGCAGGTGGTGATTTGATCGTGCGAGGGATGCACCTGTCAGGACACAAACCAAGGTTTACCGGGGGGCACAGCGGGGGAGCGAGCGAAGATTCCGGCGGGCAGTGGCACAGGTTGTGGATTCCAGCGGCTGCACGACCTTGTGGCGGTGGCACGGTCGTCGTGGATCCCAGCGGCACGGCCTTCGTGGGCGTGTGGGGCGCGGCCGTTGTGGATGCAGCGGCTGTGGCGCGTGCACGGCAACGCAGTGCTGGGCGAGCGAGAGAGCGCGTGGGCAGGCAGCCGAGTGAGCGTGCTGGAGACGTTATCGCGGTGGCAGACCTAGGAATTTTGCTTAGGGTATGCCTAATTTTTTCATACAATTTCGTATAATCCAAATAGGATTTTTATAATCCATATTATGATTTGTGCCATCTACTATCTAAGGGAACTTCAAATGAATTTGCTGGTATGTGACAAATAAAAGTGCATCAACTGAACGAGCCCAAGATACAGTAGACTTCTGCAGTATCAAGCAAAAATCTATGGATGTGCCCCTAAAAACATTTGGACGTCAAGGAGTACTATATGTGGTCAGAGCCTAAGAGTCTTCAGGTTCTAATATAAAAATAGTTTTAACACTTTATAGGAAAGATCCAATTTTAAGTCTCACATTCATGCGATGGCTTGCAGATGAGTAACTAAAAGGACCCTATATGTATTTTCAATGTAACAAAAGCGATTATTAGTAAGCAGCAGATAGCTCCATTTGTTGTCAAAGATCGCCGAATAGGTGACTTGGGATAGATTCCCCAACCTTTCGGTGTAGCAAAAGCAAGAAATAAACAAGAGATGATTCATGATTGTGCCAATGAAGTGTAAACCTCTTGCCGCTTGCCAGTCTTCGGCTCCACCGGCCATCAGGCATCGCCCAAACGTGCTTGACGTTTGGCCTCTCATCATCCTCGGCGGATCGATGTCAGGGCGTCAAGCTGCCGCCACTCTCGGACTCAGAGCGCAGCGATACGGTGAGCCAAGTATTCGACATCACGAGACGGAGCCAGAGACTGTGACACGGTGCGGCACTGCGGTGCTGCTTCGATTGGGATTAGCGGGCATGGCGTAGATCGTAGGCGTCGACTCGCCCCATGGGTCTGTCCTTGGGCTTGCGATGACTATGTGTATGCGCACGCATTCACGACGGCCGCCGCTAGCAGAATTGAGTAGGTCATAAGTTTTTTTTCCTGTATATATTACTATACTTACCGCCGGATCCGAGGTATGCCGTGGCCCTACCGGAATACCCTGTAGGTCCGCCACTCGCGCGGTAGCTGGAGGCAGTAGCGCGTGGGGAGCGAGGGAATAGGGGTAGTGGTAGGCGCTATCACGGGGGTGCGAGGGGAGCCGAGTGTTATCACGGGGGAGCGAGGGGTGGGATCGAATGCAGGTAGGCCGACGATCTGACGTTGGATTGTCATACCAAAACGGTGTCCACTTTTTAGTTTTTTTAATTGTGAGAGATTAATAATTAGGCTAACTTAGCAGGAGTTCCCCTTCACCGGTTCGAAGTAAAAGCACCACACAGTGACGCGTAAGTTGAGGACAACCTTTCTCTCATCAGATGATGTGGAGTTGATGGGAGTGGTAATAGAACTCTCGGAATCCATCAGTTCATGACGGCCTACAGTATTTTTTTTAAAAAAATCGAAGATTATTATATAATAGAAGCCGCAACAATCGTCACATATATATAAATTAAATTCAACAATACAAAGGAGTACTTACATTGTGCTTGCATTGCCAAAAGCATAGAGCACAAGAACAAGGTCATCATCATGCTATTGCGCCTCATGTTAGATGCGATCCGAAAGTCAAGGCCGGAAATGATGAGCAACGAGGAGGGAGATCACAGAATGAAACGATGTCACGATGAGGAGAAATTTCTGGCCTCGATCACCTCACCCTTATATATATGGTAGAACTGCATGCCCGGCACAGATTGACAGCTGCTATGCGCGAGCAACAGCATTTTGTAACGCTAGGAGCACTATTTGATTATTTGCCGTTTAATAGTTAGCTTGTTTGGATTGGATTTATTAGCTGTTAGTAGTTAGCTAACTAATAGGTCACAACTAATATATATTTAGCTACTATAGCTAGTTCAATTGGTCGAAATAGTGAAATGGTTATTAGTTAGGTACTTCGCTCCTCAAACTTTCAACTTAGTCCGATTTACCCCCTCTAACTGGCGCCACATCAGCAAAAGCACCATCAAAACCACCAGGGTGCAAAAGTGAATGATTTTCAAAAGTTGAAGGAGGAGCACTAAAAAACTAGTTCTGTAGACCATGGAGGAAAACCGGACGACCGCGATAGTTGCGGAAGATAAATTGAACTTCTTTCTTTATTTTAGCCGTGTTGTTAGTCATTTTGGCCCACGCGAACCAGACATATGGGCTCGATAGAATTGAAGGCATGACAACTGGACCACCGCGGGCTGCAGCTATATGAGTTTTTTTCGCAAATGTTAATGCGCGCACGGTCGCGCTCGCGCTGTCGAGCGAGCGACCCCGGTGCCCGCGGTCTTTTGTATTGTTGTGACATGGCCCGTAGCCTTTTAGGCTTTTACATGCACGTACTCATGGATCATCACGTGGGCTTAAATAGGGCCAATACGCAACGTTTTTGCACCAGTGTGCCACTCCACCATGTGTCAGCCTAGCCCAGCCCAGGAGGCTTTTTATTGGGCTGTTGTCTTTTTAAAATGCGATAACTTTTCGCAAAGTCTATCTGACGCCATTCACCTATATTTAAAATAGGACTGCTAAAAAAACTATATTTAAAATAGGATGTTCATTCTTTTTGTTTGCGATATTTTGCTCCTTATGTCGTATTACGAGATCGACCTGTAATGCCTATGTTTAAAAATAATTTTTATATACTAGCAATTTATATTGTATATATAATAGCTACTTATGTATTAAGTATGTAGAAAGTTATGTTAATAGTTCAACAACATTATAATAATCATAAATCCCCTTCAGTTTAATGAGTTATGAGTTTCATTTCTTCAGTTTATGTGGCCCAGTTTTCCTCTTAGGCTCGAATATCTTCCTAAATCATACATATTAGTTTTTTGGTTTCAGTATAATCAGTTTTTAGTTTTATGTTTTCAGTCACCCTTTGAGGTTCAAATGACTTTTTAATTCCTACATATTAGTTTTTTGTTTCATTTAGTTTTTTTTCAATTTTAATTTCAGTTTTATTTTCTTGTAATTTTAGTTTTAGACTTGTCAATTTCAATCAGTTTCTGGTAATTTTAGTTTTAGTTTTATGTTAAAAAAATTTCGTGGTTGTCAATTTCAGTTTTATTTTCTAGTAATTTCAGTTTTAGAGTTGTCAATTTCAATCATTTTCTGGTAATTTTAGTTTCAGTTTTTTATTTTTCATTTTGTCTACTTTTGCTTTCAGTTTCTATTTGTCAATTTTAGTGTAAGGTAATTTTTGCTTCATTGTTACTTTGCAGTATTTTTTTCATTTGTCTACTTTAGTTTTCAGTTTTTATTTGTCAATTTCAATTAACTTTTTTGGTTGTCAATTTCAATATGCATTCATGTGTTTTAGTGCAGAGAGGAGCGGTGTGGAGAGGAGGAGCAAGTCGGCGAAGAGGAGTAGATTAATAACTTGCCTCTAGTTGGCAACTTATGCAATGCTTACTTTAATAATTTGCTTATCAAGTTGTACAACTATAGTATTACGTCATAGTAACACCTTTGATATTTTTTGCACCCCCGGATTTTACATACTACGTAACAACTTTAGTATATTTTGTAGCAACTTTAGTATTACATGGTAGTAACTACTTTTGATTTTTTTTTTGCCCGAGCTTGTGTATACTATGTAACAACTTTAGTATAATTTTGGAGTAGCAAATTTAGTATTACATGTTACTACCTCCTTTGATAAATCTCCTAGCACGTATTACACATAAATTGCTACTAAAATAAAATTTTTCGAAACATACGTAGGTGGGATATAGTTTTATTTGCCTCGTCAGGGCACTTCTAATGCAGAAACTATCATAGTTTCTATAGACATTAATTGTACTGCCACATAAGCGTTTTGCTGATGTGGCAAGGTAGTTATTGAAGAGAGAAAAAAATCATAAAAATCGGGTCTAAGTTAGAAACCATGTCTACACGAGAACCAAGACATGAAGGGATGTGATTGATAGAGAATGGAGAGAGAATGTTTGTGATTGGATAAAAAATTGTTCTGTAGAAACTATTTATTAGGACCATCGTTTCTATACGTAGTGTCTATAAAAATTAATAGGTATATGTAGTTTCTAGCATTGAGACTGTTCTCACATAAAACACAACGCTGCAGACAGAATTAAAAGCTGATACATCATTCAAAAATTATACCAATTCAAAGAAAAATATTTTGCTTTTTTCCGCTTGCGTCAGCTTATGCACGTGCAACAGAGAGCGGGGACGGACCGGAGTGAGATCGAGCACATGCGCTAGCCTTCCTGGGACCACAAGCTGACGCTAGCCTTCCTCGGACCACAAGCTGAAAATGGAAAGTGGCTAGCACAGTAGCAACAAGTAGCAGGGCTGGTCGGCGAGTGCAGGGAAGCATCGCGCTCGCGCGTTTGCGCGACGGGTCGCGCGTTAACCGCGTCTTTCTTCTTTTTTTTTAATCTTCTGGCTTAACCACTTTCGAAGATCGCATCTCACATGATCATCATGAATTTGTGCATCTAATTTAGTCCGCATCTTCTTGCACGAAACGACTTGTAGCTCCACTTCTAGCTCTTCAGCCTGTTCGTTTCGCTGGTTTATTGTGGCTAAAAGTACTGTTCGCTGGTTTGTTACGAGAGAGAAACACTGTTGGATGACTGCTGATTCTAATTAAGAATGTAACTGATACATCTTTCATGAGTGGGAGGGCCTAGAATATAAACTTAGCATATGCCTAATAAAAAATGTATCGCGTTCAAGATATGGTATAATATAAAATATTATCTGAACCTAGCATAAGTTAGCACCAGTCGAGCACAAGAATAATTTAGAGACCGGGGTACTTAAGGACGTTAGACCTTTTTCTTGTTTGGACCTCCTAAATCTAACTAGTACAAACAATTTTGATCAAAATTTAGAGTAGGCCTTGGCTTATATGGTCTATAAGGCTAGGAGCGCCCCTATTCAGCGTATGGGTGGGGTGTGGAGGGAAGGGGATGGCAGAGCGTGGCAGCGTATAACCATTGCAGCAGTAGCGGCGGTGGTGGGGCGCACTAGGGCTTCGGCGGCTCAAAGAGGAGGCATCCTCCACACCAGGGATTGGTAGGGCAGACACGAGCGAGCTGGGTCGTGGAAGAGACAGAGAAAGAAGAAAATTGGCAGCACTGGGTGCATCAGAAGGGTAAAAAAATCGGTCGAAAAAGTCTCGGGTGGGTAACCGAAGGCAGCCTGAGTCTATTTGTCATTTCACGTTGGAAGGTTTAGATGTGTTAGCATGGGTCCATTTGTCAGTTCACGTTAGAAGATTTAGATGTGTTAGGTCAGATTTTCTATTGTAATATAAGGGATAAGAATTTAGGAGGGTAGGAGACATGAAGGTGAGAGGCTATTTTTAATTCCTTTGCTCTTTTATAGATGTAATAATTACGAAAGAGATGTTGAGCGAAGAAAGAAGGACACACATCTCTACAAATAAATAATAATACTTCATCCAAATCCATCTTTTTTATCATTCTACTTATTAGCATAGTTGTTCTGGCTTCTTATTGCATTGCATATACAACGGTCCACACGGTGGGGTCTACTTTGCGTCACGATTAAGGAGATGGCGGTGGTGGGCATTTGGGGTTGCATGTCGCACAGTTGGACCTGCACTCTTGCAATGTCTACTCTTTCTGAGAATCAAATGGACAGCAGAAGCAGGGGGTCCCCTTTCACAGGATCAAAGTAAAAGCACCACACGGCGATGCAAAAGTAGAGGACACTCTTTCTCTTTCTCTCATCTGATGATGTGGAGTTGATGCGAGCGGTGATAGAACTCTTGGAATCCATCAGTTCATGACGGCCTACAGTATTTTTTAAAAATCGAAGATCATTATATAATAGAAGCAGCAGCAACATGCTCACCATCATATATATTGCCCCTCATTATATATATATATATATATATATATATATATATATATATATATATATATATATATATATATATTATATATTATATATATATATAAATCCTACTCCTTATACAACTAAAAAGAACAAAGTGTGGACATTTTTTTGGTGTGACAAAATTTTCGAGTCACCTTCTCCCTTCCCTTCGATCCATTCGTTGTTTTTCCACGTGTAGGAATAGAAGGAAACTCCCCCAAATAGAAACCCCCGTCCATGCGAAATAAAAGAAGGAAACTAATCACCCCAAGAAGGAAGGTCCATCAGCCTTCTGTACGTGCGTCTTCATCGTTCGTACATGGTCTCCGCAATCTCAATCGTAGGTGAGTCTACGCCTCCACGACCTACGCCACGCCGCCTCCGTCGACGCCGGATCACAGGCCGTGAGAGGTGCATCATCGGGAGGTCGCAATCTCCATGACCGGAATGACGCGGAGCCGGCGCGGCATCCCCGAGGCCACCTTCCCGACAGCGGAGCCGGCGCGGCATCTCGACTGCAGAGGTTGTGCAACGTCCCGGCGGCGCAGCATCCCGTACGGCGGAGGCCATAGCGCCCGCCCTCGCCAGCCGACGTCCCCCTCACTCGTACCAGCCTCCAATTAGGCTTCCTCTCGCTCGGCCCTCGCCCTCGCCGTCGCGCCCACGCTGCCCCGATGCCACCTCTTCTTTCTCCTGATCGCACCCGCGCCGCTCTCGGCCACGCCGTCGCCTTCTCGTTCCGTGGCTAAGAGAGGAGCTCATCGACCCACTCCCGTTGCGCGCGCGGATGCGACGGCTGGTCCTGCCAATGGGTACGTGTGCGGATACAGGACGGAGCGACAGCGACTGCGCTTCGAGCACTGGCAAGCCTGAGGCAGAAGCGCCGGGTAGAGGGCGCCCTCATCCTCATCTTCCTCGCCAAGCGTGGGGCTCCCCCAAGTCTACCTCACCGCCGTCCTCGAGTACCTCGTAGTTGTCATCGCTGTTGTGACACAGAAGTTCGTGTCCCCTCCTTCTCGATCTCCATCTTCCTTTTTGTCTAGTTGCCTTCTTATTAATCTCGATCCGATGTCCAACGTCGATCTGGTTGTTGCGCTCTTCTCAATCTGGTTGGACAACAAATCGGTTTGCTTAGGTCTTGGCTAACATCTTTACTCGTTCCTCACCGATGTACAGACCTTGCCGGGATGACGAACGCACGCACTGGACAGCAATGGTGAACAGCGCCAAGCCATCCAGTCAAAATGAGCCCATTGCCCCTAACGCCTGGTGCTTCTCCACCTGTGGCATCCGCCGGTCATCCATGATGCTGTTGATCCAGTGTCTTCCGTTGACATTCCTCATGTCAAAGAAACCCCAGCTTCGACCATGATGTCATACAAATTCCAGGTGTAGTTATTTTCTTTGTAATCTTCTAATCTTTCATCATGGAGCGTAGTTCTCTGAACTACAAAAGCAGTGTTTTTTGTTTCCTTAAAAACAGTGTTTTGTGAAACATGCGGAATTAAGATCTTATAGTATTCAAGAGGTGTTGTCCGAATGCTTTTGGTGGCATAAAAAATGTTTGTCTGGGCACTGGCCTTCTGAATTAGTGTAGTTCTATTCCATTCATGTTTGGATGTCAGCTGTCCATAGCCACTAATTTTTCCGGTTCCCCTATCATACTCATTGGTTTTGTTCACTATTACATTTCAATTTTATTTTGACCACATACTCTAATAGGCAAATGCTGCTTCGATGATAAAACAAAAACATATTCTGTTCTGACGGCTATACTGAATTTCCTACTTTATGCTTTTTTGGGACAAAATAAAATGGAAATACCCTTATTCTGATGAACTAATCCTAAATCACTTGTTAATTGCAGTGAAAGTCTGAAATTGTTCAATGGAATGCATGTATTGGATTGCATGGGGATGTATTCTCAAAAAAGCTGAGGTGTTTCTTGCATTCAGTTTGCTTTTTAGTTGCAAGAACTCAATTATTCATGGCAACACATGCCTATAAACCACTACTACATGTCAGGTACTGCAATATAAATCTTTATGCCAAAATCATGGAACTCTAGAAGAACAGGTTAGAGATCTACAACTCTACATATACATATCTGCACTATTTGTGCGATTGGATTCACTAGATAAAGCTTGGTAATGTTCTAAAATACAAATACAAAAATGATAAAATTTACCTCTGTTAGCTAATCAGGCATGACTAGAAAAAAACAAATGTAACCTCCAAAAATCCCCATTCAACTCTTATCATATGCTTTATGCATATCTAATTTCACTGCACAGAGACCGGATTTTCATTTTTTTCCTATTATTAATAGCAGCACACACTCATAAGCCAAAAGAATGTTATCAGTGATCAATCGACCCGGCACAAAGGCACGTTGCTGTTCACTGATGATGTCTGGTAAAATAATCTTCAGCCTATTTGCGAGTAATTTTGCTATCACCTTATAGACTTGTATTACATAGACTAACAGGGTATAGAGATAGTATGCTCCTTGGTTATTTAGTTTTGATATTGCTTGCTAACCTATATCAGCAAGACCAAAGCTGGATTGATATACTGTCATATTATTTAGTATTTAACCCCTGAGTAACCAGTTGTCTGCGAGAACCAAAAGTCAAATCAAAATTTTGCTTTTTTTCGTAAGTCTTTCCTACAACTTCATTTTTCATTCTGCTGATGCCTTCACGGCAAATGACATATAGAATATAAATAGCTTCCATTTACCGAGCTATTTGACAACACATGTTTAAGCTAATCTTGGTAGTATGTTGATTCTTTGGTCATCGATGCTGTTGTGTGGTACCAGATTATGTATTTGTGGGATCTAGCGTCAATGTTAGATGGATTGATCCAAGAGAATGTAATCCTAAATGACAATTTTTTCTATTAATTGAAGATCCAAATAGAAAGGTATTTGAGGGCATGGTTACACTGATTCGTTTTGAGATAGACAATGTGATAGAGAAAAAAAGGTATATTTCCCTCTTCTACTAGACATCTTGTGGTGGTTCAAAATTATGTTTCTTATCCAATTTTAGTATCCCATGTGGAAAGTGTTATACACTACAGATTGAAACAAATTCCTAGCAGTTCATCCAGCAATGAGTCCTTAGGAATTTGTTAATACCGTGGAACCATTTCAATATGATAATATCTTAACAGAGCAATGTGTCTGCCACCAATTACAATTTCAATGGTGACGTGAAGTTTGCAGCCTCCAAGAGCGACCAAGGATAAGGAGAAGTACCATCGGTGACTACTGTACACCGGCCACGTAGGTGACAATTGCTGTAGGGCATATCTTTTGTATTTTTCTTGGACAAAGATTAAGGTCTGGCATCGGCAACTTCTCTAATGTGATCAAGGTCTATTAGTGTCCAGGTTCCTATCCGGTGGATGCACAAATAATTTGGCATTGTATAGCAAACTGAGAACTAGCTGCTTAGGAAAAACCTTAAAGAGCTCATGACAATTCTGATAGTTCAGTTGATCTATTTATCCTTTCTATCTTTACCACATTGATTCTTCTCTGAAACATACTTGATTACTCGTAAATTCTTGGTTAATGCATTAAGTTTTGGATTGTTATAGGTATGAGCAAGGTTGTTGGTCAGCCCTTACCGAGTTGATGAGCCTTCGACGCTGTGCTCTCCGTGATTGTGTTAATTTCATGAATTTTGTTTTTTGGATTAAATGTCACTTTAACGTTTTCACAGTATTGTTATTTTATCATGCTATTGCTGTTAGATTTTAGTACAAAAGTTTTGCTGTCCCATAGCAACGCACGGGCACGCTACCTAGTTAAATTAAATAATACAAAGGAGTACTTACATTGTGCTTGCATTGCTACTTGCTAGGGGTCCGAAAAGCATAGCGCACAAGAACATGGTCATCATCATCATGCTATTGCTGTTAGATTTAACGTGGGTATGGTCCATATTTTATTGAACAATTAAATCAAATAAATTATAAGGCCATATTAGATGCTTGGTGCAATAAAATGGTGGACTGAATGTAGTTGATGGCTGAACTTGTAACGGTCATAGGTATGGCTGCGGTTACTAGTAACTCCCATGATTATGGTTGTAGTTTGTCACACCTCAAAATTTCTAATTTTGGGTTGTGTTTAGAAAAACACTAAATAAAATAAATGATTTCAATATCTGAATAAATTTATTAGATAAGTTAAGTTGCTGCTAATTTAAACATAGAAAATTGTGGTTTAAAACTTTTTCATATTAATTTGATAATGTGGTGTTTGTGTGATGCTTGTCTTTGGTGTTGATGAGTGCTTTTATTTTCAAAATACCATAGGACGATGTTTACTTCTCATCGGAAAACTTTTTGGTATTTTCTGGATTTAAAATTTCAATTTCCGTGAGCTTAATCTTTTTCCTTGATCTCTTCATCAATCTTTTCATGAGCTCCAAATACTTTATTTGGGTTCGTCTCATTCTAAAATATCTCTGAGAATTTTTCCTGAATTTTCGGAGCCTTCGGAGTATTTTTCGTGGCTTAAAATTCAATTCTAGACTTTTCTAGAATTATTTTATCCATGAAATTAATTAATTCCGAAAATAATAAAATATCTCAGATTTCCTCGTGCCCAAAGGCCCATGTCTTTATTTACTAATGGGCTTTAATAATTAATTAGACCTATTAGTAAAGGTGAATGGTGCAATGTCAATTAGCACCATATCACTAGTTGACATGGAGGTGGAGACTTTTCCTTCCTATATATACGTACATACCCCGTGGGCAAAGCACACCAAAACTATCGTAAGAGGAGCCCCTAGTTTGAAAAATCTCTCGTGTAGTAAATTAGATATTTCTCCTCCTTCTTGTGTCGCAGCCGCCGCGTTCGAATCTCGTCGAGAGACAGAGCGACCGCCGACGCTGTAAGCACCGCCTGTTGTTCTCCGTTGACCCGACCAGAACACCGGCGGCCTACACGGAAGATCGCCGTCGTTCCGCCGCAGTCTACGTGCAGACGTCCAGAGGCTCTGCCGGCTGCCGCGGGACCGCTGCGAGGCACGCAGGAGAAGCTCTCGCCGCTGGCCCTTCTCCTCGGGCGAGCATGCTGTCATCTGTGCCAGTTCATTCGTCTTCCAGTTCATTCGTCTTTAGCCATGTTCAAGCAAAGCAAGCAGCAATGTGGATCACGGATGTGTCCAAGAAACAGTCTGATATATCATATAGGTACCTATATCTATATCTACTTCTCCGGTGAAGTCTCTGGTTCTCCTTGTTAGTAAATCCCACAAAGATTCCTATATAGCTTTAACCCTTCATCATATGGCTGTGTTTTAGTTTTACTAGTCCGTTTTTGTTGCGTTCAGATTATGTTGACGTGGTCTATGTGGTAGTACCAAACATTCACGATATCATATGTTATTCCCTATACAACTAAAACACTAATTCAGTTATTATGCATGTAGCTAGTTTTCTAATTTAAAAACAATATAAGTGCTATACTTTGATATTTTACATGTAAAAGTTGATATGGTTAATTGATAACATAAATTATAATTTACTTAACCCAAGCACGTATCACATATAATTCAATAGTTGTTCTCGGTGCTCTTTTACCTTTTGCAAATTTAAAGTTTAACTTGATTAATTTATATGGTAATATTTATAAATAAAGCATGATTAGTTTTAGCTCAGTTTCTAAACTAAAATGCAATACGTGTAATCTGAATTAACATGCTTCTTGTGGTTTTGCCTAGTTAAATAAATCACACATGTAGGCCTTTCTTGTATAATGTAAAATAACAAATTAATATATTAATATAATACTCTAGATAGTAGTTTTCTTGTTAACCATAGGCTCGTTATTGGCGTTTGCTTGTGCTCTCACAACCGTTGCAACTACTTCTCGATTAGCATGTCTTATATCAATGAATTTTATAAGTTAAATATTAGTTTGATTTATGCTTATGCAATTGAATTTCTAATTAAAAGTAATTTAGGTTTTATATCTGGTCTTTTATAAACAAATGTTAACTTGATCGATAGCAATTTGAATATTCTTTACTAGTTATAACTTGGTTAGTACCGAAATTAATGTCTCTTTATTAATTATAATTTGTTTCTATAATTCTAAAACTAGTTTAGATGCTCACTTGTTTACTTTCTTTTCATAAAAGAAATGTGTTTGCTTATATATTTATGAATAATATATGGCTAGATTTAACTTGGTATATTAATAATATAGGTTTATCGCGTAGGTCCTTTGTAATTAAGCATGAATGACGTATCTAATAGCAACTTGAATATGTTTTAAATTATAATTTGCTTAGCTCAAGCACGATATATATCATAAACTCGTCTTAGTGTTCACTGGGTACATTGTTTAGTAAGTTAAAGTTTAACTAGCATACATGATGTCAAATTGTGTATGAATAAATGTGATCTGCTTCAACACGCATCATGTACCAATTGAATAGATGTTCTCACCTGTTCTTTTATTTTGATAAGTTAAAGTTTACTTTGATTGAATGATACATGCATGTTAATATTTAAAATATGATTAGTTTAATTCAACTCTTCTAAAATAAAAAGATATGATAATGACTAATCTGAATTATAGTTCTCATGATTTTATTTAACTAAAATATCCTTTAGTTGATTGTTTTATTTTATAGTATAGAACTTCCGATAGTCGTTTCTTTTTAACGATAGTTTTGTTATTGGCGTGACCGTAGTAGTTAGCTTTCTTTTAGTACGTTGTTTTCTCTTGTGTGGTGTATTGTTCTTAGTTGTACCTATTTGTTTGCTTGTATGCCTGTTAGTGTGCTGGGTTGCTATGATCTACGAGTAGAAGAAAGACTATCTGTGAGCGCCGAAGATCTGAAGGTGAAGACCAGAAACTGAGTGGCAGGAGTTGCAAATGAAAGATTAAGTTGAGGTTTTTCAGAGCAAGTTGCTTTGGGCATAAAGCAAGTTCAAAGGCAAGTATAGCATGGGATTATCCTTGTTGTCCTATTCACATTAAGCAAATAATATCATTATGCATATATTCCTTGTTAAGGATGACTTAGTGTTGGTCTTATTCCTTGATACCTATTATATTGCATGGATTAGTATTGCTAGTGCTTAACATGAACTATGATCATGTAATTTGACTAATGGAATATGCAATAAACAATAAAAGATGATTTTTATTACTGTTAAAGGGTACTAGAGCATGGGGTTACTTTGGTGCTCTCGTTACTCTCCAAAAGGACTTATCTGTAAGCAAAAATCCAGGACTTACAGTACAACTGTGAGGGCTATCATGGCTCTGGCTTTAGTCAAGTATGAGGACCTTTTCTAGCTTGTTCGAGGTTACCCTTGTGGCGCAAATGGGGTAGAGCAGACTATGGCTCCCTGCGTTGTAGAATCACACAAACTGACTTTGAAAACCTAGCGGCCCTAACATGTTAGACGAACCTTTGAAAGACTTCATAGTAAACCCTGCCGACCTTCCTTGGTAGTGGGTCAAGAGGCTGATCACCTCGGGCGAAAGGATAAATCACGACTCACAGTGAAAGTGTACAACCTCTGCAGAGTGTAAAACTGTTATAACAGTCGTGCTCACGGTCACGAGTGGCTTTGGACCCTTACAGAATTGATGATCACTAATGACTATAAATATGTTTTTGCTATTCATTATTCATCTTTACATTGATCATATGTTTATTGTGGGATTAATGCAAGCCTGATGCTACTCATATGATAAAACTGTGATAATTAAAAGCTAAATGCAGTAAACTCTTGCTATTTTGTTTATTGTGGGATTAATGCAAGCCTGATGCTACTCATATGTTTATTGTGGGATTAATGCAAGCCTGATGCTACTCATATGTCTATCCTTTTTGAGCCTCATGAACCCCGTGTTATATTTGTTGAGTTTGACATGGACTAACTCTTGCTATTTTCACCACACTCCAGTGTGTAGTAAGGTGCTGCTTAGAAGAAGAATAAAGGTGTAGTGGAGTTTCCAGAAGTCTATAAGAAGTGCTTGGCATACGGAGCCCCTAGTCAGCCGTCCCTGTGATGTTGGAGCCTGAAGAAAAGATTAGTGACCGTTCCACGACACTCTGATAGTTGTAAGTGTTAATATAGTATGTTTCCCGCTTTATATAAACATTGTTTTGATACTTTTTTATTCTGACATATGTGTGGACTTACTGGGCACACATATGATGAGCCTGGTTTTGTTCTTTGAAAAACCGGGTGTGACATAGTTACTAGTAACTCCCATGTTTATGGCTGAAAGGACCTAATTGGCCTAGAGGGGGGGTGAATAGGCCTTTTTACAAAACCTAAAACTCACAAACTCGAATTTGTAGAAGTTAAATACCAGACCGGAAGTTCCGGTGGTCTGGATCGAAAGTTCCGGTAAGGGGGACCAGAACTTCCGGTGCAGACCTTCAGAACTTCTGGTTCCCTAAATGAGCTATGAAATCAAAGTGAATCGAGTTGGGATTTCAAATCCAAGTATTACCGCACCCTCCTAGAGGTTGTTGATGAGTATGTTGAACTCCTCAAGGCTTGGCACCACACCAAACCATAGATTGGGACCTCCCACCTAAGAAGATGGGGGTAGAGAGGAAGAACAACAAGAACACAAGAACAAAGGGTAGTCGATGCTACCGCCACAGCAAGACAAGCTATTTTTACTGAAGTTCGGCAATCCCCACTAAGGAGTTCCTACTTCCTCGTTGTTGAGGTGACCACGAAGGTCTGACCACTAAGGTCTCCTCCCTCAAGCAACCACGAAGGCTAGCTTGAGATTTCCACTAAGGATCAAAGAGTGATACAAACACTTCGGGGTGCCCTCACAAATGAATCAATACGGGCAACCACGAAGAACGCCTAGCCGGCTAGGGTTCCAAGAACCCCAAGAGAAACAAACACAAATCAAGCCGGCAAAACGAGGAATCCAAGTGCTCAAGTCGAAGATCGATGCTATCGCTCTCAAATCTCACGTCCCTAGCTCAAACAATCAAAGATTGAAGCTTGGAGGCAAAGGGGGAGAGAGAGTGGGCGAGTCACAGCTTGGAGAGAGTTGGGAGAGCAGAAAAATGAATGTGCAAAGCTCGGGCAACAGTTAGAAATGAGGTGAGTAGCTTATATACTCAGGCTTGTGAAAGCCCAAGTTTGATTTTGGTAATTAATGACACCAAGTTGCTAATGCCATGTGTTAAGTGTTTTGAGTTAGGCATAAGAAACACATGTGATGAAGGTGTATGTGGCAAGGAGTGTGGCCACAAGATCACGAAGAGATGGTGCATGGACATGTAATTATGATCATGGTGGAGATGCATATAAAATGATGGACATGATGATCAAGTGGAGAAGAAGGATCTAAGAGCGCAAGGCAAAGGTATAACCATAGGGTTTTTCTTTTGCTGGTCTAAGATGAGTAGAGAAGTCATTGATCGGGTTTAGGATACATAGCCAACTATCAAGGGGGCAATCACAGTTAGCTCGGGAATCAAGTGCCACTAGATCAATGTCTTGAGCATATGCATTAGGATCTAGTTGAGAGCTAACATAACGCCTTGAAAATATTTGTGAAATGCTAACACACTTGCACATGGTGGTGTACACGTGGCGGTGTTAGCACTTTTGCAAAGGCGGTGGAGTTTGAGCGGTAGAGAGGGTTTTAGGTTCCTCTCTCCCTCCCGCCGAGCTTGTGAGGCGGGATTCGGCGCTTTTTGTGGAGTCAAATGCCTATTTTCTGCTGCGCCAGAAGTCAAAAAAGAAACAGAGGCGAACGGTGGTCACTGTGGTGACCGGACGCGGTCACGGTTTGAACGGACGTGTTCGATCAGTTCTCAGCAGCTGTCAGGCGCGGGTGCTAGGGTTTGCAACCAGCACGTCTGGTTCATCACGGGACCGGAGCATCCGGTCAGGCACCCAGAGGGGCAGAGCTGGTTGTAGAGCCGACCGGATGCGCGGCGCGTTCGATCGTGGTGGGAGCTTACTAGACTTCGACCGGATGCCAAGTGCAGCGCGTCCGGTCAAACGCTAGAGCGCGTCCCGTCATGGCAACGGTAACTTCTGACGTGCACTATTCACGCTTGTCCTGTAGTGACCGGACGCGTTCGGTCACCTTGACCGGAGCGTCCGGTCAGCTCATTTTTAACTACGTCGTCTGGTAACGGCTAGCTGCGTACCCCTTCGCTATAAATAGAAGATGTCCGGGGTTTGAGGGTAACTCTTGCACATTTTGAGACCTAGAGACATCCTTTGAGCTAGAGAACAACCCCTCCACTCATCTCTTTGCATAATTGCACATCTTGAGTGAGATTGAGTGAGATTCAAGTGCATTGCTTGAGAGTTGCATTCTAGAGGAACTTGATCTTAGAGTTGCTGCGGATTTCTTATTACTCTTTCGTGTTTCTCGACATAGTAGACGGCTTGGAGCAGCGGAGGTGATTGAGCTCATAATTGAAGATTGTTGGAGCCCTCACCAAGTGTTGTAAGGGGTTCTTGATCCTTCCCCGTGGGAGTTCGCAAATTGGATACTCTAGTGGAGCTCGTGGCTTGGAGGATCCCCATCTTGTGTGCGGTTGTGTGGCGCCCGCCGAGGGCTCGACTCTTGATAGTCGATTAGCTCGCGAACCGACAAGTGGGTGCATCGCCACAACGAGGAGTAGCTTGCCGAGAAGCAAGTGAACCTCAGTAAAAATCTTGTGTCATCTCTTTACCGAGGATTTCTCTTGTGGTTGATCATTGTGATTGATTCTTCGAGTGCATTACTTCTCTACATCATTGGTATAAGATTCAAGTTACTTGCTCTTTACTTTCTTATACTAGTCCTAGTATAGTTTGCTTAGTGTAGCTTTTATCACATAGGAGTAAGTAGTTTAGTGACTTAGTCTTGTTGGTGTGTATTAGAGATCATAGCCTTGCTTCACTAGAATTGTATAGATGACTTGCATAGTGTAGTTGAGCTAGTGCTAGAATTAGCTTAGCCATCTTTTATACTAACGTGTTTGTTTAGTGAAGCTTGTAGAACTTCAAATAGGCTATTCACCCCCCCTCTAGCCTTTTGGACCTTACAAGTGGTATCAGAGCTGAGGCATCATTTATTTGAGGCTTAACAACATACGGTGAAAAAGAAATGGCTCAATTAAGCTTGCACATCAACTACACCAAGAAGGCACCTCACTTTGATGGGACAAATTATGCTTATTGGAAGGTTAAGATGACCGCACATCTCAAGTCAATCAATAGAGAAGTGTGGAAGGTCACCAAAACAAAATTTGAGGTTGCTAATCCGAAAGCACCTACACCGGTGAAAGAGAAGAAGCTCCAATGCAATGACATTGCAATTAGTGCTCTTCATGAGGCATTAGATGACAAGACATTTGAACAAGTGAAGAACATAGAAGTTTCACATGATGCTTGGGCAAAGCTTGAAGAAACATTTGAGGGCACCGAAGGCACAAAGACCGCTAAAGCATATATCTTGCAAGAAAAGTTTTCTAGCTTCAAGATGCAAGAAGATGAGAGTGTACCGGAAATGTTTCATCGGTTGCAAGTCATTGTCAATGAGCTCAAGACACTTGGTGAGGAGGTCAAGGACAACCAATTCTCTATGAAGTTCTTGAGAAGCTTGCCCAAGAGATTTGATACATTGATCATCGTGCTAGTGAGGACCACATTGAAGGATTCAACTCCTCAACAAGTATTCCAAGAAGTGATGACCAATAATTCATATAGAGAAGATGATGAGAAAGAGGAGTTGATCAAAAAGAAGAAGAAGAAAAGTGAGAAGAAGGATGATGAGAAGAGGAAGAGTGTGTCATTCAAAGCCACCACATCCAAGGACAAATCCAAGATTAAATCATCAAGTGATGAAGACTCAAGCTCTTGTGATAGTGATGACATTAATGAGAAGATGGCTCTTTTTGTCAAGCAATTTGGGAAATTCATGAAAAAAGGGCTTTCGTGCAAGAAGGAGGAAGAACTCATCCAAGAAGAATGAGCATACCATGAGATGTTTTAGATGTCATAGCAAGGACCATCTCATTGCAAAGTGTCCTTATGATAGTGATGATGAAGATACTATCAAGAAGGAGAGGAAGAAGCAAAAGAAGAAGCAAGAAAAGAAGGAGAGCTCTCATAAAAAGAAGAATGACTCTCATGTTGCTACATGAGATAGTGATGATTCCTCAAGTGATGATGAGGATGACAACAAGAGCAAGAAGAAGGGACATGCTAGCATTGCCATCTAAGAGAAGGTCTCCCTCTTCGACACTCCATCGTGCTTCATGGCTAAGGCCACTAAGGTATCATCTGACGATGAGAGTGATCATGATAATGCTAGTGATAGTGACTATGATGAAGAAGAATTCACTAAAGATGAACTAATCACTATGCTAGAAGATTGCACTCAACATTTTAAAGAATCTAGAAAGGAGTGCAAGGGCTTACTTAAGGAAAAGAAAAACCTTATGCAAGAACTTGATGAGCTTAGAGCATCTTATGAAAGCCTAAAGGTAGACCATAAGAAGCTTCAAAAGTCTCACACTAAGCTTGAAGAAGCTCATTCCTCTCTAGTTGAAAAATGTAAAAACATGCCAACTAATATTGAGAAGGCTAAAACTTGCAACATAGGCATATCATGTGATATAATTGATAAATATTTTCATAAGCCTATTGTCATTGCTCCCACTAACCCTTCATGTAGCTCATCTACATCATCCTCATCTAGTAGTGACGGTTTCACTTGTGACTCCACACTAATAGTTGAGAATGAAAATCTCAAGAAGGAGGTAAAAGAGCTCAATCACACCTTAGCTAAGGCTTATGGTGGTGAGGACCGCTTGCTTATGTGCTTGGGTAGCCAAAGGGCTTCTCTCTATAAAGAGGGATTGGGCTATAACCCCAAGAAAGGCAAGGCCGCTTTTGCTCCTCACAAGACTCGTTTTGTGAAGAACAATGGTAGCTATTGCAAAAGTTGCAAGCAAGTTGGTCACATAGAGCAACATTGCATGAACAAGAAATCCAATGCTAATGTATCCTCAATTAAGTTTGATTCTTTCTATATACTTACCAAGGGTACAAATGGTGTTCATGCTAAGTTCATTGGTGCACCATGGATGGGCTCAAAGAAGAAAGCCATTTGGGTATCAAAGAGCTTGGTCACTAACCTTGGAGGACCCAAACAAGTTTGGGTACCTAAAAAGAATTGATCTTATCTTGTAGGTCAATTACAAAGCTGGAGGAAGGCATTGGTTGCTTGATAGTGGGTGCACTCAACATATGACTGGGGATCCTTGTATGTTCAAATCAATTGATACAAGTCAAAATGGTGGTTTTGATGCTATCACTTTCGGCAACAACAAGAAAGGTAAGGTCAAGGGGCTTGGTAAAATTGCTATTTCAAATGACATGAGCATATCTAATGTGTTGCTAGTTGAGAGCTTGGATTTTAATCTTTTATCGGTGGCACAACTTTGTGATCTTAGCTTCAAGTGCATATTTGGTAGTGATGATGTTGAAGTCATAAGTGTTGATGGATCAAATTTGATATTCAAAGGATTTAGACATGGTAGCTTATACTTGGTTGACTTCAATGATAGTGACACACAATTGACATCATGCTTGCTTAGCAAATCTAGTATGGGATGGTTATGGCATAGAAGGCTTGGTCATGTTGGAATGAAACAATTGAACAAACTTTTGAGGCATGACTTAGTTAGAGGCTTGAAAGATGTGACTTTTGAAAAGGATAAACCATGTAGTGCTTGTCAAGCAGGCAAACAATTTGGAAATGCATATCCTAGTAAGAGTGAAATGAGCACATCAAAGGCATTTGAGCTATTGCACATGGACTTGTTTGGGCCAACAACATACACTAGCATTGGTGGCAACAGGTATGGCTTTGTAGTGGATGACTACACTAGATACACTTGGGTGTTCTTTCTCTATGGCAAGAGTGATGTACATGATCTATTTAAATCTTTTGTAAAAAGGGTGCAAAATGAGTTTGAAACTACCATCAAGAAGATTAGAAGTGACAATGGTAGTGAGTTCAAGAACACAAGAATTGAAGATTTATGTGATGATCTTGGAATTGGACATCAATTCTCATCAATATACACTCCTCAATCCAATGGTGTAGTTGAAAGGAAAAATAGAACCTTGATTGATATGGCTAGATCAATACTTAGTGAATACAATGTGAGTCATTCTTTTTGGAATGAAGCCATCAACCCGGCTTGCTATTGTAGCAACCGTCTCTATTGCCATGGGAAGCTTGGGAAGACACCATATGAGCTATTGAATGGAAGAAAGCCCAACATTGCATACTTTAGAGTGTTTGGTTGCAAATGCTATATTCTCAAGAAAGGCACTAGATTGAGCAAGTTTGAAAAGAAATGTGATGAAGGATTCTTACTTGGTTATTCTACCACAAGCAAAGCATATAGAGTTTGGAATCTCACAAATGGCACCTTGGAAGAAGTTCATGATGTTGAGTTTGATGAAACCCAAGGGTCTCAAAATGAAGCTCAAAACCTTGATGATGTGAGGGGAGATCCATTGTCAAATGCAATGAAGAACATGGACATTGGTGATGTTAGGCCAAGGCAAGTTGATGATGATGATATTCATGTGATCAACCAAAGTGTGCAAATTGATACAAATCAAGCAAGCTCTAGTGGTACTCATGATGAAGCTCAAGTTCAAGGTCAAACAAGTGGAAGCAATCAAATCCCAATACTCCAACCTACTAGTATTGCAAGAGATCATCCATTGGACCAAATCATTAGTGGAATTCAAAGTGGTGTTCAAACTAGATCAAGGCTAGCATCCTTTTGTGAGCATTACTCATTTATGTCACTTGAAGAACCTAAGAAATTAGAAGATGCTTTGAAGGATTCCGATTGGGTAAATGCCATGCATGAAGAATAAAACAACTTTGCTAGAAATCAAGTTTGGAAACTTGTTGAGAGACCAAAGAACTACAATGTGATTGGTACTAAGTGGGTCTTTAGAAACAAGCAATATCAAGATGGCATGATTATGAGGAACAAAGCAAGATTAGTAGCACAATGATACACTCAAGTTGAGGGTCTTGACTTTGGAGAGACATATGCACCCATTGCAAGATTGGAGGCTATTAGAATCTTATTAGCATATGCTTGTGCACACAACATCAAGCTCTATCAAATGGATGTCAAGAGTGCATTTCTCAATGGCTACATCAACAAAGAAGTTTATGTTGAGCAACCTCCCGGTTTTGAAGATGACAAGAAGCCCGACCATGTTTACAAGCTCAAGAATGCATTGTATGGTTTGAAGCAAGCACCTAGAGCATGGTATGAGAGATTGAGGTACTTTCTTCTCTCTAAACGCTTTAAGATGGGAAAGGTTGACACCACTCTCTTCACCAAGAAGCTTAGAAATGACTTATTTATGTTACAAATCTATGTTGATGATATTATCTTTGAATCAACTAACCAAGACTTTTGTGAAGAGTTTGAAAATATGATAGCTAATGAGTTTGAGATGTCTATGATTGGAGAGCTTAGTTACTTTCTTAGACTTCAAATCAAGCAAATGAAGAATGACACTTTTATAAGTCAAGACAAGTACATCAAGGACATGATCAAGAAGTTTGGATTACAAGATGCTAAGCAAATGAGTACACAAATGGGCACAAATGATCAATTGACTGTTGATGCTAGTGTCAACATGGTAGATCAAAAGCAATACCGGTCTATGATTGGAAGTTTGCTCTATGTCACCGCTTTTAGGCCGGATGTGATGTTTAGTGTGTGCAAGTGTGCAAGATATCAAGCTTCACCTAGAGAAAGTCACTTGAAAGCAACCAAGAGAATATTGAGATATCTTAAGGGCACTCATGATGTTGGATTATGATTTCCAAAGGGGTCTAATTTTGAGTTGATTGGATATTCAGACTCCGACTATGGTGGATGCAAGATTGATAGAATGAGCACAAGTGGCACTTGTCTATTGCTTGGAAGGTCTCTTGTTTCATGGTCATCAAAGAAACAAAATAGTGTTGCACTATCAACCGCTGAGGCCGAATACATTAGTGTCGGCAATTGTTGTGCACAATTGCTTTGGATGAAAGCCACCTTGAATGACTTTGGAATCAAATTCAAGAATGTGCCTTTGTTTTGTGATAATGAGAGTGCTATCAAGATGACACAAAATCCGGTTTAACATTCAAGAACGAAGCACATTGACATAAGGCATCACTTCATAAGAGACCATCAATAAAAGGGTGATATTAGCATTGAAAGCATTGGCACCGAAGATCAACTAGCCGATATCTTTACAAAGCCACTTGATGAGAAAAGATTTTACAAGTTGAAGAATGAATTGAACATACTTGACTTCTCCAACTTGAAATGAGTACAACCCCACATTCTTATATGACATGCCTCTCCTCCGACATAGCAAGGTAAAGTTGTTTGGCATATCATCCATACTTTGCTAAGGACATGTTTAGAACATATAGACATATTTGCATGATAAATAGGCTTATTCATGAAA
Organism: Saccharum hybrid cultivar R570; assembly: GCA_038087645.1. Lineage (NCBI taxonomy): Eukaryota > Viridiplantae > Streptophyta > Magnoliopsida > Poales > Poaceae > Saccharum > Saccharum hybrid cultivar. Next base: position 7,878,653 of record JAQSUU010000681.1, read on the forward strand.
ATCAAATGATTTTCATGTATATATGGTACCACTATTGCTTCTATGATAGTTTGATCTAGTGGTAGCATATGACATGTTTGTGGGCTTGCAAACCTAGTGTTGAATCTAGAAAATGAGCTCATGATGTGTAATTCAACATGGTCAAGATAACTCTTATACTTTATGAGGTGTGAAGAAGCTTGTTCTTGGATCAAACCGAATTACATATTCTAGGCAAGTGATCTAGATTAAACCATAATTTGGACTCCCTCATATTGATTGACTTGACTCTCACTAAAATTGGCACCTTTTTGGTGATTGTTGACAAAGGGGGAGAGAAAAGTCACAAAGATAGAAAAGTCACAAAAATAAAAAGTTAAGTTACAAAGGAGGAGAAAGATATAGTAAGGGGAGATAAATTAAAATTGAGCACACAAGTAGGGGGAGCAAGCTCATGAATTATTTGTTGCATTTGTATGTGCATTAACATGATGAATTGTTGCATTGCAAAGCTTAAATTCATTTTCATGATTGAATGGTGATTGCTAGAAATAGAACTTGAATAATGATTTGTTAAGAGTAGCTTTACAAGTGGTATCTAGACACCCTTTTGCTTTTAATGTTGATCTCACGGGGTACTTTAGTGTTTGTGATCTTTACAAGTGATGTATTACAAGTGGTGTCTAGCTACATCGATGCTAAGGGTGGTATATAAAGGCAACTCCGATTGGTATCATGCTTCAAAGGTCCATTCTATATACCTTAGCATTAATTTAATAGTAGTAACTCTCCCAAAATTCAAATCCATACATATGTGCACAATTGAACCAAACTCATGGTAGCACATATGTAGGGGGAGCTAATACTATCGAAATTAAAAATTGATTTCATTTCATATCTTTGTGATGGTTGTCCTCAATTACCAAAAGGGGGAGATTGAAAGCCCAAGTTTGGTTTTGGTAATTAATGACACCAAGTTGCTAATGCCATGTGTTAAGTGTTTAGAGTTAGGCATAAGCAACACATGTGATGAAGGTGTATGTGGCAAGGAGTGTGGCCACAAGATCACGAAGAGATGGTGCATGGACATGTAATGATGATCATGGTGGAGATGCACATAAAATGATGGACATGATGATCAAGTGGAGAAGAAGGATCTAAGAGCGCAAGGCAAAGGTATAACCATGGGGTTTTCCTTTTGTCGGTCTAAGATGAGTAGAGAAGTGATTGACCGGGTTTAGGATACATAGCCGACTATCAAGAGGGGCAATCATGGTTAGCTCAGGAATCAAGTACCACTAGATCAATGTCTTGAGCATATGCATTAGGATCTAGTTGAGAGCTAACATAACGACTTGAAAATGTTTGTGAAATGCTAACACACTTGCACATGGTGGTATACACGTGGTGGTGTTAGCACTTTTGCAAAGGCGGTGGAGTTTGAGTGGTAGAGAGGGGTTTGGGTTCCTCTCTCCCTCCCGCCGAGCTTGTGAGGCGGGATTCGGCGCTTTTTGGGGAGTGAAACACCTATTTTCTACTGCGCCTGAAGTCGGAAAAGAAACGGAGGCGAACGGTGGTCACTGTGGTGACCGGACGCTGCACCGGACGCGGTCACGGTTTGACCGGACGCGTCCGGTCAGTTCTCAGCAGCTGTCAGGCACGAGTGCTAGGGTTTGCAACCGGCGCGTCCGGTCCATCACGGGACCGGAGCGTCCGGTCAGGCACCTAGAGGGGCAGAGCTGGTCGTAGAGCCGACCGGACACGTGGCGCGTCCGGTCGCGGTGGGAGCTTACTAGACTCTGACCGGACGCCAGGTGCAGCGTGTCCGGTCAAACGCTAGAGCGCGTCCGGTCACGACAATGGTAACTTCTGACATGCACTGTTCATGCTTGTCCTGTAGTGACCGAACGTGTCCGGTCACCCTGACTGGAGCGTCCGGTCAGCTCATTTTTAACTACGTCGTTCGGTAACGGCTAGCTACGTACCCCTTCGCTATAAATAGAAGATGTCCGGGGTTTGAGGGTAACTCTTGCACATTTTGAGACCTAGAGACATCCTTTGAGCTAGAGAACAACCCCTTCACTCATCTCTTTGCATAGTTACACATCTTGATTGAGTTTGAGTGAGATTCAAGTGCATTGCTTGAGAGTTGCATTCTAGAGGCACTTGATCTTCGAGTTGCTGCGGATTTCTTGTTACTCTTCCGTGTTTCCCGACACGGTAGACTGCTTGGAGCAGCGGAGGTGATTGAGCTCACAATTGAAGATTATTGGAGCCCTCACCAAGTGTTATAAGGGGTTCTTGATCCTTCCCCGCGGGAGTTCACAAATTGGATACTCTAGTGGAGCTCGTGGCTTAGAGGATCCTCATCTTGTGTGCGGTTGTGCGGCGCCCGCCGAGGGCTCTACTCTTGATAGTCGATTAGCTCGTGAACCGATAAGTGGGTGCATCGCCACGACGAGGAGTAGCTTCCCGGGAAGCAAGTGGACCTCGGTAAAAATCTTGTGTCATCTCTTTGCCGAGGATTTCTCTTGTGGTTGATCATTGTGATTGATTCTTCGAGTGCATTACTTCTCTACATCATTGGTATAAGATTCAAGTTACTTGCTCTTTACTTTCTTGTACTAGTCCTAGTGTAGTTTGCTTAGTATAGCTTTTATCACATAGGAGTAAGTAGCTTAGTGACTTAGTCTTGTTGGTGTGTATTAGAGATCATAGCCTTGCTTCACTAGAATTGTATAGGTGGCTTGCATAGTATAGTTGAGCTAGTGCTAGAATTAGCTTAGCCATCTTTTATACTAACGTGTTTGTTTAGTGAAGCTTGTAGAACTTCAAATAGGCTATTCACCCCCCCCCTCTAGCCTTTTGGACCTTACAGCTCGGATGAGCCACCGGAAGTTCTGGTGGAAGCCACCGGAACTTCCGGTCAAACGAGATCAGACCATTGGGCTTGTCAGTCAACTCAGGTCCACCGGAACTTCCAGTGCTAGGACCGGAACTTCCGGTCCGTATCGGAACCTCCGGACGAAACCCAGAACAATTCTCTCGCACGCGAACGCGTGCGCAAATTGCACCAACCGAAACTTCCGATGCCTGACCGGAACTTCCGGTAAGTACCGGAACTTCTAGACGAAGACCGGAACAAAATACTCGCACGCAGACGCACGCGAGCGCTAGCGACCGGAACTTCCGATGCAGCTCACCGTAACTTCCGGTCTAGCTCACCAGAACTTCCGGTCTAGCTCTCTAGCCTACTAAGCTTCGACAAGAGCACTTTTATCACCATTTTGCCAACTAGATTTGCCAACTAGAGACTTCCACACCCTTATCCGTAAAGAGACAATTATAACCCTTCTCACAAAGTTGTGAGACGAACAACAAATTGTATCCCAACGAATCCATAAGTAATACATTGGAAATAGAATTATCATTTGAGATAGCAATTTTACCCAAACCGAGAATGTCCCCCTTACTATTGTCACCAAAGATAATCCTTTCACTTGTGATTTGATTTGGTTGAAAGGAGGTGAACATGTTCTTCTCTCCGGTCATATGATTGGTGCATCCACTATCAAGCACCCATTTTGGTCCGCCGGAGGAATATTCCTACAAAACAAGATTAAGCTTTTGGTTTAGGTCCTGAGATGGAACCTAGAGGGTTAGAAACATAAGACTTGGGCACCCAAACACTCCTCAAGATTTGTCTCTTCTTGAGGGCGCCCACATACTTCACAACAATCTTGCCATCCTTGTCCCAACAACACATGTAATCACAAATGTGATTGCGTGAAATAGGCACTTGTTGCTTGGACTCCTCCACTTGCTTCTTGTTGTTGTTCTTGTTGTTGACAAGTGGAGTTGTAGGTGTAGCAACATTGTTCACCTTGTTGATAAGGTCAACAAGCGGCACACTCTTGTTGAACTTCACACAAGCCACCCCATTAATCATTTTTCTTCCATTGGCTTTGCCATCATACCTATTGTAACCAATGTCATCCTTAATCATAGGATGCCTTGATGCCTTGAACACATTTGCCAGTTGCTTATCCTTGCACTTGCAACCATTCTTGACAATTATGTTCAACCTTTGGATCTCCTTATCCTTCTTGGCTAGCTCATCAAGGTTAGTAGCACAAGCATGTATATCAATATTAGAGCATCTTTCACAACCTTTACTAGTTGTAGCTTTGGCATCCGTGGAAACGGTAGAAGTGCTAGTCCAAAGTTTGTCATAGTTTAGTTCACGCTCATGATATTTATTTGTCAAGCTTGTAAGGCTTTCTTGAGCCAAACTATGATCATTCTTTAGACTTGCCAAAGAGTCATTGAGTGAAGAATGTTCCTTAGCCAAGCGCTCATTAGCATCCTTGGCTAAAGACAATTCTACACTTAACTTCTCAACCTTCTCCTTCTCCTTGGAGAGACATGCCTCAAGTCCTTGGGTTTTCTCCCTTTCCTCTAGGAGCAATTCTCCTTGCAACTCAATGCATGACTTAAGCTTATCTTTGGCATATATTAGCTTCAAGATTTTAGTTGCAGCAGCGTTACCATATCTTTTGATGAGATTATAAGCATAGTTTTCATCATTTTCATCATCACTATCACATTCACTAGTGGTATGTGTAGGAGGATCAAGTTGTACCTTATCTCCTAATGCCATAAGGCAAGTAGGAGCATCATAGTCGTCGTCGGAGAGGTTGGCGAAGAGTCTAGGTGATGAAGAAGTGTTGGTGAAGAGAGATGTTGATGAAGCATTGTCGATGAGGACCTTTGTTGAGGAAGAAGTTTCTTGTATAGCAGTTGCGGCCACACTCTTCTTCTCATTTTCATTGTCATCATCACTATCACTATCCGATTGCCATTCTTGACCTAGATGTGCTTCACCTCTCTTCTTGTCCTTGTACTTCTTGTCACCTTGCTTGTTATATCTTGACTTCTTCCCCTTGTTAGGAAAATCGACCGCAAGATGGCCGGTGTCACCACACTCATAGCAAAACCTCTTCTTGTATAGCTTGTTCCCTCCATATCTCATCATCTTTTCTTTCTTCATTCTTAAATACTTATTGTAATTTCCCACTAGCAAAGTTTGCTTTTCGTCAAGGTCATCATCATCATTGTTATGCCTATGCAAACAACACCCTTTGTTGCAATGACTTGACTCACTTCCATGTGATGCCTTGAGGGCAATGCTCTTCTTTAGCACACTTGCTTCCTTGGCTTCATCATCAAGTACCTCATGATGCATCAACTTGGCGAGCATCTCTTGTGGTGTCATTGTGGTATAGTTGTCTCTCTCCATTATGACCGAAGCAAGCATGTTGTTCTTTTGTCTATACATTCTACATATCTTCCTTGCGGTGGAGTTGTCATCCCATCTTGTTTCCCCAAGTGCTCTAATTTTGTTGATCAAGGTCATGAACCTATCAAACATTGCTTGAGTAGTTTCTCCTTCAATCATGGTAAAGTTCTCAATCTTTCCTTGCAAGAGCTCAATGTTTCCAATTCTTACACTCTTGTCTCCTTCAAATGATACCTTCAAAGTATTCCAAATTTGCTTTGCATTGACCATTCCATCAACCTTGTTGTTGTCTTCCGGAGTGAGGCATTGCAAAATCAAGGTAGCCGCCGTTGCATTGAGGTGAAAGTATCTTTCATCTTCGGGTGACCACTCACTAGAATTTTGAGGTGGCGGATTGACTCCAACATCAACTACTTCCCAACATCTTGCGGCTATAAGATGGAACTTCATCCTATGAGCCCAATCGGTGTACCTTATACCATCAAATGAAGGTGGCTTTCCGAGATTGATCATGGGCAAGGTAGGATTGTTGTTCTTGCTTGATCCACCATAATCAAAATTGGCTATATTGTAACTCTTTGGTGTCTTGCTTGCATCACCACCATCACTTGATGATTCTTGACTTTTCTTGTCTAGAAGTTGTTGCATCTTGTCTAGTTGCTCTTGCATGTTGGTCATTTGCTCTTGTTGTTGCAGCTGCAGGGATGCGGTGATTTGAGCTACGATTTGATCAACAATTTGCTTTTGTGATTCCGGATCCATCTTGGCCAATGTTACTCCTCACGCGGTGAAGCGTTTATCCGAGGGACCAAGGCTCTGATACCAATTGAAAGGACCTAATTAGCCTAGAGGGGGGGTGAATAGGCCTTTTTGCAAAACCTAAAACTCACAAACTTGAATTTACGGAAGTTAAATACTAGACCGAAAGTTCCGATGGTCTGGATCGGAAGTTTCGGTAAGGGGACCAGAACTTCCGGTGCAGACCTTCAGAACTTATGGTGCCCTAAATGAGCTACGAAATCAAAGTGAATCGAGTTGGGATTTCAGATCCAAGTATTACCACACCCTCCTAGAGGTTGTTGATGAGTATGTTGAACTCCTCAAGGCTTGGCACCACACCAAACCATAGATCGGGACCTCCCACCTAAAAAGATGGGGGTAGAGAGGAAGAACAACAAGAACACAAGAACAAAGGGTAGTCGATGCTACCGCCACAGCAAGACAAGCTATTTTTACCAAGGTTCGACAATCCCCACTAAGGAGTTCCTACTTTCTCGTTGTTGAGGTGACCACTAAGGTTCGACCACTAAGGTCTCCTCCCTCAAGCAACCACGAAGGCTAGCTTGAGATTTCCACTAAGAATCAAAGAGTGATACAAACACTTCAGGGTGCCCTCACAAATGAATCAATATGGGCAACCACGAAGAACGCCTAGCCGGCTAGGGTTCCAAGAACCCAAGAGAAACAAACACAAATCAAGCCGGCAAAATGAGGAATCCAAGTGCTCAAGTCGAAGATCGATGCTCCCGCTCTCAAATCTCATGTCCCTAGCTCAAACAATCGAAGATTGAAGCTTGAGGCAAAGGGGGAGAGAGAGTGGGCGAGTCACAGCTTGGAGAGAGTTGGCAGAGCAGAAAAATGAATGTGCAAAGCTCGGGCAACGGTTAGAAATGAGGTGAGTAGCTTATATACTCGGGCTCGGATGAGCCACCGGAACTTTCGGTCAAACGAGATCAGACCGTTGGGCTTGTCAGTCAACTCGGGTCCACCGGAACTTCCGATGCTAGGACCAGAACTTCCGGTCCGTATCGGAACCTCCGGACGGAACCCAGAACAATTCTCTCGCATGTGAACGCGCGCGCAAACTGCACCAACCGGAACTTCCGGTGCCTGACCGGAACTTCCGGTAAGTACCGAAACTTCCGGACGGAGACCGAAATAAAATACTCGCACGTGAACGCGCGTGGGCGCCAGCGATCGGAACTTCCGGTGCAACTCATCGGAACTTCCGGTCCAGCTCTCCAGCCTACTAAGCTTCGACAAGAGCACTTTTTATCACCATTTTGCCAACTAGATTTGTATCCCTCTTGATAGTGCGGCGTTACCTATGACTCAAATCAAAATAAACGGTGTTAAAGCCCTTGAGTCGAAGCGCCTTTTGTCCATCAAAATTTAGGGTGCTATTATTCACCAGATATTCTTTTTTAATTCAATCAATGGACTAACACCTGTAGATTACACTTGATAAATATGTTAGTCCCTAATTTGATTGTCAGAGGTTACTAGTAATTGATGGATGTTTCATGATCTCCAGGTTCATCCTCTGTACTTCATCTTCTACCTTCCGCGCTTATAAAAATGAACGCTTGCCTTTGGCTGCGCAGACAACACACAACACCTTTAGCACCACTGTTCTTCTGTTAAGTTGCTCCCAAGTTTTCCCGTCCCAATCCTCTGCGCGCACGGAGTGTTGGGAGAGCAAGCCTCCGGAACCACCGTCCGCATAGCAACACCTACTCGGGTGTGCAGGCAATCAGGTTTTTGGGGAGCGTCTCTGTGACTGCTCGCTTTTTCCTGGTGATTGCCGACGTCGTCTTCCTCTTCCTCGGATCATCTACTTCCCGGTGGACGTTCGAGGGACTGCACTGCGAACATCATCCTGCATCGACTGTGGTCCGCTACTTCGAGCAACATACGGTGTCGACTCGTGTGAATAGAGCCACCTGTGCCTTGAGTATGGGTCCCTCCGCTGGGTATACTTCTAATCTTACTCTCTATGTTCAGTAAGGCTTTTTGTGCTCTTAAACAAGATCAATATATTCATCATAGTTGTCACTGGTAGTTCACACATGCACATATTTGTTGTCACGATTTTACTGCTATTTTTCTAGATTAATTTTAATATGAAATTACCTAAATTCCTAACAATTGTGCCTCATGTTAGATCCAAAAGCAAGTCAAGGCAGAAAACGAGCAACGAGGAATGGAACCATGAGGAGAAACTCTTGGCCTCACCGTACCTCACCCTTTTAACTCTATAGACATGGAAGGGTTCTCGAAAGGAAGCCGTATCCACGTCATCCGAAATGTTTTCGTCCTTTCGATCTCCCAATCCGATAGCCCAGGGCTCTCCTACTGAAATCTTCTACAGCCGACTTCTGATTTTACTGTGCGGCTTCGTCGCCTGGCTCCTCGCCGCTTCCTTCTGTCCTTAGCGTCAACTACTGGCTTCTGTGCGGTACCAACGGTCCGGCATATATATACTTGGGGTTCCAGCTTCTTAAAAAAAGGCCGCCGCCTGCCTCTGCTCAGCTCGCTCTCCGACGCGGCCATGCACGAGTGCGACGGCCCGTGCCGACGGCGCCCATCCTCCTCCTCCTCCTCCCTCTTTCCCCTTCCTCTTCCTCTCTCCCCTTCCTCTCCCTCTCTCCCCTTCCCTCCTGAGGCGGCGGCGTCCCCTGCGGGCGGCGCACCGGTGCGGGTGGAGACTGATGCCCCCCGGCCCGGCTCCCCCGTCGTCCGCGCGGTCTCCTCGATGCCTCCTCCCGTCGAGAAAGCGTGTGCTTCTCTACTCGGCGAAACCCTAGGTACCATGCCGGACGGGCCAAACCCTAAACTCCGGCGTGCGCTCTCTCCCCTTTTCCCTCCCCTTCCTCCTATGCACAACTGATATCCTTCCCTGTACAGTGATGATTAATTGTTTCATTCATGTCGTGTGCTGAGGCTTGGGGATTGTGCAATGATGATCTTTTATAGACTGAGACAATGGAATTGTCCAGTGATGATTACATGATTATTTCATTCTTCCATGAATGTTGCTATTTTCGGTGCCTTTGTCGTGACAACATTGTTATATTAGTTGCACATTTTTATGCAGTTGTTAGTCACCGTACATCTATTGTCAATGATGCCTTTGCTTCATACAATTTATCGGTTGTTCTATTACTGAGCACACCCCATTGCCAATGATGCATTTACAGCTAGCCTTGCTAGCAACGTAATTTCTTACTTGGTGGACTGCAATATCAGGGTCATTTTTTGCCTTAAATTTCTACCCCCACAAAACGCATTAGCTCCTGCAGTAGAGGCCGTGCCCACGTCGGCCAAAATGTTTTTTGTCCGTTGGATCTCCCAATCCAACGGCCCATGGCCCTCCTGCAGGAAACTTCTGGAACCGGCTCCTGATTCTACTGTGCACATTTGCCTTGCTCATCGCCGCTTCCTTCTGTCCTGAGCGTAAACTACCGACTTCTTTGCAGTAGCGATGGTCCGGCATATATATACCTGAAATTTCAGCTTTGCCGTTTTTATTCTATTTCTCCCCTTCTTTAGCCTATGATGAAAATTTGGTACCCATTGCTAAAGGATATGATCTGATGTTCATTAGCTTTTGAGGTACTGAACATGACCTGTTACTTATATCATACAATTTCTGAGAGTAACTTCGTTGCCGCCATGCCTACAACCTCAAAGTTGATAGACAAATGATGATTGCTATGTTTTCTAAGGCTTCAAAAAAACCTATCTTCAATGAGAAAAAAGTAATGACTTTTTCGCTAAGGCGGCAGGTGCCATCTGCCATTTTTATTTATTTTTCCCTCCCTTCTTCGGCCTATGATGAAAAATTTATACCCATTGCTAAAGAATATGATCTGATGTCCATTCGCTTGTGAGTTACTGGGCATGACCTATTACTTATATTGTGCAAATTCTGAGAGTAACTCGGTTGGCAGCATGCCTTGAGGCTCCAAGTTAATAGACAAATGATGATTGTTATGTTTCTGAGGCTTAAAAAAACCTATCTTCAATGAAACTAAAAAGATAACTTTTTCATTACGGTAATAGAAATTTTACAGACCTTTACTTTTATGAAATGCGTCTACATGTTCTTCAAGTGAAAGCCACAGTATTTGGATGTCAACAATTCTGTTGCAGGTTCAAATTGGCTAAAGCAAATATCAGGTATGAAAGGTGACAAAGAACCTTTGAGGGTGCCTGATCATACATGCCACTTTAATTGCACTAAGCTCCGAGATTATTGCATTGTTGCAGGGGGCTTCTGGTTTCCTGATAATCGGTATCCCTGGAAGTGTGCAAAGCCTCAAATCTGCTTTTTTTTGTCTACTGCATATAGGGGGCAACAGGCGATAAGAGTGTAACCTTCAGTTACCTTTTACTTATTGCTTGTTTGATGGTCATATGTATTTTCAGATTTTGTTTCAAACTACGCTAACCTTTGCCTATGTGGTTGGTCTGCTGTGCAAAATTCATCTCCCAGAAAGCTGTTTTAGTGTTATGGATTGGCATATAGGGGGCATACCACTATTTTTTACTGCCACATTGTATTATACGTCGCTGCTACGCGGCTACATCTTCCTTTTGGCTCACAGCAATTGCTAATACGCTATGCCTGCATTTTTTTTATCATTTTCAGATTTGCTACGTCTAATCTGCCTCTCATTGACTTCAATGATTCTAGCTACATTAATTCAAATCTTTATTGTCAACTTTGCTAAATTCAGAGATTTATTTCTTCAAGATTGTTAGCCGGTGAACATGTAGTTGTTTTAGATTTGCATGGTCATTATTCTTCTACAGATTAGTGCCTTGTTTCCTGGGTGTTTCATGCTAATGTATCTCTTGTGGCATCCTCTGTGTAGCAGGTTAATGTCCAGCATTGTATAAAGAGGAGAAAAACTCTTCTTCTGTCAGGTTGATCATCCACTGCTGCTTGAAGGTTATAACCTCTCTATGTTTCAATTTAGTTGTATTAATCATTCTATGTTGACAACCTCGAAAGCCTAGACAATTTTTCCTTATATGTGCTTTATAGCTGATCTTACTCCCATGTCTCAGATTAAATTGTTGGCCACCAAAATGAATGGTTAATCTACTCCCATGTCCCAGTTTGAGTTGTTGACCAAAAAAAAAGATTAATCTATTTTTTGATATTTCCTAACAATAATATTATCTGAACCCAACTGCTCTTGCATAACTATTTTTGAGATTTAGCGACTCATGATACTAGAGTGAGATCCTGCAGGTTCAGGATGTCATTGCTATCCAGAGCAATGAAAGTGTTGGGCTACAATATGTAAATGCAGAAGATCTGTAGTTCATAAATAGTTGCTGTGTGATTCTGTAGAAATAATGGCATATTCTTATTTTGCCATTTAAAAGGTCCAACACCATGGAAGAAAGTTAACTGCAAACAATGAAGCCAGTATAACACTGCAGCAGCCTGATTAATTCCTGGTGCCATGTTATATAGGATAGTGCATACCTTTGATGATTGTCTAAATCCCAATGGTAAAAAAAAAGAAGTGGGGACTGTAAACTTTCTAGGATTAAAAAAAACACATTGCTCCTAATATTAAAATTTCCAATCTGTACCTTCGAAGATGCATGTTGCTTACAATGACGATGGTGTTGCTTTAAGGTCAGGCCAAGTGCCACGTGTCTAATTACAGCAACCTGCAGGAGCGATGCAACCGGAGCAGTGGGCCGAGCGCCGCTGCCTGCAGTAGTCTTCAGAAGAGTAAAGTCAGTAGGGTTCCCTAGCTACATTACTACTACTTGCTCATACTGCAATATCAGGATGTTTTTTTTTTATCTCTAACCTAAAACTATGGATTGGCTTTGTTCTTTGTTTCATATTCTGTAGCTATTTCTTGCCTATAACTATAAGCTTTGCTAACATTGCCTTTAGATAATATCAACTCTTGCACTGGCATCTAGAGTATAGCTGTACAACCTAGAGTACAACTTTCGTATATGGATATTCATATTCTGTTTTCCCTTACAAAAAACTGAATTCATGTTTCTCTTGCATTACAATGAACCAGGTTATACCTCACGAGGTTGTGCACAGTATCGATTAAACCTCAGTAATCCAATTGGTCATCATCATACTTTAAGTCAGACACGGTTCTTAAATATTTTGTTTCCCCTTGCAACAAACTGAATTCATGTTTCTCCTGCGTTAGCATGAAACAGGTTGTACCTCGAGAGTTGTAGACGGTACCAATATTTAAAAATCAGTAATCCAATTGGCCATGATCATATTTTAAGTTCGGAACAATTCTTAATGGTTAGCTGAACAGATTAGCCTAAACAGCTGGTCTCTTTATATTTTTGTGTACCATGCAAATAATTCCATTTTCCTGTCCCTCTATTTTTTTTCTTTCCCCTGATGAGTCACTTGACTAAGCATTGCAGTGAACCTGGGTCCACAGGAGTTGCATTCCCCCATTGTAATCTTTACTACAGCAGGTTACAATAACTTTATTATTATATGCCTACATACATTCTTTCCCACTTTATCTGATTGTGCTAATACACCTGAGTACTTCTTCTTTCTGTTTATAAGCATTTCTGTGAACTCTCTTTTCATGATTCTATTTTTGCAGTTGGCACAGCTACGACTAACTTTTCAGAACATTTTGGGGTGGTACGAGACTACTACAATCAACATGTCCAACGTAAGAAATCAGTCACATCAATTACCATACATGGAAACCTACATTAATACGCTTATAAGCTGACATTCTTATTATAACCACCAGATCAAGGAAGCACTTCTGCTTATGCACGACCACGCTACCATACAGGCCTCCATCAAAATTCAGGTAACTCCTTAATCCTCACGAACATAATCACTGCTAGCTGACAATTATCAAAATCTAACAAGCCCCATGGCATACCAATCGCACAGGATCATCCGGATGCAAAAACTGAAGATTCACATGCAGGCCTCTCTGATCGTGAACCTAAGACTTGAGAACATATTTCCTCGCTACTACAAAGTCGTAATAATTGTTTATTGAAATAGGTGCTTCACGAAGCAGACATGCTACTTAGTGGAGTTTTGAGGTACATGTTATTTGTCTCATCCATATGTTGAGATTTGATGAAAAGCTACCTTCTACATCACATGCTTCTGGAAACGAAATATCACTTGGGAGTGATGATGAATACCATGAGGATTCAGTGTTTGAAACTGCTAAATTAAGTGGTTTTTATGACGAAATTGAAGACATTATTGAGCAAGATAAACCTGCTAAGGTGGACAAAAGGCATGTTTGACCACAGAAACTGGAGGAGAATTACGAAAAAAAAACCGCTGCAGCAAACAGTCTGTCTTTGCTCCTGCTGTGCTAAAACTTATGTTTTTGAATTGTGTATGGGTTAGTCCCAATTATCAGGTTCTTCACTATATAACCTTTTCAACGGCCTCTGGTGGGAATTTTTCGTTGCAGTCTGCTTGCCCATTTATCAAATTCTCACTGCCTATTTCACATGTTCACCAGTGTAGGTTTAGAACACCCATGTATCTTGAAGGTACCTTAGCTATATAAATGACCGATATCTGTAACATGTGAATTTTGCGTGTATGAACCCAACTGTCCTCCTTTGCCCTTGCGGCGTTGCCATGCAATGTCGAGTATACATTTATGTGTCTTCGAATTTGTGCCCCAGTTTACGCGCGATGGCGCGCGCCCTGCCACTAGTATTATATACCGAGCACGCGGGGCAGCAGGCGAAGGCAGCGAAGCGGCGGCGTCTCTTTTTTTTTTGGCGCTGTAGGCAGGCACAGGGGAGAGGATAAGGATGGGGTTGGATGGCTGGGATTGATTCAGTGCATGTTGACGGAAAAGGATGGCTGGGATTGATTCACTGTAGATATGAACAGGAATGAACAGTGCATGTTGACGGGAAAAACTAAAGGCCGGTTTCATAGGATATATATGCGTAGAACATGGTGCATGCCCGGCACAGATTGACAGCTGCTATGCGCGAGCAATAGCTTTTTGTAACGCTAGGAGCATGCTTTGATTATTTGCCGTTTAATAGTTAGCTTGTTCGGATTGTATCTATTAGCTACTTCCTCTGTCCCCAAATAAATCAACTCCTGAAATACGTGCAAGTCAAACTAAGTTTGACTAACGTTATAGGAAAGAGTAACAACATCTACGACATAAAATAAGCATATTATGAAAATGTATTCTTTTTTAGCGAAGGGAATGGGGACTTATATTAAATTTTGGCATAGTACATTCCCAAATTATACAGGATAAAATCTGAAATAAAGTACATAATATTTCATCTAGATTCTTTCATCGTCTTATTTCCCAATGGCTTCCCTCGAATGCCGGAGCCAAAGTGCAGTCCTTATGCCGAATTCAATGACCAACTCCAAAACATTAGACATGTTGCAAGATCCAACTCTTCAGAACCAGTCCCAAATGCATCTAAATCGCTGAAAGAATATCATCAGTTGCATCATCGTGTACGACATAGGATGCAGACTCATCACCTCGAGACCTTAATTTCCTCTCTGCGACCATCAACGATGAGACTAATGACCCGGAATCGCTATCCTCGTGGGAGCTCCCAGAAGCACCCCTCCCATTGCACATAAAAGGCCACAAATTGGACGTCTGCCGATGAAATCAACACTTGCAACGGCGATCTCATCGTGGCAATCACTAAAGTCATCGCAGGACACACGATCCCGACCGAAAATCATTTGATTTTGCCAGAATTTTTTTGACTCAATCCTAAAACGCTAGAAAACTGCGGAAAAAGATAGTTCCCCTCCTCTTCTTGTCTCCGGTAGACGCACCGGTCGAGCACACACATCTTTCATGAGTGTGAGGACCTAGAATTTAAACTTAGGATATGCCTAATAAAGATATATCGCGTTCAGGATATGTTATAATCTAAAATATTATCCGAACCTAGCATAATAAGCTAGCACCAGTCAAGCACAGGAATGACTTAGAGACCGGGGTACTTAAGGATGTTGGACTTTTTTTTTTGGACCTCCTAGATCTAACTAGTACTAACAATTTTGACAAAAGTCTAGAGTAGGCCTAGGCTTATACGGTGTACGGCTATGAGCGCCCCTATTCATGAGACGTGCTAAGATGATTTAAGGTCAGGATTCAGTAATCTTACACTGAGATACCTGTCACGAAGGTGACCATGCTACCTGAAGAAGCTGACGAAGGAACCGGAACACTACAAGAAGAAGCAGGCGAGGAAGCGAGAGATCCTGGTGTCCTTTGGGCCAAGGAGAAAGAAAGGAGTGAGCGGGCTTCCAGGCCCAATCCCCTATTCACTGGACCAGAATGGCGTTGATTGAGCCCAGTTCTAATTTTCGTTTAAGAGAGTGTTGGAAGAGTCGTTCTTGACTGGTATCCGTTATCTAAGAGACCGTTTGGATCCTTTGGCAGTTCAATCGTGATTTGGTTCTCCTTCTCCTATTACTTCTCTTGCTCTTGGGTTGAGATTTGATTCGGGACGATTAAGGGGCAATCTTAGCATTGCTGCCGTCCTTGGTTAGATCCTGAGCTTTAGAGTTGAAAGTAAGTAGATGGTGCGGAAGAAGGGGAAAGAGAAGGAGTCTGCAGCTTTGGTGGTGGGGGAGCCTCCCTCCCCGGTTCCTGGAGCTGGTAGAGGAAATGAAAGAATCAGTGAAGAGCAACCACATGGAATGGAGGAGCAAGTCTCAGATTTATTTGGTAAGCTGAATTTGAAAGCAAAAGAAAAGGATACTCTAGTTTTAGAGGACTCCATAGATTCAGATTTAGCTCTGGTTAACCATGCTGTGATTGGAAAGGTTCTTGCACCAAATCCTTTGCAGTTACAAACTATAATGTCTGTTATGAGGGCAACTTGGGGTAACCCAAAAGGTCTTGTGGCGAGAATGGTTGGGGATAATCTTTTTGTCGCTGAATTTGATTCTGTGTTAGACAAAAATAGAGTTCTCGATGGTTCACCATGGTTCTTGGGTTGACAATCTGGTGGAAGACATGCTATTATTCTACAAGATTTTAACTATGATCTACGCCCAAGTGATATAAATTTTGATGAATTGGCTATTTGGGTGAATATTTTGAATCTTCCCTTTGGGCTACGAAATGAAAAGTGGGGTATTGAGCTGGCAGGCAAAATTGGTAAGAAGGTGTTGGAAGTTGATGTGGAGAATCAAAAAAGGGCAGTGGGGAAGGATCTTAGAGCCAGAATAATTATTTCGTTGAAGGAACCTCTGCCGCCAGGTATTTATGTGTACTCATCTAGGAGACAAAGAAATGAATGGTATGATGTGGTATATGAGAGGGTTCCTTTTTTATGTTTCTCATGTGACATTATTGGCCATTCAGAAATTGAATGTCCTAACCTAGCTAGTCGTGATGAAAATGGTTGTCTGCCATACAGTGAAAAGCTTCGTGCTCCTGAGGACAGAAAGATGAAGAACTTGGGCGAATGGTTTGTTCAGGGGGATTCTTCTAGAGTGAGTAATTCTGCAGGAACGTGGGGAAGTTCAGAGTCTAATAGATCTGCTACAAGGAGGAGTGATGTCAGTGACAAATATTATAAAAAGGAAGTAGACGAGGATGAGGAAGTTGAAGCTACCTCGCCAAATAGTGACCAGGGATATCTTGCTGATGCTAGTTGACCAGATGATATTGTGTTGGATGATATCCCGATTGATGATAATCAAAATCCTCTACATTCTAAAAAACGTAAATCTGATGGGAGCTTATTGAAGGTTAAATCAATGAAGGAGGATGGTAATATCATGCGAGGCTCTGAGAATTCATCTTTAGCCTTGGTGCCATGGAGTTCAGGGCATTCTTCCCCCACAAGGAACAATGGTCGATGATGATGCTTTTGAGAGTTCTAAAAGTTTAAAAATGAAAACGCGGGGCCACAGCAGCAGCCTCATGTGCAAAAAATGAGACTGATCACTTGGAATTGCCGGGGATTGGGGAATGGCATGGCAATTCGAGGACTTTTGGACATCCAGAAGCAGGAGGCACCAGATGTCCTTTTCCTGTCAGAAACTAAACATGATGGGAAATGGATGAAATGGTTGAGATGGAAGCTTCAAATGACTAATCTGGTAACGGTTGATAGTGAGGGAACAAGTGGTGGATTAGCTTTGTTTTGGAGAAGAGGAGTTGATGTAGGGGTTAAAAATTTGTCTAAATATCATATTGATAGTATCATTCAAGAGGAGGATGGACTACAATGGAGATTTGCCGGTATTTATGGTGAGCCAAGATATGATGAAAAGGAAAATACGTGGGAAACAATGCGTATTTTAAAGAAAAGATTTGACTTGCCATGGCTGTGTAGTGGAGATTTCAATGAAATTCTATTTGGATGTGAAAAGGAAGGTGGTCCCCCTAGATCAGAATCTAATATGCAAAGGTTCAGGATGGTTCTAGAGGACTGTGGTCTCCATGATTTGGGTTTTGTGGGTGATCCTTTTACATGGCGGAATAATCACCATTTGGCTTCAAGTTTTACAACGGAGAGGCTTGATAGAGCAGTTGCCAATAGTGCTTGGAGGTATATTTTCCCACTGGTTAAAGTAACTAATGGTGATCCTAGACATTCAGACCACAGGCCAATCATAATTGATATGGGAAGGAAGGACTTTAGGTGCTGGAAAGGGCAGGAAGAGATATTATCAAAGTTTGAAGCAAGGTGATTGGAGGAGGAAGACTATGAGGTCAAAGTTTTGGAGGCATGGAGGGCTGCAATGGAGGAAGGACATATCTGTGTGATGGAGATAAAAAAAAGGTGTTGGGCGAATTAAAGGAGTGGTACAGTAATGTGTTAGGTGATTTGGACAAGAGAATTAAGAAAGTGAAAAGAGAGCTAGAGACGTGGAGGCACAAGGAAATCTCTCAAGAATCGATTAACCGGGAACATTTACTGTGTTATAAGCTTGAACGCTTGCAAGACCAACAAAATATTTATTGGAAGCAACGAACTCATAACACCTGGTTATTGAAAGGGGACCGGAATACCAGTTTCTTCCACGCTTTTGCTTCAAAACGAAGAAGGAAAAATTATGTTACGAAATTAGTGGATGACAATGGAAATGTGGTGGCAGGAGAGCAGCTCAGGAGTTTCATTGCTAACCAATATCAGAATTTATTTATGTCTCATGCAGATTCTTCTTTTGATGAGGTGCTGAACTATGTAAACCTAAGAGTTACACAGGAAATAAATGAATCTCCACTGCAACCATTTACAGGGGAGGAAATATGAAACTCTCTTGAGAGCATAGGGGATTTGAAAGCCCCTAGTGCTGATGGTATGCCTTCCATATTTTATAAGAAATTCTGGTCTCACATAGGTGAACGAGTAAAACATAAAGTCCTTGATGTTCTCAATGGAGGACCAATGCCTAATGGATGGAATGATACAATTATTGTGCTGTGCTGGTACCCAAAATTAATTCACCTAAAATGCTAAAAGATACGCGGCCAATTAGTTTATGCAATGTTTTATACAAGATTATTTCAAAGGTGCTTGCTAATAAGCTGAAGGTTTTTCTGCCTGATATTATCTCCCCTTCTCAATGTGCTTTTGTGCCTAAAAGGCTAATTACAGACAATGTTTTGCTTGCTTATGAATTAACTCACTTCTTGAATTCCAGAAGAAGAGGGAGGGAAGGGTTGGCTGCAATAAAACTTGATATGAGTAAAGCCTATGATAGAGTGGAGATGATTTTTTTTAGAGAAAATAATGAGAAAGATGGGTTTTCATGATAGATGGGTGCATCTTATTATGAAGTGTGTGTCCTCGATTACCTATAGGATTAAAGTTAATGATTCCTACACTCATCATATTGTTCCCCAACGAGGTTTAAGGCAGGGTGATCCACTTTCGCCTTACCTTTTTATTATTTGTGCAGAAGGGTTTTCCGCATTACTACAAAAAGTTGAATGTCAAGGCAAACTGGAGGGCATCAAAATTTGTCGAGAGGCACCAAGAGTCAACCATCTGTTCTTTGCTGATGACTCATTGATACTAATGAGAGCAAGGGCAAGTAATGCACAAGAAAGTTATCAATAAAAATAAGTCATCAATTATGTTTAGCCCAAATACCAATCAGTAAGTTAGGGATCAAATGGGATCTACACTCTCTATTTTGGCTGAAACAAGAAGTGAACGTTATCTGGGGCTGCCGGTTTCTGTTGGTAAATCAAGAAAGAGAACCTTTGAATACATTAAGAAAAAGATCTGGACCAGAATTCAGAGCTGGCAGGAGAAACTTTTATCGAAGGCTGGTAAAGAAATTCTTATAAAAGTTGTAGCACAGTTTATCCCAACCTATGCCATGTCCTATTTTGATCTCACAAAAGGATTATGTGATGAGCTGAGTATGATTATTGCGCGATATTGGTGGACTCATTAGGACAAAACAAATAAGATTCATTAGCTAAGTTGGGAGAAACTTTCCAGATCAAAAAAGAAGGGAGGAATTGGCTTCCATGACTTACATCTATTCAATATGGCTATGTTGAGCAGACAAGCATGGAGGTTACTTACTTATCCCGATTCTCTTTGTGGTCAGGTTTTAAAGGCAAAATATTTCCCACATTCAAATATTCTCCATTGTACTTATCAGTATGGTAGTTCGTATACATGGAGAAGTATCTTGAAAGGGGTGGAGCTGCTGAAAGGTCTCATATGGAGAATTGGCAATGGTGAAAATGTTAACATTTCGGAGGACCCATGGATTCCCAAAGGTCTGACAAGAAAGCCGGCAACGCCTCGAGGAGCGAACATCCTGTCTATAGTGAGTGAGCTTATTAATCCTGTAACAGGTGAGTGGGATGAACAACTTATAGCTGAAATCTTTTGGCTGGAGGATGCCAGTGAGATCCTAAGAATCCCAATTGCAGATAATTTGGAGGATTGGCCTGCTTGGTATTTTGACACAAAAGGTTTATTTTCAGTAAAATCGGCCTATAAGGTTGCGGTTGCAAGGAGAGATAGGTTGGCTGGTTTGGATTCTTCTACTTCAGGGAGTGGAAGTGATAACAAATGTCAATTTGAGTGGTATAAAATATGGCAACTCAAAGTTCCCAACAAAGTGAAAATATTCATGTGGCGTTTTGCTCATAACAGTTTGCCAACAAGAAGAAACCTCGTAAGACAAGGCATTGACGACATTGATACAAAATGTCCCATTTGCAAAAGGTTTGATGAGGATAATGGTCATCTCTTTTTCAATTGCAAGTTTGTTAGGATGTGCTGGCGCCTAATGAATTTGGAACACATTAGAACTGACTTAGCTAGATGCAATTCTGCATGGGAGACTTGTAATACGATTTGGATGCTGGATAAAAATACTCAATTGAAGATTATAATTTTCCTGTGGAGATGGTGGTCAGCAAGGAACAAGGCTAATGAGGGAAGAAGAATGTTAAGTGCAACAGAAATCCATAATTCCACATGTTATTTTCTAATGGAGTTTGAGGAGCTTAATGCGACAGGAATGAAAGGGGTTGTAACTAATAATAGTAAATGGAAACCACCACCAGAGGACATCTACAAGATTAATACTGATGGTGCCTATGACCAAAAGACAAGAAAAGGAGGCTGGGGCTTCGTTGTTAGTGATAAGACTGGTGATTTTTTAGCCTCGGGAGCTGGAAATATAGAATATGCAGCATCTGCTCTTCATGCAGAGGCAATGGCAGTGAACAGAGGCATTCTATATGCTTCACAGATGGGCATGACGTGCATTATCTTGGAGATGGACAATACTGTGTTGGCTAATGCTTTGAAAGGGAACGATATCGATCGAAGTGCTGTGGGATGCCTTGTACATCAAGCTCGCGACTTAATGCGCTTCAAATTTTCTTATTGTAATGTCTCTATTTGTAACCGATGTTATACTAAGGTGGCTGACACTTTAGCTAGCTATGGTCGTTGTGTTCTGTCTTCTGGTTCCGAGCTCTTGATGACCGGAGGTCCAGAGTTTGTAAATGACCTTATCGCGGGCGATTTGCCTGGTTGCTGATCTTAATGAAATTATGATGTAGTTTTTTTTTTTTAAAAAAAGAGACCGTTCGGCAGTGCTGGCCGGACCTGGCTCTGGCTAGTCCGACGAACACAAGTCCAAACTACCAAATACTACTCTATTGTGATCCTAGTCAGTGACAATATATATCTAATCCAAACACCAAGATATAAATGGGATTACTCCATTCAATTTCTCTTCGTCCTTTCAACCAAATCCTAGATTAAAGATACACTAGCCTGAACACACGCAGGCTTAGGAAGTAGCGCGTGATATGCCAACATAGTTTTGAAGAGTAACAAAAAAAAGAAGATAAGAAACTAAGGCGCGCAACGATTATGAACAACCCTAAACAGTGCCAAACAACAACGTGAACAATGCCGAATAGCGAGTGGACAGTACCGTGTGATTACGTGAACAATATCAAACAGTGTCAAATGGGGTCGAATTTATTCGACTGGATTATGAACAACACTAAATAGTGCCAAACAACAACGTGAACAGTGCCAAATAGTGAGTGGATAATACCGTGTGAACAATATCGAACTACTCCTATGTCAGATGGCTTTGAATGGCCTCCAATTTATTCGTGGTTAAGAGATTATTACTGGCACATGGGCGCGCTCCGCTGCGCCGGTCTTCTGTGTGTGTAAAAAAAAAATAGCGGAGCAAAAAAAAGAAAAAAAAACAACGTCAACTACAGTAATAAACAGTGCACGAATGTCACCAGCTGAAGTGGTGAACAGCACACGGATGATGTCAGCTACAGTGCTGGACAATGCCTCATGGCCTCGAAGGTCTTAGATTTATTCCTCGTTGAAGATTATAGTTATTATTATAATTAATACTATATGCTCTGGTTTGCCACTCATGACTACTTTTTGTTTTTATTACTACATGTGCTGATTTTGAGGATAAGCTTTCAAAGATAAAATTAAGTTCCGTATCAACGAGTAACCACAGCGAAACCTTTTATGGAAAGTGACGTCATTGTGTCCATAAGGCCAGTCTCAGTGGAGAGTTTCATTTTGTTGTTTCTAAGACTGACATGTCATATAGAATGAAATGAAACTCGGATGAAACACCCACTCTCAATGGAAAGTTTCATTTTATAGTTTCATAGACATTTAATTCTATGACTCATAGAGAGTTGGTAACTGTGCCAAGAGAGTTTTATCCCCATGAAACCCAATTCTTCTCTCTCTTCATTAAAACGTTGACATGTCATCAAAAATGCATATGTGGCAGACTATTAAATGCAAATAAAACTTTAGTAAAACTCCCACCGAGACTGGCCTAAGGGTAACCGAGCAATTTACCCCACTCAAAGAATTACCTTCGCCCCAAATCAGAATTACCTTGGCAGCCGAAATGAAGCTATGCCGTCAGGAAAAATATATAATTTTCTTAAAAATTGTTTTGATTAAACTTGTTTCTTTACTACTAAAATAAAATAAAGTGGATTTTGAATGACTTCTTAACTTCGGCACGACTCGTCAGATTATGTTAATTTCAAAGAAAATTTTAGAAAATATATCATTTTTGAAGAAACTTTGAAAAAAATGTAGTTTTTTTTTGAGAGATGAAAAAAGGTTGTTGGTTCGCTGTCGCAATCCACTTGGTTTAATTTTGTTTTTACCAGACACCAGAGGTAAAAACCTGCGCCGTTCCTCATCTGCTCCTTCGTTTCGTCGGCTCCACCTCCGGCCCTTTACCCTGCCGGCCGACGCCGACGGCCACCGCCACTGCCACCTTCCGTGCCGGCCGGAAGCGCAAAGACCCACCGCGCCCGTTGCCCAGCTCAGGCCCGAGCCCTCGCCGCCGCCGCTATCGTCACAACCACCGGAGCCCAAATCCATGGATGCTTCCTCCCCTAACCCTCGTCGTCGCCGTCGCCCGCGCGTCTGAGGCCAAATCCACGGGCCGAGCCAGCATGTCCCAATCCCCTCGGACTCCTCACCAATCTTCTCCTCCGCCATGGAGATCCGCCCGGGCTGATGCCTGATTCTCCATCTGACGCTCCGCGGTAAGCCCTTGCACCACTAGTGGTTGGGGATTGTTCTGCTTTGGTTGAGGTATTGGTAGGAATCCTCCCGTTCTATCGGGTTCTCTTACGAATCAGTGGGTTCTGTGCGACAGATTTTTGTTTCTGTGCTGAAAATTCATCTGTCCGTCCGTCCGTCCGTCCGCAGGGTCTTGTGGAGGAGGATTAGGGCGAATTTCTGTAGTTTTCTTGTGGCGCCGGAGGGCCCCTGACGCATCAGTTGCGAGCCATGGCTCCCGCTCCAGCGGCCATGGATGTTGACGACGAGGGTGCTGGCGGTGGAGCCAGGAACCAGAGCACCATGGTGGTGGTGAAATCTGAGGCTGTCCGCACGAACACTGACCCTCCGGTGGTCGATCCTGAACCTGTGGGAGACGTGGGAGGTGATACCACCGAATGCTCGAGCTCGTTTGGTGACACCTGCTCTGGAGTTCAAGATGCGCCAGGCAATGGTGAACCAGAAGTGAATTCTGGCATGTCTGCTCGTGCTGATGGTGGCACGCCCTGGAAGCCCCCTAGGTGAGTGTTCTGTAAGTTCCTCGCGTGCCCTGGATGCTATTGGTCTCATTATTGTGTGCGCGCTCATGGTTCATGGAAGAATGAATGGGTGTAAGATTATGCTTGAGCACTAGGCAGTTAGGTGCTTATGTGAGCTCTGCTGAATTTCATATATTCAGTTTCACTTTCACCAATAAGAGATGGAGACATGCTTCGCATTTAGAATTACAGTGTTTAGTTTTCCCGCCCCTGCACTCCTGTGATAAGATGGAAGATTGTAGTGGGATTTCAACTGTTATACTATGTTGTAATTGGTGCACCTTCCTGTCTGCGGAAGTAACAAGAAAAGTAGGACCATCAGTGTATCTGAAACAGAAACAAATTACTAATTATTCAGTAACGTAATGCAGAGTCTTGTATGCTTATTAATTAATTAGTACCTTCTTGCTGAAATTGTCCTTTTCTGGGCCACGTTTCAGTCATCATTTATTTATATACGAAACTTAGCAGGTGATAGTAGCACTAGCACCTAGATTAAAAGCCAGGTATGATTTCTACCCAATTCTTCTAATCACGATAGAAGCAGGTGTCAACAGCCAGGAAGTTATGTGTTCTGTCCTAAGAAATGCCACACCACTTATGACTATGACTAACACGATCCGAAAAAGCAATTACCGGATACTCGTATGGTCTTCTATTTGTCAAGTCGCTAATTAAAAAGACAATTAAGCAGATGATAGCTTCTTCAAAAGTATTGTAAATTTATCATGTTGGTTTTTCCACCAGGACTTCGGTTAAAACAACCTGGTAGATTGATTCCATGATAATCTGTCAGTCGTGTAGTGGACGAAAATACTAAATATTGACACAAAGTACCAGTATCCTTCTGGTTAGAGAGAAAGTCCTTGGGGGTTAGTATTGCCCTTGTTTCTTTTTGGAAAGGTTCACCTAGATGTTTTACTAAATGCTACTTATATTTTAAGCATGACAGTCCAAATTTGCAAAAGAAATTCCTAGCCTGGGATTTGAACCCACACCAGCATTGATGATATTTATTTTTAATGCTGTAGACTATTATAGGTTCATTTTTGTGTGTGTTGGGAGACATCATATATTTTCATGCTTATTGCCTTTCTTTGAGAGTATGGTTTTTATTTCTGATATTCATGCTTTAAACTATGATGTGTAGCCAACTAGCCATGAACAAGGAAACCTGTGCTACAATTATCAGTGCTTCAAAGTGTTAGGGTATAGCTAGAGCCTAGAATATAATTGGAGCAAGCAGCTGCTTTCTATATTCTTATTACATTTTGTTGTAATGTTTTATTCTGATATCCTTCATTTTTATGCAAATTTTGTGATATGTGATTACTCTTCATAAGGAAAAAAGTGACAGCTGAGTGGAGGAATTATGTTCGTCCAATTCTGTGGAGATGCCAGTGGTTAGAGTTGCGTATGAGGGAGCTCTCATCTCAAGTATCAAAGTATGACAGGGAGCTTGCTCTAAACAAGAAACAAAAAGAATTACAAGCAGCAAGCAAAGCAAATGGTTCTATGTCAGAATCTATGCAGATTCACAAAGGTCATGGAAACAGTATCATGAAGAGGAGAAAGCGGAAGAGGCATGAAGAAAATTTGGATACTCCTTTGTACATCAGCAAGCACCAAATATTGTCATACTACCATGGTCTGACATCCAGTTATGTTGTCTTCTTTTGTGTAGGAATAGGGCATCAATTTATGCATGGCCGTGTCAATTCTGCACCGGGTTTTGTTGTCAACGACAATAATTCTTTCAGTATTTTGCAGATAAACAAAATAAGGGAGCTGAAACTGATGGTCTCTTGATTGATGACGATTGTGGTAGTACAGGTATGAATGTGCCTATCTGGTCAATTTTTTCAGTGAAGTTAAAATGGAAAGCACGGTATTGAGCAAAGTTACACAATTAGATTGAATTAGATCTTAACCCAGTTGTGAGAAAAAGCTTGCTCTTGTCAGGAATGCGTTTATGTTTTGGCTGAGGCATATGCTTGTGTTTTAATTGAAGGTCAACAATTAATTAGTCACCAAGTCTTTAACCATATGAACACTATCAAATAATTCTGAGATATCTAATATGACTTCGGTGCCACAGGGTTCTTAATTCTTACTATACACTCCATCCCATTGTTTTAGTTTTCATTGGACTATACCAGTCTCCGACACACACCTTTGATTTTTGCTTTATTAGTATATGTTAGTAAAAACATCAAAATTTTAATTGCTTGAAAGCACATTACATGGCAAATCTACTAATGTCATTTCAGGTGACATCTTAATGCTTACGTGTACTTGGTCAAGGTTTAGTTCTTAAGTATCTGAGCAAATATTCTCTCCATCCAAGTATATAGGGTGTATTTTATTTTAGCACAGTGTTCAAAACTAGGCTTTTTTATATCAAAATTAAACTTTGACCATTATTTTCTGTTTCACAATATAGTAGTAGTGTTTACACTTTACAGCTATAAAACGAATATAGTGTGAAAGCACTTTGAAATATGGATGTAGCTGTACAGTTTGTGCCCACATAATTTGACTAAGCGTAAGTCAAATTGTACAAAGTTCGAATTTTCCATAAACATACATACCCTACATAATTTGAGAGGAACTAATTTGTATAGCCGTATGATATAATGTGTTCTGATCCTCTATGATTTTATTAGATCTTATGGTAGCATTCCTATTTTTGGGTAGATCAATGAAGGACATACATAGCTAGTTGAGGTTTAGTTAAATTGACCATGCAGAAACTGCAATTCATCTTTATTCTCTGGCTAGCTAATTGTCATGCAAGAACTATCTATGTATTTGATTCATTCTAAATGCAGTTCCTATCCAAGGCGGACTTGACAGTGTTACATTGCTTGATTCCGAGGATTATGATGTGATTTTTGAGCAACTCTCTTTAAAGGATATTCTCTTGACGATTGATGGGGTTCAGTCTCGAGTTCATCTGCTTCGAGGTCGTCTCAGCAAGGCTCATTATGAAGGAAGAAATTTGGCATTTTCTGAGGGCAATACTCATGTCAGGGTGGCTCAGAAGAGACAACATACTAAAAAACGCTCATCTTATACAGAGTGTAGATATACTAAACCACAGAAAAAGAAGAATCTAAATGTTTTGCTCAAGGATGATAATGGACCAGCTCTTTCAAGGAGACCTTCTTCGCCTGACAGAGAAACTGATACTCATATAAAAGATGCAAATAGGAGTGCTGAAGAAAGAAGCGGAGAGTGCAAACACTTGAGGGAGAAAGCCATCACAATGGACCTTCTCCTGGGTATTGGCAATTCCATACCAAATGGTTATATAGAGGATTTATGCAAAGAGGTAAGTCTTTGGTCTTTGCTAATTCTTATTCCTCTAATTATTTAGTTCTTGTTTCATTCTTTGGATTTGGGTTGATGCTTGCAGAGTTGCTACTTGAGCATTAGAATTTAAATCCTCATATGCACAAATGCACAATAGACTTTGACTTATAAAGTCCCTTGCTATTCTAGAGAAAATAGTCAAACATTATACTGCATCTGACAAACATAGTGTAGGGATGGCCCCTTTACCTGCCTACTTTTAAATTTTAAAAGCGTAATGCCCATGTGAACAGATGCTGTTTTATTACATAAAGAGATTATGTTTCCCCACAAGAACCTGGAATTTGTCTATATGATTATATCTTGGATATGTATGGGGCTTAGAATTTATTAGGATGTTTGATTGTTTGTACATCAGATCCATCCAGAATTCAATCTAGGGTGTGAGCATTGTAGAAGATCCTGGGTGAAATTTGCAGGTTATAAAATTGAAGCCATGAGGAGGCCAACGTGACAAAGCAATTCATTTTTAACTTTGTTGTGCAACAAACAGATATTAGTAATTTAGTATGTTATGTTTCTATATATGACAGTTTTGAAAGCTTAGTGATAGTTGTGGATCTTTGGTTATGCCATATTGACTATTTCACTGATTTTGAACCACTTCCCAGAAAAATGGTTCATGTGTTAGCTTCTTGGGCAATAAATTTGCACTGGCATTTACTTGACTGTTCCTTTCTTGCAGAACTCTGACGATATCCTCATAGGCAATCAAGCAACCAGTGATGTCTGTCAGCAGTTTGACAAGGCCAAGCATCTGCCTTCTGGAACTTCCAAAGAACTGAACAATTCTGCTCCAGTGGAAGTGAAGAACACTTGTGCTCCAGTAAAAGTTGATAGCACTTGTGCTCCAGTGGAAGTAGATACCACTTGTGCTCCAGTGGAAGTAGATACGACTTGTGCTCTAGCAGTGGGGCAAGAATCATCTATTGAAAAATCAGCCTCGAAGGAGCCTGTCTCTTCTGGGACCAAACAGGAGCTGAACTCTAGAAAAAAGAAGAGAAAGAAAGGCTCTTTGTTTACCAGGAAGAAGCAGAGGAAAGAGGCGTCCAAAACACCTGCTGTAAAGGAGAAAACTGAGGGCACGCTGTCAGCTGCAAATACCCAAACTGAGAGCACGCCCACTGCAGCAAAGGAGAAAACCAAGGGCACGCCCTCTGCTGCAACAGGGCCACAAACCATGACAGCTCGCTCTGCTGGAAAGAAGCGCAAATCTGTAAATGAACCTGCAGATGCAAAGGAACATGGATCTGGGAACTTGTTCTCAGCATCGACGGAGCAGAAAACTGGGAAGCCATCCTCAGCAGTGAAGAAGCAGAAAACTGAAAAGTCGTCCACAGCTGCAAAGAAGCATGGATCTGGGAACTCATCCTCAGCATCGATGGAGCAGACGATTGGGAACCTTTTCTCAGCAGTGAAGAAGCAGAAAACTGAAACCTCGTCCACAGCTGCAAAGAAGCATGGATCTGGGAACAAGTCCTCAGCATCGATGGAGCAGAAAACTGGGAAGCCATCCTCAGCAGCGAAGAAGCAGAAAACTGAAACCTCATCCACAGCTGCAAAGGAGCATGAACCTGGGAACTCGACCTCAGCATCGAAGGAGCAGAAAACTGGGAAGGGATCCTCAGCAGTGAAGAAGCAGGAAACTGTAAGCTCGTCTGCAGCTGCAAATAAGCAGGAGGCTGAAAGTGCGTCCTTAGCGAAAAAGAAGCAGGCGACTGAAAACTCATCCTCCAAAGCGAAGAAGGCAGAGACTGCTGCGAGTGCCCCCTCGAAGCTGCAGGTTGAGAAGGCTGTGCTGGTGGCTGTAGATAGCAGGAGGAGCCAAAGGGTCCGGAAGCCCAAAATTTTTGCTGAATGAAGAAGCAGAGAGACTTCCTAGGGTCCCTGATGCATGTGTATGTATCGTGTCTGCCGCCAAATTTGGGCGGCAATATTTTGTTCCTATATATAGGAAGTGCTGGATCTTGCAGCGTAAGTGTACATATTAAGTGTGAAAGCAAGTCCCACCCAAATGGTAGGTAGGTCAGTAGATCAGTATGTTGGTTGGTTCTTTTTAACCCTCTTCTGGTTCTGGGGTAGCAGACTAATAGTATCATGCTGTGTAGCCTCAATATCGAAAAAGAAAAAGAACTGAGAATTATGCCGTGTTATTGCAACTTGGCTTGCTGCATATCTGTGCCTTCCCTTCATGGTGTTTCAGGGGTTTGATCTTTCCAATACCGCTTTGATATGGGTTCGACTTTGCAGCTAATTAAATGGCCTGTGCTCCCAATTTCTCATGGAGTCATGGAATGGAAGACTGATACAGAACACTGAATACTGATTCTCCATTCACGAACACGACGACCTTCTTGTCCATCGCCATGTGAACTCTGAGCGGCAAAGTGACCTTGACGCTGTCATGGGGGACAGTATTTGCAGAAGACACCATGGTTAATCGTGATCTGTTTACAGGGCTGTTCCAAACAATTTTCAAACAACCAGTGTGTTTGTCAGGTACTTCAGGATAGAATCCGTATCTTCCTCAGGATAACCATTTTGGACATCGTTATCATCTTCCCCATATGAAAGGATGTTTAATACACAACAGTTTAGATAAACACGTGAAATATTTGGAAGGGTTTGAATATTTGTAATAAATACCTTGCCCAGCGAAATGGTATCCCTCATCCTTTTCCTCGTCGTCTTCAAATATATCTCCCTCGTCATCATTTATGACCATCACAAATACGTGAGTTAGTACAACTATGGGTAACAATTAATAAATAAAGGGGATAAAATAGTCCAGAGAGTGCTAAAAATAGTGTAAATTACCAGTGTCATCCAATACTAGTTGTGTAGGTATTGCTGATGCAAGCTCAATGCTGGGTCCAACGCTCTCTGTAAATCATATAATAGACATGGTTGAGATAGGAATAACATGGTATTAGGTGAATGAAACAGGGTAGTAAGGCCTCATTATTTACCATGTTGGTCACGGCTGCCTGAGGTAAAGGTGTGTTATCATCCACGTGGTCTTCATCCATACATTCACTATCAATAGGTATCGCTTTTGTGTTCCCACCAATGCGACACTCAAACAACGTGTTGCGACGGGTTAATAATGCATGCCTTGCTCCAGATCGAACACATCTCCTATTTGTCATATGGCTAGGTAGTATATCACTGCAATTGTCTTCATCCTTATCCTCTAAATCTAATGGGATGTAAAGGCCCCCTTTGGTTAGGCTTTTAAACCTGCTCCTGCTTTTGCTTTTGCAAACGCCAAAAGCCATCCAAAGAGCTTCAAAGCCACAACTGCTTTAAGCCAAAAGCTGCTTTTGCTCTAATACAAAACTCCGCCACGGCCCTCGGTGGTATGCAGCCCCTCGGCCGGTGTCCTCTCGCTGTTGCGCCACAGCCCCAATCCGCTCGCTGCTCCGTCGTGGCCCTCGGTGGCGCGCGGCCTAGGTCTGCTCACTGCAGATGCGACCCTGCTGGCGGAAGAGGGAGAGAGCTCCGCCGTGGGCGCTAGCTCGGCCACGGTGCCGAGAGGAAGAAGAAGCCGTGTCAGGCTGACGAGCGGGGTCTGCTTGTAAGTGAGAGAGAGTGTGGTAGCAACTTTTACAAAAGTCACAGCTGCTCAACCAAAGGGCTTTTGGCTTTTCTCACAGCCCACATCCCATAACAGCTTTTCCAAAAAACCACAGCTCATAACTACTTTTTTCTAAAAGCCATTGCTCAACCAAATGGACTCAAAGAGGTGTTGCACTGGACTCTAGGATACCCCAATCGTTGGGATTTAGTGTGGAACCATGAGACCTAGTTGCTTCCGTAGTTAGCCACACAACCTGAGGAATATATATTGGGATCTCCATAGCGATGGACTCCGAGTTTAGAGTGTGGTTCTGCACTTCCTTTTGTCTTCTCTGTCCTACTATGATGGCCTCCTTTCGCCCTTGGGGTTCTATAACTCAGTCGTTGTTATTCACATCTAGCCTCCCTCTCTTCTAATGTCATCTTCATACATCGTTTCCTAAAGTACTGGCTTTTTGACTCTTTTTGTTCGCCATGTTTATCAATAGGAATTGTAGAGCTAGTAAAAGCAAGGTTGTGCATGGTGTCCATGCTATTTGTTGTATATAGTGGTTGCATCCCCTCTATTATTGTTGCACAGTTATTAAGAATGTGCAGTTGTATGGATAAATTATTGAATATAAGGAAGGGCATTGCAGGTATCACAATTTAGTAGTCTACGTAATGTTACCTTTGGATACTTCAAGAGCATAGATTCGACCTTTCTTCGATGATACGCTTCATGGCAGTTCCTATTAACTTCATTCCGTTGGTCTTCGGTCATTGTTGCACATCGCTTCCTACTATTTGTATTAATTTCATTCCGTTGCTCTTTAGTCATAGCCGCACGCCGTGCTCTCTCTTTGCCTTTTACGTTCCTTAGGATGGACGAGTTGTGTAAGTAAATTAGATTCACTTTGGCCACCTAATTTTCTAATAGATAAAAAGACATATTTAATTAGCACCATTTCCATTTATTCCAAAGCAATCATATACATTTGATCGCTATTATTTAACTTCATTAATTGGGTTTGTTAAGTCTCTGAATGTTGTTGAACAATCTTGTTCTGATTTTCATTAGGTTCCATGTAGGAGCGAATCTATAAAAATACATTAAGAGAGTCATTAGAATTTAAGGAAAAAGGAAGAATACGACTCCTAAACCAGTTGGATGAAATCGATTGGATTGAATTATTCTAGCTTAGAATGAAAAGTGCATATTAGTCACCTGACGAGTGACGACAGACTGGAGCGCCGATTGATGATAGGGACTTGTGTAGTTGTATGGTGGTGCCGTGGACCGTGGTGGTCTAAGCGACAAGACTGCTATTTTTTTTCCCCGTAATTTTCAGCGATGAGCCGCCATGGAGTTGGCTGTTGGCGGGGCGAGCCTAGCATGGTGCCGGCTTGAACTGAGTAGGGTGGAATGTGCCCGTCGCGCCTTCCGACTCGGCGCGGGAGATTTATTTACGAGCCGGCCGGACTGCCGATCACAGTTTCCAAACACACGTTTTGACCGGTCTGGCGCGGGCGCGCGCGTGAGGCGGGAAACGATCGGAGGTGGGGCCGGGTCGTCATCCAGCGCGGGGAAAGGAAGGCGCGCGGTTGCGAAGACGCATTTTCACCGATCTGGCGGGCGCGCGCGCGCGCGATTGGGGAAACTACCGGAGGTGGGGCCGTATCGTCATCAAGCGCGGGGGGAAGGAAGGCGACGCGTTTTGGCGGGTGCGCACGTGCGCGCGGGCGATTTTCGACGAAAGTGCTGCGTATTGTTTTTTTCATGTATTGCCGCTAATAATGTAATGATAAAGCCACGACTATGGCCCTGTTCAGTTCCCAGAAAATTTTGCAAAATTTTTCAGATTTCCCGTCACATCGAATCTTTGGACACATGCATGAAGCATTAAATATAGATAAAAAATAAAACTAATTACACAGTTTAAGGGTGAAGCGGCGTGGTCTTCGGGCGGTCGGGACTCCTAGTCATATTTTTATTATTTGGCCTTCATTTAGGGGTAAGATTACCCACAAAGTTGTGGAGGTTGGGGAATGAAGCATAGGTGAACGGCCTTTGGTGACGTACTGACGTGAGTAGCTAGAGATGAATCTTTTCTCGGTCTACTTCAGCACACATGCATGCACTTTTACCTTTAATCTGGTTTTGTCAGTCTCCTATATATATCAAACACTTTAGAGAAAGATGATATTTAATCTGGTAGAGTTTCTCTTACATGCTTCGTTTGTTTCCAAAACATATGATACAGTTTTTTTTCATTAGTTTAAAGTTTTTTTTTAATTACAACTCTAGGGTTACACATTCAAGTTACTTAACTGAGTACTACCTCCGGATCATATCCGGCCATGAAATAATGCAATTTTAGGCTTGGCCAACGCAATTCTAGGCCTGGTCTAGATTAAGCAATCTTCAATTTGGGTAAGTTAGAAAATATTATCCACGTTTGTCACCCCAAATAAGCATAATATGACAGTATACTCTGTATCGAATCTAATAATGCTCATTTAATAAGATAAATATTAGTACATTTTTTTGTATGATTTTGGTGAAATGATCTGACTTAAAACAAATGTAAAATTGCATTTTTTTATGTTTCGGGTAAAAAATAATCTTAACCAATGACTGACCTAAAGTAGACTACATTAACTTTTTCATTTCGTCCTGAATTTGGCTGCAGCCTGCAGGATTGAAGAAACCGAGCTGCGTAACTTTTCAGCATGTCTGGTGCGGAACCACCTGTTGGAGCTACCAGCGGTTCGTCGGCAGCTGTCCCGTCGTCGGCGCCGGTAATGCCGGTGCAAGACAGCAAGAGAGTCGTCGGACTGTCGGAGTTGGGCTCCGACGACCGCCGGCCTTCTAGCGATCATGCAAATAGACAAATGTACTATAGTTTAATTTGCATGGTTTAAACTGTATACACGCGCGTGTGCTTTGAACTTTGAAGAGCAAGGCTTTGTGAATGTGTGATAGGGGAGCATTTGTGCCGTACGTGATCGCGTGTATCATTTTGTAGCCTAGCTTGAGACGACAAGATTATTATGTCACACCTTGTCATCTTGAGTAAAGGACGGTTTGACTTGAACAAGTTAACATTACATTAGATATTTCGAAGTTGATATAGCCTGGACATCTGATCTGGGCCCTTAGCATCGGATGGTGCAAATTTCCACTGAAACATTAATGTGTGAATAAAAAAAAACTTGCACCTTACCATGCTTATCTGTACGCCCGCCCGCACGCCTGACACGCCTGCCCCGACGCCTGACCTGCCCCCATCCACGCACCCCGCCCCCATCCCCATCTATTCGCCCCGACCCCGCAGGTGAACCCCGCCCCGTCATGCCCCCAACCGCTAGCCCCAGTGCATCGCGCGCCACGTCCGCCGCCCATCGGCTCGCTACGCCCCATTTACCGGCACCTCCCGACTCTCCGAACAGCAAGAAACACATGCAACATGAAACACTTGAATGCAACATACGTCTGAAACAGATGAAACTTGTAGAACATACAATTGCAACATATGTGTAAAATATATGTAACATCCAGATAGAACGTTTGTAACTTGCAACATGAAAACACTTGCTGCAACATAAGACTAAAACAGATAAAACATTTTAGAACGTATCATTGCAACACATATGTTGCAACGACATTTTAGAACGTATCGTTGCAACATATGTTTTCACACATATGTTGCAACGATACGTTCTAAAATGTTTTATCTGTTTTAGTCTTATGTTGCAGCAAGTGTTTTCATGTTGCAAGTTGCAAACGTTCTATCTATATATATGTTTTCACACATATGTTGCAACGATACGTTCTAAAATGTTTTATCTGTTTTAGTCTTATGTTGCAGCAAGTGTTTTCATGTTGCAAGTTGCAAACGTTCTATCTGGATGTTTATATATATATTCAATATCCAAAACGATTGCAACATACGTCTGGAAACAGATGAATATTTTAAACAAATTCTTATAACATGCCTCTGAAACACTTGCAACATATGCAATATGTTCAATATTCCTCGATCTACTTTTGCAACATCCATATGAAATAATTGCAACATACATCTAAACGCCTGAAACACTTAAACATACATATGCAATATAAGGGTGAAGGTTGGGCCGATCGATTTCAGTTGTCGGGGTCGGAGACGACGGTGAGCGGCTGCGCGCGAGCACCAGCACCACCAGTATCGGGCTTGTGGCTTAGTGGCGACTATGGGAGATGGGGGGCGAGGAGCGCCATGGCCACCATGGTGGGGGAGCTCGATCGTCGCGGTGAGAGAGGGCGCCACAGGTGGTGGGGAGGACACCGCGCCGGGGTGGGGGAGAGCCACCCACTCCCCTGCAACACCGCCGCGCTACCAGCTCCATGGATCACGCTCATGCTCCATAGATATCGCTTAGGTGGGGGAAGGGCCACCGGATCTGCGACATTAAGGGCTTCCGGTGGGTGTGGACGCCGGGGTTGGGGGAGGGGCG
The DNA here is from genome assembly GCA_038087645.1 of Saccharum hybrid cultivar R570. NCBI lineage: Eukaryota > Viridiplantae > Streptophyta > Magnoliopsida > Poales > Poaceae > Saccharum > Saccharum hybrid cultivar. The sequence goes on from JAQSUU010000681.1 coordinate 7,913,783, forward strand.
CTGCTGGGCGGGGGAAGGAGCCGCCGGGGCGGAGGAGGGCGCACGCCGGGGTGGGAGAGAGAGAGAGGGAGGAGTATTCAATGTTCCTCTCACCAGTCACCACCCATGGCTGCAACCTCACCCTGCCAAGTGTACCATGCCTCTATATCAGTCTTCCATTTCATGACTCCATGAGAAATCGCGAGCACAGGCCATCTAGCTGCAAAGATGAACCTATATCAAAGCAGTACTGGAAAGATCAAATTAAACCCCCGAGACACCATGAAGTGAAGACACAGATATATATGCAGCAAGCCAAGTTGCAGTATCACGGCATAATTTTCTCAGTTCCTTTTTTTTTCGATTCAGACTCATAGAGACAACAGCATGACACTACTAGTCTGCTACACCAGAACCAAAAGAGAGGGTTAAGAAGAACCAACCAACCTAATATTAAACATGTTACGTAATCTGATTCCAATATGTACTGGGTTTCGTCGTAACACACAAACATGTTTGCAATTCTATTCCTAATATTAAACCACGAAAAGTTTCTTAATTTCATTACTTTCTATTTTTTAAATTTTTCTCGTGTTTTTTCCCATTCTGTCTACCGAGCAGAAACTCCCATCTGGGGAGTCCGTTTCGGAGAAGTACCATTTTTCTATTTTTATCCATTTGTTTTCCATTTTCGTTTTTGTTTTAATTTTTTGCATGCCTTTTTTTTGTGTTTTTGTCTTTTAAACTAGATAAATGCCTGTGCGTTGTACCGGAGCTATAAACTTTTTTTACTGAGTTTAGTAATCGGACGCGGACGCAGACACATGAGTTTCGAGGATTTCATATTGAACACAGACACGTGGGGATCCGGTCATCGTATCGAAACACTTTAGACACTGAGTAACAACAACAAATCTTTATAATTTATCAGTATTGTATAATTTCAGATTATAGTACATATAACATCTTAGTATGAAATCCAATCTTGAAGGCATGAAATCGAATCTTCAAAAAATAAAGAGCAATAATGAATAGTTTTTGATTGAGAGATTAAAGGATAGAGAAATTAGCCTCACCCCTGTGCGACAATTGCCGTGATGCAGCTCGAGCATGTACGTAGATTGGAAGGAGGGGCACCATGATGTTGCTGTGATGATCCCGTAGACATGTACGTGGCTTTTGGAATTATATTACCCTACGTGCTTTCTGCATTTATAAATAATGTGACGAGGTGGCCGACAGTCTTCAAAGCAAACTCTGTAGAATATCAAAGCAGTACTGGAAAGATCAAATTAAACCCCCGAGACACCATGAAGTGAAGACACAGATGTATATGCTGCAAGCCAAGTTGCAGTATCACGGCATAATTTTCTCAGTTCTTTTTTTTGGTTTGTTTTCGATACAGACTTATAGAGACAACGGCATGACACTACGAGTCTGCTACACCAAAACCAAAATAGAGGGTTAAGTAGAACCAACCAACCTAATATTAAACATGTTATGTAATCTGATTCCAATATGTATTGGGTTTTCGTTGTAACACACAAACATGTTTGCAATTCTATTCCTAATATTAAACCACAAAAAGTTTCTTAATTTTCATTATTTTCTATTTTCTTTTAATTTTTCTCGTGTTTTTTCCATTCTGTCTACCGAGCAGAAACTCCAGTATGGGGAGTCCGTTTCGGAAAAGTAACATTTTTCTATTTTTTATCCATTTGTTTCCCATTTTCCTTTTTGTTTTAATTTTTTCCATGCCTTTTTCTTGTGTTTTTGTCTTTTCAATTTACGCTCCAGTGGTTTTCTTTCATGTTTCATACGCAACAAGGCGGCGAGCACGGAAGGCCCACTTCTGACATGTCACATGGCCGGCGCTTGGCATAGTCCTGGCTTTATTATTACATTATTAGCGGCCATAAACACGCTTTGATATTTCGTCAAAGAAAAAAATATATAATATGATATTACCCATAGATCGGTGTTTTGAATCCAGTAGCCCACACCAGTCAGCCAGCCCAGGATGATTCTAGATAAGTAGCTTTTTATATGCACTTAGATAAGCAATGCACTAACAAAAATCAAAACATCTTATAATTTAAAATGGAGGAAGCATGCGTTTAGTGCCATGTGATATATAAGATATATGATTTGCCTCTGTTTTCTGGTTTTCTTCCGGTCCGAACGACCGTCTGGCCGAACGACATCCCGCGCGAATTTTCCCGCACGTTGCTGGTTTGCACGGTCGCTGCACCCAGGCCCACGCGCGGCCCACATGCATGAGCGAGCGTAGCCTGAACACAGGATTTCCTACGAGAGCAGCGTAGGTAGGCCGTAGGCGGTATGTTTTCTTTTTCTTTTTCTTTTTATTTTTCCTTTTCTTTTTATTTTCTTTTTCTTTTTCTTTTTCTTTTTTCTTGTCTTCTTGTCTTCTTTCTTTTTCTTTTTCGTTTTATTTTTCTTGTCTTTTCTTCTTCTTTTCCTTTCTTTCTTCTATTTACCTTTTCTCTTTATTTTATTTTTTATGTAGTTTTTTATTCTTTTATTTTTTTATTTATATTTTATTATTTTTTATCTAATTCTTTATTTTCTTTATATTTTTTTTGTTTTTTCTATTTCTTTTTCCTTTCTATCTCTTTTATGTTTTTTGGATTTTCTTATTTTCATTTTGATTTGTTTTCTTATTTTTTATATTAATTTTTTTTAAATTTTCTATATTTTATAAGATATATGTAATGTTCACGTAGCATACATGTAATGTTTACGTTGTATACATGTGATGTTCTATGATGTATTTTGTGATGTTCACGTTGTATCATACGGTGTTCTATGATATATTTTGCGTAGTATACATGTGATGTTCTATAATATTTTTTTCGATGTTCATGTGGTATATAGTGTCATGTTCTGCGATGTATTTCGCATTGTAATGTTTAAGTAGTATAAATGTGATGTTCTATAATGTTTTTTGTGATGTTCACATGGCACATAGTGCCATGTTCTGTGATGTTTTTTGCGATGTTCATATAGTATACATGTGATGTTCTATGATTTTTTTTACGTTCACGTGTTATACATGTAATGTTCTGTGATATTCTTTTTTGATGTTCACCTGAATTTGGTTGCGAGGTGACACTACATACACATGCATCGGTGACCCTAAAAAGTCTCTCTGCTTCGTCATTCAGCAAAAACTTTGGGCTTCCGGACCCTTTGGCTCCTCCTGCTATCTACAGCCACCCAGTGGCGGACCCAGGATTTGAAACAAGGGTAGTCCTAAAATTTTTTTTCATCTGCAATACAAAAAATTTCAAAGACAAAGTTCGATAAAATAGCTATAAATTAACCAAATTGCGACGATACAAATAAAAGGTTCGACACTTACAAAAATAGATCCAAAACTTGCACAAATAAGATAATGTCTTACATAAATAAGGTCTTACATAAATAAGAGACTACACTACAAGTTCTAGACTTCTAGTTCAAGGCTGCTACTTTGCGCTTTCTCATTGCCATGAAAGCATGAACTATGTCATCCTCGCTTACAGTGGAGAATATATCACGCTCAATAAAGGTAACCAAGCAATCATTCAATAATCTATCATTCATACTATTTCTCACCTTATTCTTCACTAAACACAAGGCAAAGAATACTCTTTCAACACTTGCCGTCGCCACCGGTAAGATCAATGCCAATTTAAGTACTAAGTACACCAAACCATAATATTCATGTTTCTTAGCGTCAACAAGCTTGTTAGAGAGCTCACAGAGGGTGTTCAGTCCTTCAAATCTAACATCCATCTTCACATCTTCAATATATGTGCCAAGTTAAATTTCAAGTGTCCTCAACTCCGAACTTGAAATATCTTTGGGATAAAAAGTTGCAAGCTTAAGGATTTTCTGAGCATCAAATGAGGCAAATGAATTGGAGGGACTCAATGCTGACATACAAATAAGCAACTCCCTACTAACCTCATCAAACCGATTCTCAAGCTCTTGATGAATTCTATCAATAATACCAATAAACACCTCTCTTCTATAATGATCATCAATTGTTTGTACAGGATAAAAGCGATGGGATCTTCCATGAGGCTCATATTTGCTATCCATTGCAGGAATATCAATAGAATATTTGATGCAAAATGATTTAACCTTTTCTAAGAAATCTTCCCACCCATCAGACCTCAATTGTTGGAATCTTCTTTTTGCCACACCAACAAGTGTCATTGCATTAACAATATCTTGGTCTCTCTTTTGCAAAGATTGAGACAACTCATTTATCTACTTCCACTGGAGCACGAGTGCTATCAACTTCCACTGCCGCACAAGTGTTCTTCACTTCCACTGGAGCAGAAATGTTCTGTTCTTTGGAATAAGTTCCAGAAGGCAGATGCTTGGCCTTATCAAACTGCTGACTGATATCATTGGTTGCTTGATTGTCTATGAGAATATCGTCAGTGTTCTGAAAAAAAAACAGTCAAGTAAATGTCATTGCAAATATACTGCCCAAGAAGCTAACATGTTAACCACGGATCCACAACTATCACTAAGCTTTCAAAACTGTCATATATAGAAACATATAGCATACTAAACTACTAATATTTGTTTGTTTGCACAACAAAGTTAACAATGAGTTGCTTTGTCATGTTGCCCTCCTCATGCCTTCAATTTTATAACCTGCAAATTTCCCTAGGGATATCTTCTACCAATGCTCACACCCGATATTGAACTCTGGATGGATCTGGTTTACAAACAATCAAACATCCTAATAAATTATAAGCCCCATACCTCATATCCAAGATAAAATCATAACTAGAAATTCCAGGTCCTTGTGGGTATTATGCTTTTTAATTTGAACGTAGGCAAGTACAATGTTTGACTATTTTCCCTAGAAATAGTAAATGGGGACTTTATAAGTCAAAGCCTATTGTACATATGAGGATTTAATTCCAACACTTAAGTAGCAACTCTGCGGCATCAACCCAAATCTGTCACACTCCAATTAAATGACAATATAGAGTGCATACATCTTATGTGCGCCCCAGGAATAGTCGCACACATAAGCTGATAAATTAACAGAAGTATCATCACTGTGTACATACATCGTGATATTACATCACGTAGTTCTTAACATAACAAGCGGAAAAGTAATTAACACTCTCAAACGAAGTATCTGCTCCACAGGGAAGGCCGACTGGTTGACCCAAACCTAGTAATCTTCAAGAAAATCCTCGTAGAAATTGTCACCTGTTACCTATCCGGGATTTTCATCCAAAAACAAAATAATAACAAGTGTGAGTACACTTGTACTCCGCAAGTATAGTATGATGATTCATGAGGCTCAGAAAGGATAGACACAGTTGACTGTAGTTAGCACTTTTAATAGATCAACATTTTATTATTAATTATTATTAAGTTATGCTTAAGCTCCCGCTTAACCCACATGATCACCTACTATAATTAAGGAGAGTAATTGATCATCAATATAATCTCATCATCATCGTCATAAGTCATCCACATGTCAAGTAACCATTTATTCTGTGAGTTTTCCGGTCCGCTCGTGACCGTGAGCACGGCTGTTATAACAATTTTAACACTCTGTAGAGGTTGTGCATCTTTACTTGTGAGTCGTGTTGCCCATATGCCCGGGGCCCGTCGACCCCCTAACACTCCCAAGGTGAGCAGGCAGGGTACACTATGAAGCCTTCCATAGGCCTCTTCTAACAAGTTAGGGCCGCGAGGTTTCCTCGGCAGGCAGATATAGAGAACCCCTTTCGATGGCACAATTCCTGCAGGCTATACACATCAGAACAGAGGCAGTTCTATACCCAACGTGGCAAGCCCCTCTTGCGCCCTTCCGGGTAACCTCTACCAAGCTAGAAAAGATCCTATTACTGAGCTAAAGTCAGAGCCATATAACTCTCACAGTTGCACTGTATGCCCCAACTTTTGCCCTACAGATAAGTCCTTACGGAGGGTTTAGGGCAACATGATCAACATCATTTGCACCATCACCCTATAGTTCCACTGTTACCATCATGTTTATCCGTTGGTTCCATTAGTCATAGTGTAAATCATGTTTAGTTAGAGCACTAGCATTCTACCCATATGCAAATAACCCCATAGGAATCAAGGTACATGTCATCAATTAGCTAGGAAGTCCTTATAATCGAGCAATATTAGACACATGCATAATGAGTATATTATATAAGGAATAGGACATCAAGGTAGGCCCATGCTATACTTGCCTTGGTTCACGACCTGCTGTTGGTCCTGCTACTCCTCGTACGTGTCCTGATTCCCGAAGTACTCCTCACCGTCTGAACTCGAACGACACGAAGTACAACACGTATTCCAGAACAGACATATAAGCAAAACATGACTATGATTAGAATAGTACACCAACAATAAATAAAACTATATAAAATGTTTACCAAAATCGTCTACGTCTCACTACGATCACAACGACGTGAATTGCACGAAAAACGGAGTTACAACGCACAAGTTACGAGCTATTTACGGTTCCAAAAGCTAGCTATTAAACTAGACTTAATCGAGAAATTCAAAAGCTCCTAATAGATCTAACAGTAGCACTAATTCGTAGATTACGAAATTACGAAACTAACGCAAGTTGAACGGGTCAAATCAGAGCTAAAACGATGATTTTATAAGCATTTTTACTGCAGTGGCAAATCTGTAATTAATCTAAAAACGTATTTTTCAATTAAACCGAAGAACTTCGTTTTCAAAATGGGAAAGCGCATTCTGAGAGTACGCCAAGGACGGCGGGTTAGATATGCCAGAAACCGAGGGGCTCTTTTAGAAAAAGAACCCGCGAAGGGGTATGGCATGTTCGTGGCCTTTGGATTTGATTTGGACGGCCGCGATTAAATGAAAGGAGGTAGGGAGGGAGAGGTTGGCCAGTGACTGGCCAGAGTTGGGAGGGAAGACAGCGGCTCTGCCATGGATGGCGACGAGAGCTCACCGGTGTTGCCCAATCGAGTGCTACAGTGCACTATTTTCAACTCCGCGGACATAGGAAGAAAGAGGAGAGAGAGGCGACCTCGATAGAGCACATCTACACAGGCGGGGAAGGCCTCGCATGGGCTCGCCATGGATGGCAGCGGAGAGAAGCTCGCCGGCGCACTTGGCTAAGGCCCTAGAGGCCACCGTTGAAGAAGATAAAGGCATGGGGAGGTAGAGGGGAACGAGGCGATCATGCTTAGGTCTTTAGCGCGGCCGGAGAAAGACCCGAGGGGCACCCGCCATGGCCGGCCGCGGAGGAGCTCGCGTAAAACGGCCCTATAGGCCGACACGGGAGATGGATGGGGAGAAAGAGGGGAGCGGGGCGAAGCTCACCGAGCGGCAAAACGAAGACGAGGGCGGCTCGGTGTCAATGGCGATGCGGAGAAGACGGACGACACTCCGGCGACGTTTGCTACGGGACTTCGGTTGCTTAGCAAGTGGGAGCGGGGAAAAACTGGAGAAGGGGAAAGGCGTGGACGGGTCACGCTCCCCTTTTTAAAAGACCCGATGCGCGGGGGAGGCTCCCACGTCGCGCAGAGGTGGGCGCGGGTGGCGGTTGCCAAGACCGAGCAAGACGCGGGGAGAGGTTAGGGGAGGAGCTGACAGGCGGGCCCGGCCTGTCGGTGGCGCTGGGGGGAGAGCGGGGCGTGGCAACGACAGTTCGCCAGCCTGACGGGCCGGCCCAACAAGGAAGAATGGAGGGAGAGGGGAAAATGCGGGCGGGCCAAGGAAAAACGGCCAACGGGCCAAAATGGAGGGAGACAGGGAGAGTGAAAAGAATTTCCTTTTTATTTCCTAAATTGATTTTCCAAATCCAATTTCAAAAGATTTTTAAATCCTTTTGGCATTTGAATAAAACCAGACATCACATAAAATATAATGCAACAGCATGAGTGCGTAAACAAGTTACTAACCTTATGATTAATTTTAATTTCACAAAAATTTATTATTCCCTATATTTAAATGCACACTCAATTACATAAATAAATCATATTTAACTATTTTGTAATTATGAAAATTTTAGGGTGTTACAATTCTACCCCTTAAAAAGAAATCTCGTCCTCGAGATTGGGTGATGCTTACTCAAAAAGCTGCGGATAAGATTTTCTCAGATCTTCTTCTCTTTCCTAAGTAGCCTCATCTTTTGAATATCGATTCCATTGTACTTTGCACATCTTTATAGTGCGGCTCCTAGTAACTCTTTCTGCAGTTTCAAGAATCTTTACTGGATACTCTTCATATGTGAGATCTTCTTTAACAGCAAGCTCTTTCAAGGGAATCTGCTCTTCTGGTACCCGCAAACACTTTTTCAACTGAGAAACATGGAACACATCATGCACACCTGACAAACTTTCTGGCAGTTCCAACTGATATGCCACTTCTCCATGTCTCTCTAGACTCTTGAAAGGTCCCACATATCTCGGTGCTAACTTACCCTTCATATTGAATCTTCTGACATTTCTTTCTCATTGGTGACACTTTCAAATACACATAGTCACCTGTTTTGAAACTCAACTCTCTTCTTCGGATATCAGCATAACTTTTCTATCTGGACTGTGCTACTCTCAAATTGTCCCTAATCATTCTCACTTGTTCCTCTGCATTACGTAGGACATCTGGTCTGAACACTTGAGTTTCACCTGTCTGATTCCAGAATAGAGGTGTTCTACACTTACGTCCATATAAAAGCTTCGAATGGCGCCATTTTGAGACTTTTCTGGTGATTGTTGTTATATGAAAACTCAGCATATGGCAAACTCTTGTCCCAACTAGTGCCATACTGTAAAGCACAAGCTCTCAACATATCTTTCAAGATTTGATTGGTCCTTTCTGTCTGTCCATCGGTTTGGGGATGATATGCAGAACTGAAATTTAACTATGTTCCCAAAGCACTATGTACCTTATGCCAAAAATACGATGTAAACTGAGTTCCTTGGTCAGATACGATCTTCTTTGGAACCCCATGTAGGCACACTATTCTCTCCATATACAACTCCGCTAGCTTTGCGCCACTATAAGTGGTTTTGAATGGCAAGAAGTGGGCTACCTTAGTAAGTCGATCCACTATTACCCAGATCGAATCATATCCGCGTTAAGTGTGGGGTAATCCAGTGATGAAGTCCATACCAACTTCTTCCCATTTCCACTCTGGTATTTTCATTGGTTGCAGCAATCCTGCAGGTCTTTGGTGTTCAGCTTTCACCCTTTGACAAGTATCACATATGGCCACATATTCAGCCACATCTCTTTTCAAACCATGCCACCAATACTTCTCTTTAAGGTCTAAATACATCTTGGTGCTTCCAGGGTGTATAAAATAAGCAGAATCATGTGCCTCACGGTTGCTCAGCGAGTGGGAGCAGGGAAAAACTGGAGAAGGGGAAAGGCGTGGACGGGGTCACACTCCCCTTTTTAAAAGACCCGAGGCGCGGGGGAGGCTCCCACGTCGCATGGAGGTGGGCGCGGGCGGCGGTTGCCAAGACCGAGCAAGGCGCGGGGAGAGGTCAGGGGAGGCGCTGACGAGCGGGCCCGGCCTGTCGGTGGCGCAGGGGGGAGAGCGGGGCGCGGCAACGGCAGTTAGCCAGCGCTGACGGGCCGGCCCAACAAGGAAGAAAGGAGGGAGAGGGGAAAATGCGGGCGGGCCAAGGAAAAACGGCCAACGGGCCGAAATGGAGGGGAGAGAGGGAGAGTGAAAAGAATTTCCTTTTTATTTCCTAAATTGATTTTTCAAATCCAATTTCAAAAGATTTTTAAATTCTTTTGGTATTTGAATAAACCAGACATCACATAAAATATAATGCAACAGCATGAGTGCATAAACAAGTTGCTAACCTTATGATTAATTTTAATTTCACAAAAATTTATTATTTCCTATATTTAAATGCACACTCAATTACACAAATAAATCATATTTAACTATTTTGTAATTATGAAAAATTTAGAGTGTTACAAAATCCAAACACGCACTAAATAATTAAAGGAATAAAAATAAGACGAATAAGCAAAGGACCAAAGACTTACTTCTTTGCATAAATCCTCTATATAACCATTTGGTATGGAATTGCCGATACCCAAGAGAAGGTCCATTGTTATGGCTTTCTCCCTCGAGTGTTTGCCCTCTCCACTTCTTTCTTCAGCAATCCTATTGTTGTAGGATAATAAAATTCTTTATAACTTAAACCAGTATGAGGGCACCATGAATAATAATTTTTGGTGGAAATAACTTGAACCAGCAATAGTCCAATCAATAATATTTAGCTGCACTGTAGTTTAATATACTTTACACCGGAGAAAAATTAGCCCTCTTGTTAGCTAGTGTTTAGCTCTTGTATGTAAACAGGTCCTTAATCGCAAGACGCCAAATCGACGTTGAGACACACACGCGGCGACGCCAGGTTGGTGAATAGTAAACCAACAGTAGTCAAAACACTCTCATTACGCGGAATCCATGCAGGCCATATAACAAACATTTGTGAAAAGAGGCTTCAATTAGTGTGCTTCATATATGAGCTTTACACGCTCTGGTCTATATCTATAGGTGCCGAGGCGCCCACCAAAATTTCAACCACAGGAAACATAAACACTCCAACTGCTAGCAACGCAGCGCCGAAAGAAACATATGGGCTGGTCCATGAGCCTGTAACGAACGCCCCGGCCAAGGCAACTAAGTCTAAGGTTACAAGGTTGCTGAGAAGAAGTGACCTTTGAATTCTGTTGTACAATTTGGGGGTGGAACTCAGTGCGATGATGGCCAAGGATGTCGCGAAGGACGTGAAGTTGGAGTAGTAGAATGCATTGTACCGACGGTGGAATGTGTTAGAGAGGACCGGTTTGCCCGCGATATACCCTTTCGCGGGATCATCGGCTTGCCAGACGCCTCCAGGAGGGTTGAGCGCCGCACTGTACGTTATGGACGCCGTTAGAGTTACAACAAACATCAGCCAACCGCGAAGCTCATCGCTCTGTGAACGAGCCGCTGCTGTGATCTCTTGCTGCTGCTGCTGCTGCTGCTGCTGCTGTCTTATAATTTCGCGGATTGCATCAGACAATTGGGCAGCAGTGATCTCTTGCTGCTGTCTTATAGTTTCGCGGATTGCATCAGAAAATTGGGCAGCGGTGATCTCTTGCTGCTGCAGCGGCGGCGGCGACGACGGGACAGCTGCCGACGAACCGCTGGTAGCTCCAACAGGTGGTTCCGCACCAGACATGCTGAAAAGTTACGCAGCTCGGTTTCTTCAATCCTGCAGGCTGCAGCCAAATTCAGGACGAAATGAAAACGTTAATGTAGTCTACTTTAGGTCAGTCATTGGTTAAGATTATTTTTTACCCGAAACATAAAAAAATGCAATTTTACATTTGTTTTAAGTCAGATCATTTCACCAAAATCATACAAAAATGTACTAATATTTATCTTATTAAATGAGCATTATTAGATTCGATACAGAGTATACTGTCATATTATGCTTATTTGGGGTCACAAACGTGGATAATATTTTCTAACTTACCCAAATTGAAGATTGCTTAATCTAGACCAGGCCTAGAATTGCGTTGGCCAAGCCTAAAATTGCATTATTTCATGGCCGGATATGATCCGGAGGTAGTACTCAGTTAAGTAACTTGAATGTGTAACCCTAGAGTTGTAATTAAAAAAAAATACTTTAAACTAATGAAAAAAAAACTGTATCATATGTTTTGGAAACAAACGAAGCATGTAAGAGAAACTCTACCAGATTAAATATCATCTTTCTCTAAAGTGTTTGATATATATAGGAGACTGACAAAACCAGATTAAAGGTAAAAGTGCATGCATGTGTGCTGAAGTAGACCGAGAAAAGATTCATCTCTAGCTACTCACGTCAGTACGTCACCAAAGGCCGTTCACCTATGCTTCATTCCCCAACCTCCACAACTTTGTGGGTAATCTTACCCCTAAATGAAGGCCAAATAATAAAAATATGACTAGGAGTCCCGACCGCCCGAAGACCACGCCGCGTCACCGCAACCGGCCACCGCGCCGGCCTCTGCCATGGGCCACCGCCCAGCCGCAGAGAGAGGCCGCCGCGTCACGTTAGCCACCCGCCGCCAGGTCGTCGCCTCTTATATTAGTATCTAGCACACCTGGCTACGCGGACGCCGAGGTGCGTGCGTACGTCTTGGCTTTGCGGACTTGTGGTGAGCCTAACGAACGAGCTACCCGACGCGGAGGAAGCTAGATCTGGCCACCGGAGGTCGGCCGAACCGCCGAAGGCGAGACGTATGGCGGCGGCAAGAAAAACTTTATGTTCGCATATGGTCTAGTGTGAAGTGTGAACTGAAGCATGCAAGGTCCAACGACGATGCTCAATTTCTCACCAGTTCCGGAAGGACACAGCCGAGAAGCTTGCGGCCGTCGGTACGGTTTGCCCCCAGATCGATCCCAGCTAGGCTTCCGGCTTCCCTGCTGCAAGAGTATAGTAGGTCAAAACGATGCCATGGTTAGCTACTTAGCTTAATTTATGGAACTGAGGTGCACATGGCGACATTGCAGAGACTGGGGAGACAGCTCACCTGAGCGTGTCTGTGCCGTGACGGTGCTTCGCCGGAGGAGGAGGAGGAGAAGACAGGTGGATGATATATGTAGCGCCCTGCGGAAGGAAATCGGCTGATTATTGCGCCCTGCGGTCATAATGGAAACTGGAGTTCGTTCGTGGTTTCCCTTTTTATAGGCCCCACCTAATACGTTGATGACTTATTTCTTTTAATCTAACAGTTCCCGCTAATCTGATAGTGGGCCCGTAGTAAGATCTTACACGGTTAGTCATTAGCCTTGTTTTTTTTTTCACCGAGAACTTTCTACCCACCCGCCTGTACCCGCACGCCTGCGACACCGCCATCGCCCAACTCCGCTCCCGCCGAACCGATGGGGCCCAGCGACCGCCCCGACGCCGAGCCAGTCGACGCGCATGGGAGAGAAGGACGACGCCGAGACGTAACGCGGCGCAGCAACCTCCGTCGTCGAGGTCGTCCGCTCCCGCCGAGCCGAGGGTGCCCAGCAACCGCAACGACGCCGAGCCAGACGTCGCGCACGGGAGAGAAGGATGACGCCGCGACGCAAACTTGGCAGCCAGCAATATGGTGATTATTCGTCAAATTGGACGGCGGCCGCGGGTGAAACGACGACGACGGCGCGCGGCCTCGGAGGCTCAGCACTACCCACGTGAAGATCTCCTTCCAGTACAATGGCAGCAGCTGCCGAGGACTCCAACATATGTCTTCTACTCTTCTTCTCTTAAGATCATTCTTCAGTTATCCTTTCTTGGTTTCTTAGATCTTGCACAAATAGACCAACCTATGCTTGATCTTAAGTGGTGTATTTCTTGTTTTAATTTATAGATGCGGGACACTGATGAAACCGTTGCAAATCAAGTGAATGAAGTGATAGAGGTTGACGAGGAGGACGATCAGCAGAGCGAGGAGGATGAAGGTGAACAGCAAAACAAGAAAAGGAAAGCAATTGCTCCAAGTTCAGATGTTCGGGATCGCTTCACCAAGGTAAAAACTGCAAATGGGGAGGAAAGAGCCAAGTGCAAGTACGTTGGGAACTTGTATCGCTGTGATACAAAGGCAAATGGTAAGAGCCAACTGCAACATGTACAGTACACATGTGCCTGCAGGCAATTAGGCTCTGTTTTTTATATCTTGTGATGTGCATTTATGGGTTATTGGTGAAAGGAATTTTTGTTCCATCAAATTTGTTGATGAGATAGGTCTTCGTCGGTTAATTTCTGTTTGCACAAATGATGAATTGGTCTCATGACTTTGGATATGGATGTTTGGGAAATTAGAATCAAATTTTTGGATGCGCAGATATTCTTATGCATGATATGAGATGGTTTTACTGTGAATTATCTGAATATGTGTGAATGCCTCTATCAGAATGTCTCTTCTGCCTCAAGGTATGTTTTGTATCTCCATTCAGAAAATAATACCAGATTTTGGAAATTCATACATATCTCAGCCTTAGTGATTTTTTTTATGCAATTTACTTATGTTGATAAATGTGCCTTACATATTCTGCCTCTGTGGGTACTATAGCCCTACTAAAATAAGTGATTGATTAATCATGTCCTCATCAACATGGTAGCATGTAAATTACAGTAAGCTGCGAAAAGATAATGGTAGGCTCTCTAGCTACAAGTTAGACCCTTGCTTCAGTTTATATCTATATATGAAAAATCTGAGTTCGGTTTTAGTATTTGATTGATTATACATTTTCCTTTTCTAAATTTTAGTTCGCTTCTTCAATACCCAGAAGTAAGGACATAGCGAGCAGAGTGCTGTTTACGGCCTCTCTTTACTGAGATAGTCTGAAAAGGTAGATGACCATCACTACCGGTCTACTGTAGATAAACATCTCATTTTCAAATCCCTTACTATTCTTGCATTGGAGTATATATGACCAGAATGCAATGAAATCATGGCCATAATGACATAATGATCTGAAAGTGCTTGAACAGAATTTTTTGCCAATTGGTTAGGCACGACTAAGTTTTGTCGATGCTGCAGTCTTTATCATGTTTAGCTACAACCTCTCTGCAGCATGACTTGGTTGACTTAATTTACATGGCTTATGTATTTAGTAATCATTTAGTTCTCCTTTAAAAATATCATGTGAACATCTTAAAAATAAAGCATCAGATTTATGGAAAAGAATGTGTGCCTAGAGCTAAAGCAGCATTATTCTTCACAGGCTGTAATTGCTATTTTAGTAATTTAACTTGCTGCCTGGTAATTTATGGGAATTTTGTCAATAGATGACGCGGTCTATGCTGTGAAGCCAGGCATCTTAATTCTTGGATCAGTGAAGCCAAAAGCACAAAATGATCTCGAAATAAAGTCCTAATCCTTGGTCTCTATTCTTATTTTTTCGCCGTTAGTTTTTGACTAAGCAAAAACACAACTATAAATCAAGGTTATCGTTTATGATGTTCATTTTCCTCTGCTCATTAATGTCTTGGCGCAAGTACAACGTGCAAACTAGATTAGCACTGTTGAAGCTTGGTCAAACAAATTTTCAGTCCGCGGCACTGGAACTAACGTCATTAACTTCCTGTTCGCTTATCTTATAAGCCGTACTTTTTCTGCCACGAACAGTGTTTTTCTCTCATAACAAATCAGCGAACAGTACTCTCAGCCATGACTTTTCAGCCACGCGAACAAGGCCACAATCCTTTGTTTTCCGCCTCTTACCCCGAAAATGACATCCCTATTTGTCGAATAAATAGTAGCCCCAGATTAATCAAAGATTTCCTAAGTCGTGCGTTAGAAGATTTAACCTGGGCCTAGTGAAAAAACAAGAATAGATTAAGTACAAAAAAACAAGCAACCCAAAAGTGATCATATCGGTGTCTTACTCTTATCCCAATTAAAAACATTTCCTGTGCACACTTTAGTGCAACACCGATCGAAAGCACAAATTGACACCACGGCCCTGTGCATCTGCCTTATAATCCGTCTTATTCAGCTTGTTTTTTCAGCCGGAACAGTATTTTTCTCTCACAAAAAATCAGCCAACAGTGTTTTTTAGCCAGCTTATAATTTCAGCCGAACGGCTCCCACCTCTGGTTTGTAATTTTACTGTAGTTTCTTACTACTAAGCAAAACGACACTCAGGAGCCGAGATGAGCGGCTAAGGACGAGCAAGCCCCCACGCGCCCTGACCCGCAGCACCCCAGTTCGCCGGCCCCCAGCGCCCTTGTCTCCCGGCCCTCTGGGTGTCGCGCCCCCCATCTGCACAACCCCTGACTCGCCACCGGCTGAACAACGTAAAACACTTGCAACAAAAATGCAACATAAAACTAAAAACAGATGATATGTTTGGAACGTGCACTTGCAACATGTGTGTGAAACACATGAAACATCCAAATAAAACACTTGCAATATGAAACCACTTGCTGCAACATAAAATTGAAACAGCTGAAACATTTGGAACATACTGTTACAACATATGTGTGGAACATATGCAACATCCAGAAAAACAATTGTAACATACGTCTAGAAACAGATGAAAGATTTTGAACAAGCTTGCAACATGTCTCTAAAACACTTGCAACATATGCAACATGTGCAATATCCCACGATCTACTTTTACAACATCAAGATGAAACAATTGCAACGTACGTCTGAAACGTCTAAAACTCTTGAAACATACATGTGCAACGTAGGGGAGGGAAGGCCAGGCCGGTCGATTCCGGCCATCGGGGTAGGAGCGGGTGGCGAGCCACGATATGCGAGCACCACCAGCACCGGTCGCGCTTATGGGTGCCCTTGGCTCGGTCGGGCAAGACCTAAGGCGCCACGGCACGTGCGCCCCGGCGGCCATGGCGGGGTCAGCGACACGCCCGACGACGATGAGGGATAGATGGATAAGGAGGGAGCGAGCGGCGCAGGTGACTGGCGATGGGTGCGCGGCGCGACCGGCGATAGGGGGAAGGCCGGAAGGGCACGACGCGGTAGCCCGACGAGCATGCGGTGGGGAAAGAGGCGGACAGATGAGCGGCCACGCTGCTTTGGGCGCTGGATAGATAAGTCGATGAGGGAGTGGGAATTTGTTTTTTGTTTCTAAGAGAGATGGGGTCTGCTTCTATGGAGCCACGTCTAGACGAGATTCACGGGACGAATGCCCGTGACGGATCATTCTTATCGTTTTTTCATAATTTTCAGCGATGAGCATCGATGGAGTTGGCGTGGACGAGCCTAGCCTAGAGCCGGCTTGAAGACTCAGTAGGCTCTCCCACACCTCCGGTTCCCGTGGATGGCGTATGCGACCAGCAGCGTCCCGCGGGGCATGTTTTGTGCTGTGTTTCACGTCTACGGCTGTGTTTCTTTTTTCTTTTTTTTTTGTTTCGAGGTTGTGTTCACGTCGATCTGGTGAGTCAAGCTTTTGTTTCTGTTTCCAGAGATCGATGGTGTTTTTTTTTCAAGTTAGCTTGCTCGCGATGATCTCCGACGCATGCGCTCTCGCAATCTCGCGCAGCGTGTGCTGGATTTGTCGTGTGTTCTGATGTGCTTGGTCGGCGCGGGAGATTTGTTTACGAGCAGGCCCCGGGGACGGGCGGGGAAGGAAGGCGCATGGTTTCAAAAAGAGGTATAAGATGGTTTTACCTGTGTGCCATTTATAAAAGATAGCTATTATCTACAGGTTACTAAAAAGTTTGAACGCTAGATGCCATTTGCCAGAATTCTTTTGTCGTCCACACCATTCTGTCCATATTCGTTGCTAAAGGTGGCTAACGGTCCTGGCTACAGTAGAAATGATCACTGAATTTGATCCTATGATGCAAGAACATATTAGGCGCATTCATAATAATGAAATCTATCATCATTATCTTGGCCCCACTATTCAAAATGAGTTAATTGGTATTCTTGATGATGCTGTGAAAAAACATATCTTAAATATCATAAAAGATGCTAAGTACTTCTCCGTTATCTTGGATTGTACCCCAGATGTGAGCCATGAAGAACAAATAACACTAATTGTGCGTTGTGTTAATATGTCAAGTGTCATTCCAAGAGTAGAGGAATTTTTTCTAGAGTTCTTAAAGGTTGATGACACATCAGGATTAGGGCTCTTTAATGTATTGTTGGATGCATTGCAATCTCTTGATTTGAACATTGATGATGTGAGAGGTCAAGGGTATGACAATGGTTCTAATATAAAGGGAAAACATCAAGGTGTGCAGACGCGTGTGCTTGAAATTAATCCAAGAGCATTGTATATGCCATGTGCATGTCATAGTCTGAACCTTACCCTTTGTGATATGGCAAAATCTTGCAGAAAAGCTATTTCATTTTTTGGTGTCATACAACAGATATATGCATTGTTTTTACGTTCTTCTAAAAGGTGTTAAATTTTGACTCATCATGTTGAGAGGTTTACTGTCAAACCATTGTCAGATACTCGTTGGGAGAGTCGAATAAAGAGTGTGCAACCTATCAGGTATCAAGCCCCTCAAATAAGATCAGCTTTGCAGGAGGTGGAAAGAACTTCTGATGATGACCCAAAAGCAGTGAGTGATGCTCAATCATTGGTAACTGCACTTGAGAATTTTGAATTTTTAGTTGGTATGGTTATTTGGGGTGATATTTTATCTACTATCAACATGGTCAGCAAAAAGTTGCGATCTCCAATTGTGTGCTTAGATGGTACTATGCAACAAATTGAAGGGGTCATATCATATTTTCAAAAGTACAGAGACACGCTTCAGTGCTAGTATTGAGACTGCAAAATCCATTGCATCTAGTATGGATGTAGAACCAACATTTCCTGCAAAATGTCAAGTTAAAAGAAAGAAGCATTTTGATGAACAAAATGATGAAACTGAAGAATTACAACGTTCAGCTATAGATTCTTTCAAAGATGAGTACTTCCTAGTTATTGTTGATCATGCAATTGCTTCATTGACTAGTCGATTTGATCAGCTAAAGGAATTTGAAGGAATATTTGGTTTCTTATTCAACTCGGAAAATCTAAAGTTTGTAACACCCCTGGGTGTTAAGCATGCATTCATATCCCAAATCATAAGCATTACCATTTCATACATGTTCATCATCGCATGCAATATAAGTTGGAATTAATTAAATTGTGAAAAACATGTTTGAACCCTAAAGTATTGCAATTTCTAGCTAAGAGTGGTAAAAATTTGTTGGGCTATAACTCTAAATGACTTAGAACTAATTAACATGATTTTTGGAGCAATTTTTGTATTCAAAATCTCCCCGAATTTTGATTTTAAAAATATTTCAGAAAAATGAGTTTTATTTAAAATTTAGACTTTAAATCACTAATTCAAAATCTATTTAGAATTTTTAAAAGTGCCCTAAATGAAAGTTGTAGAGAATAAAATTTGGAACAACTTTTGTTTTGGGGGCAACTTGTGAAAATGTCTTTTTCATCTTTAAAATTTGAATTTGAATCAAATTATAAAATCTGGAAATTTATTTAGAAAAGAAAAATGAATTTTTGGCCTTAACGGGCCGCCGCCTCCGCTTCGGCCTGCTCGCGCAAGCGGCCCGGCCCAGCTTCCCGCGTCCGCGCCTGCCTCCGCCCGCCCGCGCGCGCGCGACGCCGTGGCGCCGCGGCAGAAGCCAGCCGTAGCCTAGCCATACGTCGCCGACACCGTGCGCCACGCGCCCTCCGGTGGCCACGTGTCCCTCCGCGCCCACCTACTCCCTCCGCGCGCTCGCCCGCCTTCGCTACCGCCTCCATTCCCCTCTCTTCGCCTCATAGCAGCGCTCCAGCAGCAGCCGCGCGGCCACCGCGCCATTGCCGGCTCCTGAGCTCCACCACCGCCGTTGCCGCCGCCCCGGCTCACCGCCACAGCCTCTGTCTTCCTCCTTGCTTCGTCTTCTCGTCGCGCGTCCCGTGCTGACCACTGCCCGCGAGGATTCGGCCCCTAGCCACGGTAATAGCTCACCGGAGTTCCGGCCGAGCTCACCGGAGTGAACCGCTCCGTGGACTTCACCCCTCCATCCTCCTTCTCGCTCACTTCTCGAGCGCACGAGCACCGCATTCGCGCGGTGAAGCTCGCAGACCACACCGCACGGCCCCTCTCGGTCGGTGTTGGCCGGCCGACGGCAGACCAAGCCACCGCGCCGCCATGCACGCCGGCGAGCTCGATGCCGAGCTCGTCTGGCCACTTGCTAGGCACCCTCGGTTTCGCCTCTCCGTGGGGAAGCCGCTGGTGGTGACCTCACCACCGGCGAGCTCACCGACGGCGAGAACCGCGCGGTCAGCGCTTCCCCCTCCTCTGTGTGGCTGACTCGTGGGGTCACGGGCCCACCTGTCTGCCTCCTCTCGCGCTCGCATGTGCACTGCACCGGGTGCACCCAGCATTTCCAGCGGCGGTTGTTAAAAGGATTTTCAAAAATGATTTTTCAAAAATTGTTAAAAGGGTTTCTAAAATCCATAACTTGCTCATTTTAGCTCCAAAAATTGTGGAACAAATTTTGTAGTGTTTCTCATAAGTAGATCTACAGTTTAAAAATATTGCATGTCAAGTTTGAAATACTTTTCTGTAGAGTTTTTATTTAATCACTGAAATTGTTGTTTTCTTGTTAAATATGTAATAAATCATAGAAAGTTCAGAAAAATATGGTTCCACTTGCAATAATTTTCTTTTGTGATGTACTTTCTAGGAAAAATATATGCCATGTATGTTCTGCAGAAAAATCTTGATGTGTAGTACAAGTGTTTAATATTGTTAATAATTGTTATTTTTGCTAGAGAGAAAAAGATGAATAAAACATGCATGTAATAATTTTTCTATGGTGATTGTTTATTGTGTAGAATGTAGGAAAAATGCTAAATCTGTTGTTTGATACTTTTCATAGTATAAAGTATTTTTATGCTCATTTTTAGGCCCTAGCTTGTTATTTTTGTGTAGGTAGTTCTAGTAATCCAAATGCAATGAAATTTTCATGGTATGCTAGATTAGATGATAGAAAGCTACTGTAATTTTCTTAGATTTTTCTGTGCTTCCAAAATAGGTGTTGCTGTTCAAACCTAGTTGCAATTAGGGTTTAATTAACCTTGTTAATGCATGATTAGTTAATAAGGTTTACTTTGGTGTATCTTTGAAGCATTTAATAAGATGTGTTGACTTAGCATAGTAGTAGTAGAAGAGAATGCAGTAGATGACATGTGCTTGTAGTATGTGTTCTTGGATGATGTTGACTACCTTGTAGAAGAATTGTATTCCTACTTTACGAAATAAAGTAAACCTATTTATCTACATTTCATTCATCATGATCATTACATGTCATTTCTGCAATGCACCTAGGCATGAGCACTTATACATTTGCATCATACAGGATCGCATGAACTAATTCAAGTAGCAGTTCTCGAGGAGCCGGAAGAGCAGCCCGAGGAGCAGGAGTTGCCCGAAGCCGACGAGGAGGTCGGTGAGGATCTTCCAGAGTGCCCAGACCACCATCCGAGCTCTTTCGAGAGAGGCAAGCCCCAGAGCATTTTTCTCCCCCGGTTTGCAAATATTTTATTAATGCTTTACTTTAACTGATGCATTATGTTTAGGAGTTGTTTGCAACCGTTGCTGCATTATACCTTGTTTACTCTGTTCTACCCTATCCTTGTCACCTTGATATTCGCAGTCAAGTAATTGCTTAGCTTGCTTAGACCGGTAGAAGTCGGGTGATTTCCTGTCACCTGCGAGCTATAGGTGGTTACCTGGATCTGCTTGAGAAAGTATGCCATCTGAGAATAGCTAAGTGTTAATGTGAAATTGAGACCGGATGAAAACCTACAGGGTTTCGTACTGTAGTGTTTTCCATCTGTGTCGATTAAGGACCGACTGTTGTTGGGCCTCGAGTCATGTTGAACGCATGCCTTACATTTAGCTGGCCGAATAATATACCTTTCGACCGCGAAGCTGAAAGATTATTCGGGCCGAGTGGATTGCCCACAACGCACTGTACCGGAGCAGCAGTGGCAGGATACGGCGGCGCGATGATAAGGCCAAAGAGCAGTCGGGCGGCCCCCGGGTACATGTGGTTCCTGGCAAGCTCGCGTCTTTACCTGAATGGTTGACTCGATGACCAACACCTCACTTTAGCGAGTGAGTGAGGTTTGTATGAGGAATAAATTACCAGCTGGTTAATAATTGAATCAAATCGCCATCGTTCACTGGATAGTGAGCACTTGACTTGAGTGACTTCATCGTAGTAATTCTAATGGAACACTTGGACAGTTATATGGTATATGACATGATAGAAGTTGATTACTGATCATTGGTTATCCTTACCTGTTTAATTACATGTTACTCTAGTACAGGTGCAAATGTAGTTGACAGGTTAATAAAGATTTAACTTGATGCAAATCTTTTGGAAAGATTCTTTAAATGCTAAAAATGCCTCTTTGCAAATGAGTCAGCTACCCCACCAGAAAGCCTGTCATGATCCTTGGTGTCTTTTATTTTTGGTTCTGTCGGGTAAGTCTAGCTGAGTACCTTCTCGTACTCAGGGCTTTGTTCCCACTTGTTGCAGATGGGCAGATGTATTACGGCTACTGTATCAACTGCCTTTATCCTGCGATGGGAGAAGCTTAGGACCATGGGCAATGGTCATTCACTACGTCTCGTCTGATGCTTTTGTTGGAAGATGATCCTGAGATGGCACTTTATTTTAAACTGTGTGTGAGTGTGTGTTTTGAACAATGCTTCCGCTACTTTTATTTGAAACTGGTTTGTAATAACTATGTTTAAACTCTGATATATTTGTGACGTGAACTTTTATGTAACTTGTGATGGTGACCGCTGAACTTATTACGATCTTGGCTGGTAGGTAAGTTGGTTTGAAATCCGTCGTGATTTCACGGACTACCAGGTTATACGGGCTTAAGTTTGTTAAATCGTCTGCTCGGTGGATGATTTTCTTACTTAATCTCGTATAATTGGTCGGTTTTGTTACAGCTGGCATTGGAGCATGGTTTAGCGTGTGTTACTGTTCACAAGTGTATTTAAAACAAAAATATGTTTGAAAAATGTGATTTACAAACTAAAAGTGTGCTAGTGGTCATATCCTTTATGCCCGGTAAGGACTCTAGGTGGCTTATTTAAGTACTGACTTGGGGGGTTCTTGCACCATATTTCTCTTTCGTTGCTCATACGGCGTGCTATTGTATGAGTGTCACTTAATTGAGTGGTAATATATGGATCAGTTGCCTCTACGTCTCGGTAAGTGTGAGATGTGAGAGCATGATCGGATACACCGCCGATCTAGGGAGAGTGCGTATATGATACTGGAGTACTTACATGTTTTACACATATTTTTACAAAAGTGTCGCATGTGTGGTTGTTCCGTCCGTTGAGGCGATGCCGTCAATAGAACGATGTTTTGGGTAGTTACTACCGTTGTACGCGTATATGGGGATTCGTGTAGAGCGTGTAGATAGATTTAATGCTTTCATGCATTCATAGGGAATTGGGCTGAAATGAATTTTCTGCAGGTACATAACAGCGTTTCTCGTGTAGAACGTATTAGTTACGTATATGAGAGATCGCCTGTATGCCACCGAATTCATCGCTAGATATCATTTATTTCTTAAGTTTGTGAGAACGTACGAAATGTACATGCATCATATTGCTTGTGCACTTCATTCATGTCATGCATCGCTCCCCTTATAAATTGATTATCCCCTTTTGATAAAAATTTATACCAACTTAAAATGTGTTCTCACCGGGTAATCAAAACTTTTGGTACAGATGGCCCGCACGAAGCAGACTGCCCGTAAGTCCACAAGCAGAAGAGCACCCCGACACCAGTTGGCCCTACGGGAGCGTCACAGCACGGACACCTTTCTGAGCGAGTTTGGCATGCCAACTTTACTTTGGAGAGTGCTCCATGATGTGGGGTACCCGGAGGGTCAGGAGCCAGTGTACTCTTGGAGTGAGAGCCAGTTAGCTGAGGATGGACTTGCCGTAGTGGAGATCACAGTCTCTGCTCTTGGTGATGCTCCAGAGTGGGATGGTTGGCACTTAGAGTTTGAGGGACGCACTCCGGTTGAGGGTGCAGAGGGAGCAGCTTTCCGTGTCATTAGGGACATAATGAGCAGATTTCCCAACAAGCTGGCAGTAGCCTTGGCTGGCACTTTTTCGAGAGATGATCCTCGCGATGCCATTTGGGTGCAGCTGCAAGGAAGTGCCTTGGTCAGAGGCCCAAACGAAGGACAGGCTAGCGACAACCACGCTATGAGTACGATGTGTGCAGCTATCAGAGCATACCAGAGTCTTGAGTGCACCTATTAGACGTTGACTGGTTTGCGTGGTGATGATCGGCTCAAAGCAAGAAAACAGAAGAAGAAGCAGGCACGTGCTATAGCTAGTTTGCAGGAGCAGTTGGCTGACATGAGCTTGCAGCAAGACCAGGCTCTAGAGAGAGGTGATAGTGCTCTACAGCGGGTGCATACATTGACTCAGGCCAACAATAATGCAGACCGCATGATTGGACAGTTGGTTTAGGAGAGAAATGAAGCCTGGAATGAGAGGAACCTTCTGAGGCAGAGGGTCGAGGAGCTAGAGGAGTACAACGTCAACTTGCATGAGGAGTTTCATGCGCTCTACAACAGTTTTGGCCCGTATGCTCCTCCAGACGCCGCCGGTATGGACGTCGACGAGGACGAGGACGAGCCTGCAGCTGCACCTGCCGACGACGACGACGTTGCTACTGATGGTAGCGATGGTGACGTCTCCGACCCCGACGATGGCTCCGAGGAGTAGGCTAGTTGCTTTGCGTTAGCTACTAGGCCCTGTCACGATGACCTTTCTTTTAGCTTCATGTATCTTGATGTATCTCGTTCGAACCTTGAGACTTGGTAGAATGTTGGATCCTGGTTGTTCATGCGATACCTGAGCGCATAAAGTCCAGTGTGTGTATGCTGACAACGTGGTTGTATTAGACGCGATGTTTGCATTTGAAGTAATTTAATTAGTGATGATGTTTTAATTGGAATGCGATTATTGTACCTCTGTTTTATTGTATGACTTTGTTCTCTTCAATGAATTCAGTACGACATAATTTTTCATTCACTCACAATTACTACAGCTTCACTTAATCATTACTTGTTGCTGAAATATGTAGATGGCAAACACTCGCCGCGCCACGTATGAGGCTGCTAAAACTGGTGGTAATGGTGCCGGGGCAGGTGGGAGTGGTGAAAACAACGTCAACCACAATGAGCCACACCCAAAACCACATTTGCCGCCTCCTCCACCGCTCACTGCAGAGGTATTCTTTGCATAGTTTCTTGGAAGTCAGCGCAATACCGAACAGTCGCAGAAGAACATGGAAGATTTTCTGCGTACCATTGCTAACAATGTTCAACGTGGTAACAACCAAGGTGGTGGCAATGGGGTGAATCAGTACAGCAACTTCAAGGATTTCATGGACACAAGGCCACCAATTTTCAAGGAAGCGACCGAGCCACTTGACGCTGAAGAATGGATCAACACCATGGAAGATAAGTTCCGTGTGTTAAGACTGACTGAAGTACTTAAGACAGAGTATGCTGCACATCAGTTACAAGGACCAGCAGGGATGTGGTGGAAGCATCATCGCACCACCTTCCCACCAAATGCTTAGATCTCGTGGAGAGAGTTCACTGAAGCCTTCCGTAGAGTTTATATTCCACCAGGGCTGGTTGAGATGAAGTTGGGAGAGTTCTTGGCTTTAAATCAGGGTACCAAAACCGTAACACAGTATTTGCATGCCTTCAACAACTTGTGTCGTTATGCTCCCGACATGGTTGACACCAATGCTAAGAGAATTGCTAGCTTCAAGAGAGGGTTAGGTCCGAAGATGATGAAGCATGTGGGTACCAATACCCGTGCCAGATTCAATGACTTCATTAGTGATTGTCTGAAACAAGAAAAGAACAACAACGTGTACACAACATCCAAGACTCGCAAGAGAGCCTTTGAGTCAGGACCATCACAGCCAAGAGTTGTCAATGCTAATCGTCCTGCCTATCGTCCGTCTGCACCACGTGCAAGGTTTAGGCCACCACAGCATAAAACCCAGAACTACAAGGGACCGCAGAAGCCGTACAAGATGGCTGTGCCGCCAGCAAGGATAGCCGCAACTGCGGGACAAGGTAACTCGAAGAGAGCTATCGGATCTGCTGGTACAGTGAAGGACCCTGTTACAATTGTGATCAGCCAGGCCACTTTTCAAAGTTCTGTCCTTATCCGCCCAGAAAGAAACAACAGACCTATAATGCTCGAGTACACCACACCACTATGGATGAGATTCCTAAGGGAGAGCCCGTGACTGTTGGTAAGTTTTCTGTTAACCAAAACCCTGCAGTTGTTCTATTTGATTTTGTATCATCACATTCTTTCATGAGTCAAGCATTTGCACGGAAACATGAACAACTATGCATAGACTTAAGTTATGGTTACCGTATAAGTTCAGCAGGGGCTGATGTTTTAACCAATCAGATGGTTAGAGGGGCAACCCTTGAGTTAGATAGTCGAAAGTTTCGAGTAAACTTGATAGTTATGCCTGGACTAGTTCTGGATGTCATCATAGGGATGAATTGGATGAAGGAATGAGGAGCAGTGATAGATACAGGAAGTCGGGTACTTACCCTTAAGGATCCCCAGGGAGAGGGTACTTTTTAGGTACCATTGTCCAAAAGAATAGACCTTGTGAGTGTGACATGTGTTATAGAAGTTATTCCGATTCATCAGATTCCGATAGTGTGTGAGTTTCCGGATGTGTTTCCAGATGAGTTACCTGGTCTTCCACTAGATAGAGATGTTGAGTTTGGAATTGAGTTGATCCCCGGGACAGCTCCAATTTCAAGGAGACCTTATAGGATGCCTCCGGATGAGTTAGTTGAACTGAAAAAGCAACTAGAGGAATTGTTGAAAAAGGGATTTATCCGGCCACGTAAGTCTGAATGGGGATGTCCTGCCTTATTTGTGAAGAAAAAGAAAGAGGGTACTTTGAGAATGTGTGTGGATTATAGGCCTCTTAATGCTGTAACTATCAAGAATAAGTATCCCTTACCTCATATTGATGTTTTGTTCGATCAGTTAGCCAAAGCCAGAGTGTTCTCCAAGATAGATTTAAGATCGGGTTACCATCAGATAAAGATTAGACCACAAGATATACCGAAAACCGCCTTTTCCACCAGATACGGGTTGTACGAGTATCTTGTTATGTCCTTTGGCTTAACAAATGCTCCTGCATACTTTGTGTATCTGATGAATATGGTTTTCATGCCAGAGTTGAACAAATTTGTGGTTGTGTTCATTGATGATATTCTAGTATACTCTGAGAATGAGAAAGATCATGAAGAGCATCTGAGAATTGTCTTAACCAGACTTAGAGATCATAAGTTGTATGCTAAGTTTAGCAAGTGTGAATTTTGGTTGAAGAAAGTTCCTTTCCTTAGTCACATTCTGTCAGAGAATGGAGTTTCTGTAGATCCGAGTAAAGTGCAAGAGGTTATGGATTGGAAGACACCAATCACAGTTTCGGAAGTTAGAAGTTTCTTAGGATTAGCTGGTTACTATTGTCATTTTATCCCAGATTTTTCGAAGATTGTCAAGCCAATGATAAGTCTGCTATAGAAAGATCACAAGTTTGTGTGGACAGAGTGTGAGACAACTTTCCACACCTTGCGGAAACTGTTGACCACTACCCCAGTTCTAGCGCAATCGGACATTGAGAAACCTTTTGATGTGTTTTGTGACGCATCAAAAACAGGATTAGGTTGTGTTCTTATGCAAGAAGGAAGAGTCATTGCTTATGCCTCCCGTCAGTTGAGAAAGCATGAGATCAACTATCCGACACATGATCTTGAACTTGCTGCCGTAGTGCATGCATTAAAAATTTGGAGACATTACTTACTTGGTAATGTGTGTAATATTTTCACCGATCACAAGAGTCTCAAGTACATCTTCACCCAATCTGAATTGAACATGCGACAGCGAAGATGGTTAGAATTGATCAAAGATTACAACTTGAATGTGCAATACCATCCTGGAAAGGCCAATGTAGTGGTAGATGCTTTGAGTAGAAAGTCACATTGCCTGAATGCGCAACCTTTGCTCGAAGATGGTTTTGATCTAATGCATCCTGTCGTGTTACACAGTATTCAGATTAGTTGTTCTTTGGAGAGTAAAATAATAGAAGGCCAGAAAATCGATAAAGGGATATTCTATATCAAAGAAAAGATTAAAGAAGAACCATCCAAGCACTTTAGAGTGGATGAACATGACGTGTTATGGTTTGACGACCGTCTTGTTGTTCCCAAGGATCGAGAGCTTAAGAATAAACTTATGGATGAGGCTCACCTTTCGAAGTTATCTATCCATCCCAGAAGTAGCAAAATGTACCAAGAACTAAGACCTCGTTTTTGGTGGACAAAAATGAAGAAAGAGATTGCAGCATATGTAGCCAGATGTGACACATGTTATAGAGTAAAGGCTATTCATATGAGACCTGTCGGATTGTTGCAACCTTTGTCCGTACCTAGTTGGAAGTGGGATGATATAAGTATGGATTTCATCACAGGTTTGCCCACTACTCAGAAAGGACATGATTCGATTTGGGTAATCGTGGATCGTCTTACGAAGACAGCTCACTTTTTACCTGTCAAGACAAGTTATCGACCACCTCAATATGCAGAGAAGTATATTGCAGAGATTATATGATTGCATGGCATACTGAAGACTATAGTGTCTGACAGAGGGTCACAATTCACTGCTCACTTTTGGGAGCACTTGCATAAAGGTTTGGGAACTATTTTGATTCGTAGCACTGCCTATCATCCTCAAACAGATGGTCAGACCGAAAGAGTTAATGCTGTTCTGGAGAATATGTTGAGAGCCTATGTGTTATCTTCTAGAGGTTCATGGGAGTCATGGTTACCATTAGCGGAGTTCGCTTACAATAATAGTTATCAAGAAAGTATCAAGATGGCACCATTCAAAGCTTTGTATGGCAGAAAGTGTAGAACACCACTTAACTGGATCGAGCCAGGAGAAAGAAGATATTATGGTATTGACTTCGTGGAAGAAGCCGAGAAGAAAGTTCATATCATTCAGCAAAATATGAAAGCGCGCAATCACGTTAGAAAAGCTATGCGGATTGAAGAAGGAGACCGCTTGTATTCGAAGTTGGTGACTATGTTTATCTAAAAGTCACGCCAATGAAGAAGAAATGGTTTGAAATACGCAGAAAGCTTGCAGCCAGATTTGTGGGACCATATAAGATCTTGGAAAGAAAAGGTCCAGTTGCTTATAAGTTAGAGTTACCTGAGACAATGGGTGCTATATTCCCAGTTTTTCATGTATCGCATCTCAAGAAGTGTTTGCGTGTTCCAGAGGAAAGAATCGAACCTCGAGGCATAAAGCTCAAATCAGATCTGGTATATCGTGAGCAACCGGTTCGAGTGTTGGACTATAAAGAAAGGGTTACTCGAAACAGTGTGGTGAAAACATATAAGATACAGTGTACTCATCATGATGAAGGAGATGCAACTTGGGAAATGGGTGAATATCTACAAAAAGCTTATGAGGATTTTTATAACAAATTGTTTGTAACCCAAATCTCGAGACCCAAAAGCAGTGAGTGATGCTCAATCATTGGTAACTGCACTTGAGAATTTTGAATTTTTAGTTGGTATGGTTATTTGGGATGATATTTTATCTACTATCAACATGGTCAGCAAAAAGTTGCGATCTCTAATTGTGTGCTTGGATGGTACTATGCAACAAATTGAAGGGGTCATATCATATTTTCAGAAGTACAGAGACATAGGCTTCAGTGCTAGTATTGAGACTGCAAAATCCATTGCATCTAGTATGGATGTAGAACCAACATTTCCTGCAAAATGTCAAGTTAAAAGAAAGAAGCATTTTGATGAACAAAAATGATGAAACTGAAGAATTACAACGTTCAGCTATAGATTCTTTCAAAGATGAGTACTTCCTAGTTATTGTTGATCATGCAATTGCTTCATTGACTAGTCGATTTGATCAACTAAAGGAATTTGAAGGAATATTTGGTTTCTTATTCAACTCGAAAAATCTGAAGTTTGTAACACCCCTGGATGTTAAGCATGCATTCATATCCTAAATCATGAGCATTACCATTTCATACATGTTCATCATCGCATGCAATATAAGTTGGAATTAATTAAATTGTGAAAATCATGTTTGAACCCTAAAGTATTGCAATTTCTAGCTAAGAGTGGTAAACATTTATTGGGCTATAACTCTAAATGACTTAGAACTAATTAACATGATTTTTGGAGCAATTTTTGTATTCAAAATCTCCCCAAATTTTACTTTTAAAAATATTTCAGAAAAATGAGTTTTATTTAAAATTTGGACTTTAAGTCACTAATTCAAAATCTATTTAGAATTTTGAAAAGTGCCCTAAATGAAAGTTGTAGAGAATAAAATTTTGAACAACTTTTGTTTTGGGGCAACTTGTGAAAATGTCTTTTTCATCTTCAAAATTTAAATTTGAATCAAATTATAAAATCTGGAAATTTATTTAGAAAAGAAAAATGAATTTTTGGCCTTAACGGGCCGCCGCCTCCGCTTCGGCCTGCTCGCGCAAGCGGCCCAACCCAGCTTCCCGCGTCCGCGCCTGCCTCCGCCCGCGTGCGCGCGACGCCCTGGCGCCGCGGCAGAAGCCGCTCGCCGCGTGGCCGTACGTCGCTGACACCGCGCGCCACGCGCCCTCCGGTGGCCACGCATTCCTCCGCGCCCGCCTACACCCTCCGTGCGCTCGCCCGCCTTCGCTACCGCCTCCATTCCCCTCTCTTCGCCTCATAGCAGCGCTCCAGCAGCAGCCGCGCGGCCACCGCGTCATTGCCGGCTCCCGAGCTCCGCCACCGCCGTTGCCGCCGCCTCGGCTCACCGCCACAGCCTCCGTCTTCCTCCTCGCTTCGTCTTCTCGTTGCGTGTCCCGTGCTCACCACTGCCCGCGAGGATTCGGCCCCTAGCCACGGTAATAGCTCGCCGGAGTTTCGGCCGAGCTCACCGGAGTGAACCGCTCCGTGGACTTCACCTCTCCATCCTCCTTCTCGCTCACTTCTCGAGCGCACGAGCACCGCATTCGCGCGGTGAAGCTCGCAAACCACACCGCGCGGCCCCTCTCGGTCGGTGTCGGTCGGCCGACGGCAGGCCGAGCCACCGCGCCGCCATGCATGCCGTCGAGCTCGATGCCGAGCTCGTCTGGCCACATGCTAGGCAGCCTCGGTTTTGCCTCTCCGCGGGGAAACCGCTGGTGGTGACCTTACCGCCGGAGAGCTCATCGGCGGCAAGAACCGCACGATCAGCACTTTCCCCTCCTCTGTGTGGCTGACTCGTGGGGTCACGGGCCCACCTGTCTGCCTCCTCTCGCGCTCGCGTGTGCACTACACCGGGTGCACCCAGCATTTCCAGCGGCTGTTGTTAAAAGGATTTTCGAAAATGATTTTTTAGAAATTGTTAAAAGGGTTTCTAAAATCCATAACTTGCTCATTTTAGCTCCAAAAATTGTGGAACAAATTTTGTAGTGTTTCTCATAAGTAGATCTACAGTTTAAAAATATTGCATGTCAAGTTTGAAATACTTTTCTGTAGAGTTTTTATTTAATCACTGAAATTGCTGTTTTCTTGTTAAATATGTAATAAATCATAGAAAGTTCAGAAAAATATGGTTCCACTTGCAATAATTTTATTTTGTGATGTACTTTCTAGGAAAAATATATGCCATGCATGTTCTGTAGAAAAATCTTAATGTGTAGTACAAGTGTTTAATATTGTTAATAATTGTTATTTTTGCTAGAGAGAAAAAGATAAATAAAATATGCATGTAATAATTTTTCTATGGTGATTGTTTATTGTGTAGAATGTAGGAAAAATGCTAAATCTGTTTTTTGATACTTTTCATAGTATAAAGTATTTTTATGCTCATTTTTAGGCCCTAGCTTGTTATTTTTGTGTAGGCAGTTCTAGCAATCCCAATGCAATGAAATTTTTGTGGTATGCTAGATTAGATGATAGAAAGCTACTGTAATTGTCTTAGATTTTTCTGTGCTACCAAAATAGGTGTTGCTGTTCAAACCTAGTTGCAATTAGGGTTTAATTAACCTTGTTAATGCATGATTAGTTAATAAGGTTTACTTTGGTGTATCTTTGAAGCATTTAATAAGATGTGTTGACTTAGCATAGTAGTAGTAGAAGAGAATGCTGTAGATGACATGTGCTTGTAGTATGTGTTCTTGGATGATGTTGACTACCTTGTAGAAGAATTGTATTCCTACTTTACGAAATAAAGTAAACCTATTTATCTACATTTTATTCATAAAGATCATTACATGTCATTTCTGCAATGCACCTA
Organism: Saccharum hybrid cultivar R570; assembly: GCA_038087645.1. Lineage (NCBI taxonomy): Eukaryota > Viridiplantae > Streptophyta > Magnoliopsida > Poales > Poaceae > Saccharum > Saccharum hybrid cultivar. Next base: position 7,945,684 of record JAQSUU010000681.1, read on the forward strand.
GGCATGAGCACTTATACATTTGCATCATACAGGATCGCATGAAGTAACTCAGGTAGCAGTTCCCAAGGAGCCGGAAGAGCAGCCCGAGGAGCAGGAGGTGCTCGAAGCCGACGAGGAGGTCGGTGAGGATCTTCTAGAATGCCCAGACCACCGTCCGAGCTCTTTCGAGAGAGGCAAGCCCCGGAACATTTTTCTCCCCCGGTTTGCAAATATTTTATTAATGCTTTACTTTAACTGATGCATTATGTTTAGGAGTTGTTTGCAACCATTGCTGCATTATACCTTGTTTACTCTGTTCTATCCTATCCTTGTCACCTTGATATTCGCAGTCAAGTAATTGCTTAGCTTACTTGGACCGGTAGAAGTCGGGTGATTTCCTGTCACCTGCGAGCTATAGGTGGTTACCTGGATCTGCTTGAGAAAGTATGTCATCTGAGAATAGCTAAGTGTTAATGTGAATTTGAGACCGGACGGAAACTTGCAGGGTTTCGGACTGTAGTGTTTTCCGTCTGTGTCGATTAAGGACCGACCGTTGTTGGGCCTCGAGTCATGTTGAATGCATACCTTACATTTAGCTGGCCGAATAATGTACCTTTCGACCGCGAAGCTGGAAGATTATTCGGGCCGAGTGGATTGCCCGCAACGCACTGTACCGGAGCAGTAGTGGCAGGATACGGGGGCGCGATGATAAGGCCAAAGAGCAGTCGGACGGCCCCCGGGTACATGTGGTTCCTGGCAAGCTCGTGACTTTACCTGAATGGTTGACTCGGTGACCAACACCTCACTTTAGCGGGTGAGTGAGGTTTGTGTGAGGAATAAATTACCAGCTGGTTAATAATCGATTCGAATCACCATCGTTCACTATATAGTGAGCACTTGACTTGAGTGACTTCATCGTAGTAATTCTAATGGAACACTTGGACAGTTATATGGTATATGACATGATAGAAGTTGATTATTGATCATTGGTTATCCTTACCTGTTTAATTACATGTTACTCTAGTACAGGTGCAAATATAGTTGACAGGTTAATAAAGATTTAACTTGATGCAAAGCTTTTGGAAAGATTCTTCAAATGCTAAAAATGTCTTTTTGCAAATGAGTCAGCTACCCCACCAGAAAGCCTGTCATGATCCTTGGTATCTTTTATTTTTGGTTCTATCGAGTAAGTCTAGTTGAGTACCTTCTCGTACTTAGGGTTTTGTTCCCACTTGTTGCAGATGGGAAGATGTATTACGGCTACTATATCAACTGTCTTTATCCTGCGATGGGAGAAGCTTAGGACCATGGGCAATGGTCATTCACTACGTCTCGTCTGATGTTTTTGTTGGAAGATGATCCTTTTTTTAAAAGCACTGAAGTACTATAGTTCTATTTGAGGTAACCATAGTAGTTAATTTACCATTCTTTTAGCTTTTTCGATGTACTCTCCTTTTTTTATGAACTAAATATATGTTGCAAGTTATCTCTTATTAATAGTACGATATATTTCAATTGTCATGTTAAAACATTAGAATTGTCGGGCCCTTAGTGTCTTGCTTGCCCAAGAGCCCTTGAAATTGTTGAGACGGGGCTGCTAACGGAGCTGCTAAAAGACTTAAATGCCCTTAGGCTAGAGAAAGGCGATAAAGTTATGTTTTCCCCGGTGCTACTCCCTGGCTGAGTGTTTTTGGCACCAAACTGATTGCCGTTGACCATTATTGACTGCACTAATTTAATTGGTATTTAAATTATTTGCAATATTTTTTATTTTGAATATCATAAATCCGAAAACCTTGCTACTCTTCTATTACACAACAACATATTCTGACAGCTATATTTTCAATTTAGCTGGTATCCAAGACTAAAATCAAAACAAAAATAATATTAAGTTAAACTAATATTGAAAAAACAAAAACAGTCTCATCTAGCATCTCCTTGTACTAACAATATTTAAAAATATCAAACAATCGTTGTAAACAATAGAATTCACGGACATCCTGTTCGGCAGCCATGGACTCTCCTCGTCAGGGGCGGAGCCAAGGCCCGGGCACCCTGGGCCGGTGTCCAGGCTCCTTTGCTGGCTGCTGCTGACACATTAGCTACTACCGCGCAGCAGTGCGCGGATCCAGGACCAAAATCCACCTATGATGAACTTTGTACTACTAAGTTACAGATCAACTATATAGAAAATAAGATATAATACTCTCTCTGTCCCTAAATAATTGTCATTTTCGCTTTTCGACAAACAACTTTGACTAAATATATATTAAAAAATAATATTTATGGTATAAAATTTATATCAATAGATAGATCGTTGAATCTATTTTCATAATAAATTTATTTGGAGATACGAATGTTGCACGCATTTTCTATCTATGAATCTAATTAAACTTACGGCATGAAATAAAAAACAACAGTTATTTAGGGACAGAGAGAGCAGTACAGTGGAAGGAACAATGATATATTTGTATATGTATATGAGTATATCCATAAACCGTGTCACATTCTTGGTGCTGGTGGAATGATCGCCGATCAAATTGAGGCTTCAACATGGATCGCCAGATCAGTGGTCTCTTCATTGGAATTTGCAAGGCGGATGGCCGGATGGCCTTGTTTAGATGCAAAAAGTTTTAGATGAAAATGTCACATCGGATGTTCCGTGCGATGTCAGAAGAGGTTTTCAGATACTAATAAAAAAACTAATTACATAGCTTGCCTAGAAACTGCGAGACGAATTTATTAAGACTAATTACTGTAGCACTTTAGTGTCAAATCACATACTAATTAGGCTCAAAACGTTCGTCTCTCAATTTACACGCAAACCGTGCAATTATTTTTTTTTATCTCGTCTATATTTAATACTCCATACATGTGTCACAAGATTCGATGTGATAGTTTTAGGTGAAAAGTTTTGGATCTAAACCAGACCTAAATGGTAAAAGTCAAGTCACATAGAGTTGCGTACGCGGGCCAGTAGGCCCAAATACAGTAATGACTAGAAATGGTCGTGGCGTTGCCGCGTATGGCCAGTGAGTGAGGTACTTGCAGCGTATATTGTTTTGTAGCTAGGGTGAATGGATGAGTATGGAGATTAGGCATGTGTCGGTGTTATTGTTGCCATGTGTATCTACGTGTGTTTATATATTTGTATGTACCGCGTGTAGTGGAAGTATGTTATTTTATTTGTTTGTATTCGTTTGAATTATTTATGTGTGGGACATGATTTACTCTCATACGTGAGTGTAGGGAGTACCATATATATTTAAGTATTATGCTATGTATATGTATATACGTGATTATTTATATTCGAGTATTTATACTATGGGTTAGTGTTGATTTAAAGAATCAGGAAACAAACATATCTAGAATTTATTTGCATAACCAAAATTATGAATAAGGGTATGAATTTGTAGGGTTTGATTTTAGAAGTTTTTTTGGAAGAATTATGGGATTTGGAGGTAAGGCAGAGGAGATTATTTTTAGTTCACATACGATACGAAGAGCATATTAATCAATGGCATAAATTCATAGATGTACAACTATACAAAATAGAATACACTAAAGCATATAATATTTTAAGTTTAATGCATAGATCTAGTAATTAGGAACTGAACAAAACTGGTTTGACATTTTTATGTTTTTTTTGTGATTTTATATGAATTTTGAAAGAACTCAGATTTGAAAAGAAAAATTAAAGCCAAATAAAAGGAAAAGAGACTCACGGGCTGATTTCGGCCCGCTGCCCACGCGGAAGGTAGATCGGCCCATAAAGCGGAAGGGACGCCGGCCCATTTGAAGATGTGGATTGCGGGTTGATTTTGATAAAGTTTGAGGACTTTTCTGTAAAGAAAACTAAGAGAGGAACTTAGACTGCGGGTTGATTTCGATAAAGGACGAGGACTTTTTTGCAAAATGACTGATGATGGCACGATCTGAGCCATCTGTGCGTCTGATCGGATGGCCGGGAACGGCCGGCGACGTGGCCACGTTTGTTGGCTAGCTTTTGGTGCGTGATTCGTATAAGGAGATTCGCTCTACGGGACCGTAACAAATCGTTTTCTTCTCCGTTTCCTCCATCATCTGGCGAAAAAACAAAGGCGCGGAAGCTCAGGGCTCGGCCATGGCTGCCAACGTCCATCTAACGGAGGGAGGAGCCGCTTGCTTACCGGCACGGAGGTCTGGCAGCCACCAGAGCTTGCCATATTGGTAGATCCGCCCCTGCCGCGCAGGAGAATGTGCATGTGCATGCAAAGTGATCCTAGCGCAGGAGCATGACCATGAGCTGGCTACTGGTGCCGCTGACACATTAGGGCATGTACAACCCACAGACGGGGTCCGTCTCTGAGCGTCTCGAATCTATCATACAGACAGGTATAAAGACAGATCATACAACCCACAGACAGGGGGTCTGTCTCTAAGCTGTTTAATGTTTTGCATGTAGCTAGGATCAACTATAAATAAATTTGTGTATACCATTGTGTGACTACTTGATAGAAAATATATCATGGATAAATAAGAGCAACATTATTACAATATTTCTTAAAACCATCAATATAATAATTATATTATATATAGTTGCAACGCCTTTTGTCTATTTTTCTTTGTTTCCATAGTGTTGCCATATGTGCTCGATTAGATCCTTCTTGAGTTTTCTATGTGTTGGCCGAGCTTTGATAGCGGAATTTCTACAAAGTGCCTCTGCGAAGGTAGGATCAGGGTTGTCGCTTGTACGCACTTCAGGTGGGAGCACTATCGTCGCACTTGCATTCTCATTCAAATCCAAGACTTCTCTAATTGAATCCTTCTCATCTTCCACTATCATATTGTGAAGGATAACACAAGCTTGCATTATGTTGATAACGCCCCCCTGCTTCCATAACCTTGCAGGTCGACGAACGATATCAAAGCGTGATTGCAGCACACCAAATGCGCACTCAACATCTTTCCTCGCCCCTTCTTGCATCAATGCAAATAATTTGTCTTCGGCCGATTGAGGGGCCGTTACTGTCTTCACGAATATTGCCCATTCTGGATATATTTTATTGGCAAGATAGTAACCCATGTCATACTGTGTTCCGTTTACATTATAGTGTACCACAGGAGCTTCCCCTTTTATTGCTTGAATGAACAGTGGTGACTTGTTTAGAACGTTTATGTCGTTCTAGGAACCGGCGGTACCAAAGAAAGCATGCCATATACAAAGATCCCGAGTTGCCACTGCTTCAAGGATCATAGTAGGAATGCCTTTGTCACTATGTGTGAACATGCCTGCCCAACCTTTTGGACAATTCTTCCATGCCCAATACATACAATCGATGCTTCCCAACATTCCTGGAAAACCACGAGCGTCATTTTCTTGTAAGATTTTTTTTTCCAGTTCATCGCTTCTTGGAGGGCGTAGATATTCTTCACCAAAATTTTCAATCACTCCTTCAGCAATTTTTCCCAAAATATCCAAACAAGTGCTTGCAGCAATCTTTAACACCTCATCAAGTTGATCAGCCGAGGTTCCATAAGCTAGCATCCTAATGGCAGCAGTACACTTTTGAAGCGGTGAAAGTCCACCTCTACCAGTTGCATCGGGTCTTTGGGTGAAATAAGGAGACCAATCAGTAAGTGTGTGCACGGTACGTAGGAACAATGGCTTATTCATCCTAAATCTCCTACGGAACATCTCATCAGTGTAGATAGGATTTGCAGAAAAATAATTAGCGACAAGATCTTCATGACCTGCTTCTCGATTCCTTGGTATGTACCTCCTTGGTCCACTATGTCGGCGGTGACAGCTTGATTCAGTTGATGCTTCTTCATCGATCCTGGCCTTGAATTCGTCTGCTGCCATATCTTCTAAGATTTCATCCTCTGCTAGCATATCTTCCACGGTGAACACCTCTGTAGGCTCAAAGTCTTCGGCATCTTGCAACTCGTCTTCTTCATCATGCGGCTCCATAGGAACTAACTACAGCAGGGTGGTGGAAGGGAGAAATGTACAGTGGGAGGATGCAACTGGTACCATTTTATAGTACGAAAGCTAACACATTCACATACTAGTGGAGCACTAGTGACACGGAAGCCTCCATTTCTGAATGTAACTTATACTAGTGGAGCACTAGTGACATGCATGGACCATTTATGAATGTAACTGATAATAGTGGAGCACCTCTATTCACATTCAGATAACTGATAACAGCTAGCAAGTTCCTGGACACATTCAGTTAACAGCTACCAAGTTCCTGGACACATTCAGATAACAGCTAGCAAACGCAGGTTCACATTCAGATAACAGCTAGCAAAGCTCTGTTCACTAACAGATAAGATAAAAGTTCACTAACAGATAGGATAAAATTTCTAGATAGGATCAAGTTGCCGCAACATTCATATCTGCAAGTCATCATAGCCCAGGTCCGCCAAAAAACCCTACACAAAATAGTCATATATGTATGTCAAGTTGGCAACACATGAAAATGATTGTTTAACATGTACAGGTTGCTCAACTTACCTGTTCAGACAGTTTCAGGAAAAAGGGCCTTCCTATGACACTTCATGGCAGCAACTCGCTCCGCCTTTTCCGCATCAGACATTGAACTTGTATCTTGTGAGATGAGGTTGTTATAAGCCTCCATCATCTTTGATTCTTTCTCAAGTTTCTTTCCTTCTTTGTTCTCTTGTGCTGTAAGGTGGGCAATTTTTGTGGTCTCAAGTTTTTCAGATGATAGCTTCTGCTGCAGTTCTAATATCTTCATGCGTTTTGCATTTGTTTCCTCCTGGAATTTGCTAAATCTACCTAATTTGTCTAGATCAATAGCAGATTCCTTTGAGTTACCATCATCATCACAGCTGGAGCCTTTTGACTTGCCTTTTGCAGCTAGAGCTGCCTTTTTAGCTGCCTTCTGACCCATTGGTCGCTTTGGCATCTCTTCCAAACTTTCATCATCTTCATCCCTTTCTTCTTCAAGGTGAAATGATTTCCTTTTACGTGCATTTTTCAGATCTTCATTGTATGTTTTCCACTTTGACACTTTTCGGCAAATTTTCCAAACTTCAATCCCAATAAAGGGTCCTAACTTTGCATCTTTGTTGTCCTCCACATAGAACTTGTGGGCTGCATCAATCCACATTTGATCGGAATATCCACTTGTAAATAATATGCGAGCCTTAACATAAGCACATTCAAAGAGATCTGTCCACCTGTTAATCTTGTGCCATCTATCCTTGCATTGTTTTAGATTTCTTTTACGAAGTGCTGGGTAGTCTTGTTGTAAGATTCGACAACTTCACTCCAATATTCTTTACCACCCTTATCGGCTCCACAGGTAGAGTCTGTTGAATGTTCTATCCAAGCGCTCATCAATCTAATATCCTCGTCCTCTGTCCATAGGATCCTCCTCTCAGTCCTAATATTGTCATTGTCATTATAAGGCAGCGCAAGCAAGATTTCCACTTCAGGTGGTGAACTTGCAGGACTGTTGTGAATAGATGCACCAACCGAATGAAAGTTTTGTGGCTGATTACCGAAGTAGCTCATGAAACCACCAGGTGGACGTGGGTCTTTATCCCTGCAGCACATAGGTAGTATTAACAACATGCAATTTTCAGAATGACTAACAGTATTACGAGCAAACATAGATAGTGACTGAAATTACTGTAAATCAAGGAATACATGCTGAATAATTTTTTTTTAAAGGGCAAACACATGTCAGCTAAAAGCTTCTAATGACTTCCCTGTCCATGGTAATTTACTACAGGTAGGACAAAATCATTTGCAAACCAATGATTTACTATCTCTGTATAACAAAAGTAATTCATCTAAGGACTTCCCTGTCCATGGTATAACAAAAAAAAAAGAAACTAACTCTGCAAGAGATTGCTAACACAAAGAGACTGAAAAGCTCTAGTTTTCAGAAAACACACATGAGCAATTCTGTTTTCAGAAAAAATTCACCATAGGCAAACACACATGAGTAATTATGTTTTCAGAAAAAATTCATATGCTAATATAGACGCAACAGATATGATTTTCCTGGAACTGTGAAGAGGTGAACTTCCTGCTAGTGTATCAAATTTAACTATCCTTCCAAACCATATATCTCACAGGCAACAAACTGAACAAGCCGATCCCAGAAACATTTGTGAACTGATGATTTACTCACAGACTAAATTGAAAAACTCACAGACTTAATCGAAATAATCTTCTAGTGCATCTTAACTAGGATTGAAAATTGAAATAATCCCAAACTTATAGACACAGATCCACGAGTTTTGAGTGAGTACCATGATGCATCTAAAGCTACCGAATGCCCAAATCCAGGAGAAGAGGGATCACCGCCGGCTGCATCCCACCAAGCTTGAGACGGTGAAGGTGGGAATGGAAACCCATCCATGGACGATGAAGAGATGGGGAAGCCACCTCCGCTGGATCCATCGATTGAGGATGGCGCTGTCGCCGCGCCCCTGCTGAAACCACCGTTGATTGGGCGGGTCGTGGCCGCTGCTGAGCCGCCACCACGTCCGAGAGAGCGGGCCGTCTGCACCGAGCTGCCACCACGACCCATGGAGAGAGCCGTCGGCGCCAAGCAGCCACCGCGGCTGAGGGTATGGGCTGGGGCCGAAGCGGCTGCCGCAGCCAACGACGACGGTGACAAGCCCTTCTTCTTCCTAGCTGCGGCTGCCATGGACATCTCGGGCGCACCGAATCGGAGACGAGAGCGCGAGATGGAGATGGATTTGGGGAAGGTGAGGATGCGGGGATATATGAAGGTGGAGATGGTTTTGGCGCGGAAAAATCCTGCGCGTGGCAGATCAACTGCTGCTGCGCGCGCCTGCTACCCGCGCGGGATCCGAGCGCGCCGTCGCCTCTAGGAGATGAGGCCGTACAACGGAGTCTCTGAGCTGAGCTGGGGGGTTTCTGCAAAAAGTCCGTTTCCGAGACGAGAAAAAGACGCCCGTTGTACGTGCCCTTAGCCTTGCAAGTAGCCAAGCATAATATGATTTTATTTTATCATGGGCATGAGCATGCGAAGGGATCCTAGCCAGGATACGGCCGTGCACTTCTATTTCAATCGATGGCTGCTACTGCGCTAATTGATCTTTATTTGTTCTTAGCCCCTACTAATCTATTCGAATGCATAAGTCAACGAGCTAATGTTGTCATCTACCCCTCTATTTCAAATTATAAGATATTAACCCCAACTAATCCATTTGAATGCATGAGCCAACGAGCCAATGTTGCTATCTATCGCCTCTGTTTCAAATTATAAAATATTTTAGGTTTTTAATATCTTGCTTTTACTATGTATTTAAACATAGTGTGTATTTAAATGCATAGCAAATACTATTTATAAAAGCTAAAACGTCTTATGATTTGAAATGGAGGTATATCATCTTGGATGGTGGTTGCTTTGTCATGTCAAAATATAGTGGAAAGTTCGTGATAGGTGAATTTTTTTTTATCTCAAATCCACCCCTATTTATATCTCGTCCAGGCTCTGTAATGGAAATATTCTGGGACCTCGTCAGCCCGTGGTTCCTCCCCTTGTCGTATTCCTGATCGTAGCGTGAACCCGGATCGGTGAGGGTTGCTAACATGGCGTCGCCGGGGGTGGTGGCCGCGGCGCTGCTGGTGGCGGCGTTCGCGGCGTTCTGCGGCACGGACCCGCTGCGGATGGGCAGCATGGTGGACTTCCCGGGATTCGAGGCGCACTTCGTTGACCTTCCCGATCCCGCCGAGATGCCGCCGCACGCTGACGAACGGGAGCGGCTCCGCGGGGCCGAGGTGCGGTTCCGCGGCAAGGTGCAGGGGCCCGAGAGCGTCGTCTTCGACCCGCAGGGCCGCGGGCCGTACGCGGGCGTCGCCAACGGCCGGGTCGTCTTCTGGGACGGCGAGCGGTGGGTCCCCTTCGCGACGGCCTCCCCGCGCTGGACGCAGGAGCTCTGCGGCGGGCCCAAGGCGTCGCCGCTGGAGTACCTCCCCAACGAGCACATCTGCGGCCGCCCGCTCGGGCTCCGCTTCGATAAGAAGACCGGGGAGCTGTACATCGCCGACGCCTACTTCGGCCTGCTCAAGGTCGGCCCCGAGGGCGGGCTGGCCACGCCGCTCGCAACGGAGGCCGAGGGCGTGCGCTTCAACTTCACCAACGACCTCGACCTCGACGACGAGGGCAACGTCTACTTCACCGACTCCAGCATACACTACCAGAGACGGTCTGTGATGCCATGCATGCCCTCGCTCTCGTCCTCTGCTTTGATTTGCTGTTCCGTGTTAGCTGCTTGGTTGGCTGGATGCTCACTTGATTCCTAATTAATTAGTAATGACTATGGGTTGGTGACCGGAAAATTAGAAGGTCGTCAGCTTGGATTACTTTCCTCTCTTTTGACAATTGGATTACTTCTACTTTGTTTACCTTCACTCCTAATTGTTGTGGCAACAGACATTATTTACATGCTATATATAAAAGATACTCACCTCTCGCGTGTATTCTTTTTTATGTAAAAATTAGACATTATGCTATGATCTGTCAGAATCTCTTCAGCACAGCCCCACAGCATGCTTTCCATTAGGGAGTACAATCACATGCTTTCCTACAAAAAGAATGAAGAAACTGAAGAGGGACAATATAAACACCTAAAATGGATCAATTCTTTCTTTGATGTAACTTTTACTTGTTCTGGTGTCATATATCTGTTTTTCACTGTTATATTGGGAAAACCTACTGTCTCCTCATATATCTGTTTAAGGTCATTCAATAAAATAAATCAGGTGGGGAGCAATCCCCCCCGTTGAATGTTCAAAAAAAAAAGTGACGTTGGATCTTGCAGGACCTAGAAATCTTATCAGTAATAATTCATTTTCAGGAATTTTATGCAGTTAGTTTTCTCTGGGGATCCCTCTGGGAGACTTTTGAAATATAACCCACAGACAAAGGAAACGACAGTACTGCACCGCAACCTCCAATTTCCCAATGGTGTGTCCATGAGCAAGGATGGCTCATTCTTCGTTTTCTGTGAAGGACTGCGCAACAGGTGTGTATTCTCTTTCTTACATTTGGTTTAAGCTTTCTTATTTCAGCTTTATGATATCAGGGACTCAATATTTGTGTTTTGAGACTGGTTGAAAGGTGAGAAGGCAGGCACTGTGGATCTTTTCGCTATCTTGCCTGGATCCCCAGACAATGTGAGGACGAACGAGAAGGGCGAGTTCTGGGTGGCGATCCACTGCCGGCGAAGCCTGTATACCCGGCTCATGGCCCCCATGTCAAGCTGAGGAAGTTTTTCCTCAGCCTCCCGATCCCCGCCACGTACCACTTCCTGATGATGATCGGTGGCAAGCTCCACGCGGTGATAATCAAGTACAGCCCCGAGGGCCAGGTGCTCGACATCTTGGAGGACACCAAGGGAGAGGTGGTGAGAGCCGTCAGCGAAGTGGAGGAGAAGGACGGGAAGCTCTGGATAGGGTCCGTCCTGATGCCGTTCATCGCTGTCTTTGACCTCTCGAAGGCGTCTTAGCCGCCTCCCTTTGATTGGAAACATTGTTGAATATGGATACCGCTATACGCTTCTCTGAGAGGATCAGTGATCCCAATAATTTGGCCCTGGAGCAACCTGGAGCTGTATAGTGCTCCAGCTTCTTTTAGTACCAAATATAAGTTTCTGACATGTTCTGTAGATTGTCACGAGAACTATGTACGAACAGCTCGTCTGCTCGTGCTTCTGAAACCAGGATTATCAGACGTGCTTCTTGAGTTTGATCCGTCTCGATTTTTATTTGGCCAACAAACGACGAAGTTTTTACAGAGCGAGAATAATGTAAAGGTCACGTTCTAAGTTTCTAACGCTTCGCTGAAAATAGTTCGTGGCGTACCAAGGTCCTCTTTCTTCTTACCAGTGGTATTTACAATCTATTATAATAAAAACACTTTTGTCGAATCCTAAACAGTTACAGAATAATAAAAAGACAAGAAAACGAAATCTACACAATAATGTTAAACAGTGTTTAAAGGAGCCCCACGTTCGTCAAGAGAGCCTAGAATTGATGAGACTAAATAAAAAGAATATGCACCAACAATCTATTAGATTAGTTTAAATCGAAGAAGATGTCCTAACACAATTAATAAATTGTAATTTAGAATAATGATTAAGAAAAATAGATTTGATTTTTCTATGAGTTTGGGGGAGAAAAATACCTAGTAAATAGAAAATTTGAATACAAAGAGACTAAAAAAATTAAAACATCGGTCTCCAAATGAATTGACAAAAAAATACCAAAATAAATACTCCCTATGTTATAAGATGTTTTGATATTTCTAGATATATATCAATGGATCTAGAAAAATCAAAACATCTTATAATTTAGAGTGGAATGAGTAGTTAATATAAATTATAATTAGAAAAGATATAAATAACCTTGAAAATTTAAAAGGTAATAGTCTGGTTTCTATAAGTTGAAGAAAATGCTTAACTCAAATATTAATGTATTACTACTATAAGGGCCTATTTGATCAGCGAGGCTAGTTATTAGTCAGGGATAAGTCCAAATTAGCTAGGGTTCAGGGCAGAGCAAGGCCCGGCCACCTTGGGCAGCTGGCAGGGCTCCCCTGCCAACCTGCGATGGATGACGGTAGCCTTTGATCTACTCCGCCTCCGCATGGGTGCCCTACATCCCTGCTCCTACCTCAAATTATCGCATCTCATTTGCTACAGCAGGTGGCAGGTGGCAGGTGAGCAGCATGTGGCAGGGCAGGAGCAATGTTAACCAAGGTGCCAAGAATACTAGCCTAAAAGTCAATCGACATGTTCAGAAAAAATATTTTTCTATATATATATATGTTTGATTATTCTATATATATATATGTTTGATTTTAGCTTATCTTGTTGTTGTGCAATCGACATGTTCAGAAAAAATATTTTTCTATTCGTTTCGCTGAAAAGCCATGACTAAAAGTACTGTTCGCTGATTTATTGTGTTTGTTGTGAGAGTAAAACGTTGTTCGTTCGTTAAAAAAGTACGGCTCATAAGACTCGTGTCCGTATGTTGACGGCTTCAATTAATTTTGTTATGTTTGATCATCAACTGTGTTTCATGTAGATCTATAGTGATAGAAATCTTTTTTTTCTTGGTTACTTGTTACAAATCAGTTTTTACTTGCTCGTAATACTCTACCTTCACGCTAAGAAAAGTTTAGGACGCGATCTTTATTTTATTTTGCATGCCAAAAAATGGTAGCTTGATCTAATATGGTATAAATTTATGTGTGTGGCTTGTCACTGTTAAGCATATGGTATATTGTCCCACCTAGCCTCTCTAAAACTCCTAGCTCCGCCGCTGCTCCTCGGTGACATGGAAAACGACGTGGAAGAACCACTCGACGGATCCAGATTTAGTGACTTTGCTCAAGCAAGTCACGATGTAACTTTACTCTCTCCATCTACCATCCGGTTAAGAGGTACGCAATCTTTGAAGATGGAGCAACGCCGAAGCCTAGAGAAGCTGGGTGTGATGTCCGTGCAACATAATTGTTGCATGGGCTGTCTACTACGTTGAAGGATCCATCAAATGCAGTGTCCGCTGGTCTGTCTGCGGATTGTCTGTCCATGCAGGGCATGAATGGGCTGTCTATAGGTTGATGGATCCATCCAAGCCGGGTGTCAGTCCATTCGTGGCATGAATGTACGGTCTTCTGAAGAGGCATGGGTTCATCGCTGCTCGTGCAACCGCCCCCTTCGCCTCCAGGCTTCGCGTAGTTCGTCATCGACCTCCGGCATCCTCTAGCCCATATTTGATCCTACCTTGGTGCTAGAAGAATGTTTTTTATGTGGTTATTTTTTAATACGGTGGTACACTTTGACTGTAACATTGATCTACTTAGACAAAGGTCCTTGTAGTTGACAACTTTTTCATTTGAGGTCATCGTTTCAAGCGTTGATTCTCAAAAAATGGTAACTTCAAAATTTACTACTTTCATTTTGGCCATCTTTTCTTGTGAATTTATTTTATAAATTCAAAATTTTATTCTCAAAAAATGGCAACTTCAAACAATATTTTGAAGAAGTACAACTTTTATTTTGGTAATTTCTTCATCCAACAAAGTGGTAGTGTACACTGTATTACCAAACTAAAAGTTGTAGACCTCGAAAAGTATGTTTGGATTTCTCGAATTTAAAGTTTGAATTTTTTTAAATGACCTCAAATAGAGAAACAATCAAAACTAAAGTTGTAGATCTCAAAAAGTCATGCACTTTGTAGTTGACAACTTTTTCATTTGAAATCATCTTGTCAAGGAAAACTATGTTTGAATTTCTCAGATTTGAAATTTTAAAACATAATTATAATTTATAGCATATGTTATTAAACATTTAATTAAACCATGAAATAAAAGCATTATAAAATGTATATCAAAGCAATTTTATATTGCAAATTTTTGAGCTATACTTTTTTACTATGCAATTTCTATTTTTCATCCTTTTTATGTGAAAGGATATGTTAAAATTGTTGCATAGGCAGGAAACAAAACTGTCGGGTAGACAGCAGTTTCGCCGCGCGCTAAAAACTTGATTTAGTTCTGGGTTGGGCTACCAACCGGCACTAAAAGGCCTTTAGTCCCAGTTGGAGACACAACTCGAGACTAAAGCCTAAACTTTTAGTCTTAGGTTGGGCCTCTAACCGGGACTAAAAGTCCCTAACTATATATTCGCGTCGCTTCGCTCTCCTCTTTCTCCTTTCAATCGCCGGCGCACCGCTTCGCTTCCTCTTAAAAATTTCATAACGCCACCTCCTCAATTCCTCTAGGCCGCCACGCTCGCTACCCGCGCCGTTCGCCCTCGTCCTCAGCTCCGGCGCGTGTGTCGTCACCCTCTCCTCGGCTCTGGTGGCGGCGGCGCCCTCGACCTCCCCCCTCATCTCCGGCCGGCCTTGACCTCCCCATCGTCGATCTCCGGCGGCGCCCACGACCTCCCCCTCGTCTCCGGTGGCGTCCTCGACCTCCCCTTCGTCCTCGACTCCAACGTGCCCTCAACCTCTCCCTCGTCTTTGGCGGCGCCCTCGACCTCCCATCATCCTTGGCTTCGGTGCACCCTCGACCTCCCTCTCGTATATGAATTTAACTTGTGTACATCTATGCTTTTTAGGGTTAAATTCATATCTGTAGTTGTAGTGCTTCTTTTGATGTGAAAATTGTATGGTATGCTACTCATCTGATGCTTGTGCTATGACAAATTTTAGATTTATTGGTGCATGTATGACTGAGTTATTGATTTAACTTGTGTACTGCTTGTTGAATGGTTTATAATAAATAATATAAGTGTGTAAAAATAGAAAATATTGTTCCACTGACTTTGCATGATGTTATTGTACATAAGAACACTTAATATGATCATGTATTTATAGAAAATGTGGATCTCTAAATTTATTATGCTCTCATATAGTTATTTGTAATTAAAATTTGTTTTCTTTGTGATAATTAAATTATAAAATATCAGCATATAATATTTCTACAGTAGTCATGTTTTGTCATCACCTATCATCTATAAAAATCCTGGCTCAAAATGAGATGTTTGCTAACGAACCAAGTGAAGAACTTGGTCACACTTGTGTGCTGAAATGGTTGCATGTGTAGTTTATATTGTAGTGATAATTTCTTGATGCAAATTATGTTTTCTGTGAATGCGATGAGTACAAAAGTTGTAGATAACTTCTATATCTTGGTTGTATTAAAATTTCATGATTTTAGGCCTGCTAGTTTAAGAATTATAGATGTTGAAAGTTGGATGTCAGAATCTGCCCAAATCTGGATAGTAATGCTTCTTTGAAATGTTTGGCCTAGTTAACCGTGGAATCATCTTGAGAGAGAAATAATAAAGTTATATATAACTTAATAAGATTTCTATAAATTTAAGAATAATTATTATTGGATGTCTATAACTTCATATATATATTTTTGAATAGTCATGTGTTGATATAATTTTTGATATATTGACTTTTGTGAGAAGAGATGGTTGGACGTCATCTCCCTCTGCGGGAAGTCATCAGTGAATACTTATCATGGAGGGGATTCGATCCAGTAGTGTTGCCAAATGTACTCATTAATCATCCAAGTATAGTAAACAACTCTATATATTTCCAATAAATTAATATGTCAAATACGCTCGTATAAATATATTTTCTGATATGTATACGTGTGTTTCTTAAATGTATCGTAAAAATTAACCAACTCATTTGTCTTGAAGAGACACTCAAATTTCGGGGTTGAGGAAGTGGATGTTGAATGCTTTGAGGTAGACAATGGTCGATTGATGCAATGTCGAGTTGGCTTTTCCATCGCAACTAGGAGGGGTAGAGGTGGTGTTGTACAAATCTCAGAGATGGGAAGAAATGCACCAGATAAGCTTATTACACAAAAATATGGTATCCTAGCATGTATGAATAAACTTGTGACTATTGGGTATAACCTGCCTACTTATTCCTCCATAAATATACAATCTATTGATGCGAGCTCTTATCATGATCTAGCGGGCTTTTGTGCAAGGATGGCTCGAAATAACCGGAATGATGTGGTAAGTCGAAGTCAAACTCCTAGCTTGTATCAAGATTTATTTGTTATTATTAGAAAGCTTGGTTCTCATATCTTTTTCTGCCAACACATAACTATAGGTTGAGGACTATGACTTAACCTACGTAGGTTGTAGCCTTGAAACCATTCTTAACCAAACAATATATGCATTAGGTTATGAATAGAAATATGCCGATGATCGACCAACACTCACTACAGAAGGATTTCAGGTGAAGATGCTTGTGACTAAGAGGGGACAATCTGACCGGCTGCCGTTCACCGTTGTCAGTAGACCTTATGCTCATACTTTTGAAGCAAGGAAGAGTGCATTATTGCATGTTTTGAACTTCGTCAATGACATTTGTGGATACCACATTGGCGATCTACACTTCACCAACTACATAATACGACGTAGTCAACTTCATAATTCAATATAGTCAACTTGTGTTTGCATGAACTTTGGGGTGTACTTGGAGTCTTGGACATGCATCTAGTTTGTAATGACTTGTTTTAAATTGTGATGGTTTGTATGAACTTGGTGAATGGGGATGATCATTGTAATATATACCTAAGCTCTTCATTAGTTTCGTTCTTATTTATGGATGACGTATAATAGTATAGCATATATAATACGTGTACTAAAACTATTTGAAATGAAAACAAATTAAATAAAAAGAAACTGCAAAAGAAAAGAAAAAGAAAATAGAAAAGGATATATTAATTCCAGGTTGGCTATACCAACCGGGAGGGTCGTCCGCGGGCTCAGGCTGTGACCCTTTTAATCCCGGTTGGTATAAGAAATCGGGACTAAAACCTCCATCAATCCCGGTTGGCTTGACTGGCCTTAGTCCTGGATTAGCCGTCCCGATTGGACAACCGGAACTAAAAGAGTTTCTCAACCGAGATCGTTACCGGTCCTAGTGCCGGCTGGATTGCTTAGTTTCGCCGCTGGGCCTTCTCGTTCTCTATGTCGAAACTAGCGCTATAGGCCGGATGAATTGCTTGATATATTGATGTTACTTGATCAGCGACGACGCCATGGAACTTGCTATACGGATAATATATCAATAAACCTGCACGCAGCATGCAATTTGAATACGCGAACACATGGTTGAGATGTGCTCGTATAGTGATCAGTGACTCTGAAGAAAGTGATTATATCTTTTGTTTTTTTCCGCGACCGCGCTCAACTGAGCTTGTTTTTCATTAAGAGGGTAGCAGATGATTACAAAACGCAAGCCATGGCTTGCAACACGAAGTTGTGTGTGCGATGTGTCTCTCTTGGTTCATGGATATGTAGTTGTTAAGTGTGAGATGGTTGACATCAATGTAGAAGACTAGAAGGTCAAGCAGGAGTCATGATCACGAACATGATCTACATGATCTACAAAACTTGAACCAGGGATGGCACAATGCATCCCTCGTTCAAATTCGTCGGGCGCAACTTCACCCCACCAAGGGTCATGTTCTTTGCCTGGTTGCTGACCCATAATCGCTTACGGTGCAAATCCAACTTGGTCAAGAAGCGGATCATCATGTAGTAATGAGTGAGAACCATTGAAAGGCGATCCAAACGGCGTCTTATTGAGTTAAAGGCAATAACAGATGTCATGATGGATAGAAAAATTCAGTAAACAGAGTATACATATTTAATGCTGTTTGTTCTGGAGCTTATTATTTTACATGTTTTGAATCCAAACCAAGACATGAAAATCATTAATTTAGGTAGTTAGATAGTATAGAGGTGAGGGAGAGGCCGGATGCAATAGTTTTTGAACTGGATGTATAGTGGCATATTAGATATCAAAACTTAGTAAAGAAGGAAACTTAATAATTAAAGCGCAGAACCAGCCACATCATTCTATGGTTTTTCTATATATACAGGCACGTGTGCGTCGACTTCCATCCCTGTAACATAATCGTTTGCAACTACAAATGCAGAGACACGGCCCGCACCATGAAAAATGGGAAAATACGAAGCACAATGCATAGTAAGAAACGTTCCTAGGCACAAGTGCTGCTGCACGGTCCACAAACCCTGATGCCACCGATGAAATAGTTTTGGTGACTGATGACAGATGTATCGACATATCGATGATATATATGATGGTTATTAAATAAATTTCGATCATGAGTGCAACCTTCAAGATCTGGTGAATAGCCAATAATCGAAAAAGAGAACCGGTAACATGCATGCACGCTAGCTAGCTAGCATATGACAGTTAGCTTATGGACTTTGCAATCCACCGTACTAAAAGATTCATAATGTGGGATAGATAGATAGATAGATAGATATCGGCAGATAGACAGACAGATAGAGAGAGAGATAGAGAGATAGATACTCCCTCTAGTAAAAAAAAGAGTCATTTTCGTTTCTCAAAAAGTCAGCAATCTTTATCTTTGACTAAATATATATAACAAAATATTAATATTTATAATACGTAATTAGTATCATTAGATAGATTTTTGAATATATTTTCATAATAAACTGATTCGGAGATACAAATGTTGCACGTATTTTCTATAAATCTAGTCAAAGTTGAGAAAGTTTGACTTGCACGCATCCCATAGCAACTCTATATTTGGGAACGGAGGGAGTAGATAGATAGATAGATAGATAGATAGATGGTGGATAGTGTCACATTAACTTGGCACAGAGATATCTATCTACTTAGTAATATAATGCTAATGCATAACAGCTCTGCTTCTATATAAGCACCGTACCAGCGGCATAGCTAGCTTTTGCATCGGGCAGCACTCTCAGATTGAGTCGTACTAGCTAGCAATGGCACTCATCATCAACACAAGAAGCAGCAGCAGCAGCGGCCACTACTCCATGGCTGCTGCTGTGTTCGTTGGTCTGCTGCTCGTGTCCTCTCTTTTCGCGTCTACCTTTGCAGCGGGTATACGAACAATCAGCATGCATGCATGCCTCCAGATAGCGTGTTCGTACTAATTAACAATCTCGGATGTGCATGTGATGGCTGATTGCATTGCATGTGTGTACGTGCAGAGTACAAGACGGAGTGCAACGACGTAGCATATGACTGCCACGACAAAACAAAATCACCATTGTGCGATGGTTCATGCCGTACCAAGGCCAAATCCCAGGGCATTCGGTTCTATAAACCAGTTTGCTATGGTGACGTCAAGCCGTCCAGGTGCTGCTGCACGCTAGAAATAAAAACGTATATGTAACAAGGTGTAGCATATGCATGTGTGTATTGGATCAGCCTATGCCTATCCATTAATCCATCCAATGATATAATAATATAATATACATAAACGTGCATGTATGTCTTTTGTACATATACTCTCTCTATGTCCCTAAATAACGGTCGTTTTGGTTTTCGTGCCACAAGTCTAACTAGATTTGTATAAAATACGTGTAACATTTGTATCTTCAAATAAATTTTGTTCTTAAATAACTTTTTATATTTATTTAGTCAAAAAGTTATTTCCTGAGAAGCGGAAACGACAGTGTTATTCGGAAACGGAGGGAGTATCCTGTTTTTTTTTCAAAACAAGATACCTCTGCCTATATTTATTGGAAACAAGTACATACATATTTATTTTAGATAGATACTAGGTAGTGTGCCCGTGCATTGCTACGAGCACTATACCACGGCCCAAACTGACGTCCAACTAAGGGTCATCCTCGTCGCCGGCGTTCGCCGCGACCGGCGTGAAGGTGGCGCGCCCCTCGTCGCCGGCGTTAAGGCTGTGCTCCCCTCATCTTCAGCAGCATCTGAGCAGGCGGCCAGCACCGCTGCCTGGAAGGTGTCGAGTGCGGCCGAAGAAGAGGAGAAGGCCTTCGAGGACACTCTCACCGACGAACAACTGCGAGAGGTAGTGCCATGACCGCCCGACATCCTTGCAATTCTCCTCACGGATCTAATGATGCTATGAACTGAGGCGCTTTTACTAAGTTTGATTCGTGCATATCAAAGCCTAATGGTGGCGTCAATGTAATTCTATCTTTGTTTAGCCACTAATTCTTTCACTAAGCAAAGAGTTATAGAGCTTAGCCACTAATTTTTTCATGAAGAGAACTCGATCTGAAACTATTTTGACAGATTTGTATATTTGTCACTTTTACATTTGAACTGGTGGTTAATTAACTTGTGGCAAAATAGCCATGAATATGTGTCACTTTTGCATTTGAAACTATTTTGACAGATTTGCCTATGTGTCACTCTTACTAGTTTCAGTATAAGCTCAAAATATTCCTCATACATTCTCTTGTCAGCATCAACAAATCAAGATTCATAGAATTATCCTGTGCAGACAGTATTTTTTTTGTTGAGTTGATGGAGTGTCTGATGCTTTGAAATCTCTTTCTGTAACAGTTGGGACTTCTCAATAAAATCTGAAAAGAACAGGCGAGTAGGGGCTGTGAGGTGTCGTTGTGCTGATGCCAGGAGTCTAGATCTAGGAGGTGTCTTCCTGCTAGAACAAATCAAGATCCGGTGTCCTGTGGAAGAAACCATCGTGTTTGCGTGGACTTAAAGCAAGAGGACCAGGTGATGCTCTCTCCCTCTCTCAAGTCTGCATGTGTGCTTATTTTAAGAACCCTTAATTTGTGATGCCCCAAGTTTCATGGATGGATTATATGATTTGGACAGGTTGTTGTTCTCCCCTCAGTAACGATTGATGGATAAGTCTTGGATTGATGATGATGCTAGGTAAAAGATAGTAGCTTCATAAATAGTGAAAGCGCTATATGTAGCTATGCAGTAGTTTTGTTGCCTTCTTTTCTGATGCAGGGAGGACAAGGAGGTCCAATCTGGTGAGGCTGCTGGTGTACTGCAGGGAGGACAAGGAGGTCCTACTGGTGGAGTACATGGCCAAGGGCAGCCTGGAGAACCATCTCTTCATAAGTGAGTCATGCAGTAGTTTTGTTGCCTTCTTTTCTGATGCCTGATGCAAGATGCAACTGATGACTTGCTTGCCCACCTGTCTCACTGTCTAATTAGTAATGTTTCTGACAGCTAATAACTTCATGTATGCAATTTTGAATTCCCTCAATCTTCATTGACAACATAACATAGTTGATAGCTTCATGTGACTAGATTCTACAGTTGAATTAGATGATTTTCAATTAGATAGTGTCAAACCAGAGGGACTGATGCAGTCTTCTGTCAGTTGTCAGCATTCCATTTATTTTCTCTTATGTTGGTCTTTCACTCTATTTCAGAATAACAGAAGTACCTCAAATTCTAGGCTTAGATGCATGTCAGGTCAAGTGTGTGCTTATGTTGTTCATTGAAATCAAGTAGTTCAGTACTGATCTGCTGAATTCGATTATAAAACTGACTGCATTTTTAAGCATCCAATACTTCAGTACTGATTGGCACAATCATGCAGTTGGAGCCTTGCATTAGCGTCTCTATTCTGGTTTTAGGGGAGTAGCAGCTTGGTTGAATCAATAAAAAATTACACATTGATTTCTATGAAGGAGAATGTACCACTACTAGAGTACAGTGCACACCATATATCTCTAGTTTTCAGTTTATATATCTTTATTTCAGCTTATATCTCTCACATAGCTGAAAAAATGAGCGGGCAATTAGAAGTGCTACTTAGTATACATGTTTATCTTGGCCTTCTTATACTTTGCATGGATAGGCTAAGTTTTATTTGTTTGGCAACAAAGAGGTAGCAGTATTTCTAGAAGAACTGATGGATGTAATCTTTTATTTGCAGGTGGGAGGTAATGGCTAGAGGGACCTGATGTATGCTAACTAGAGATGAATGCTTTTGGACATATCCTAACTAGCTAGAGATGAATGCTTTTGTTAAGACTTAAGTGATGAATTGTAATGAGTGCAAGCAAACCATGAGATGTGAACAGTGCAACTAGTGCAAACATCTGAGTTATGTATTATTCTATCTTGATGACCAAACTATCTTGATGTAACTTGTTTATCCAAGTTGTGAGCTTATGGATATATGATATAATTGTGAGCTATGATGAGCTTCATTGTCATGATTTTGTATTGTCCAAAATGAAATTGGTGATTTTGTGGTTCATTGATGGTATGTTTGATTGTATGATTACTGCTAATCCTAAGGTTAATTAAAGGACAATTATGCTGTTAATTTCTTGCATTGATAGCGTCTGATGGTTGGACGCTATATAATATATCGCGTCTGACTATTGGTCGCTATAAGTTCGTAACTGGTGTCGAACGGTCGGTCGCTATATGTTTAACGTATTGTCCAACGGTCGGTCGCTATAAGTTTGGTCGGACGCTATAACTTATAGTGACACCACTTATAGGGACCGTTCAAGTCGGTCGCTATATGTTTATAGCGACCTACCGTAGGTCGCTATACTGACTTATAGCGACCAACCGTAGGACACTATAGATAGGTTGTGGTATAGTGAAGATAGCTAACATTTTGTACTAAAAACACACGGATCGCACGATACTGTAAAATTAAATACTAACGTTAAAGTGATATTTAATGCAATCACACAAAATTTGTGAAACTAACATAGTCACGAAGAACGCGACAACGCAAGCTCACATACTCTACTGTAACAAATTTTCTATGGTAAATTCAACGATTCATCGCTATTGCTATTGGTAGGTGTCCAAGGTTCTCAATGGTAAAAACACCATGTTTGGGAATCTCGCTTAAGAAATATAGTATATACTTCATTACTTAGGCCTTGTTTAAATTCAGAGTGTAAAATTTTGGAATGTCACATGGGGTGTTTGGATACTCATCAGTAATCTACGAGACGAATTTATTAAGCCTAATTATCTGTCATTAGCGCATGTGTTACTTGAAAGCATCTAGGCCCCATGAGTTTCGGTGATTAACGACAATGTAAGATTATTATGATTAACGTGTGTTTTGTAGAGGCAAATTGAGTTAGGACATGATAATGGTGATGAAATGGGCAACCAATGGATTTCATGCCCCTTAGCGATGGTTATCGTTTTAGTTTTCAAAGGATGACGACAAGACTTAGAATGAACTAGGTCTAAGTGTCAATGGAGTTGGGAGACACTTAGAGTAGTCTAGGTTCTTGTTTTTACCTTTGACCGTAATATAAAGGGAGGCTTGAATGGGTAGCTTGACTTAGATGAGTCTAATGTTTTTGGATGTGGTGCACACTTGTGTATCATAGCCCTAAGTAGCTCTAGGTTGGCCCAAAGATCAGTTGGAACAACTTCCGTATTCGATGAAATTCAATTCGGAGTTGTTAGTGGGGTTTTGTGTGCACCGAACGCTGGTGCAACTGGCACCGGACGCTGGTGCAATTGGCACCGGACGCGTCCGGTGCATGTCCAGTGGCTAGCGTTTAGCCACGGGACGCACCCCCTCTGAGGCACCGGTGCGTCCGGTGTACTCAGCCTGCGCGCGAGTGAGCACCGGACTCTGCACCGGACGCACTCCATTGTTTTAGGCAGCGTCCGGTCGTAGCGTCCGATCGATTTCCAGTAAGCTCCACGCCGCACCGGACACGTCCGGTGGATGTGGACTGGACGCATTGATGCGTCCGATGGACTTACAGAGAGGTTATAGAGAGGTCTAGAAGCCACCGGACGCGTCCGGTGTGTAGGCACCGGTGCGTCCGGTGCTACGCTGTTTGAATCTGAACTAGCCGTTGGCTAACCACCGGACGCGTCCGGTGCATACGACCGGTCCGGTGAACACTTAACAACGCAGTCTTCTGTGAAGAGGTATGTTTCGAAGTGGGGAGTGTTTATACCCCTTCTCCTTGCTTCTACTGTTAACCTTTGCTCATTTGATCAGCTGAGAAGCACTTGAGAGTGTGAGAGAAAGTAAGGGCCCTAGTGAGGAGTTGAGCTTTGCTAATCCATAGATTAGACTCCTCATTAGTGAATTGAGAGCAACAATTGTACACCCACTCATCTCATAAGGCTTGTGTGAGTCAAGTGAGAGTTCTAGCTTGTTACTCTTGGTGTTCGACAACACCTAGACGGTTTGTTGGTGTTGAGAGCTTGAAGATTATCCGGAGGCGATTGTGGATGACTCAAGCCAAGTTGTGATCGATTGTGGGCGATTCACCGAGCCGGAGCGGCGAAGAATCAACCCGTAGAGAGCATTTAGTCCTTGCGCGGACTAAGGGGGAGCGATACCTTTGCGCGGGTGCTCCAACGAGGACTAGGGGGAGTGTCGACTCCTCGATACCTCGGCAAAACGTCGACGAGTCAATTCTTGCCTTTTCTCCTCTTAGTTTTACATTCAAGCATTACATTCTTGCAAATCACTTGTTTCTTGCTATGCTTGCTATGATATCATGCTAGGTTGGTAGTTCTAGTGCCAAGTTCCTTGATACACACTTGCTTAAGCACTAGGGGGTTAATTGGCTTTTAGTTCTAGATTTAATTATTGCTTAGAAATTTAGAAAAGCCCAATTCACTCCCCTCTTGGACATCTTGATCCTTTCATTACTGTAGCACAACATTATCAAATCATGGACTAATTAGGCTTGCAAATTAGTCACAAACTACGCAATTAGTTATTTTTTAGTTTATATTTAATACTACATGCATATGTCAAACATTCGATGGGATAAAGAGTAAAGTTTAGAAGGAGAACTAAACAAGGCCTTATTTGTACAAGTGCACTATAAATCTATAATAACATAATATATGAAAAAAGGAGAAAGTAATAATAAGACAACTCTCCCTCGGCTCTCTCGTGTCCGTAATCCAATCCCCTTCCTTAGATTCTCCGCCTCCTGGCTCTCTCGCTCCCACCTCTCCGCTTCCTCCTCACGCTGCCCTCTCTCACTGTCACAGCTTCTGAGGATGGAGCGAGCAGCGGCAGCGACGCGACGGGGAGGCCGTCGCCCTTCCGCTTGACAAGATCCTCATGTTTCACTTTACATGGAAAACAGGACTACTGAATGACTTATAAACATACTAAAGGCAAAAAAACTAATTGAACAACGCACTGAAAATGATATCAAGAATCCAATGGCATGAGTACTCACAGTAATAAAATGGATATAAAAAAGCAAAACAGAAGGACACTCAGTAATATAGGGCCTCTTTCCAAAGTCCAAAGTCCATATGAACGGAAGCATTATATTTACTTGAGTTCAAAGCACGTATGAACGAAGAAAAGCAAGACAATGGAAGACTAATATGACTGTAGTGTTGCACATATACGCACCTGATGCTTTGAAACCAACTAATGGCGCTGAAAACTGCCCACAAAAAAAACATTACAAAATTCCTAACTCTCAGAAGCAAACCAACGCCAGCTAGTACCCAACTATAGTACTATTCATATATTCATCTTAAGAATAAAGAAACATGTTTCCTTTTGGCCTCGCCATAAGGCAAGTACTTGCCTGATGGAAATCCAAAGACCAAAAGAAAAGGAAATTTATTTTGCACCACGCTCGTATAGCCCACAAAACCATATAACAGTGGACGATGAATAATGGTGCCTTTGAACCTATTAGAGGAGTCCTTTAGCAAACCTGACAGAGCACTTCAGCAGTCATTTATAAACAAATGACCAAAGGTTACTCACCACTCCATGAAGGCTGCCAGTAGTAAATAGGTAGTTGAAAAAAGAACTATTTACTGGCTAAATATGTGCCACCTCTTTACTACAAACAAAACAGGTGGTGAAAAATAAGCAGTTAATTACCCTTTCTACAAAGTGCAGTGACTATAACAAAAAGGATGCACATATAGGCAAACCTGACTTAACGAAGAATACGAAGACACAACTAAACGATTTACCGGAGAATAAGGTCTAATCCTATAATGTTGCACAATAACAGGTGAGTGATATGAGAGAAAATGCAGAGGAACACCTGATTTAGCCAAGTATCTGCAGACTTATATGAACTGTCAACATTCTGATGACATTTTTGGTTTATCGACCGCATGATCCTACGGCCACCAGGTCAAGCTGCAAAAAAAAGCTTTCAGTCTGCCAAAACAATGATGAAGGGAAATGAGAAATCAACAACAACAACAACAACAACAAAGTCTTTTAGTCCCAAGCAAGTTGGAGTAGGCTAGAGTTGAAACCCAACATGAGCCTCTAGTCACGATTCAGGCACGTCAATAGCTGCTTTCCAAGCATTCCTATCCAAACAGAGATCTCTAGGTATATCCTATCCTTTCAGATCTCTTTTTATTGCCTCCTACCACGTCAACTTCGGTCTTCCTCTACCTCTCCTCACGTTGGTATCTCGACATAGGACTTCACAATGCACTGGTGCCTCTGAAGGTCTTCTTTGGACATGATCAAACCACCTCAACCGATGTTAGACAAGCTTTTCTTTGATTGGAAATGAGAAATAAACAAAGAAAAAAACATCTATTCAAGCAAACCAAACAATAGAAGAGGAATATACCATTAGTGTATATGGTGGCCCTCCACACAGCGTTGCTTTCCTTTTGGTGGTGCTATGCCATCTTCTATAGATGTCGATCCAGTATGACCATATGACCAAGAGCATAATTGACAAATGTCCTTTTGAAATTTGTCAGATCAACAGATGGATGATTTCTAACTGGGCAAACACAAAGGAAAAGAAGTGAGAAGATTACAGAGGTAACAGAACAGAGAAACTTAGCATGAATCTCAGATTTACCAATTCTAGGAATCTCAATATGGTTGCCACTAGACAAGGTTTTGTTTACCCAATGGATTCTGACCCTACTTCTTATGCTTTCAAGATATATGCAAAGAAGCGGCTCAAATTTGGCATGAAATCTACTGCCTATTACCCTAGTACAATAGATTGAGGAAATGCTGGCCGGCATCAGCTCGATCTGTCATGACAAGCATCAATTAAATACTACCAACAACTATGAATTTCATCTGAGCCTACCAGTACAGTATGCAAAGGAAAGGGGCGTTCCTTGCGCTAAGGGCGTGGCAGCGGCCTCCGTTGAGGCGCGTGCTGCTGCGGGGATCTCGCGAGGGTGGAGGATCGCGCGTGGTGGGTGCGCCGCGTGCTGCTGCAGGGATCGGCGTCGCGTGGAGGGAGTAGGCGTTGAAGGGCGTGGGCGTGACGGAGCAGGGGGCAGGTCCCATCGCGCGTGATCGACGGTGCAGTCTGGGGAGGGAGGGAGCGCAGATGGCAAGTATGGCAGAGCGACGACCCAAACAAACGTTGCAATAAAAAATTATCTTACTTTTATTCTTTTTAGTTGTACAGGAGATAAAATGAAAAGTCGTACTGTGTTACGACGCAAGAAATCACGCCAGCGTCGTCTGCATGACTCCATCTAATAAAGAAGAGATTCATGAGTCAGGAACAGACTCTCGTCATTTGCCTTGACAAACGTCTGGAAACTGAAGCGAAAACGTACGAATTCACGATCAGAATCACTGGACCGAGCGAGGAGGCTAGCTTGAGAGACCCGGCCAGCTCAAAACCACAGCATGCTGCGTTTCACCGGAGCCTCAGCGGGCTTGGTTATATATGCTTGCTCAAGTTTTGTAATAATTGGTCTGGTTCTCTTTCTTACAAGAGATGAAGCCAGATTGATTCCTTTCTATAAAAATTGGTCTACCTGTTGTTAGTGCCGGTTTAGCCACTGTTTCATGCTACTGTATCGTACTTGTTGCCTGCTGATCTTGTTTAATTAGTTTCTGTGCACATCGATCCTATCTCTTGTGTATCGCTCTTATGCTGCGTTGTGGATTTCGTGGCGTGAGTGATGTGCTGTCCGCGGAGCCCCGCCGTGGGCAGAGACATCGTCAAGTTGTCCTGGATGCCGTGCCGTCGAGCCAGATCCTGGTTGTAACAGAGATGTATCCCTGCAGCTACGTTCTGCGTATGGCGGTGTGTTTAGGCTGGTGGACCATTTCTAGGGACAAAGCAACCATCGGCACTAGCGTGGCATTGGTTTTGTATTTGCTATTCTAATTTTTCAGGCCATCTCTGCATATGAATAAGCCCGTTTATGAGACCGAATATCAGATAGTTCATGTGCTGCGATGTCCATCTGCTGCAACGCTACAGCGCGTTTATTTCCCTGTTGCTGTTCTGTTCAGTGCGTTTATTTTTCTTGCAGCAGTAGCTTGGCTCTGTCCTTAGCTGTTTTTATATCTTAGTGTATTGCTGTTTTTGTGTAGGAGGAAGCTAAGTTAATTGTTTGTTAACTTGTGTTGCGACTTATTTTTAGAGGGCAGATTGACGAGCAATGCCGTACTCGTATAGTTTAGTACTCCCTCCATTTTAAATTATAAGTCATTCCAAGAATCTTAGAGAGTCAAAGCATCTCAAGTTTCACAAAAAATATTAAAAGAAATACAAAGATTTATGACATCAAGTAGGTATACTACGAAAATATAATTGATGAATAATCTAATGATACTTAGATGGAATCATAAAAGCTTTTCTCTCATTATATAACTTTGGTCAAATTTGAAATGCTTTGACTCTCCAAGATTCTTGGAATGACTTATAATTTGGGATGGAGGGAGTAACTACCAATAAACCAGCACGCGGCATAGCTTCTCATAAACCAGCATGCGCAAACACATGATTGAGATGTGCCCATATATAACTGATAAGTGATTGTCAAGAAAGTAATTATTATATCTTTAGTTAACTGTATGTGTGACTAATTAAGGCACAAGTTGTCATGTCTCTTGGCTTGTGGATGTGTAGTGTTGAGTGTGAGATGGTCGACAGCAACGTAGAAGGTCAAGCAAGAGTCCGTGCGTGATAGACCGGGACTATATGGCGATTTACATATTTGTTACGAAGAGACTTGGCACCACTTGACATATAGACCAGAGCGTGTAGCGCACATGAAGCACACTAATTGACGAAGCCTCTTCACAATATTTATTATATTAGCAAATGTGCCCATGCATTATAACCAGATGTATCATGTATCCAAACGATCTATGTTTTAGAGATTTATTCAATGATTATGCCATCTATTCCAATATATCTTAGAAGCGAACTTTCATACCATTATTGTTGGACATCTCTTGAAATCAGACTTCTCATTGTCAATGGACGTGGGTTGTGCTTAACTTATTTGAGCATGAATGAAAAGTCCAGATTATATACACGATAAGAGAAGCATGAGGGTTTTTGCAGAAAGTAAAAAAATAGTTGTAAATAATCTTTTAATTTTATGCCTAAACATTACACTAAGACGTACAACCTATTATATGATAACCTGACGGCTTATGGTTTGAAGAAAAAATTAAAAAATAAAATATGAAAAGGAAAGACATAGGAAAAAAAATGAACATGAATCATGAAAGAAAACCACTAGAGCGTAAATTGAAAAGACAAAAACACAAAAAAAGGCATGTGAAAAATTAAATCAAAAACGAAAATGGGAAACAAATGGATAAAAAAAATAGAAAAATGGTACTTCTTCGAAACAGACTCCCTAGATGGGGGTTTCTGCTCGGTAGACAGAATGGGAAAAAACACGAGAAAATTTAAGAAAATTTTTCGTGGTTTAATATTAGGAATAGAATTGCAAACATGTTTGTGTGTTACAACGAAACACAGTATATATTGGAATGGGATTACCACTACTACACAACTGACATTTCGTCGATCGCCCAAAATGCCTTTAGTCTCGGTGATTTCGGCGCCCGGGACTAAATAGGGCTTTAGTCCTGGCGGCTCTGTTATCAGGCGCTGTCGGGAGGGATCTTTAGTCCCGGTTAGTGCCACCGACCGGGACTACAGCTTTTGTCCCGGTCCGTGGCGCCGACCGGGACTATAGGACTGGCTTTAGTCCCGGTCGGTGTTACCAACCGGGATTAAAACCTCCCCTATAAATTGAACCTCCCTCTTCTTCCTCCCTGTCCGAGCCCGAGCTTCCTTGTTCATGTTCTTGTTCTTGTTGCTTGTTTTTCCATTGTTCTTGCTTGTCTCATCTCCGGCGATCAATCCACTTCAAACGCTTCTACGCTGTCGTCGATTTGTTTGAAAGGTTGCTAGTTTCATCCTCCTATGTTTTAGCAGCATCATATGTAAATCCATATTGTATATGGCTATTTTATTTCATATTGCTAGCTCCAATCACTTTTCATGTTTGAATTTTTATGAACGATGCTAATTATAGTACCTAGAAAGTAGTATACACATATAATGTTTAGTTCTATTATAGACTTTTTAGGATATTTTTTACTTTAATTTGTTCATGTTCTCATTTTAAAATATTAAATAATGTTGATTCTTTGTAATTTTGAAATAAATTCATTTTAACTTTAAAAATTCTTCAAATTAATTTTATATGAAATGAAACATCGTGGGAATTGAAGACAAGTCAGACGTGTCAGAGGATTATGAAAAGGATGAATGAATCACACCCTTCTGTGTGGCTAAAGACCCAAGCATCCTGCTCGCTGCTGAGGACACTCCATGGTTACGGAATGATCATAACCAAGAGCATTACGTCAAGAAAAAGTTTACCACTGTGCCCGCTTGATATAGGTAGTGAACTCAAATTAATAATATGTATCTGACATCTTGTGTAATATAATTGTAACATTATGTGTTGAAAATTCAAATTTGAGTGGTTCAAACTTGGTTATATGTGAGAATTGTGGATTTTCAACTACACTTTGCCAACACTTTGTCAAATGCAAAAATGGTCTATATATGAAATGTAGATCTTGATGAGTGGAACAACATTGATATTCATGACTTTTCTAGTCAAGACCATCCAGGGTTTCGAAAACTGGCGTTTGGCTATGAATTCTTTCAAAATTTAAAATTGAGTGGTTCAAACTTTTGTAAATGAAAAGTTGACCATTAGACCAAATGTAGATCTTGATAAGTGGAACAAACTTTGTATTCATGCGTTTTCCATTCAAGACCATCCAAGGTTCAGTCAAAGTGTGTTTCTAAAAACCAATGTTTTGACTTTGGTCAAACTTGGTCAAATGACCCATTTGATGACTTCAAATGAAAAACTTTTGAATACCAAGTTGGTAGAGCTCATCAAGATCTACATTTGATACATGGACCATATTTTCATCTGGATAAATTTTAGCAAGTCCCAGACACATGTTTTTAAAATCAAAGACGGGTTTTGGTCAAACTTGGTCAAATGACAGACTAAATGACTTGAAATGAAAAACTTTGGAATACCAAGTTGTTAGAGTTCATCAAGATCCAAACTTTTTATATAGACCATTTTTTCTATTGGAAAAAAGTTTAAATAAACAATACTCACCAAATCTTGAATCTCACACAAACTATATGAAACTATATGTGGGAATTGTGGATTTTCAACTACACTTTGCCAACACTTTGTAAAAATACAAAAATGGTCTATATGTGAAATGTAGATCTTGATGAGTGGAACAATATTGGTATTCATGACTTTTCCAGTCGAGACCATCCAGGGTTCCGAAAACCGGCGTTTGGCTATGAATTCTTTCAAAATTCAAAATTGAGTGATTCAAACTTTTGCAAATGAAAAGTTGACCATTAGACCAAATATATGTCTTGATGAGTGGAACAAACTTTGTATTCACGAGTTTTCCATTCGAGACCATCCAGGGTTTCAAAAACCGACGTGTATCTATGAAAATTTTAAATTTTAAAATTTAGACAATTAATGTCGCGCATTTGGATAATTATTATTGAAGAAACAAAAGTTTAACGTCCAAATGACCCAAAAACAAAGTTTTTGTCGAAAGCCAACAATTTTATATATTTTAATTGCCCATTATATTTTTGCATTAACACAATATTCATTATAAATAACATTTATTTTGGATAATATGAAATATTTGAAAAAAAAAATTGTGTTTAGAATTTTTGCAATGCACAATAGAGTCAAACTAAACTAATGTGTATTTTTGAAAAAAATTATGATAAATATTTAATTTACTATGCATTTAGAAAGATGAAAGAAAAAAGGTGAAAAATAAAATTCACCAAATTCTGGCGCCTAAACAGGAGCCAGAATTTGGTGGAAGGACCTTTAGTCCCGGGTCTGGCCATCGCCCGGGACTAAAGGGCCTTTAGTCCCGGTTCCGGCCACGAACTGGGACTAAAGGGTGAGATCTTTAGTCCCGGTTCCTAGCCGGAACCGGGACTAAAGTACCTTTGGTCCCCTGGCCTATAAAGGCAGGGGCTTCTTCCTCCTCCTCCCCCACCCGCACGCGGCCCACCGAAACCTAACCGCCGCCGCCGTCTTCGTTGCCGCGTCGTCCTCGCCGCCATCTTCCTCGCCGCCGTCAACGCCCCGCGCACCGCCACGCCGAGCGCCGCCTCGAGGACCGCCCCGAGCACTGCCGCCGCCGTACGTCGTCGCACACGCGCGCCCGAGCTCCTCTGGCGAGCGCGCAAGGCGCCCTCGTCCACCGGCGTTTGCGCCCGCTGCCTTGCCGCTGTCTCCGCCGCCGTACGTCCTCGCCGCCGTCAAGTGCTCCCTCTCCTCTTCTTCTCCGACGCCGCGAGCCCTCGTCCACGGAGCCGCGCCCTCGTCCGCGGGTGGTCGGCCGGCACGCCACGCGTCGGGCCCTGCGCCTCCCTGCCGCCGAAGACAGAGAGAGGGAACGTAGGGAGAAGAGAGAGGAGGGAGAGGATGACGCGTGAGAAAAACCTCCGGAGGTTCTTTTATAACCAAAGGCATAAGGAGTTGATA
Organism: Saccharum hybrid cultivar R570; assembly: GCA_038087645.1. NCBI lineage: Eukaryota > Viridiplantae > Streptophyta > Magnoliopsida > Poales > Poaceae > Saccharum > Saccharum hybrid cultivar. The sequence continues at coordinate 7,978,811 of JAQSUU010000681.1, forward strand.
CTTTTCTCTTACAATATGGGGTAAAGTGTTGTGTTATATCATATCTTAGTCAATCCAACATTAATATATATATATATATAAAAGTTGACTCTATAAACAAGTGCAGGGATCATAGGATACTCATTGAGATTAAGATCAAGGAACAAACTATAAATATGTGGGACTCAATAAGAAAAGAGCTGGCATAGTACCAAGACATGATTGACATGATCCAGAGGTAAGTTCTATCGTTCTTTCAATATCGATGTCTGCTCCTTTACTTTACTATGCTATACCTAATCAACGACCGACTTATTGGGCAGGGTTTGAGTTTGGCTACAACAAAGATATCATACGGATCTGAAAGTGCCACTTCCCCTCCTATTCTACATAAGTGGGTGTCCAGACAACCGTACGGAACCAATTTATGTGGATACTACGTTTGCGAGTACATGCGGTGTAGCAAATTTACACCTGCTAAAGAGATGCTAAAAGTAAGTAACATATGTATACAGTAAATTCATATCTTATTTATTTGTTGAAACTAAATAAATCTTATGTATATTAATATATTTTCCTTTAATTAATGCAAATGGAAGGAGTGGGAATTGAAAGAACAAGTGTTCAAGCACACAATACTTGTCGCAATCCAGGAGATGATCGCAGGTTTCATCAACGATCATGTCATCCCGGAAGACGGTGAGTTCCACCACAACCCTAGGTTGGATTTGAAGAGTCCAAACAAGAACGAATACTTGTATGAGCTTTGAGTGGCGGGCAAACATTTGTGTAACTCATTAACCGACGGCCGAACACTTGATTACTTGTATATTATTGTAAATGTAATATGTATGTACGTATATGTATAGCTCTATAATATATATATATATATATATATATATATATATATATATATATATATATATATATTCATACTTTATTTGTGTGCAATAATAACGCTCTCGTATAGGTGCAACGTATACGGATAATAGCAACGAAGAATAAATTGGAAAACAATATAACTGAAAACCAAAATCAATAATGAATCGGAAAGAAAAGGGAAAAAAACCTTTAGTCCCGGTTGGTAATACCAACCGGGACTAAAAGGTGCTGCGCTACGTCGATACCTGGCAGCACCTTTAGTCCCGGTTGGTATTACCAACCGAGACTAAAGGTCCCCCTTTAGTCCCGGGCCTGTGAACCGGGATTAAAGGTGGGATATTTAGTCTCGAAACCTTAGTCCCGGCTCGTAGCCCGGGACTAGAGGTCCTTTTGGACCGGGACTAAAGCCTCATTGTGCAGCCGTGTACGTAACATGTTTAATATTAGGTTGGTTGGTTCTTCTTAACTCTCTCTCTTTTGGTTCTGGTGTAGCAGACTAGTAATGTCATGCTATTGTCTCTATAAGTCTGTATCGAAAACAAAAAAAAAAGAACTGAGAAAATTATGCCGTGATACTGCAACTTGGCTTGCTGCATATATATCTGTGTCTTCATTTAATGGTGTCTCGGGGGTTTAATTTGATCTCTCCGGTACTGCTTTGATATAGGTTCGTCTTTGCAGCTAGATGGTCATGGAGTCATGGAATGAAAGACTGATATAGAGGCATGGTACACTTGGCAGGGTGAGGTTGCAGCGATGGGTGGTGACAGGAACACTGAATACTCTGCTCTCTCTCTCTCTCACTCACTTGCCCACCACGGCGCGCGCCCTTCCCCACCCCGGCGGCTTCTTCCACCAGCCCGGCGGCGCCCCTCCCCCCACCCCGGCGTCCTCAGCCACCGGGGATCCGGTGGCCCTGTCCCTCGCCCTGGCGTCCAAGGAGCACAAGGAGCACGAGTGAGATCCATGGAGGTAGCGCGATGGTTTTGCAGGAGAGTGGGTGGCTCTCTCCCACCCGGTGCGGCGTCCTCTCCACCCCCGGCGGCACCCTCTCTCACCGCAACGATAGACCTCCCCCCACCACGGTGGCCATGGCGCTCCTCGCCGCCCATCCCCCACCATCGCCACTGAGCCAAGGCCGATACTGGTGGCGCTGGTGCTCATGTGCAGCCACTCGCCGCTGTCTCCGTTCCCGATGACTGAAATGGACTGGCCCAACCTTCCCCTCCCCTATGTTGCATATGTATGTTCAAGTGTTTCGGACGTTTTAGATGTATGTTGCAATTGTTTCATATGGATATTGCACATGTTGCATATGTTACAAGTATTTCAGAGGCATGTTGCAAGAGTTTGTTTCAAATGTTCATCTGCTTCCAGACGTATGTTGCAATCTTTTTGGATGTTGCATATGTTTTCACACATATGTTGCAATGGTACATTCCAAAATGTTTTATCTGTTTCAGTCCTGTTGCAGCAAGTATTTTCATGTTGCAAGTTGCAAGTGTTTTATCTGGATGTTGCATATGTTTTCACACATATGTTGCAATTATATATTCTAAATATTTTATTTATTTCAGACGTATGTTGCATTCAAATATTTTATGTTGCATGTGTTTCTTGCTGTTCGGAGAGTCAAGGGCGTCGGGGAATAGGGCGTAGCGAGCCGGTGGACGGCGGACGTGGCGCGCAACGCATTGGGGCTGACGGTCAGGGGCACGACGGGCGGGATACACCTGCGGGGGCGGGGCGAACGGATGGGGATGGGGGCGGGGTGCATAGATGGGGGCAGGTCAGGCGTTGGGGCAAGCGTGCAGGCGGGCGTACAGATAAGCATGGTGAGGTGCAGGTTTTTTTTATTCGCATATTAACATTTTAGCCGGAATTTGCACCATCCGACGCTAAACGCCCAGATGAGACGTACGGGCGCTAGCAACTCCGAAATATCTAATATAATGTTAACTTGTTTAAGTCAAACCGTCCTTTACTCGAGATGACAAAGGTGTGACATAATAATCTTGTGGTCTCAAGGCTACAAAATGATACACGCGATCACGTACGGCACAAATGCTCCCCTATCACACTTCATCCACAAACCTTGCTCGCTCTTCAAAGCACTCGCGTGTTTAAAGTTTAAACCATACAAATTAAATTATAGTACATTTGTCTACTTGAATGAACGCTAGAAGGCCGGCGGTCGTCGGAGCCGTACTCCGACGACTCGATCTCTTGCTGTCTTGCACCGGCATCTGGTAGGGGAGGGGCGATTCTTACGTCTGGTCCAGCTCCAGCACGCACGGTAGGCATCGCCGCATCGGCATCCAGGATTCATTTCAACAAGCATCCGTATACGTACGCCATGTGAATAAATCCTGAAAGACACGGATGGCGACTCGCTTGGCGCCACAGCTTAGCCTTTTCACTTGTTCCCAGTCCAAACACCTGCCTGCTCCCTCACGTCAATCCTATATACCCTCTCCTTGCTCTCGCCACACGTACCACACCACGCCTTCTCTTCTTCTTCTTCTTCTTCTTCTTCTTCTTCTTCTTCTTCTTCTTCTTCTTCTTCTTCTTTATTTCATCCATCGATCCATCATCTCTCCCTCCTAGCATGAGTACACGGATACACCCTTCGTCTTCGGACGCCGCCGGCCGTGCCCGTCGTCGGGCTGCCGCTGTGGCGGCGGTGGCGGTGGCGGCGGAACGGAAACATCGGCCGGCGGTGTACACGGTGTGGAAGAGGTCCAGCATGGGCTTCCAGGGCACCGACGGCTTCTGCGTCTACGACGACGTCGGCAACCTCGCGTTCCGCGTCGACAATTACTCCCGCCGCCGGAAGCTCTGCGCCGGCGAGCTGCTGCTCATGGATGGCCAGGGCACGCCTCTCCTCTCCCTCAGGCCACAGGTATACATACATATATCATACGCTCATTTACTTACTAACCTACGTACACAAATGAAAGTCTAATTACTCTCTTCATTTATTGCCTTGTTTGCTTGATGAAACAAAACAGTTTTTTTCCATCCTATTATTTGCACATCCAACACCATATACATACGTGCACTGATGGTTACAAAGTTTTTTTTTTTTTGCCACTTTCGATCAATTCCTTGGAAGCCATGCAAAGAATACGTAGGAAATGCAAATTTGGTTTCCAGAATTCCAGTCCTTGAACCTTAACCGAATAAGCTGCAGTCACAAATAAAATGTCGTAATTTCCATTACTGTCATGATGATCACGCTACCCCATTTTTCCCTTTCTCAGAAAATGACTGCTCTGATTTTGTTCAATGAGCGATCACTCCAATTGCTAAAAGATTGGGTGACTCGGCAGAAGATTTTAGGCCAACCAATAGGACAAATAACCAAACAAAGAAATGGAATTACCGACAAAAACAACCAAACAAAAAATGTTTTCACAAGAAAAAGAAACACGATAATGGGTCTTATTCAGCTGCCACACATGTACTTTTTTATCTTAACCCAGTAACTTTTTCGCCGCAAGTTGCAAGGGCACTCAGTTGTGCCAAAAGCACAAAATGATCCCGAAATAAAGTCCTAATCCTTGGTCTGTATTCTTAATTTTTCGCCGTGAGTTTTTCACTAAGCAAACGCACAACTACAAATCAAGGTTATATATCGTTTATGATGTTCATTTTTCTTTGTTCATTAATGTCTTGGCACAAGTACAAGGTGTAATAAACTGGATTATTTAGCCACTGTTAAAGCTTGGTCAAACAAATTTACAGCCCACACGGAACTAACGTCATCAACTTACAGTCCTTGTTTCCTCCCTCTTGCCCCTAAATTAAAATGACAGCCCTTTTGTCCAATGAACAAGTAGCCCCAGATTAATCAAATATTTCCTGAGTCGTACGTGAGAAGATTTAACTTGGGCCAAGTGAAAAAAAGGAGATTAACTACAAAAACAAGCAACAACCAAAAACTGATCATATCGGTGTCTTACTTTTACCCCATTTAAAACATTTACTTTAGTGCAACACCGATCGAAAGCACAAATTAACATAACCTCTGGTCTGTAATTTTACTGTTATTTTTTTTATTACTATAAGCAAAACGACGGCAGCTAGCTAATCAGTGTGAAAAAAAATGGTCTGTACCAGCTTCTCAGCCTGCACGACCGATGGAACTGCTACACAGTAACAGAAGACGCCGTCGACAAGAAGGCGTCTTCCATGGCGCCGGCGCAGCAGCAAGTCTTCACGATGAGCAGGTGCTCAGCTCTGCGGAGCAGCAGCGACAACGCAGAGGTCCACATGTCAGCCTCAAGAGCAGGCTCTGCTGCTGCATCGTCGTCGTCGTCTAGCCTCAGCTGCAAGCACCCGCAGGCTGTGGCTGCCGCTCCGGGCTACCGAGTGGAGGGTTCCTTCTCGAGGCGGAGCTGCAAGATCCGGCGTGGAAGCGACGGCAGGGAGGCGGCGCGGATAACCAGGAAGAGCGCCGGTGTGGCGTCCAGGCCGGTGGCCACGCTTGGGGACGACGTGTTCAGCCTCGTCGTCCAGCCGGGCGTCGACGTTGCCAGAGTCATGGCGATCGTCGTCGTCATGGACAGGATCTGTCACAAGCCGTACACGCCCATGGTGTGCTCTTCACAGTAGACAGTTCATGGCGAGACAGACAGACAACCATGTAAACCGTAGCAGTAGCAGATCAAGCAGCAATGCAGCGACAACGACTCTAGAGCATTTTGTGTCGTTGCAGTGTTCATTCATTCCCTCCAAGAGTAAGGACAAATGTGTAAAAAAGTTTTGATTTGACGAAGGTAGGCATAGACAGTGTGACCAAAAGGACAGGTGAAAATGACATGCATTTGCTAATTGCTAGTAGCACCTAGTGGAGGATTGAGGGTACCTGAAGAAAAGCACTGAATTCTTGCCGAGCAACTACTTCTGTCAATGCTGCATCTCCTGATCAGCAGCATCTGATAGGGCATACTTATCCCCACAGCATTTTCTGATTTTCAGCAACGCTATAAAGCAACAGTCTGGATTCCCACCACAAAAGCAACCACTTGTTTGCACATGTCAAGTACGCCAGGGCAAGCACACAATTGTAACCAGAAACTGATTGTTGCACACTTGCAGTTGCAGGTGACCTAGTCCAGCAGCAATGTCTTCCGATGGCGACAGGAGACAGCATACCAACACCCTGACCAGTAGACTAGCCATTTGGCAACATGTACATTTTCATCGATGAATTCAGAGTTATTCAGCTCAAGGCATCCCATCATGCCAATGGACAATGGCCTCGAGCAAGGGGCATCCAATAAAACAAAAATCAAAATCCTGATACCAAGCGAGCAGAGCGCAACAGAAAGGATGAAAGCGACTAAAGTCAATGAAATCCAAGACACAAACCAGTAAAAATTGGGGTTGAAGATCTATCCAGTTGCAAGAGATGTGCTAGTGTATGCGTAAAGCAAGCCCAAGTGTTAACATTCAAGGCAAAGCAAAGCCAGTGCCCCCTTTACATTCTTATATCACATCAATTGTGATCAACGGACCATAACCTCTCCACCCCAAAAACAAAAGTTCCCAGGATAAGATGACAAAAAAGACAAAGAAAACAAAAGGTGAAAAGCCATGATCGATGTTTTTCAAAGTACTGCTACAAAAGGATATAAAGCTGAAAAAATCAACATGATTTCAATCAGAACATTTGAGGCGTCAAGAACTTACTGTACAACATAAGCATCAGCAGGGGGCATGGAATAAAGTTTAACTAGGCCTACAACAGCTAGAGATGATTAGAATCTTGTGTTCATGAATCAGATCAACTTATGATATTTGGACAGAAGCATCGTCCAAATAAGTAACTTAAATAACTTATTCAGTGAAAAGGCTACAGTCCGCCAAGATTCTCCTAGCACAGAACAAAACATAATGGACAGTTGGCACTAGGAATAAAACTTTAGCTCGCAACTAAAGAACTAAACACAATCTTTCTGCCCTAATCAATTCTGTTTAATAGTAGATGGACATGTAATTTAACTAAGCTGCATAAACTGCTGACAGTGTAACTTGTGACTAATGGTACATCCTCTCTTACAATTCCACAAAGAAAAGATTGCAGTAAAGACATAATTCTTCCAGAAAACAGTTGATGCTCTGTAGTACACACAAAAAAGTAGTTTTTAATCTAAAAGGTTTGGCACTAGTAATGCATTCCTTGCAACAAATGATTATTTCTCCACAGTACAGAACATAACACCAGAACTGGACACCATCACAATGTCAGTGTGCAATCATAACTGATACTCATTCAACGAAGGACAAGTATCAAGCCTTATTTCTAGCAAACAGTCAGCTCAACTTAGAAACTAACTATTATACTAGATCATCCAATTCTAGGAGAAAAGAGCACGGTACTCATTGGCCTCATGAGCCATTTCTTCCATGGTTCTATCTTTCCTCTCAATGTCCAGGTCAAGCTTCTCCTTCAATTCTTTCTCTTTCACATCAATCTATTATAGCAAGGAAAAGGGTAAGCTTTGTTTGATTGGATATTGCAATAAAATAACCAGATTGATAGAAAAATGGGCCACGAACCGCGTCATATATTTCATCATTTTTCTCAAAATCCCCTTTCTTCCTCGGGATGAGGTGAATGTGGACATGTGCAACTGTTTGGCCAGCTTGAGGACCATCCTGACAAGTAATATCACTTGTTAATAAGAAACTTCATGGCATTGTCATAGAATATAATATAACAAAGATAAGTCCATAACAAGCTAATCAATGGTATGAATAGTAAAAGAGCAAAATGGAGTTAGCATAGCCTGCATGACATAGTATAAACATACATGATACTTTCCACAATGTTCATCATATTTATGTTTTAGACACCCAAATTGGACACTTTTTACACCGTATAAATTTAGCATTGAGCAATGAAAGGATGGGCTCACTAATAGTAAAATTGAAGCACAGACCACACCTGGATAGCAAAGGTAAGTGAAGATGCTTTGTGGTACTGCTCAAGACGCGCACCAACTTCCTTTGCAGTAACCCATAAGTCACTAATCTCATCAGAGCTTAGATCAGCGAATCTTTTCACTTCACGCTTGGGGCACACAAGAACATGTATGTATTGTCAAGGAAAAAATGATGCATATAGAAGAACATATTTTCCTCAACATGTGATGTATAAACTTTGAGTCCAATAAATTTATTCATGTGGGTTTAAGTTATGGCAGCTTTGCACCAAATGACAACACAACAAAAATTGATTAACTACTCCAATTGCAAAGTCACAGAAAAAAGTTTTTCTTTAATAAAGTCAGCTTGCGTTGCAGGCATGCAGTTATTCTGCGAGTGGAACTGTTGCATGATGTGAAAAAGAGATAACCATGGCATAGAATTGTAGATGGTAACCATGGAAAGATGAACCAAATATGAAGTCAGTGGCTCGACAAAACAGAGTCCATCTCACTAAATGACTAAATGAGTACCTAAAGCTAACTTGACCCCCCCAGACAGACTAGATAACCAGGTCTAAAAAGAAGAGAATCAATGCAAAGGTTTGATGAAAACTGCCATCCCTCAGTTTCTTTTCATATTTGTTTCAGTGCTCTTCATGAACTACACTGAAGGGAGCAATCATTAGACAAGGGCCTGCAGAGGAACTGGTTGCGCAGGCACGTGAGTGGTAAAAACTGTACAACTAGTTTCCAAGAAATTAGAGTACCAGCTTCGCTGAAATAAAAGGATATGACCTGCATAAGAAAGATTCATATAGTTAAATGCAATGTCTCTGAGAAAAAAATTGAAATGCAATGTGGTGGTTTAGTGATATGCAAAGCTTAAAATGCAATGTCTACGAGAAGCACTAGCCAGTAGTCTCAGGTTTCATCAGGAGAAAATCTAGAATCGGACTGTTATTAGCTTGTTCTGTACGCAGGGATTAGATAAAGTACCATGAGATTGCATGAACTGGGTCAGGATTACCAGCAAACCCAGAAGGCATTGCCCATGATCCTTGCCTACTGAAACAATCCCTATTGGAGTAATGGTGCAGTGGTACACTGTTGCCCTGCCGAATTTGTTAGAAGCAGGGCATGATTCTGAACACACAAGTTTTATTTAGAATTTCGGGAACCAACGTTTGATCAATCTAATTTCCATCAACCACATCTCCGCGAGAAAGATTGAATTTTTATACTTTCCCCCACTTTCTGTCGCGACGACTAATCTTCCAGTTCCAGCAACTCCCAAGCTAAAAAATTGCTACGGTGCAGTGAGTTCGGGAGTGGCTGCGGCTACGGTAACGAAGCAGGCAAGAATCATGGAAGGCGAAGTGAAAAGGGAGGGAGCATGGGTAGATATATCTGTTACCCACCCGGGAGCAGCGGGCGGAGATTCACCATGGCGTACGAGAGGGGCGTGGCGTGGAAGACCTCCCTGGCGTCGATCTTGTAGGGCCCGAACTTGTAGGAAGCCTCCATCCCCGGCGGCGGGAGCGGGGAATACCCGGAAGAGGACGAGAGGGCACGCGGGTGCGGCAGGCGGAGAAGCAAGCGAGGCGGCGGAGGAGGGAGTGGGAGTGGGAGGAGCAGGACGGCACGCCAGCGCAGCATCTTCTTCTGGAGCCGAAGCACGAAGGCTTTTCACTTCCACGTGGAGACGGACGGAGCCGGCAAGGACAGGGCACAGATGTGGGCTTTCTAAATGGGGCTGGGCCCGAGTTTTGGAGGCCCATTTTGAGCTTACGGAGCAAGTATCAATTTTCCTTCGATTTTTGCTGTCACTTTTGTTACAGTACCGTACTGTTTCCAGAATGTTTCACCATTACCCCTGATTATTAGCAAGCAAAGAGAATGGTTGCAATAGGGCAGATGTTTTCGACACTACATAAGGATAATGGCGTAAGGGCGGAGAAAAAAAGTTAGATGACAAATTGGACTCCAAGGTGAGGGTAAACTATGCAAAAGCCTCAAAATATCCCGTTTGGTAGGGCTCTAGCTCTTCTTACGTGGAGCAGCTTCTTTGATAATTTTGAAGTCGTATTTAGAAAACGTTTGGCAAACAAAATAAAGATACATTTACTATTTGTTGCAAAAAGAAAATGCAAAGGTTACTCGAACAACCTAATAATACATATAAACACATCATGTGCTGCCTGCTGGGGAATCCCAAAAAAAATGTAAGACATTGACTGCCCGCGGGTTCTATGGCAAATTAATCAGAAATTCGGGAAAGATGAAATAAAATTCTCTTGAAGTCATAGACATATTGTATATCGTCGTACAGACACGATACACTTGCATAGGGTAAACAAATGCAATGCCATGGCATACATGTATAAAAAAATGATGCTTCTAGAAGTCACATAATGATAGTTTATCAGGTTATTAACAAAATGGTACTACTCGTTCATTAACTTTTATCCATGAAAGTTCTGCAGGGACAACATTGTGGCAAAACCGTCCAAATTATATGGCCAACATACACCTATCATTATCTTAAAGACCTCTGACTGTTATGCATGGGAACCAGATAACTCCGGTTGTCTGTCGGGTGTCCTCGGGGAACCCCAAATCATCCACGATTCAACTTTCCGCATGATCATTACAGAAGACATTGCAGTATTACAACAGTCGATACAAATATATTACATCAGAGTTGAAGAGTGGAAGTATTACAGATCATAAGTTTACAAACCATTTATTCAAGTCTTACAAACCATACGTTTTAACTTCTCAGGTGAAGTAGGATAGCATGACTAACACAACCTTTATTCATTACATAAAGGCATCATCCTGCCCAAGGATGAGAGTGTAACACCCCAGGTGTTTGTCACCAGTTAAGCAGTGGGTTTGAGCTCAAACATGATAGATTAAGTGGTGATGAAGATGTCAAGGTCAAACCTATGGAAAGGAGCCCCAACCTAAACTTGGATATTGCACCCTTGCTTTACATATAGGCCCTTTTTAAGATATATGTTTGGGTGGTGTTATTGGAATATCTTCACGTGTCTCACATAAATACCCATCTATATTGATCCCTGGAAAAGTTTCATGAAGTTTGGAATCCAAAAGTCACATGAAATGATAAGTTATATGCTTGTTGGAATGACTTTACTAAGTGCTTGAATTGCACTATTAAGTGAATGGAAATGTAGGTCATCAACCAAACCTTGCAACCTTACCCAAATGACTCTAAATGAACTTTACAACGAAATTCATGAAAGGTTCATATTGAGCAAATGCCCAGAAAATGCTCAATGGATCAAAAAGTATAATTTAAGCTTTATCGTGATCCTACTTTGGTCAAAGTAGAACAGTAGGTTCTATGCCAGTTTTGAGGTTGGACCTTAAATAAAAGTTGAAGCCTATGTCATGTAGAACAAACTTTGTTTAAGGATCAAGAGCTAGTTTGGTTCATAACCTAGTCAAACAGAGCTCACAAGTTTCAATGTAGTATTGTTTTGGAGCCCAAGATTTTGGTGAAGTCCTAACTGACGTTTTAGTTCGGGTACCCTAGTTTGGAGCTTTGTATATTCCTAACCATGATGAACTAGTTGAAGATCCTTTAATAGAAGTTATTGTTTGGTTTGAGCACAACAAACTTTGTTTTTGAAGTATACCATGAATCTGCATGGAAACAAGTCAAATAGTGGATTGAAGTTTGAACTTGCTATAGTTTTCAGCACATAATTTTTGTAAGTCTGGAATTCATCGACTTTGACGTTGACGTATCGCGTTCTCCAAAATTTGTTAGGTAACTTGAGTTGGTTCTAAAACAAAAGTTGAAGCAAACTCAATGGAAAAGAGCATACAAAAAGTTGGGTTCAGTTTGATTAGGTTTTGACCTCCGAATGTGAATTTCCGTGATCTACGTCAACATGTTGGCATTGTCATCTTGGCATGATTTTATCTCCAAATCTGTTGGCCTAGTGACCTAGGCGCCTTAACGAAAATCGTAGAGCTTCTGATGGGCTTCAAACTTCATTTTTGGCCCATCTCCAAATTTGGATCAGAGCTGGCCTAAATCGCAACCCACCTTGCCCCATTCACTGCCCACCATGTGTTCAACCAAATATCGTGCATGGACGCCGCGCGTCCCTGCCGCCCTATCGCGCCCCTGCTGCTCCATAATGGAGGCCGAGCTATCCCTGACGCTCCCCACTCCTCCTTGCTCTCACTCTCTGCCCTCACTCACCCCTCCTTGGCTCTAGAGCTCGCGAACGCGGAGCATGTCCACCATGGCCATCCTTGGAGCTTCGTCGTCCGCTGCTCCAAGCCACCGCAGCCGCATCTACGCGCACCACCGCCTCTGTATCGTCTCCCTTCATCCCGCACGCACGCTCGCATGGGCCATTGGACACCGGAGCGACGCCACCACCACCGCAGCGGCTACATGTCACCGGCGTGCGTGGCCAGCATGCTGCGGGCCACCACTGGCGGGGCCGCGGCCACCTATGGATGCGCGGGGACCCCGTGGTGCTTCCCCGCCCCTCAGTCGCCGTCGACGAGCCTCCTCCGGCCGGCATCGACGAGCTCCCAACGACCCCCCCCTCTGTTAAATCGCAACACAGACCTCGTTCAGCAATTCGAGGAAAGGGAGGGGTCTTTCTGCGAAGTCTATGACTCATGTGAATAGTGCCTTTTGCATCTATTTATTTTACATCTGCTGAAACTTTAAAAATGCATATAAAATCATAGAAAAATCGTAAAATAGCAAATGAGGACGTTTTGGAATCCTTGTGAAATTATATATACAGTATATCTATAATATGACATATTTTAGTTTAAAGTTTTTGCTGTAAAAATAGATTTATGCAGCTAGGTTTTTAATGCTAGTTGTATTTGTCTTTGTCTTTTTCATAACTGCATATGTAGGGATCCAAATGAAGTGAAATTTTTATGGCATGCTACTCATGTGATGTTTGATGTGTGGTAAAAATTTTATGGTCATTGGTTGCTTTATGAGTGAGTTATTGGTTTATCTTACTCTCACATGATTTCTTGCTTTAGCATTTTGTATTTTCGATAGAGGTTGCTATACATATTTAAATGGCTTGAAATTTGTACAGTAGACTATTGGGTGTATTTATGAGCTACTTTAATTTTTGTAGAATTTACTATGCACTTTTGGTATATGTTCATTAATTCACCTTGTTATCTAAATAAATTAAGAAATGCATTAAAAGAATTTATTTGGTGGTGGACACTAGATTTTCTGGTGTTCATTAGTCAGGTGTGACATGATGGTAAAGTTTGTTTTGTCCAATTATATGTTTGCAACATAAGTTAATAATTAATTCTTGCAATTATTAGTTTCTGGATAGTTCTGGGGGCAATGTAAATTAGCACATGTTAATGATGTTTTCTGGGCATCTTGTTTATAACAAAGTTGTAGATCATTCATGTATATAGATTATGTTAAAATTTGGTGGTATTTGGCCTTGTGGTTTGTGAGTTATGCTTGTTCAAAATTGGGTTTCAGAAATGACGGCTCTCTGTCAATTCTGGACCAGTTTCTGTAAATGTGTATGTTTGACTTGGTTAAGTTGTGAATCATGCTATGATGATTAAATATTAATTGTAGACAATTTCATAAGCTTTCCAGAATGTCTTGTTTCATGGCTTTTGGATTTGTATAACTACAGTTATGATTCAAACATACAGCTATTGTTTGCAGTCCAGAAATAGACAGATGCTAGTTGTGGTTGCTTACTCCATGTGTTGATAAGTGTGGCTTATGCCCTTGATGAAAGTTAAGCTAAGATACTTGTGACCTTGTTAAACTTGTGTCATGATTGATGTGCTTGCTCTCTATAATTGGTTGTGTGATGTTAGTTAAATAGCTATTGGTATCTATGTCTTGCATAATCTCGTGTTTGTCTTGAATGCTAGTGATGCATCTTGCGTTAACATTCATCATATTCATACACATGCATCGTGCATCTCATTTAGGTACGCTAGATGAACCACGTGAAGGACGAGATGACGGAGCCAAACCTGAAGTCGGTGTTTAGTGAACCTATCTGAAGATGGAAGGACTAAGCAAGTGTCGGGATGGGAGATACTCGCCAAGCAAGTGTCATCTGTCAAACACTAACCTAAGTGTTAGATCCCAGGTAAGCCCCAGAGCATTCTAAGTCTTCTACTTTATAAAGCAATTAACTATATATAAGTTATATGTATATTGTTGTATTACGTTATAGGAGTTGAGTGAACCCGTTGATACATATATTATATCCTTATCTACCTTAATATATATCTCACCCTGCTAAGTCTAGGACCGAGTTAAATGCTTAGCCCTACTTAGACCGGTAGTAGTCGGTGATTTCCTGTCACCGGCAACTGTAGGTGGTTGCCTAGGTACTTAGCTATGGATGCTATCATGGAAATAACCAAGTGTTGGTGGATAAATGGAGACCCGGTGGAATAAGTAGTGGGCAACCAGACAGGGTTCTGGGGTGCTTGTAGTTTTCGCCTGTGTCGGTTAAGGACCAATCATTGCTCGTCCCTCTTGTCATATTGAACGCATGTCGCACATTTAGCTGTCCGAATAAGTCATTTTGATCGCGAAGCCAGTGGCACTATTTAGGCCGGGATCTACACGGGTGCACGTATTGGTGCTGATGGGGGTATGACAGGGGCGCGAAGGGAGAGCCCAAGGGCAGGCGAGGCCTGATTCCTGGTAGTCGAGCGGTCCCTAGGATTGCGGCTCCGGTTTGTCCCGCGACGTCTACCAGAATAGTGTCATTGGTGACTTGTAGCTCACTTGATCGGTGAGTGTGGTTTGTGTGAGGAATAAATCACCAGCTGGTTATGAATCGATTCGAATCATCATCGCTCTTGGATAGTGAGCACCTCGAGCTACGGCATCGTAGTAAATGATGATGAAACACGAATGGTTATGATGCTGCTATAAATGCTAAAATATCTCATGGTTACCATTGATTGTCTTAATCAAGTGATTACTATAGTGCAGGTGCTAATCTAGATGATAGGTTAATAATTATTAACTTGCTGCCATAATACTTAAAATGGTTCAGTAATAATACTCATGCTTTTCTGCAAAACAAGTCAAGCCAGTCTACCTTATAAAATCCTTACATACTCCTTGGTGTTTATTTATTTTTAGTTTATGACGGGTAAGTTTAGCTAAGTACCCCTCGTACTCAGGGTTTATTCTCACTTGTTGCAGGTTGTGATGTATCATGGCTACTGCAAGAATTGGATGGCTCCTGCCATAGTGGTGGAGTGTGATCATGGACATGATCCTTCTGAGTTATCTTGTCTTTAATGCTTTTGTTGGAAGTTGACCTTAGTATTGGCCCGTATTTGAAATAAGGGTGATATTAGTTTCAAACCACTTTGCTTCCGCTACCTTTGGACTTGAGTTGTAATAACTATATTGAACTCCGATGTATGTTGAACTACTTGTGAAATGGATGTAACATATGACTTGTTATATTGAATCACTATGATCTTGGCTTGTACGTTGGTTGATTTGAAATCCCTCGTGATTTCACTGGACTACCGGAGTTATAGGAGCTTAAGTACGGGAATTTAATTGCTCCGATGATTATTTTTTGTATTTGTATTCTTATAATTTGGGCGGTTCCGTTATAGAGAGTAACTCACATCTACTGCTGGCTTTCATCTTCCAGAACTGACATACAACAGGGACAAAAGCCTACCTGCTGTTGGGGTTCATCTGCAACAAGGGTTAACAAACCCTGAGTACTGAATTGTACTCCGCAAGACTTATCCGATGAAAATAAAAGACTCCAAGGATATGCAAGCTTATGAGGTACAAGGAGGGTTTAATAAGAATCAAGAATTGCTTTAGCATAAAAGCTTACTAAAGATTTATCCTTACTTTCAATGTTTTAGCTCAAGTTAAGTCATTATAAGTCTCATGTTTGCACCTGATCTAATTCATTCACTTCTTTAACCAACACTTCTCATGATCATAAGTACCATTGTTTCATTGATTAACTACAATGTAGTTCAGTTGATCGAGTCTCCATAACCGAGAAGCAACGATGATTCAAATCGATTAAAGACCCAACTAGAGATTCCTAACCACACGACATATGCAGGTCCCAGACTTACATATATCAACCTTCACTCAGATCCTCCAAACGTGAACTGGTCCACGCTACCCGAGAGCACAGTACTCCACTGCCCTACGTCATCCCAGATGTTTCCGTAGGATGGGTACATGCTACTCTCGCCATCTCCCACTCCCAGTGCGCGTCTTTTCACATAATGAAATAGCCGAGATATTAGGCTTACCGGAGTATGTGCCTAGTACTACAAAGTCTCGACCACAAGCGGCCCTACAACGATCGGTCCTTAATTTACACAGATGGGACTAGCACGACCAGGCAACCCTGTCGGCTTAACCACCAAAAACATAACCCGTGTCCCGTCCAGTCTCCAATTAATCCATATTCATCATTAATCATCAGAATATTTCATCAGTATAGAATCATTGCAAATGATGAAAACATCATTCGACTTCTTATTAACTAAGCATGGCTAAGCATTACTAATCTCGTATTACTAACAAAGTAATATGGGTAAGGTTTTATATCAAGGTAGGCATGCAACAATAGGTTTCCGACCATTACCTATTTTACCTAATGCACATTTTATGAGAATTAAAGTGTCATAAACATTTATAAAATACAAAGGAAATGGTTTAAATGCTCCGGGGCTTGCCTTGGTTAGCGGAGGAGTTAGGATCTTCTGACGAACCACAGATATCAAACCCAACCTCCATTGAGGGATGCTCCTCTTCGGGGACTTGATCAACGGTCACGTCCTCACCTCCGGTCACTATACGTGATAATGATATATGCTTAACATGATGAAATGTTAAACATGATGCATGATGGATGCATATCACAATAATAACTTGAATATAACTTTCCTTCACGATAAAGTTGCAAGCCAACAAAACCAACTTGTTACTTACTACTAGGGTTGCATTAAGTTGTTCATTTATTCCATAAAGCAAGTTTCTTCATGTTTATAAGAAAAATACTACCCATCCATGGAATAGAAGTGAATTATATGTTCCAAAGTTAATAATCAAACCAAAATGCCAAACAAGTCATATAAGGATTAACCCTAATCACCTTTTCTTAATTAATTAATTATGCATGAAATAAGGATTTATTTAAACATTTCAAATTCATCCCAAAATTTTTTTGGAGGTTGTTATTATCATAAAACAGCTACAAAACAAATTTCATCATTTTTGGATGAATACTTTAATTTCTAGAATTCATGGAAGGTCTATTTATTAATTAAAAGAGGTAATTTTCAAACATGCAAAAATATTTATTTTCATCATTTCATATTTTTACTAGGTAGAGTACATCACATAAAATCTACACAAAAATTTTCACAATTTTTGGAGCTCTAATTATTTTACTATGAAATAAACAACATTTAGCACTATTTAGCAATTTCTGAAAAATAAAAAAGGAAACAAATTCATTTCCCGCGCGTGCACAGTGCTGACAGGCGGGACCCGGTGTCAGGCACAGTGCCCCCGTGTTGACTCCGGCGCCCGCGAGCTTTGACCGACGAAAGCTCGTTGGCGGTGACCTTGCCGGTGACGAGGTCAACTCCGGCCGGCTCGGCACACTCTCGCGCACTCGATGGTGGGGATGGTTTACCGTTAGGAGCACAGCAGCAAGCACGCCGGTGGCCATGGCGGCCCGGCAGCGCTGCGTCCGCTGTGCCGGCCACGAGGGGCCGGTAAGAGTTTAAACGGGCGGCTGGGATAGCTTCAGTGGATCACCGCGGATACTATGCGCTAGCCTTTATAGGCGGAGACAAGGCGGAGGTGCTCGGTCGGCGGTGAGGGCGACGCGACGGCGCGGACACGGTGGCGAGGCAGCGTTCCGGCACGACCGAAGCTCGGCTACAAAAACGACAAGGCCTATGAGCACCAAGGAAACAAGGTGATGCGAAAGCGCAAGACTTCACAGCTCGAGGCTCACCAGACCGGGCTGTGCACGGCGAAGCGCTCGCGGCGGCGCTGCTGCCGTCCGCGGGGAAGAAGGCGGCGTGCGGCCGTCTCCGGTGGAGAAGAACGGCGTGAGTGGTATCAGTGGATGAAGAAGGAGGAGGCTAACTTTCCAGCGAGATGGAGCGGACGAATACGAAACGTGGACGGTTAATTTCGCCGGCGACTGGAGCTTGGCGGCGACGGTGCAGAGAGAGGAAAAGAAAATGATATGGCCGGCGGCGTCACGTTTTATTGGGCGAGGTCGACGTCAATACGTGGGC
This sequence comes from Saccharum hybrid cultivar R570, assembly GCA_038087645.1. NCBI lineage: Eukaryota > Viridiplantae > Streptophyta > Magnoliopsida > Poales > Poaceae > Saccharum > Saccharum hybrid cultivar. Next base: position 7,996,954 of record JAQSUU010000681.1, read on the forward strand.
AGAACCTTCGCGAGCTCGACCACGCGAACGTTCGCGCGTCCACGCGCGAGAAGACGCGCGACGTCCATGGCGACGCCGGCGACAGTGAGAGCGAGGGAGAGGAGAAGGAGAAACAGAACACGTCGGGTACTGTAGCAATCCCCCCCCCCTTTTCTTTTTTTTCAAAATTACTCACAAATTCATATAGTAACTTGAAAAATTACCAAAATAAAAGTTGTTCAAAATAATAAGAGCTACAACTTTGCTTTTTTGACCATTGTCGAATTCCAAATAGTTTTGAAATTAGGGTTTTGAATTTTGAATTTGAGTTTATGGTGAATAAATAATTCATTTACAAACTTGGTATTCAATTAGTGAATAATTACTATTCAAATCACTCAATCATTTGTACCATTCCAAAGCACCAATTTTATTTATGAAATTTATTTTGATAATTCCTCCAAAATTTAAATTCAAATTTGAATTCCAACTCCAACAACATATGCAACATTTGAATATTACTCTTGAAACATGATATGTTTTTATGCCCTGATACTTGATGATGACATGATCAAGGCTTTATTTAGTGCTTAACACCTTAGGGTGTTACAAACATGAACCGCAGCTGTGTAGCAATGAAAACTAAAAGTACGTATAACCAAACTGCAAAAGAAAAACACCAGTAGTATGTGCTTTAGAACCATGTCAATTTATCTGTTTAATTATTAACAAATCGTTACTGCTGGTTAATTTATTATTAGTTAGTACCCATGCAAGTTCTGCTGTGACAGCAAGCATTACTGCTGTGTTGCAAAGAAAGTTAAAAGTACAACCAAATTTCACTACACAACAACAAAGCATCATCGTGAGATGTCGGACGTTAAAAGTTATATTTATCGATGGATCATTAGTCGCTTCAGCAAAGTTTTGTGCACATATTAGGTAAAATACCATTAGTTTTTTTCACCTCAAGTGTGAGAGGCTAGCAAAATGGGTGTATTTTCACTGGCGGCTAAAAAAACTCCAGTACAAATTTATTTACACTAACGATAACCTTACGTCGTCAACTGCTTGTGCAAATTTATTTTAATATGAACCATCAGTGCTAACTTTTGTCTAGTAAAAGAAGCAATTTCAGAGAAACCATATATAGACTACATTTATGGCTAATGAGCTGGCATAGAAATAACATGACTGTCTTGACACAACCAAAGCAACTACTGTGCACTTTAGGGCTTGTTTGGATGCTCACGTATTGAACCTGTGTGTTGGAGTGGTTTGGAAAAAAAAAACATTACGGCAAGTAGTACTTTGACCTCAACACACAAACAGGACATCAAGCGTGTAGCTAGAGGATGCCGGTGGGGGACTGTCGCATGGCGGCGCAAAAGACGAGGAGCACAACACATATGATCAAATAGCCATATTATTATGTCATATTTAAAGAGTCTACTATACAAACTTCTCAGAAATTTGATTGTATTGAGAACTTAAAGTACATATTTGGAACTCTAAAGAACTTCAAATAAAAACTTTCCAAATACAAAGCTGTAGATTGTATTGGGAACTAGAACTTTGATATATAACATGTCAACATCTGAAGTTTTTTTTTCAAAAAAATAAATCTTAAATTTCAAAATCCATGAACTTAAACAATGTTTTGGGACTAAAAGTTTGAAATTAAGTCTTCTCAACTACAAAGTTATAGATCGCACCGAGGGCAACAATTTTGATATAGATTTGACTTCGCCCGATTTCATATATGGAGAAGTTACGAATTAGTTTTTTATACAACTTTTTTTTAGAGGCGGGCCTCCTAACATGCCCACCTCTGTAATCAATTTCTATAGGCGGTCCATAGAATGCCCGTCTCTATTAATAGCAAATTTTATAGATAGGCATCTTTTGTTTTTTTTTTTACCGAAGTTAGCAGGGGAAACCCCAACTTATTTTTTTTATTTTTTTCCATACCTATTTAAATTCGCTCCCATGGGGAGTCGAACCTAGGCCTGCTGGATGCTACCTAGGTGCTCTAACCACTAGGCTAGAGACCCTTTTGTTGATTGGACGTTTGCCTCTGATCGATGATTAACAGAGGCCGTCTTAAGTAAATGATTAACACGGGCGGACATTTACCTAAAAGTCGTCTGGCCATTATAGAGGCACCCTTTGGAGAGGTTATCTGCTTAAATACATTTTATAGTAGTGTATGCTATCATATCACCCTTCTCTTGGTGACAGTCAGTTCCCAACATCTAACATGCATCATCCTTGATTATTGAAATCAACTCGCTTAGTGGTGTATGTTGTTGAAAAAGTCATTATATAGTTCCTTCTATGGCTCCTAGCTAGAAACCTAACATAAAGATGGATCTAAGTTCTTGAAGTGGTGAATTTAGCAGCGAAACAACTTCCACATAAGTTGGGACCACAATTCCTCTACAATGTTGAAGTGTTCCAACTGGAAGTAGGTTCTTTACCAGCGAAACAAGTTCCATCTGCTTTGCCATGAGCCTTATGGATGGTCTTTTGTGCTCCGCGGAGTGCGGACACCAATGTGCTTTTCCACAAGGGATGGTTGCTGCTTGTGAGTCAACTTATTCAAGATTGGATAGGGGAGCGAGGGAGCAACAACAGATGTGGAAGAGGACTACCCAGACCAAGGATAATATTGGTTATAAAAACCTAAAGTTGATTACTATGTGCAAATAGGTATAAATGATGCCTTCTCAAACTTATACACTACAATAAGAAAACATTTTCGTAATTGTATTCACCGCCGGTTTATCACCACCGGCTTGTGATCGAAACCAACAGCGAAAATCATGGAGGTGACCAAAACCAACAGTGAAAATCATGGAGGTTTTTACCGCCGGTCTGTATAACGAGTGACAATCATTTTTACTGCTATCCATCTCGTTTTCCAATCCAGCGGTGAAAATAAACTAGGCCTGTGTGGCCCATATAACATCCATCCTTGTTTGTGTGATTGTGAGTCATGACGTACGGTGAGTCACACCATCCTTGCTAGTGTGACTCACGTTGTGTTTATTCTCTAATTTATCCAAAATGAAGGTTCTAAGGATCTCCAAAACTTTTGTATTTTTTATACGTAGATACTTAAAGTCAAGAATGATCCATTTTACTTAACCTGGTACCATAGCTTTTATAACTAATTAGAATTCATGCTGGAATACTATATTTGAGTTTTTAGTTAAACTATTTTCTCTTGTCAATCCAAAATGGAGTTATGGATCTAAAAAATGTTATAACTTTTCAAAGTAGATGCTAAAAATCAAATACGACCCATTTTGCTTGCCATCATGGCTTTTGCACTTTTGAAACTAAAATTCTTTCCAAATGTTATATTTGAGTATTGGGTTAAGATCTTTATCCCCAAAATGTTGCGAATCAAATAAAATCTTGTGAATCAAATATTTTAGCATCAAAACGACTTCAAATAAAAATGTTGTGAACTACAAAGTTTCATAACTACTCGAGCTCTAAAACTTTTGTTTTGGTCGTTTCTCCATCCGAGATTCCCGACCACTGCACACTCACATGTGACTATAGAGCATGTGGATTCCTTTGTTATTAACTCTGTAAAATCTTATGATGAATATTTTGAGATCAAAACAATCTCATATCAAAAGGTTTGAACTATAAAGTTGTAGATCTCGTCGAGTACTACAACTTTGGTATAACGTTCGTCTTCATTGCGTCTCATATGAGAAAGTTATGAAGGTTTTCATGCAGTCTATCATTGTTGGGGTTTTTCCCCAAACTGACACTGCCAGTTCAAGCCAAAAGCCGATAGTGATGACTCTAATATCACTACTGGTTGGTACTACACTAGCGGTTCAAGCCATAAAGCGGTATTGATGGGCTAGTAGCCACTATCACAGTGATGGGCTGGCGGTGAAAGAGTACATTTTGTAGTAGTGCAAAACAGCTCCAAGGTATGAAAGGAAGGAGTGGCATGTAGAACCCCAAAACTCCGAGGAAAACCCTCTATGAGGCAAAGGAAGAGCGGCGTTCGAATTCACAGTTTCAAAGAGCCATTAAATCAGCGGCGTTTAAATAAAACAACGCTGATGATGTATGGAGGAAGGACTATTGTTCACAGTTTCAAAGAGCTATTAAAGCAACGCCGTTCAAATGAAACAACGTCGTTGTACTGAGGAAGGAGTGGCATTCACAGTTTCAAAGAGTTTTTATGATCCATTGGAGCAACGGCTAGTTTAAGATGTTGGGGCTATAAATACACCTTCTCTTGGTCATTTCAAGCTATAGAGTCTAGAGGAAGTCTATACACATTGAGAAGACATCCAAGCCAACAAGGTGCAAAGTTAATCATCCAAAGGCAATTAGCACACACCATTAGAGAGTGATTAGTGCTAGATTAGGCCTAGAGAGAGATTGTTGAAAGGTGTAAATTCCTTGTGCTTGGTTCTCGGAGTGAACCACCCTTGCAATGCAAGATTGGTGCGCCGGCCCTTGGAGTCTTGGTGACTTGTCAGTAAGTCTTCAACCCTCCAGTTTGGTGTGGAGCGGCGGTGATGACTTTGTGTGGGGGACGAGGAGACCTCCTCCTTTGTGGAGAAGCTTCGTCGTGAAGGCGGAGTCAAGATCTCTGGAAGAGTAGGTTGATGTGAACCTTGCTTTAGTGGCTAGGTAAACATCCATGTTGAGGAGCCTTAGTGACAATCTCAAGGCCTTGATGAGGAAGCAAGACTTGACGACTGGGAGCACATCCTTTGTGGAGCTCCAATGTGGACTAGGGGTGGCTTAGTGCCTACCGATACATAGGATAAATCCTCATGCTGAGTTTGCATTCGTTAACCCACTCCTTTACGTTTCTGTATTTCATACTTGCAACTTGTGTGTCTTTACTCTCATAGAGTAGTATCTCGATAAGATTGACTCTATGCTGCAAAACTCTTTATGAAAAAGTTGCAAACACATAGTAGAACCTTACTTGCACATATAGATAGCTTGCTCTAGTTTATATTTGCGCAGTCAGTGCCCTGTTCGCTTCGCTGAAAAGACAGGCTGAAAAGTACTGTTTGCTGATTTATTGTGAGAGAAAAATATTATGCCATGGCTGATAAGCCAGGCTAATAAGTTCAAGAGGTTAAGGATTTTAGTTGCCTAATTCACCCCTCCTCCTCTATTAGGCTATTTACGAGCACCGATTCCTTTCGCACATATAGCAGTTACTTTATATTTTTTACAATGACTTATGTGGGTAATTAGAGAAGAAAATTAAATTAGATGGTGATTAACACTAATTAGTGATTTTTAAGAATTTTTAGAATCTATCTATTTTTAGTGCGTCTTCAAATTACTGTGAGAGGAAATGCTAGGTGCACAAGAATATATTAGGACAAATGTGCGCAAACTCATTCTCACAACTTGGATACAATCTTATTGGGTGAGAATTCCCCATCCCATATGTTCATCTTTTAATTGGACTAAATCTAATTGTACATAAGAGGCGCATGGGGAATGAGGGGATTCTCCTCCCTCATATGAGACATCGAGATTGGATCTGATAGTTGGGACTGAGTTTTATTTTATACTTGTGTTCCAATATGTTCTTAGCCGTCTTATGCTATCTATTAGCATGGTGGCTCCAACCAGTAACAGTAAGATCTAAAATTATATAGGAGAACTTGTCCAATGCGACTCACATAATCCATCATTTTCAGCATGTCCTAAATGAATGTAAAAATACAGAGTACATTAGAGTCGAAATCAAAACAACCTCAATGCCTATCACTTTTCTCAAACCAATCTTGGAGCTAGCCCACATTAGTGGTAAAGTCTAACAAAAAACCGAGTTAGTATGAAATGAAACTTTTTTTTAATGGAAGCAGACGAAATGAATGGCAAAACATATATAAAACACACATACAGAAACAAAGCATGATGCAGAAAGATGCACGTAAATCAGTTGTGGCAGGTGACTGGGAACTTTACATTTACAGCACTTGGCGATAAAACTGGACGGGCCTTCCTCAACATTCTTCCTTCCCGAGGAAGAGACGAACTCGTGTTGTCGTTTTGATTGGGGAAGACGACGCTGTCGCAGTTCACCGTGATGCCGTACAGCCTCGTGCGCACGACGCCGACCTTGAAGTGCACCTGTGCCATCAGCGTCACGGTGAGCCCCAAGTCGTCGATGAGCCAGTCGGGGGCGAAGTCCAGGAACGTGCGGCTCGGGGCGGCAGCCGACACGCTGATGCTCGTGTTGCCCGGGTACTTGAGGTAGTCATCGGGCATGTCGTCGACATGGGCGTTGATCCGCCGCCGCCAGTCGTCCTCCCTCCCCAGGGGATCCGAGCTGTTGAACAGGTCGATGAAGATGCTCTCGAACCTCACCTTGGTGCGCCGCTGGCTGGTGTTGGCGAAGATGGAGAGGTGGAGGGACACCGTGCCATCATTGCTTGAGTTGCTGCGCCAGGCGTCGGTGACCATGAAAGTGACTTGGGAGGGGCAGAGGATGACGAAGAACATGGCGATCAAGGCGGTGGCGGCGAGGGTTGCTAAGAGCGTGGCAAGGATGTAGGTCCTTGTGCTCCGTGTTATGCTCGGATCAGCCATACTAGGGGCCGGTGACAGATGTCCTGGCAAGATGGAATGGGATCGGAGTTGAACAAATTAATGTAATGGACCGATCGAGTTAGTAGCAAGCTGAACAAGCCAGCAGATATACTAATCACATGCAGCCTTCATGAAAATTAATTCCATGTTAATTAGAGAAAAAAAAGAAAAGAACATCTAACCATCCATCTATTGTGGGCCCAAGTATAGCGGTTCAGATTAAATGTTCGATAGGAGTTGTCTATACGCAAAGTTATTACATATATAGAAAGAAAAGAAAGAAGGCGATCATGCACATGAGCCCCGGTCCCACTGCACACTGCGAAAAGAATAGACGAAGCAAAGCTAATAAGGTCGGTCAGGCCCAAAGGTGACAATTAGGTCCCCAACTCCCAGAACTCGTACGTCTTGCATATATTAGCCACACATTCCAAAGCAACCAAGAAACTATATCAAACACTCTGCATGTCTTCAGTGTGAGTGTTGATTTGGAATTATTACAGCTAGTCCATCAACCTGTGCACTTGCACGGGCTAGTTATATGTAAATTATATATTCCTTAATTTTTTCTCTAAACAAAACAGTTTTCTTACTTAATATAGGTCATGAAGAAATAAAGTTCATATATTAATCATAATCATAAGTAAGGCATATGCAAATTAGCAATCCAGAAACCATACAAATATAATATATAGATCTAAATGAAATGCTAAAATATTTGACTTACACATCTCAATGAGTTAGCTGTTGCATGCTCATAGTTTTTCGTTATACTCCCTCTGTCCAGGAAAGAATGCAACTATGGGTTGCGTGTCGGCAAAAGTAGTCCACATTTGACCAAATTTTTAGTAAATATTATTCACATTTATGACTCCAAATTAATTTATTATGAAATACATTTTGCAATTAATCTAATGGTATTTATTTTATATCATAGATATTAATACTTTTTATCTAAATTAGTCAAACTTAAGATTCCAAAACGTGACACCGTGCTAGAATTGCATTCTTTCCTGGACGGAGTGAGGAGTATAGTAGAAGCACCGTTGCAATTCATAAATACAAAAAAAAAGAGCATGCACCCTTAATAAAGACATTCATCTCGATGATTAAAGGGTGATTGCTTGATAAATATAGGTAACAATAATTGGCCCACCAAATTTGTGCATCCATTTTGGTTACACTTTTAAGTGCTACTGATTTTGATTTTGTTTCCTAAATTGTGAATTTTGCAACGTATTATTACCTTTTTTATAAAAAAAAGTGGCTAATGTCCTATGTTATACCATGCCCTCCATAATCTCATAGGCAAAATAAGACAATAGTAACCATATGTTCTGTGGAGTTTTAATGTGATTTTAATTAATTAATGTTGTTGTAATTTGAAAGTGACTAATAAAATACCTCCTTATCTCCATGAGCCCTCCTAAACTTAATCTCCCATATACTCGTATAGGGTGCATCCAAACAAAAAATTCCTCTTAAATACTTCTGTTATCCAACAGCTTCCCTATCTCAAATAACATTGCATATGACTATAAATTTAAGGAAAAGGAAGGAAGATTTAGGCTACCACTAAGTATAAGATGTTGGATAGAGAAACTATTAAAGGGTGATTTTTATTGCACAGTAGACCTTAATTTTGACTTTAAAGAGGTTGGATAGGAAAGCTCTTGGATCGAGATGCTCTGCAACATATTGCTCCTTCGAAGACTGGCTGCACTATTGTTTCGTTGGCTGATCAGTAAAGCACTTTTCCTAAGTTGTTTAATTCTAAGTGATTATATTAACTTATGTAACTCATATAGGTGCAGATTTTAGCTTTTCCCCATAAAGTAAATGATTAGGAAATATAATACTTCATTTATATTGTTTACGTAGAGATACGTGGATGCATTACCTTTTGATGATGGGCACCTCAGCTGGTACACTCCTTGCAAATCAAGCATTATATTTATCTTAGGCCCAAGCTCTACTGCTCTAGTCTTCCTATATACAACTGGTTGACATTGTATATTGCCTGGGGAAAGAACAATAATCATAAGATGGTGACAGAACTTGTTATTTAACAAAAACAATACAACTATAGTCTATATTACATATCCAAGAAGGGCACCAGAAAAATGTCCATGGTTTGGATGTGTTTCCTACTTTTCTCGTTCTAACCAAGCTTGTATTTGCCATTGGTGCATCGCCTTACATACCTTGGAGGTCATCAGGCCAATACATAGGGATGCAACCTTAGTAGAAAGCAATGTCTTTGACGAAGAAACAAAGGAAAGTCTCCTGGATGAAGATGATCAACTGCGAGAGGCAACACATGGAAATTGATTCTTCCAGGCCTCCCAGGATGCCACCAAGCAGTGAAGTACGCACATGCATGTATGCAGGATCAACTTTCTCCTGCACATTATTGCAGTTGCAGACCATGCCACCGCCCATGAGATTTCATCTAGCAGATTGAGAGGGCACCATGTGTGGACTCACAGCGCAGGCACACGCTAGATCTTGCGCCTGTCCATTGGCTTCATGTTGATGATGCTTGTCTGTAGTCCTCAGGCAGATGACGATGCTGACGTTTGCCGGTACCAATCGGCTGCTTCGATCTGGGACTTGAGACGTTAGTGCTTAGTGCGCCTTTTGCCTGTCTCTCCACAGTCCACATCCGCAATGCGAACTCCAGCAGGAGGATTAGTAATGCACTCGCGAGATTCTCATGCACCGAGGCACTGAAATTCTTGCTCGCTCCCACAGCACCTGTCGGCGAAGGCATCTCTGTACGTATGGCATGGCTAGTAGTTGGCTCGCCGCTGATAGGAATCGTAACTCTGGGAGAGCAACGGGAGAAGCTGAAATTGCGATGTGCTAGGTTAGATTAGATGAGTTCCAAGAAAACGCAGTAAAATATGGGATTTTCTTGGTAAATGATTTAGGCAAGTTTTTTAATTTAATTTAATTTTATAATGGCAGTGGTGGGTAATTCTTTAGAAAACTAAATTGATCCAATGGCTAGTATTGCTGGAGATGATTGAACATCATTAAATCGATGGCTAGATGTTTCTAATTATTGTGAGAATTTTTAGGATTTATCTTTTTTTTTCTAGCGCGTCTGGTGAGGATTAACGTGGAGCCTGCGTTGGAGCCTCTAATTAGTAATAATAAGATTTTTCTAGCGCGTCCGGTGAGGATTAACGTGGAGCCTGCGTTGGAGCCTCTAATTAGTAATAGTAAGATTGAAAGTCAAACAAATAACCTTTATTTTCCATGGGTATAATACATCATTTACACTTGAAATCCAAAGAAATCTAATTGAAAGAAAACGAATCACTACTAGAGAAGAATCAAACAGCGCAACTGGTTATATCAAACACTAGGCATAAAGACCACTAAGTACATGAAATTACAAAAATAACAGACAAATAAAATAAAAAACAAAAAATACAATAGTTTTGCAAAGAGTTTGGAAAAGCAGTGTCAAACTGCCTATTTTTCCTGGCTCCGCATAAATTAAATTGGTAAAAGATCGAGCCACTGAGCATTCATTTGCAAACACTTAATTTGTACGTACTATCTTTATATGAAAGTAATAACAATGATACTAGTATTAGTACTAATTATATGATAACTATACATACAAGCACATGCATTGATTTGCCAAATTAAAATAGAATGTAAATGGAGGACCTCATGTTACACAAGATTAATGAAAATTTTAATCAATAGTAAACAATAGATAGAGTTCATTTAAGAACTTTAAATTATAAAATTATAAAACAAAACATCAAAAACTTCAAAAATTAGAAACAAGTTCCTGGCTGTTTTCACATGTCTAGCTAGCCAGTAGGTGGTCAGACCACCATATCCATTCTCCAACAGAACTAGACACTTGTTGGGCGCCGAACAAGTTGATTTTATTCATTAAGTCAGCAACTGTTGCCTAGGGCAATCGAAGAAATTAATGCTGGGTAAACGACACCATAGGCGTTTTATATTAGTAGGCTCCTTCATCGGGGGTGGGGGGGGGGGGGGGGGGGGGGGGGGGGGGGTGGCAAGCATCTTGCTTTGCTGGACAACAAAGTATAGTTGGTTTTCCCCTTCGAGTAAAGAAGAGAGTTGCCCATTCTAGGACCCATGGTTGTAACCCACCTAGCTCCAATGGGTTTACAACAGCTGTCCGTTCTAGGAACCTGCAAAGTGGACAGATCCCTTGATTTGGCCACCTCAGGGCTTGCAATCTGTCGGCCAAATTTGAATAGCAATCCAGTTGAAGAATTTACATTTAGGCAGCGCCCATGGTTTCCATATAATGGCTTCAGAGTTATTGCGGGTCGCGTCTACAAATTGGGCGTGGTAAGCCAAAGCAGCGGAATATTCTCAATTTTCCTCAAATTTCCGTGTAAGGGCATTTGACGTGCCCGTTCTTAGCAGGATGCACCTGGTCTCTTGCCATAGACTGATGTACTCAGCAAAATGTTGTGCAAAGAAGCTTGTATGCCGAAGTTTGCTGTCGTGTATCCAGTTGTTGGCAAGCAGGGCTTGATGCAATGATCTGTTTTTTTTTCTCTTGGGGATGATGTGGAGCTACATCACAGGGTCGCTGGCCGTTGATCCACGCACTCTTCCAGAACGAGCTAGTGACTGTTATATAGTACATCTTATGTGTTTCTGTGTTTGTGTTCTTTTGTGTCTCCTGCGGTGATTGATCCAAAAACGGATTGCTAACCTACTCCCGTTGTGTATAACAAGAAGAAGATAGGAGAAAAAAAAAGGAGAGGAAGCTTTTCTTTCCTCGAAAACGTAGGAGAACTACGCTTCATTATATTAAGAAGAAAAAAAAAGAAGGAGAGACCCCAATTACAACACACATGGCACACCACACCACCCCAAAATAGAGGAAGTTATTCTGAAGAACAAGAAGTTTTGTGAAAAGAAAAAAAAAAGAACAATCGGAGCGGGTCCTGTCCCCATCATGCTGTTTTCCAAAGCGCGCAACAAGCTTGTTCCGGCATTTTCTTATATCTTACTCCCTCCGTCCCATAATAGAAGTCATTGTGGGATACGTACAGGTTAAACTTTCTCAACTTTGACTAGGTTTAGAGAAATGTGTGCAACATTTATATCTCCAAATAACTTTATTATGAAAGTATATTCAATGATCTATCTAACAATCTAATTATGTATATATAATCGATTAAAGTTAGAAAAAGCTGACTTTTCAGGAAGCGAGAACAAACTCTATTTTGAGATAGAGGGAGTATACCAATAACACATCTAACTCGCTCATACAAATTTAAAATGTAAAAAATAATACACACGATCTGCCATCCACTACCAAAATGGTAGAGTTCTCGTAGTGTTTTAAGTAGTGACAAGAACACTACATCAGTCCTAGCACATGAGAATCCTCCCTATGAGACATTTGGTAGAGAAAAGCTCATACTAAATGTTAAATGCTAAATACTAGGAGAACCTCCATGTCACTAGTTGAAGCTGCACATTCTGGTTGTGATCAAATCCACACTTGATTAGACAAAAAAAAATCTGAAAACCCAACTACATTTGAATGAATACATCAAAGAATGAAATGGTTGCGAATGCCGATCGAGCCTATTCCCCAACTCACTGTGTATCATGGTGCTACATCAAAGAGGCCATACAATTATTAAGACTGCCATCTTATTCGGAATTGTCTAAAATAGATGGGTACAAACAAGAAACAACTCCGTATCGCATAGTTCTTTCTTACGCAAACTCAAGACGACGACCCTAGTATGCATCTGTGGTGAGGTTACTACTGTTTTCTCTATCCTCATCCGTAATGCAGCTGGAATACCAAGTGTCACTAGAGGGGCCGCTGACGTTGCCCACGGTGAGTGACATGCAGTAGTATGTGGTTGGGACTCTGGTCTTGTTGTACGCCGAGTAGACCCCGACGGTGAGGTTCCCTTTCAGGGTCAGGTTCCCAGTCAGGGTCTGGTTCACTCCGAACAAGTCGTCAACAACCGTGCTGGTGGTGTTTAAATTTGCATCCGTACTGTCGATTTGCAGCACCGAGTCCGGAGCCACGACCATGTCCGGGAAACCGAATGTGGAAGGATGTATGCTGCTGTCATTGACCTTGAGGACGCACTGGATGTCGGTGTAGTAGAAACGGACACGGCCGCTGGGGTTGTCGACGCTGAGCGTGAAGGAGAGCTTCGGCGGATCAGTCCCGTTTTGCGGGTCCACGGAAATGTAGCTGTTGACGACGTCGATGTTGAGGTCGTCGGTGCGGGCGACCACGTGGAAGGCGTACACGGCGGTCATGACGACGACCACCGTCACGGCGGCGGCCACAGCGTAGCGTAACGCAGTCAGCGCCTTCCGGAACACCGATTTTTTCCTGTCGACAGCGGCGGCGGCGGCGGCTACCGCCATGATTGAGCTAAGCTCGTGGTGAAGTTATCTGCTTGCTTTGATTATTACTTCTATATGCGCGGCAGGCATGCATGCTCCCGTTTCTACATATGAATAATCACCATATATATAGAGCGCATACATGACATGAGGGTAGAGGGGATGAAAGCGGTACGGATATTTTCCGACCGTATTCGAGACCGAATCCGTTTAGAGGGGTTCAGATCTGTCCGTATCCGAGTCCGGATATTCAACATCCGATACCGTATCCGTATCCGAATACTTAAATCGCATATTTATGATGTCGACATCCAATCGTATCCTATCCGGCATGGCTGACGCTATCCGTATTCGAATCCGAATCCAACCAGAAATATAAAAACAAATGTAATATCAGCCGTATCCTATCCGTTTTCGTCCCTAGAGCAGAAGCAAGGGATAAATTAAAGGGAAAAGGAGGTGAGCAAGAATACCAGCTAGCTAGCTTATGAAGAAATCAACCTGGTCACTTTAATGAGGTAGAAACATTAAAAAGGGCCAGAAAAGTGGATTCTCTGTGACCTTGCTTGCATGTGGCACTGCTAAAAGCCTAAAGGGGCGGGCGTCTCCTCATGAAGCTTGTCTGCAATCCTGCTCTTCACAACAAAATTCTGAATATAGTTCTTTTTAACACGAAATTTTACTTTGGAAACAGTTGAGGCGTGCGTAATTGCCCGTCTTTTAGGAAGGGAAGACAACAAAGGTAACAGGTCTAGCCTAGGGATTGTTCTCACTTGAGTCGTACCAGGAAACAACTCATATCTGTGTTTTCTTTTGCTTATAAGAAAATGATTCATCACTTGTTTTCGCAGGTCGAGCTGAATCCAGATGTGACCTGCATGCTGATCCATGATTAAAAAAAATCATCATGGAACCTAGTTAACAGAAATGCAATGGGGTAGCTAGTTGGTGTGACCCCTCTAGGTACTAATCATGTAATTTCCGCATACTGTATGTTTGTTTGCCTATCTCTGATTTCAAGTTTTATTCTTGAAATCAATAACCCGCCACTTAATTCCATTTGCTGGGTGCCGTATATAATCATCAACCGTCCGACCATCCGAGTGCCAGCTCAACAGTCGTGCATCCTTAGAGGTTACAAACAAACGTTTCAGGCGAGGAATTATATGGAAGTACCAAACAACCTTCCTAGGAACTCTACGGCGCGTCTCCTCGCCGTCATCACCCTCGTTAGTTCTTTGCTTGTAACGAGAGGTCCCATACTTGGGGCATTCAGTGAGGGCTGCATTGTTACCATGGAACAGGATGCAGTCATTCTTGCAAGCATGAATTTTCTCGAACTTCAATTCCATCGGACTAACAATCTTCTTGACCTCATATGTAGTCGTAGGTATCTGATTCTCCTCGAGAAACATATCTCTGAGCACTTCTAGCAATTCTCTGAAGCCCTTGTCAGTCCCGTGGTGTGCCGCCTTCAGTTGGAGAAGCTTTAGTGAGGCGGACAATTTCGTATACCTCTCATTGCAACTCGGATAGAGTGGTGTCTTCATATCTTCCAACAGCTGTTTCAGCTTCTTAAACTCCGAACTAGTGTACTCATCAAAGCCAAAGGCATCATGCACCATCTCCTCCAGATTCTCAACCGTAGGGACAGGGCTGGCAGCAATCTCTGCTACATCAGCATCATATAGTTCCTCATTGCCAAAGGGTGCTTCCTTGCCACCGGCACAAGTTTCATGAAGTCCTTCCTCACCATCGTGCTGACCAGCAGCTTGCGCCTGATCTCGGTCATTGACACCTTCTTCTCCATGTTTGTTCTATAAATCCTCGAATGATTAGGTGGGCATGGACTGAGAACGAATTCGAGTATTGCTTCTCATTCTTACAGTCAACACATGGGCACAACATAGATGACTTATGTCCATTCCTCTGCAACAGCTAGGAAATATTTCAGTCCTTCCAAGTACTCATCACAAGTACGGTTCTAAAGATACATCCAGTGGCCTCGATCCTCCATAGTCTACATAAGAAGATTGAAAATGGAAGAATATAAGTCAATCAATTCAAGAAATTGACACATCACAACAATTTTTGCACAAATCATTCATCAACACGCACAATAAGACCTGGCCTAATACTTGCATAGTGATGCTTTAGTGATAAAAATCACATTTTATCAGTAGACTACAATGCAAGTTTCACACAAGCAAATTCATCACAGTTTTACACAAGCTCATAAAAGTTCTTGCTGAGCTTACCACTGGACACGGCAACGGAGCTATGCTTGAGGATGCTGCAGAGATCGATCGAGAGAAAGCACTGCAGTGATCAAGAGAGTAAGCAGTTGATTTTTTCACGCTCACACAAGAACAACGATGTAGCTTAGGAATGAATTTGGTCACCTATAGTGAAGCACACGCCAGGGACCAGGAGGCCGAAGAGCAAAGCACGCCGGGGACCAGGGAGGAGAGCAGAGCACGCCAGCGATCTGCCTGCGTTGCGCCCGCCCCCCGCCGCCGCCCGCCTGCGCAACGCGCTCCTCCGGCATGCCGCCCGCCTACGCCGTCGCGAGCCCCTCCAGCTGCCGCCCGCCTGCCAGCGCAGCGCAAGCACCCGCCCGCCGCTCGCCAACGCACGCTTGAGAAGCGGCTGACTGAGGACCTCCTGCTGTCCGTTAGCACGTGCCAACGGCTAAGTCCGCAGGCCAAGTACTATAGATGCGTGTAAGGAACACGTCTGCCATAAATTACAGATACGTATTATGTAGGATGCGTCTGCTCTAAGTACGAACACTAGAGACGTGTGTTAACAACACGCATCTGTAATATGTGATACTATTACAGACGCGTCTCCCGTACGCGCTTCTGTAAGTTAATACGCGTCTGTAATATGTTACCTAGATACGCGTCTATAGAGTTTGAACCCGTTATCCGAGACTCGAAAAACACAACACACGTCTGTAATATTTGACGCAGCTACAGACGCGTTTTACTTACGTGCATCTGTAGAGTTAGCATAGACACACACGCGCTATTTTACACCATGAGCCATCCGACGGACCGAACCAGCTTCCAAGCGCACGCGTTGCGGCTGTGATAACCCATGTGGTCGCAGTGGCACGTGGAAATTTCGCTTTGGAGCCTCTCGAGTCCCGACGCTCCCCGCACCCACCGGGTCCGCCCGAGTCTTCTGCAAACTGTGGGCCCCGCCATCTGATCTGCAGTCTCACTGGACGGGAGCACGAGCGCGCATGTTTTTTTAAGGGAAAACTGTAGGGGAGGCCCCCACAGTGGAAAAACCTTTTTTATAAAAATATAGGAGAGTTTAAAAGACTTACATTAAAAATTAGCTGAAAGCATCAAACCAAATGCGAAAAGTTGATCTAAGATCAACCTTAAATCTAACCGATTGTAGAAGACACTGACTTTTAAAATTACAAAGCCACATGGCTTGATCTGGCTCTCTCCTTCCAAATACCTTGTCGTTTCGCATATTCCATATCTCCCCAGCAGCAATCATCGTGGCTTCAGTGAAGAAACTATAACCGTGGTCTTGCTTGGCCTGAATGAACTTATCTTGAAGATTGAGCGAGTGATCCCAGACGAAATTAATTGAAGCCCAACATTGACTTGCAAATGGGCAAGTGAAGAAAATGTGCTCAATGGTTTCATCTTCCCTGGTCTCACACATAACACAAAGATCATCATCATGAACCTGTATATGCCTTCTGGTCAACATAGTGTTGGTGTTGAGCCGATCCACCAGGATGAGCCAAGCAAAAAATTTTACTCTCGGGGTGCAACTTGATTTCCACATTAACTTGAAGATCGGATGGGCTTCAATCGTGTCAAAAATATATTTATAGAACTTCCTCGAGATGTAGTCATTCCCCCATATAGGCTTCCAACAATCTTGAGAGTGCTCATCATAAGGTATCCCTTGCAAATGCGCCTGTAAATGCTGCAGGTCTTCTAAAGCTTGCTGTGACAGAGGCAGAACAAAGAGGGAATTAAGGTCTTCGGTTTGCATCCCCTCTAGAACTGAGATGTTGGAAGTGCACCTGCTCACACCAGGTGATATGCGGGCCCCACCAGCTAATCAGGCGGCGAGGGACATGCAGAGCATGCACCTGCACTCCTCTACGCTCGCACTGATAAAAGCGAGGGACATGCACCGCATGCTCCAACGTGACATGCATGCACCTCCCAGTCATGTGGCTATCCTAGAAACGTAACAAAACAAAAGAATTTCCGTGCTACTGGGATGCATATGTGGCCGTAGGCCATCGATTTTTATTTGCATGCATACATACTAAAAATAAATTAATTCATGCGCCCCCTGATTAATGGCCTTTTGCTATCACGGAGTGCAAAAGGTCTAATCGTGTCCGCTGGCCTACTGTGTGGACATCTATGTGTTGCTAGTATGGTACAGCTGCCAAGGGAAGGGCAAATTCATCAAGTATTTTGTAAGTATCTTCAAGTATGTTATCAGTATCTTCAAGTATTTTGACAGTATTTTGTCAATAGCTTGTTACAGCCGGTTTCATAACTTCAGTAAAGTTGCTAGTACCCTTAAGTAATTGTCAAGTATTTTGTCAGTAGCTTGGTACAGCTGGTACTAAAACTTCAATAGTTGCTAGTATGTTTAAGTAGCTGTCAATATGTTCAAGTTTTTTTTGTTTGTATCGTCAAGTATTTATCAGTATCTTCAAGTATTTTGTCAGTAGTAGCTTGGTACAGCTAGTACTATAGCTTCAGGAGTTGCCAGTATCTTTAAGTAATTGTCAGTATATTCAAGTAGTTGCCAGTATTTTTGAATATTTTGTCAGTATCGTCAAGTATTTTTGTCAATAACTTTGGGATAGCCTGTATTATAACTTAAGTAGTTGCTAGTAACTTTAAGTAGTTGTCAGTGTCATCGAGTGTTTTGTCAGTACTATGACTCTAGTAGTTGTAAGAATTTTCGTCAGGATCTTCCGTGATGCCGCCGGCCGTAATTATCAGTATTCGGCATTATTTTTTTGTCAGTATTTGTTACTATTTTTTCTCTAGTATTTTATTCACTCGGTAGTTTGTTCAGGCCATCGTCGACACCATGGACGGGCAGCTGGAGCCTGAAGGTGCTCGACTCTCTGTTGGGCTCGCTAGCAGCAAGCTGGACGTATAAGCAAGGTTTTGGGATTCGACCGAATTAGTCTAAATTTCGACGAAATTCGTCCATTTCGGTGAGGTCCGAAATGAATTTTATGCTTCACATTCCAAAAATTCACCGAATTGAGTCCGAAATTCATCCAAATTTTTTCGAAATTCGCCCAATTCGGTTGGGACCAAATTTTTTTTCCAAAACGAATCCCAAAACCTTGGTACAACCACGCAAAATCTTGACACATTCTGAACTACGTACACACATGGACACGTACTGAATCCACCGGCCGCAGGCCCATAGCAGCAACGACGTGTTAAGTACTTTAGATACATCTAGGGTAGTAGATCAGTGGGGAACTCTTCCTTGATTTGGGATAAACAATGTAGATCATGTATGGAAATCAGAGAGAGGGAGAGAGAGGAGGAGAGGGGAGTAGATCGACTGTCGGAGGAGGTGGATGCCGCCTTGCGCCGGAGGTGAGATCGGGGAGGTCCAGAGGTGGTGAAGAAGAAGCAGTGCGTAGGCGTGAGGATCGATGTAGGGACGGCGGTGGACTTCCCGTCGCTTACAGGCGTCCCTCTCGATAGGACTAGGGAGGTCGGTGGGGTGTGGCGACGTTCAACCTCGTGAAGTGAGCCCTGACCCCCACCTTCTATATATATAGCCTGCGCGACGGGGGCCCACTAGCCTTGTGTGGCTGAGCACCCCCGATCAGGGCATGGTCAAAGGGTCCGAGTTGGCCGTTGGGCCAATTCGGTTGAGATCTATTCTAACATTCTCCCCCTTGATCTTAACTTATCATTTAACTTTAAACTTTGACTTTAATTGTTTTCGCTTTTATTTGTTCCATCACAAATCAGTGTATAGAGCATGTCTCATCGTCACGGTCAGTCGCCGATAGATTTAACAGCTACAATACACATCTCTGATCTGAAACAGATTCTTTAACTTTGGGCCCTTTATTGTCCGGAAATCATAGGCTATACCATAAACCCATGTCGACTGTGTGTTCTCTGAACACACTGAGTGGTAAGCCTTTAGTAAGCAGATCCACAAGCACTTTCTTGTTACTTATATGTTCAATACCTTTTAGTATGATTCCGGACTTTCTCCTTTACAATGTATAACTTTAATGTCAATGTGTTTGGCAGCACACTTGACCCGTTGTCTTAGGAGCAAACTACTAAATGGTTATTGCTGTAGACAACCATTATCAATTCCGGGTACAAGTTCCTTAATCATTTTGCCTGTCCCGCAGCCTTATATCATGCTATACTATAACCTTGCATCACTGACGATGCTAAAACTATTTCTTTGGAGCTTTTCCACAATAAAACTCTAACTGCGAGTGTTAGCTACTATGTGGGTTTCAATAAACATTTCGCCAAAATTCAACATTTGTACCCACAACTACTTGAGAGTACTTGTTCTTTCTTTCTTAGCATGAGGCCGACATTCTTAACTCCATTCCAGTGATCTATATCTGGACTGGACTTTTGCCAAAATAACCCGGATATATGAACTATGTCAGGGTAATATCTTATATGTGTACTCATTAAGCTTCCAACAGCTGAAGCATATATGACGTCCTTCTATAACAATCTCGCATTGCTTCTTGGAACATAAATTTCTCAAAAATATTACCCTTGACCACAGGAACAGGCGTATGTTTGCCCGCATAGGTACTTTATTTCTTTAGAAACTTTTCTTAGCATGCCTATGCGATATTTCTAATACCCATTTTCTTCTATCTCGGTGAGTTTCAATTCTTATAACGAGAGACATTTCACCAAGAGCTTTCTTATTGAACCTTGAGGACAAGAGCTTCTTCTTCTCATACAGTAGATTGATATCACTACTAACAAGTAAGATGTCATCCACATATATATGATTAGAAAATAAATTTTCCATTCTATAACTTTGTACAAATGCAATTGTCCTCTCATTCTCTTTAACCCAAAATGTTCAATTGACTCTTCAACTTTAAATGTCATTGTCTAGAGATTTACTCTAGTCCATAAGAGATTCCTACAGGTGGCATCCCTTACATTCTTTTCTTTCCATGACAAAACCTCTAGGTTGTGTCATGTAATCATTTTCATACAAATTCCGTTTGGGAAATACCGTCTTTACTTTCATCTGATGTAATTCAGATCATAATGTGCCACTAGCACTCATTGTAATCTATTCATTCGGTTTGCGTAAAACTTTTGATTCAAGTCGCGCTCTGCATCTTTACATATTCCCTTTGGAGTCACATTTTGTCTTGTAGACCCATTATAGCCTACTGTTTTGGCTCCTTAGTAATTTATTCTGAATCCTAAAATATTATTGGTATCATCAATTTAATTTTATCTTTCTTTACTTCTTGCCACTTAGACGAGTGAATGTCTCTCATGGCTTCTTCAAATGAGGTGGGATTACCCTCCATTTGAATTTCACTAACATAGACTTTATAGTCATCAGAAATATCTGATTTTTCTTATTCTTTGAGACTTTCTAGAGCCTTAGCTACTAGCATTTCTTGATCTATATTACCAAAAGACAATTGATTCTACAAGGTCCTGTGTAACAAGATCCTTGTTTATATTATTCATCCTCCTTGTCGAGTTAGGTCTCTTTGTACTATGCTCCTCCAGATTGTCCCATCTTTAAACTTTCTTATTTTGGGTTTAATCTGCTAAAACTCATATGGCGCGTTTAGCACCGTCTTAATAACTCTGAATGCGTCTAGTATAAATACTGACCGACTATGCTATCTTTATATTCACTACCGGAGCCGGCTGCTTTGTCGAGGGTCCCAGACTCTCGGCAAAGCCTCTAAGGTCCTCGGCAAAGCCTTTGCCGAGCGCAGCTCTCGGCAAAGCGCCCTCGGCAAAAATCCGATCGGCAAAGGCTTCTTTGCCGAGAGCCGTTTATCGGACACTTGGCAAAGCCTTTGCCGAGAGCCCGACGCTCGGCAAAGCGCGAAATAAAAAAATGCGAAAAAAACCTAGAAAAAAAAATTTTCAATCAGGGGAGGGACCCACTGGCCAGCGCCCGCCCGTCTCCGTCGAAGTCGCAAGTCGCGGCATTTTTCGCGTAAAATTCGCGGCTACGCGATCGGCGGGATTCGAACTCGTGACCTCTCCCTCACGCGATACCTCCTCTGCCACCTGCACTACACCCTCACATGCGTCTATATGCCGTTTCAATTACTCAAATATTATACTAAACCAAGTGAAAATTGATTGTTTGAGGCCCTAAATGAATTCAAATCAAAAAGTTGTCAACCATAAAGTTTCATAACTTTTCGAGCACTACATTTTTCATATAGAAAGTTTTTCCATCCGAGGTCTTTTGAAAAATTCAAATTTTAAAATTTTAAATTTCAAACGTAGTTTTGCATGACAAGATGAATTCAAATGAAAAAGTGGTCAACTACAATGTTTCATAACTTTTTGAGATCTACAAATTTCATTTAGGAAGTTTTTCCATCCGAGGTCTTTTGAAAAATTTGAATTTTAAAATTTTAAAATTTTGAATTTCAAACGTAGTTTTCCATGACAAGATGAATTCAAATTAAAAAGTGGTCAACTACAATGTTTCATAACCTTTCGAGATCTACAAACTTCATTTAGAAAGTTTTTCCATCCGAAATTGTGGTGCTAACATTGTTCACAAATCTTATATATCTCTCTTGTAGTTTCATGGAACTACATGAGAGACATATAGATTTTGTGAACAACGTAATTATTACTTTGTCGAATAAAGAAATGACCAATATAAAGTTTGTAGATCATGAAAAGTTATGAAACTTTGTAGTTGAAAACTTTTTTATTTGAATTCGTTTAGGGCACCAAAATGTGGTTTGAAAAATTGCTTTGCCGAGTGTTTTACTTTGGCACTCGGCAAAGAAGCCTGTGCCGAGTGTTTTTTTTCTCTCGGCAAAGAACTTCTTTGCCGAGAGCCGTTTATCGGACGCTCGGCAAAGCCTTCTTTACCGAGTGTTTTTTTGGCTCTCGGCAAAAAAACTTCTTTGCCGAGAGCCGTTTATCGGACGCTCGGCAAAGCCTTCTTTGTCGAGTGTAGAGGCTTTGCCGAGTGTTTTTTATTTGGCTCTCGGCAAAGCCTTCTTTGCTGAGCGCCCAAAAAAAACGCTCGGCAAAGCCTCCGGCGCTCGGCAAAGAAGTGAATTCCGGTAGTGATTGGAACTGTAAAAAGTCCATGAATTTAGCTATTTCTTTACTTTAGGGGTATCGATATTATGACCGTCTTACTCCCCCGACGATCACATTCATCTTTTATAGATCACTTTAGTATGCATCGCATTGTCTGAATTATGGGAAAGTATCTTTCTTAATTGTCTTTCTTAATTGATCTCACCTTTCTCCTCCTCGAAATATGGTACGAACTTTTCTACCACAATTTCGAAAACTATTCAGAACTCTTGTGAATGAGGAAACTTTGATTACTTTCTTCATCCACATGATTACATCATGTAAATGAAATTATTTCTTAATTTGTTGGGAGTACTTTTTCCTCATTTCACTTCAAGAACTCAACAGAGTCTTTTATTATTAATACTTTCGCAAGTCACGCTTACATGTCATTCTTATCTTGAGGTTCGTCTGTAACTTTTTGTTCTCCTTAAACTTATACTAGGATAGCATAAGAGCTACCCTAAACTTTTCTCCCTGTGCGGGATACACTCAAATCACATGAGTCATCACAACTTTCTCCCACCATGCAGGATTGATTAACATAAGTACTATGCCAACTTTACTCCACCATGCGGGTATTTTCTCAAACTTTTCCCATCATGCGGGTACTATCACAAACTTTTTCCCGCCATGCGAGATAATTTTCTTGAAGGGACATAAAAGTCAATATTGACTCATATTCAATCATCAAATTTAGAAATAAATCCAAATACTCTTTAACACACATGCTTAATCCGACGTTAGTCAAATTAAATATGCATGTCACTTATTACATTTCAAATCATGATGATTAAGACTAAAAACTAAATTCTTCTTCATAAGGAGTACATAAAAGGCATCTTTTAAAATAAACTCTTAATGTTCTATTTCTTGGATCAATATCCTAGAATTCTTTTTCTTTTGAAGCCATTCTTTAAAGAGACCGTAGTCCCTTACATAATGGTCTTCTTTCTGAAGAAAATTGCACTTTTCATCTTCTGAGTCACAAGTACCTAGCTCATTTTCTTTTCACCCTTCAAGAATAAAGGCATGAAGTTCTTTGTCTCAAAACATTAATCAATAATCAACAATAATGTTCATTAAACTTTTAAAACTTTATGTTCTATTCTATATCACCGTTGGGCAGAAATAGAATAAAATAATATTCTTCTACATTAATTCCACATCACCGTTAGGCAGAAATAAAATTAACATATGAAAACTCTATTATCTTATAACTCTCTTCAAAATTAAATTCTCCCGTTGGTTCGAATTTAATTTTGAAGATCATCATCACTATTGCAGCGGAAACATGAAAAATACATTACATTTTGCTCGATCTGGAGCATGTCTTGTTTCTTATCCATTCTCTGAAAATTGGTCACTTTGATGCAAAATTTATCAGAGATTTAAACTTTAAACATAAAACTCGTAGAATTATAACATTGTTATCATCAACGTTGGTAAGAAAATAACAACATCATAATTTTCTTTAAACTTAAACTCTTAAATAAACTTATAATATTGTTATCATCAACGTTGGTTAGAAAATAACAATATTATAATTTATCTTAACCATAAATCAACTATTTCTCCAATTTTAATTAGAAGATAAATATTTCATCATTTACTGAATGACTATAACTGTCCTTCAAATTAAATCCTCCCGTTGGTTCGGATTTAATGAGAAGACAATAAACTTTAACTTTGCAGCGGAAACATGACCAATTCTTAAAATAATACTAATTCAGAAGCACTTTACTTTACTCATCTGCTCTCTAAACAAATTATCCCGTTGGTTCAAATTTGAGTAGAGATTGAGCACTTAAAATTTACAAATTTAACCATAGTTGCTTCTGAAAATAAAAACTTAAACTCAATACTTTTCTTTCTCTTCAGCCCAGCCTTGAAAACACAGCCCGTGGCCCATTTCTCGCACTCGCACCTTTCTTTGGCCCGTGGCCCAACTCGCGGCGCTGGCAGCAAGGCGCTCGGCCCGGCCCAGCGCGCAGCAGCTTGCACTTCCTTGCATACCGTGGCCCACGTGCTCTCCCACGGCGGCCCAAGCTGCACAGCCGGCCCAGCGGGGAAAGCCACCGCGCCGCTTAGCTCCCCCCTCCCCCGCGCCCAGGCCGCAACCTGGGCCTGGGCCAGGATTTCGCGCTCCCGCGTGGGCCGAAAGCAGGCCCGAGCTCCCCTAGCCGTTGATCATCATCCAGCGGCTGTGCGCGCTTTTCGGAGAAACAAAAATCGGCGTCGGCCGCTCATCCCCTGAACCCTAAGCTCATTCGCTCTCCTCTCTGTTTCCGTTCTCAGCCCCGCAAGCGGCAGCGGTAGCACCCGCGGTGGCCGCCGGAGCTGCCGGAGAAGAGCACCGCCAGGTCAAGGGCGGTCGGGCCCCCTTTCTCTTTCCTTTCCTAGCTCTTCTTTCTTTACCCCCTTCCCTTCCTCTCTCAGCACACGGCGGCGCAGCTGCAACCGTCCGAGGTGGCCGGAGGAAAAACAAGAGTGGCGACACCACCGCGGAGCCTCTCGTCGACGTCGAGCAGCTTCCGGGCGACGCCCTTTGCCCCCCGAGCCCGAGGCCCAGCGCCCCGTGGTGGCAAGGACTCGCTGGCTGGCAGCTCGGTTGGTTCTCTTTCCCGCACAACGACGGCAGCTTTGACGGCGAAGGTGAGCCACAGGTAGGTCTCTTCCTCCTCTCCGTCCTCATTCTTAGGGTTAGGGTTCGTCCTTTTCCCGATTTAAAATCGGGTGTTCTTTCTTTTCTTGATCCAATTCGGATCAACAGCTCTGGCTTTTCTTTCTTTTCAACCCAAAATCTAGATCTACACGCTAGTAACCTGCTCTGATACCATTGTTAAGTTCTTTAGATACATCTAGGGTAGTAGATCAGTGGAGAACTCTTCCTTGATTTGGGATAAACAATGTAGATCATGTATGGAAATCAGAGAGAGGGAGAGAGAGAGAGGAGAGGGGAGTAGATCGACCGTCGGAGAAGGAGGTGGATGCCGCCTTGCGCTGGAGGTGAGATCGGGGAGGTCCAGAGGTGGTGAAGAAGAAGCAGTGCGTCTGGCGGCGGCGTAGGCGTGAGGATCGATGTAGGGACGGCGGTGGACTTCCCGTCGCTTACAGGCGTCCCTCTCGATCGGACTATGGAGGTCGGTGGGGTGTGGCGACGTTCAACCTCGTGAAGTGAGCCCTGACCCCACCTATATATATAGCCTGTGCGACGGGGGGCAACCAGCCTTATGTGGCTGAGCACCCCCGATCAAGGCGTGGTCAAAAGATCCGAGTTGACCGTTGGACCAATTCGGTTGAGATCTATTCTAACACGACGAAGCCGCAATCACCACGTCGTGACTTGCAGCCGAATCACCACGTCGTGGTCTACAGCCTGGCCATGGATTGGAGGACGTACATCACCCCATCGCCTCGTGGCCCTGGATCGATCTGCCTCCAGTCGATTGGAGAGCCGAGAGCGCAGATGCGCCGAACGTAGACGCGGGCACGGTGCTGCTTCCGCTTGGATGGGGCCACCGCTGCTTGTGTTGTGGAAGCCGCCGCCGCTACTGGTCGTCCAGGGGAGGCGTGCCGCCGGTCGTCTGGAAGAAGGCTCGATGCAGGAGAGAAGCGGGATGTGGGATGGAAGGGGAGGGCGCGGGGGGTGGACGCTGTGGGGGCGCTGGGAAGGGGCGGCGCCAATGTGGTCGGTGGGGCGGGGAGCGGACGCTGGGGCGATGGTCGTGGGCGGCTCGTCTGTTTGCAATCGGATCGGGGGATCTGGGTGGCCTGGTTGATGCAGTCGGATCACGTTGCCGTCCATGGTGGTGGGTCATGAATTGCATTCACAGTGCAGGATGCTAAATAGTAGGGCCTAGTAAATGACACATGAAGTTAGTAATTAATGCAGCCAATTTACTCCTTGTCAGTTGCATGCGCTGGTACGGCAACATTGGTTGCAGCTCCAAGTCAGCGCCTAACTTTTAATACGGCAATCAAAGCCCGCATGCAAACCATATATAGGCAAGTAAATCATGTTTGTTTTTTTTTTGAAACTACTAATCTGATGAACCGGATGTAGTAAAAAATGAAAACAAAACTGAGATGGGATAAAAAAAACTATTCAACCGGATTCTTTTTTTTTGAGAAATAGGTAATAAAAGTGATAACAGGAGTAATAAAATGTTTGGGCCTAAAAATAATTCCGTCAGGATTTTTTAGCAGTAAATTTTCTTGTGATTATCAACGGGGGCGTCTGGTATACCACGTGATTTTTATTACTAATAATATCATTCTGGTCTATAAATAATTCCATCGTGACATATGAGCAGTAAATAATTCCATCCGTATCTATGAGTAGTTAGAGTGCAATTATTTACTACTGACATTCCAGGTTGGAATTATTCACTTTACGAATCGAGCTATTTTTTATTACTATTATTATCATTTTGTTGATTAAAATAATTTCTTCCTCTCCCGTGAACGGTGAATTAGCCATGTGCTAATCTTTGGGTCATCCGATCACCGGTTGAGCTATTCTTTTATTGCTAATAGTATCATTTTGTCCAGGAAATAATTCTGTCATGTCCCGTGAGCGGTAAATTCAACTGTGCTAATCTCTGGGGCGTGCGGTCACCGGTTGGACTATTTTCTTTATTACCAATAGTATCATTTTGTACAGGAAATAATTTCCATCATGTCCCATGATTGGTAAATTCGACTGTGCTTATCACCGTGGCAAATTTAACCACTCACGTCCTAGGGGGGAATTATTTGCTTAACAATTTGATACTAATAGTACTAAAAATAGCATGGTTGGCGACCGGGCATGCCAGTGATTAGCACATACAAATTTACCGCTCATAGCCGAGGAGGAAATTATTTCCTTAACAAAATTATACAAAATAGTAATAAAAAATAGTTTGACCGGTGACAGACACATCGGTCTTTAGCGCAGAGAAATTTACCGCTGCCATCCCAAGGGGAATTATTTGCTTAACAATTTGATACTATTAGTATTAAAAATTAGTTTGATCGGTGACCCGGACGCGCTGATCTTTAGCACAGAGAAACTTGCTGCTCACATCCTAGGGAAGAATAATTTGCTTAACAAAATAGTCTGCCCGACGACCGGACAAGTCGATCATTAGCACACGCAAATTTGCCGCTCACAGCCAAGGGAGGGAATTATTTGCTTAATAAAATGATACTATTAGTAATAAAAATTAGTTTGACCGGTGACCTGAACACGCTAATCTTTAGCACAGAGAAATTTACCGCTCACATGCCAGGAGGGAATTATTTGCTTAACGATTTCATTAACTATGATTCATCGGGACATCCGATCTCTCACCAGGGCAGTTTTTATTACTATCAGTATCATTTGGTTCTATAAATAATTCCGTTCGGACCATGACGAGTAAAATATTTACTGATAATCATCGGGGGGGCGTTCAGTGTCCTTTTAAGATAGTTTTTATTACTAAATATCCATTGCTTCTATAAATAATTTCGTCTAGACACGTGAGGAGTAAAATTAACTTTGATCCATAAATACCATCAAGCGAGACTGATTTTTTTGTACGTGAAGGGTGGTTTCTGATTAATTAGATACATACTCCCTCTGTCCCCAATTAAGTGTCGTTTTCGGTTTTTGTGCCTGCAAGTTTGACTCGATTTGTATAAAATACGTGTAATATTTGTATCTCCAAATAAATTTATTAAAAAAACTAGATTCAAAGATCTTTCCAATAATACTAATTATATACCATAAATATTAATATTTTTTAATATATATTTAATTAAAGTTGTTTCTCGGAAAGCGTAAAGCAGCACATATTTAGGGCATGTTTGGTTTGGGTGTTAAAGTTTAACAAATATTGTAGCACTTTCGTCTTTATTTGATAAAAAGTTTCCAATTTTGGACTAATTAGGCTTAATAGATTCGTCTCGTAAATTATTCTTAATCTGTGTCGACCTGCATTTAATTAGTCTATATTTAGTACTCCATGCATTTGCGGCAACATTAATGTGATGGAACACAGTGTAACCACACGGGCCTGAGTGACGAAGGGAGTACGACCGTAAAAAGTGGTTTCTAATTGGTAACGTGCCGACATGCAACAGAAGCCAAGTCAAATCGGTATTTGATACGTCAAATCAGCTCCTATGATGCCGTGCATGGAAATAAAGTGTTCACTTCAGTTACTCATATTAATTGGATCACTCGTTATCTCTCTCTGTCATGATACATGATATATTAGATTTGTAAGCAGTAATAATTGGAGGAGCGGTAGTAGGAGTAGCTACCATAGAAGTAATATTTGTGATGAATTTTGTTCTTATTGATTAGTACGCTTTTGTTGCCAAAGTGAAAAAATAATTACTCTGTAAACGATGTCGAGCAGTAATTATGATTGTTCTGTAATGATTGAAATGGATACAGCTAATCACATACTCATGCAATAATTAATTAATACAGCACCAGAAGATATGGTAGAAATGGTGACATCTTGCTCAATGCTCGCATCAGTCATTTTGTAAAAAAAAAATAATCAAATTAATCTAAAAACCCATCAAATTCAACAGATTACTAGCTTCAGTTCCTGATGGGAGTTTGCATCCTCAAATCCATCACATTCGTACAAAAGTTTGAAAAAATCATTAACAAAAATCCATTACATGGATCTAATAGAACATCCATTATTCAGAACAGTTCCTTGAGAGAAGAAGCTCCTCCACTGACCAAAGAATCCTGATTCGTGCACTCCGTGTAAGGCCTTCCGACCCTCTATGCTGTCACTGGTGGACAGAGGAACGAACAATTAACAAATTAACAAAATAAATCAACAAATAAAAAGGAGAAGTATTCAGATCCGCCTAGGGATGTCACACTCACCGGAGGAGAGGACGCGGTCTCTCTATCACGGATCCCACCATCAGGGCTGTCATCTGCGCACAACGGGCATCGACAAAAACGATTCGCCTCAGGCCCGGCCGATGAACCACCAACGACCAAGCTGATGCATCACATCGTGGCCAGGTCGCGGTTCTGAGTCGACGGGGATGACGCGCACAGGCATCTGCTGCCGTCTCAGCCTCTCAGGTGCCCTCCACCGGCCGTCCTTGACCCATCGCCGTGGCCTGATCCATAGGACGAGGAAGGGACTGCATGTGAGGGAGCTGGGTGCAGCGCCGGTGGGGAGGATGGGCCGCCGTCAGGGGTGGCGGGGACGCCGCAGATGAAGGGTCGACGACGTGCGCCGCCGCCAGGGGCCCGTCGTGCGAGGGCCACCGCCTGATGAGACGGGCGCCGCTGACGAGTGACGAGCCGAGTGGGGGGTGCGCTGGCGTAGGATGGGGTGGAGCAAGCGTCGCCGGCGTCGGTAGGGATGGGGGAAGAGCGTCGCTGGCACCGGTGTGGCAGTGGGAGAGGACCGCCTACGCCGGCGTCGGTAGGGATGGGGGGCGCGGCGTCGCTGGCACCGGTGTGGCGGTGGGAGCGGCGTTGCAACCAGGGAAGACAGCTGCGTGAATGAAGAATATAAAAGGGCACCGGCTGTTGAATGCTTGCGAAGTTTGGGGGTGGGGGGCGGGGGGTGGCAGGAAGTGAATGCAGTCAGCGGATACTTTACTCCCATGCACGTGAAAGCACGAAACAATTACTACCATGGCTGTGTTTACTTAAAAAAAATACTGTGCAAACAAAAGATTCCCCGTCACATCAAACTTGCGATACATGCATAGAGTACTAAATGTAGATGAAATCAAAAACTAATTGTACAGTTTGGTTGTACTTTGCGAGACGAACGTTTTAAACCTAATTAGTCAATGGTTGAACACTATTTACCAAATAAAGCCAAAACATGCTACAATATTTTTTTTACACCTTTTCGCGGAACTAAACACACCCACGTACGGTACGTGTCATTACGTGTTACGCTTGCTGGGGTCTGCATGGCTGTGGAGTCCACGCCGGAGTCGGGCGGAGCTCCGCCGGCGCCCTCAATAATATCTAGAGCCCAGGCACTAGATTAGTGTGTATATATATATATAGGCTCTGTTCGCTTATACTGAAAAAAACAAGCTAAGATACTGTTCTGGCTGATTTATATAAGAGAAAAACACTGTTCTGACTGAAAAAACAAACCGAAAAATACGAATTATAAGTCGGATAAACAGTACCATACTCTGTAGGTAGCTACAGAATATCTTATTGTGTAGCCAGGCCAGACAATCGAGTCACCCTGCGGCCGGTTCTGTCATTCAACCACGCAACGCGTCCCCTGCCCAGATTTACGTGAGCCATCATTTACTCGCTCGAGAGAGCAGTTACTAAAGATGAGACTATCCGCACCGCTGTCCTGCGTATCATCCTGGAGGAGCACATATCGGACCAAAGTGCCGCAACGGTATATTGTCCCCTACGGTAAAAGCCATGACGAGCGCGCCGTCCGCTATATTTGGCGTGACAGTTATATTTGGCGTGATAGCGGGCGTGCGGTACCGGCCTGGAGCATGCAGCGGCAGAGAGAGGGGAGAGAGAATCTTGCATGCAGCGGTGGCCCCACTTATTCCAGTAACTAAAAAATTGTTATAACTCATAAATTAAAAAACCAAATTAAATTCCAATTACACTATTGAATTCGTTCCAATAAATCGTTCAAAACAAGATCTCATATGGATATATTTAAATAAAGTGACAAGTAGGACTCACAGTGGATAGAGGATGATATAGAGGATGGATGGGTGCAGAAGAATTGAGTATAGAGGAGTTTTTTAGAAGATGAATTTATGCCCTGTTTAGTTCCCAAAAAATTTTGCAAAATTTTTCAGATTCCCCGTCACATCGAATATTTGGACACATGCATGAAGCATTAAATATAGATAAAAAAGAAAACTAATTACACAGTTTAGATGAAATGGACGAGACGAATCTTTTAAGCCTAATTAGACCATAATTAGACAATATTTACCAAATAACAACGAAAACACTACAATACCCATTTTGTAAAAAATTTTTGCATCCAAACCGGACCTTAGGCCAGTCTCAGTGGGGATTTCATGTCACTGTTTCCAACACATCCAGATTTTGGAAACAGTGCAGAAGAGTTTCATCCCCATGAAACTCTCTCTACTCCCATGAAACTCTTATCATCTCTCTCTTCATTAATATGGTGCTACATCAGCATAATTAATGCCCATAAAACTCTGATGAAACCCCATTAAGACTGGCTTAGAGTATCCAAGTGCGGATACCCTGAGCATCTGCAGTGGTGAGTCGACTTATTCAGCAGACAGAGTGCCACCATCGAGTCAATGTCCTGCAATGGTGAGTCGACTTGAGCAGGGACACGGGGCCCTCCGACGGGACAACAGCAAAGAGGAGACATCCTCCTTGGCCCTTCGCCGGATGAAGATCATTTTTTTATTGCTGATGGCCGTTGATGAACCGATGCAAGAGTTTGCATCGACTCTTCTCTCTCCTTCGTGGGTCGATGTACTCCAGTAGATGAACAGACTAATTCTGGTTCCACGTAGGACATTGAGGTCTGGTTTAGATTCTAAAAATTTTTAGAAAAATTTCCTATAGCACTTTCGTTGTTATTTGGTAAAATTTGTTTAACCATGGATTAACTAGACTCAAAAGATTCGTCTCGACATTTAAAAAAAACTATACAATTAATTATTTTTTACCTACATTTAATATTTCATACATATGTGAAAAATTCGATGTGATAAATACTGTACAAATTTTTTTTTATAACTGAACAGGGCCCGAGTCGCTTTTATTTTGCCACTGGAAAAGCCCAGCGGTCATATCTGCTAGCGGTGCACAGGCTAGAAAGTAGTAGCGTTTACGAGAACCTACTCTGGGGCATGTTTAGTTGTTCCTGCAACTCAAAAAAGTTTGCACAGTATCTGTCACATCGAATTTTACGGAACATGTATGGAGTACTAAATGTAGATAAAAGAAAAAACTAATTATACAGTTTAGTTGTAAATCACGAGACAAATCTTTTGAGCCTAATTAGTTCATGATTGGACACAAATTGCCAAATAAAACGAAAAGTGCTACAATAGCCGAATCCAAACTTTTTCACCAACTAAACAACCCCAGAGTACTAATACTAGCATTTACGAGGGTTCCTTTGCACAAGCATTTAGGCCTCGTTTAGATGAGAGAATTGAGAAGAAAAACAATGTATCAGAATTTCTGTAGCATTTCGTTTGTATTTGGTAAAAATTATCCAAATTTTAACTAACTAGGTTTAAAATGTTCGTCTCGCAAAGTACAACAAAACTGTGCAATTAGTTTTTGATTTTATCAACATTTAGTACTTCATGCATTTGCCGACATTTTAATGTGACGGAGAATCTTCTTTTTCATAGTGGAATTTAGGGGA
Organism: Saccharum hybrid cultivar R570; assembly: GCA_038087645.1. Lineage (NCBI taxonomy): Eukaryota > Viridiplantae > Streptophyta > Magnoliopsida > Poales > Poaceae > Saccharum > Saccharum hybrid cultivar. The sequence continues at coordinate 8,029,673 of JAQSUU010000681.1, forward strand.
GAATTGGGAGAACTAATCAAGGGCTTACGAGAACCTACACAGTAGCATTTAAAATTATTTTACGAGAAGCTAGAAAGTAGTACGTTCCCAAGACTACACGGTAAATTTACCACAAACGCTTACCACAAAAATAGTTACGATATTTTAAATGTTTCAAGATGATAATTAGGATGGGAGAATTTAGCACAAATTGACGTCAAATGGTTTCTAATAACTAGTTACTATAACATTTTACGATAAAAATAGTTACGGTACTTTGAATGTCAAATGTGGTTTCTCTGATACTAGTTACTATATCGGGATGATTTTACGATAAAAATAGTTATCGGTTGGCTCAATGCAAGATGAGAAGTTACTACTATTTGGCCTCAAAGTTTGAAAGCAACAATTTCTATAAAGCATCAAAAGAATTACAATAACCACCACACGTGTGCTTACAATATCATCTTAAAAAGATCTACATGTTTCTTTTACGAAAATGGTGCTGACAATGAACTATAATATTATATGCTGTTACAAGAATAATGTTGGCAACTCGCTATAATATCTCTGAAGAAATGCAAAATCTGGTACATATGGTTGTACTGCATGAAATGCCTGGCAACACGAAGTGAACCACATATCTTTGCTGCTGCTGTGAATCACAAACTCATTTGCCCAACAGATCTGCAAGAATAAATCAAGACAGAGGAAAAAAATGCGCTGAGAAAGGGAGGACTTAACAACAAAATTGGGTATTATCACTTGTTGCAAATTATGATTGCAGACTAGTCTGCCCAAACCAAGCGGAGGCATAGGAAAAAATAGTTTAGTACTCATGGATAAACCAAGCGGGCCATGGACGTGGCTAATTAGACAAATTAAAAAAAGATTAAAACTAATCTACAACGAAACACCAGTACACACCAAAAACGAAATCGGCTCAAGAAAAAAAAAACAATCCAATATATAAGTCTGTTAACATCAACAGTTGGTAACTAATTCTTTTTGTAGACGTCATGTACCCAAATTTTCAACATGCATTGCAAAATCAATAAACTAAAATCTCCTGCCGCCTGATTCCCGTTCTAGGTAAAATCATTGTTGGCCTTTTCATCTTTAGTCTGAACAAAATATAGTAACTGACCTCCTATGTCCTATGTAATGAAATTGAGCCCGGAAATAAACCTATAAACAAATGCAAGAGAACTGAAAATAGTATAAATGCTAGGGTAGAAAAATTCATCATATCAGGTCCATGTTTGTGCACATGATTAATTCAGAACAAAAGGGATACCTGACCTGGTTAACACACTGAAACAAAAAATCATTGATCATGAAACTACATGAACATTCACTTTGTACTAGTGCTTCAGACCTCAGTAACATAACAAATTTACTATAATTTGCATTTGGATAAAAGAAGAGAAAGCAAGATTAATGGCCATATCAGTCATTGCACAACCTCCCAAGCACTGATTTATCCCATTGCATTAAATCTGGTGAAAGTGACAATATATAATCTAATCATAAAACATCTATATCATAGGAACAAGCAGATACCTCTTTGTCCAAGAAACGTGGAGACTATCTTACCATGGTAACACTAATAATTAAGATAATTTGAATTGCTCAACAGTTGCCACTAGGACTATTAGAACTCCCCATTGTCATAGCAACCACAGACTATTATAATAAATTTACGACACTGCTGTATTAAATTTCAGATAGTTACCGCAATAGTGGCATCAAGTTACCATACTGCCAATTTACCAAATGATGCAATCAAATTACTGTAAAATGTATAAAAATTTACAGTAAACAATATATTAGGCAATAGGTGGCTTGCGTATGGATTACAACAATCGCATTACCAATCTCTGAACTAACTAAAAAATAACATGGTGACCAGAATCATGAGCATTGTTTTTTAGCAGTATTGCTACAATGATCGACAAACGGAGAAGTACAATTGAACCAAATAAGCTCACAGCCACCAGCCCACTGTATAATTTCTCAGTCAAAAATAAATGTAACACAAAAAGGGCATTTTCGTAATTCCTGAATATGATTTACGATAAACAAAGTGGACATGCAAAATTACCATAATCCAACTCATTCCCATTCAACACGGTTACTACTCCAAATGGGAAAACGCATAAAAAGTGTGGATGTACAGTGAAGCAATAATCCAAATCCATTGGAAATCGGCTGCAGGTTAAACGAGGGAGAGGCAGAATGGCACAGCTGCTCACCTCAATGTCGTGTTTCCACTAGAGGAATCGCCCGTGGAAGGAAGCAAAGCATGCCACCGGGAGGGGGAAGGGGCGCTGTGGCCAGGGGCCACCGCCGCCGGGTGCCGTGGAAGGCGCCGCTGCCAAGGAGCCGAGGGAGGCGCCGCTGTTGGGGGAGTGCACCGTCGCCGGCGGAAGGACGAGGACGTCGCCGGAGGGTGGACGGGGAAGACACCACGCGCCACCATCCGCTGCCTCCCCGATGGATCCGCGGCGCCGGAGGGGAGGACGGGGAAGCCTGGATCCGCGGGATCTGTCAGCAATGGAGCAGAGGAAGGCCGCCAGGTCGGAGGGAGAGGGCGTCGCGCGGCGTCGGTGGCAGGCGCTGGGCGGTGAATGGCGCGGGGGCGGGGGACGAGGTAGCGAGGCGCGGGGAAGGGCGGCGTCGGTGGCAGGCTCCAGCTGGGGCGGTGAACGAGGATTCTTTAACGAAGATAAGGCGCCGGGTCAATATGGCAACGCGTACCCGAAACCCAAGTTCCCGACGCATTTTATCCGATAAAAAGGCGGGTATGTAATAAATTTTCTACCCGTGGGTACGTTATTGAGCAAAATTCTATACCCATCAGGTATGACGGGTATGGATGTGGGTGTATACTATCCATACCCGCCTACCCACGGGTAAAAAACACCCGCAGAAAGAACAAGCCACCCTCATCATTTTTGCCTATACAGCCCATGAATTTGGCCAAAATCCAACTAAACTCTTCTAGTATATATATTGCAATGATGCTATTATATGAATGTTAGTTTGTATTTTGTTGGAAGCTTGGAATGGTTTATTTTTGCATGTGAATGTTTGATATTTATATATAATTCTCGGGTATGTTGTCGTGTGCGGGTTACCCGTCGGGTAAAATTTACCCGCGCGGGTGTGGGTATGGGAGCATTTTCCTACCCATGTACGGTTGCGGGTAACCCGATGGATACAACTTGGCGGGTGCGGGTGGCCACTACCCGTTAGGTACGTACCCGTTGCCATCTTGAGCGTCGGGGACACAGCATGGTCGGACCGGACCAGCCCGACACGACACATCGAACCAGCTACAGATACCTTAGGTTGTGTGCAGTTCCCATGGAATGTAAAATGTCAAATGCCAACTACTTTGGAATGATAAGGCTGTGTTTAGGTCCTCATGGAATGCAAAATAAAAAATACCAACTAATTTGGAATGATGAAATACAAAATACCAAATTTTTCATAGGTGTGTTTAGTTCCATTCAAAATGCCAAATTTTTCATGGGGTGGGTGAGAGTTTTTTGGTTTTTTGGCTTTTTTTTTGCCTCTTGAGGCCAAAATCTAAAATGGAGAATATATGCCTTTTTGTCTAAAATTTTACATGGTGTTTAGTTTCATTCTGCAAAATGATAGACCAAAATCCAAAATTTTTGGGTGAAATGGGGAACTAAACACACCCTAAAATGTAAAATGCCAAAATTTTCATGGGTGTGTTTAGTTCCATCTAAAATGCCAAATTTTTCATGGGGTGGGTGATGACTTTTTGGCTTTTTTTATCTCTTGAGACCAAAATCTAAAATGAAGAATGGATACCTTTTTGTTAAAAATTTTGCATGGTATTTAATCCCATTCTACAAAATGATGGGCTAAAACATAAATATTTTTTAGGTGAAATGAGAAACTAAACACACCCTTGTTCTATAGCCAGCTAAAGAGAAACACATCTCTCGTGTGTGTATATATATATATATATTACCCTACTACTGGCTATAAAATAACTTATTTTGTAGCCACTTTGAGTTACGATAATTGTTATGCTAATTTATGAGATTATAGTAACTCCGTACTATATGATTTACTATAACATTATGGTAAATATCCTCATGTGTTATATTAATTCAACTATCGTAAATATATACTGACATTGTCGTAAATTAATATATAAAATTATCGTAAATAGAGGTGGCTACAAAATAACTTATGTTGTAGCTAACTATAGAGTATATATATATATATATATATATATATATATATATATATATATATATATACACACACATACACATGCCATCTAAAGCACAGCCAGAGCACCGTGTCGTTGCCTTGTTATGGTCATCGAGGGAATAGTATCCTGTTCTTTTTTGGCGAAAAACAAAAGAAGAAGAAGAAGAGATAAAGAGATAAAGAGCTTGTCGAGAGAGAATCTGAGTCGCTGTATGTTGCATACTTACTATGGCTGTGTTCAGATCCGAAATATTTGGGGGAAATATTTCTGTAGTACTTTCGTTGTTATTTGACAAAATTTATCCAACTATAAATTAATTAGGCTCAAAAGATTCATCTCGACCTTTACAGACAAACTGTACAATTAGTTATTTTTTAACCTATATTTAATGTTCTATGCATATGTCAAAGATTCGACGTGACAGAGAAAATATTTTGAGAAGTGAACGGGGTCGCTTGTGGCGGTTTAATACTCTGATCCGATCCGATCCACGGTACTAGCTGCAGGGCCTGCAGCAGTGGCATCCGATGAGAAAGCAAACCTTGGCATGCACGCGATGCTCTCCATCTCCTCTCCTCTTTCGACTGAGATGAACTGCGAGCATGTGTTCTCTGCTTTTATTTTTATGCTTCTTTTTTAGTTATGATATTTATTAACTAGGATTTTTGTGATTGCGGCAACCATTCCGTCTTCATTGTTATCAATATTAGTAAAAATCGTATCGAGGTGTGGGACTCGAAGAACAAGTCACTTTCTTTGCTTGATCCCCTAGTCAAAGTGTTGAATAAGTAAGTGAACCTAATAACATATTATTTTCTAATCGCACATAACACATTCTAATGTTGCCCCTTTTCACACTTTATAATGTAGCACAGTGCCCAGGAAAGAATGATCGGTGGGACGAAGGTCCCATTCTAGGTTGCACAAATGGAATTGAAGACCCTAAAGCAGCCGTCGGAAAACAATGAATGCGGGTTCTATATAATGTGGGCAATGCTTCGCTACCTCGGCAGGAAATCCGATGCTGCAGATGATTTGGTGTGTATAATCTCATTTATATCTGTTAATTCCACAAAACAATCTACTGTTTTCTCTTACATTTGTGCCTTTCTATATCATCTTTTTTGAACAATAGCGCAAGAAATTTAAACACGAAAGGCTTTTAAAAATGGAGTAGCACTGTCATCGGAGCTAGCTGCCTTCATCTTATCCGAGATATTGGAAAGAAAAGGAGTATTCTCCATTGCACAGTTCCAGAAGTTCAAGACACAGTGACTCACTAGACTATTGTAATTTTTTTTTTATTTTGAGAGATCCAGATATTGATAAGTATATTTGAACTATAACGGTAACATTTGTAATGTTCAATGTTGATGGACTTGTCTACGTAGCAAATATATATAAAGCGAAATCCGATTCCACAAAAAAAACAATAAAATAAATTATTAAACAATAAAATGCAACAAAGAGATCACTGCTGGCTGTTAGCACAAAACCGGCATTGATGTTGGAGAGAGCACTGCCGGCTTAAGCTATACGGCGGCAATGTTATGCAAGACATCGTACCGGCTTGAGCTACAAGCCCGCAGTGTTGTTGAAGATATCACTGCCAGCTTGATCCACAAGCCAGCAGTGATGGACAAGAGAACACTGCTAGCTTAGGCCACGAACCTACTGAGTTGGTCAAGGCAACACTGTTGGCTTGATCCACCAACCGGCAGTATTGGTTGACAGAACACTGCCGGCCAGTGTTGGTGACTGCCGGCTTGAGCCACAAACTGGCAGTGTTAGCCCAACTTGACACTGCCGGTGGCGCCAGGAACCGACAGTGATCTTTTCTTATCACTAGCGGTTTTGAGTTACCGGCAGTGACGTGAATCCCCATCACTACCGGTATGCCACTGTCGGTTCAAAATCCGGTAGTAAAGGGGTTTTGAACTAATGCATTGCCGACATATATATATGCCATCCTAAAGCACAGCCAGAGCACCCTGTGGTTGCCTTGTTATGGTTATCGAGGGAATAGTATCCTGCTCTTTTTTGGCAAAAAAAAAAACAAAAGAAGAAGAAGAGATAAAGAACTTGTCGAGAGAGAATCTGAGTCCCTGTGTGTTGCATTCTTCACTTTGTAGATGGCAATGATCGTATTCAGCAGTGGCATCCGATGAGAAAGCAAACCTTGGCATGCACGCGATGTTCTCCATCTCCTCTCTTCTTTCGACTGAGATGAACTGCGAGTACATGTTCACTGCTCTTATTTTTATGCTTCTTTTATTAATTACGATTATTCATTAATTAGGATTTTGTGATGTAGCAACCATTTCGTCTTCATTGTTATCAATATTAGTAAAAATCGTATCGAGGTGTGGGACTCGAAGAATAAGTCAACTTTCTTTGCTCGATCCCCTTATCAAAATGTTAAATAAGTAGGTGAACCTAATAACTTATTATTTTCTAATCGCATATAGCACATTCTAATGCTGTCCCTTTTCACACTTTATAATGTGGCATAGTGTCCAGGGAAGAATGATCGGTGGGACACAAATGGAATTGAAGACCCTAAAGCAGCCGTAGGGAAACAATGAATGCATGTTCTATGTAATGTGGGCAATGCTTCGCTACCTCAGCAGGAAATCGGATGCTACAGATGATTTGGTCTGTATAATCTCATTTATATCTGTTAATTCCACAACAGTGCAAGAAATTTAAACACGAAAGGCTGTTAAAAATGGAGATTATAGCACTGTCATCGGAGCTAGTCGCCTTCGTCTTATCCGAGATATCGGAAAGAAAAGGAGTATTCTTCATTGCACAGTCCCCGAAGTTCAAGGCACAACGTCTCGCTAGACTATTATAATTTTTTTTTTTATTTCGAGGGATCTAGATATTGATAAGTACATTTGAACTATAACCGTAATATTTGTAATGTTCAATGTTGAAGGACTTGTCGTCTACGTAGCAAATATATATAAAGTGAAACCCGATTCCACAAAAAAAATAACAAAATAAATTATTAAACAATAAAATGCGACAAAGAAATCACTGCCAGCTGTTAGACACAAAACCGGCATTGATGTTGGAGAGAGCACTGCCGGCTTGAGCTACACGCCGGCAGTGTTATGCAAGACATCATGCCGGCTTGAGCTACAAGCCGGTGATGGACAAGAGAACACTGCCAACTTGGGCCATGAACCGACAGTGCTGGTCAAGACAACACTGCTGCCTTGAGCCACCTACCGGCAGTGTTGGTTGACAGAACACTATTGGCCAGTGTTGGTTAAGGCAATACTGCCGGCTTGAGCCACAAACCGGCAGTGTTGGCCCAACTTAACACTGCCTGTGGCGCCAAGAACCTACCGTGATCTTTTTTTTATCACTAACGGTTTTGAGTTACCGACAGTGATGTAACCCCATCACTGCCCGGTTTAAAATCCGGCAGTGAAGGGGGTTTTGAAACGACACTGACTGGGGTATATATATATATATATATATATATATATATATATATATATATATATATATATATATATATATATATATATATATATATATATATACACGGCAGCGCTAGTATTATTCTACACCACAAGCCAAAACTGACCTAAAAAAATACTGAGTATTACTGAACCGTATTCAGTATTAGTCAGTACTACGTACAGTACCATGAAATACTGAATAATACTGAAACGCGATTACTGAACAGTACTAAATTTTGTTCATACTAGTTACTCCCATGTGCATTTTATATACTCCCGGGAGTAGTTACTCCTGTCTTTAAAAACTCACCTTAAGTATGTGTTCATACTAGTTTATCACTTTGAGTATGTTTATATACTCATACTAAGATATTCCAAATCTTTCTACGCGAAAAAATTTCAAAGGAACCCATACTTTTTAATATATTACGAAAATACCACTTATTGTACTATATAAAATAAGTATGACCATATACTCTATGTATGCATGCATACTTGACATATATAATACCATAGATGGTCTAGTATGATCATATACTTCATGTATATACGCTTCGTTCGGTCATATACACCCTACATCTTGAGATATAAACATGAGTAACTACTTCCTAGGATATATATATATATATATATACCATCCTAAAGCATAGCCAGAACACCCTGTCGTTGCCTTGTTATGGTTATCGAGGGAATAGTATCCTGTTCTTTTTTTGGCAAAAAACAAAAGAAGAAGAAGAGATAAAGAACTCTCGTCGAGAGAGAATCTGAGTCCCTGTGTGTTGCATACTTCACTTTGTAGATGGCCATGATCGTATTCATATCGCTTCTGGCAGTTTAATACTCTGATCCGATCCGATCCACTGTACTAGCTGCAGCAGTGGCATCCGACGAGAAAGCAAACCTTGGCATGCACGCGATGCTCTCCATCTCCTCTGCTCTTTCGACTGAGATGAACTACTATAGAATCAGGTCTGTGTATATATATAATATAGCTCCTAGGAATAGGATCCGTGCTTAGCCATTAGCTACCTCGAAGCCGCCGAGAAGAGCTAGCGATGATGCCGCAGCCGTCGATGGAAACAACCCTCTTCAGCAACTCTGACTCTGGCTCTGAGCGATGTGCATCCATTTCGAACTTCGTATACAACCTCACCTCCACGTACATCGACGAGAGCAATGAGGCCTCCATGGTGTCCGGCTCCGTCCTCATGTTCATCCTCGCCGGAATGTTCTTCAACCTCAACCTTTTCAGCGGCATCTCTGATGTCAGCGCCATCCTCGACCCCAACGTCCGCCTCATCCTCTCCTCGGCGCTCTCCTTGCTCCTCCCTGTCATGTCCTACCTCTTCTCCGAAGCCAAGAACGGTGAGGCGAGGCTTCATCCGTGGTCATCGTCCTCCTCAGGATCCACCCCGAGTGGTGGTGGTGCCGCTCATCAGAAGACGGACCTGACGCTGCAAGCCGGGGTCATCCTTGTGTGGATGCTCCTGGTCGAGCTCCTCCGCAAGAAGGTGGACGCCATCCGGATGCAGGGCTTCTCCAGCACCCTCCAGCGCGCCGGCCGCGTTGTCTGGCTCGGGAGTCTCGTCTTCGTCAACATCCACAGCTCCGGCCGGAGGATTGTGTACGGCATCCTCTGGATCTTCTGCGCCATCACCTTCGTGCAAAGGTTCGCCTTCAACGAGTTTGAGAAGCGCTCCTTCGCCCGCGGCAAGAACGCTAGGCTCATCGCCTACTACATGGCTCGCATCCTGGGACACGGACACGGCCACGCGGCACAGCAGCAAGAGCAGGCCAGCCATCATCTCGTCGTGGGCGACGGAGACGGCGACATCGAGCAGCACGCTGGCGCTGCGCACGGCGGCGGGCCTGAGCTGCTGCTGAAGAAGTGCCGGTACATCGTGATGGGAGAAGACCACTTGGTGAAGGAAGCGACCGCAGACGGCTACAAGCTCAACGAGGGCTCCACTAGCGTTGTCACCGTAGGTGATGTCTGGAGCCTCCCTGACAGTGACCCGCGCTTCGCCGCCGTGGACCGAGACCAGCGCCTCAGGAGGCTCTGTCTCTCCTTTGCTCTCTTCAAGCTGCTCCGCCGAAGGTTCGAGCACCGTGAGCAGCCGAGCGAGGAGGAAGCCCGCAACAGCAGGGAGCTCATCTTCAAAGGCCTATACAACAGCAAACCCGGCGACGGCGGCACGGTGTTCCAGGTGATCAACGACGAGGTCAACTTCCTCTCTGAGTACTACCACTCCGTTGTCCCCGTCATTTTCGCCAGTCCCTTCTTCTTGCTCGCCAACTACGTTCTGCTCCCCGTGGTGGTCTTTGGTCTGTGCGTCTTGACTGTCATTCTCTTTGGCAATGGAGATGTACACTATGCAGTGACTAGCATCCATCAAGATAACTCTAGTCTACAAGCCGGCATAGGCAACCTAACCATATGCCTCATCAAAGACCTTACCAAGTCCCCCGAATCCTTCTTCTCCTTGCTAGACATTTCCATCACATTCCTCCTATTTATCATCTTCCTCTACGAATCCCTGTGGGAGATTGTGGTCTTCATCCTCTCCAACTGGTTCATGGTATCACTTGTCTGCAACTACACGGCAAAAGAAGAATGGTGTGGGAAGCCCACCTTCAGGTGGGCCTTCCACTGGATTCCGTGCTTGCGGAGCTGGATGAGCCATGGCGACCTTAGCTTCAAGCAACTCTGTGTGCTCAGCCCTCGCTTGCCACCTGCCACCATTGCGCTGCCGTTCAAACTCCCCATGCTGGTGCCGAGCAGTACTGTCCCGGTCTGTGTGAAGGACTCCATCATGGAATACTTTGTGGCACATGACCATGTCGTTCCCATTTCCTTTGGCAAGTCCGCCCTGCAAAAGATTGACAATGCTGGCATGTTTTCATATCTTTCATGGGCGTTTGATAGCAAGAGCATTGCTGAGGTCATCCTCACCTGGCACATTGCTACCGACATATTCGAGGAGGGATCATCATCTCATGCTCTGAGTACCAATGCTGCTTATTTCAGCATGGTGGCAACGGGGTTGTCCAGATATTGTGCTTACTTGGTGGTCTTCCACCCGGAGCTACTGCCCGACAACCAGGACAATACAGAGCGCGTTGTCAAGCTCATGAAGGAAGAGCTCAGGGAGAGTCTTGGCTTCCTGGAGTTCTACTTCTTCGGGCACGCCACCAGGGTCAAGAGGATCATGCAACTCAAGGGAGAAGAATGCTGGACTGAAAATAAGGTGGTGAAAAATGGTGTGACATTAGGTGCTTCATTGCTGGAAAAAGTTTTTGTTGAAGATGGTGGTGGTGATGATGATGATCAACTGGAAATAATGGTGTGGAAGATGTTGGCCAATGTGTGGACGGAGCTCATGGCCTACCTAGTGCCGTCAACAGATGAGGAACGCCTCAAGGGGCATGAGAATGCACTGGTGCAAGGAGGTGATTTCATCACCGTGCTTTGGGCACTGTCCACGCACACGGGTATATCCAGGCAGCCCATGTAGAGTGGTCAGGTTAAAGATTGATCGAGGCAATTAATTTCCTCGACCAACAATTTGTGTATTATTACTGCTTCTCTAATTTTTACATTTGACTTGTGTGTTTTTGTGTATTTGTTTACCTTCCTTTTGATCCTGACTGCCAAGTATTCCTTCCGTCCCAAATTATGTCATTGCAACTTTCTTGGAGAGTCAAAACATCTCAAATTTGACCAAAAGTATATAAAAAATTACAAAGATTTATGATATCAAATAGCTATACTATGAAAATATAATCAATGAAGAATCTAATCAAAATTATTTGGTATCATAAATTTTAATATTTTATTATATAAATTTGGTCAAAGTTGAGACGTTTTGACTCTCCAAGAAAGTTTCAATGACTTATAATTTGTGACAGAGGGAGCATTTTGTTTGTGTACTGAAAGTTACAAAGTATCTTGCCCTTTGGAACATATATGGATTTTCAATTAATCAGATTTCAGTTTGTATATTATGCTGCATCATATCTTTTGCATTAGCGATAGTATATGCACAATTCTAAGCATAGTGGAACACCTTCTTGGAATAAGGGCCTATAAGAGCAACTCCAACAGAGTTGATAAAAATAGATGGTTAGGAAGATGGTTAGCGCCAACCTCTAAAATTGAAACCCCCGCAAAAAAAACTAAAAACTCCAACAGTCTTTCCACTACGGTGAGGCAGATAGCTAGTGGCACATGTGAGCTATATTTAGCATGTGAGAACTCCGAGATAGGTGGCTTGCTATTTTGGAAAACCAAATATAATATCTGTTGGACTCTCTTTTCTTCCCAAAATACTCAAATACCGATTACACGACATGAATAGCTCTTCTGTTGGAGTTGCTCCCAGGATCGATAAATACCTAAAGTCACTATGTAAAGAGGTCAATATGAATGGGACATTACACAAAAGAAAAGTGTGCCATTGCAATACTGCAGGCAGCTGACATTCTTACTGTCATATTTAAGCCCTCCAAAATCACTGCATCGGGGAAGCACCTTCTGCTATGGTAGAAATTAAAAAGCAGGCTGATATTTATAAAAAAACTGTAGGAATCATGCATGCTATCATATGGTTGTCTGCAATCGAACATCAGTGGTGATACAAAAGGGTGCAGAAAATTTCTTGGGTAATGTTAAGTGTTTTGGCTTGCCTTGCACGAGCGGCTCTGGACTGGGGATAGGCGCCAAATCGCCATGGGCTGCAGGACTCCAATGCGTGTGCCCTCTGCGACCAGACCACGAAAACATGCACTCACTTAGTCCTGGGCCTAAGGTGCTCTCTCCCATCGGTCTTCCTTTTGGAAGGAAAGCAACCGTTGTTCGTTGAGTATTTGATGCTATCTCCAGGCTACCAGATGCCCTCTCTTAGCTGCTCTGGTGGAGGAGGGGAACAGCTGGATTATGGCCGGAAACTCGAACCTGGCCACGTTGCTCGGCTTGCTGACCGGCTAACGGTGAACGAGCTGCTGTTGATGTCGCACCAATTGTATCCATGTGGTTTCGCCAGAGTCGAGTCTGGCCAGTGGCCGTACTTTTTTTGGGTATCTGTAGTACTCCGCCCAATATCAGGCTGCGGCCTGGTGTGCGTCTCGCACTCGGTCAGTTGTATCCATGTGGTCTCTCCAGAGTCGAGTCTGGCCAGTGGCAGTACTTTTTTGGGTATCTGTAGTACTTCGCACAATATCAGGCTGCGGGGCCTGTTTAGTTTTGAAAAATTTGGCAAAATAGTACTGTAGCACGTTTCGTTGTTATTTGGCAAATATTGTCCAATCATGGTCTAATTAGGCTTAAAAGATTCATCTCGTCCATTTCGTCTAAACTGTGTAATTAGTTTTATTTTATCTATATTTAATGCTTCATGCATGTGTCCAAAGATTCGATGTGACGGAGAATCTAAAAAATTTTGCAAAATTTTCTGGGAACTGAACTGGACCCTGGTGTGCGTCTTGCACTCGGTCAGTTTTGACGTCACGTGACATGTTTCATGGGCAGTCGAAAGGATGTTTGATATTAATAAAAGAACTAATTACACAACTCGTCTGTAAACCGTGAGATAAATTTATTAAGACTAATTAATCCATCGTTAGCACATGTTTATTGTAGCACGACATTGTTCAATCACGGACTAATTAGGCTCAAAAAATTTGTCTCACAAAATACACGCAATCTGTGCAATTAGTTATTTTTTAGTCTATATTTAATACTCTATGCATGTATCAAACATCCGATATAATAGAGAGTAAAGTTTTAGGAAGTAACTAAACAAGGCCTAAGTTGCTCGCCATGGCCTGTGGTGAGTAATTTTGTACTGGTCTCCGTCCTGATCCTTCTTTTCAATGAAACACACGAATATATTCGTGAAAAAAATGTTAAGCGTTCACAAATCTTAGATTTTTTTTTTTTCCGTTGACGTTCTTTGGGAGCTGTGTACCTTCATTCTTTGCAAGCTTTATGTACTCACGAGATCTGTAGAATTTTCCTGAAGTAATCTATTTTACATTTTGATGTTAGACGTGGATCTTTAATTATTTAGGCTGCATTCGGTTACATGAATTTGAGCCGGGAACTATTCCAGCTTATGAAAACTAATACAAATTAATGAACCAATTGCATCTGGAATGATTCCAGGACTCAATCCACCCCTAACCGAACGAGGCCTTATAGAGAATTTTTACGGTTGGTAGGAACCACGGGTTCTTTTCCGTAGGATTTTTTTAGCCATCTGAAGTAACAAGAGTAAATTAATTGGAACTCAGGGCATATTAGTCATCCTGTTGCGGTCATTAACTTTGGCCAAGAATTTTTTTCCCGTCACACGGACGCAACTCGCACACGGAAGGGCCTCACCGCGCAGCCGCCTGCACAGGCGCACCAGCACAGGCCACCTCTCCAGGGCCTCATTGCCAACTGCCTGGTGGGGAGGGTGACGAGGACATCGCTCCATCAGATACAATTCATATCACTAATTCGACACCGAATTCTTTAGAAGGACCAATGACAAGGGCTCGTGCACATCATTTGAATTATAGGTGCGTTCGTTCCTTATGTTACATACTAATATTCATGAGGATAGGGTGCTACTAAAGTCTTGTGATGTCTTCTTGCTTAGGAATATGTGGGATTAGCACAGTTTACATCCAACAAGCTATGGTTTACACAAAGCACAAGAGCTACCTCAAGTCTTGATACACCATTTACATCGAGCCAACCTCTGCTTATGCCAACTTTAAGCTCTATGTCAAGTTTACGCTCAAGCAAAAAACGGAGTTGACCTGATAAGTACTCCAACTTCACATAAAAATCTATACCAACATGTGCAGTTTCGTGGTGCATGCTACACATGATTGGAAAGCCTATCAAGTCTACTTTCTAACTCAACAAACGGAGCATCTTTTGGACTTCCAAATAAAGATGGTTGATTTACTGAAGGCAGCACAGAAGCTCAAAAGACACGCGAGAACTCCAAGAGACTTCACGGAAGCTAAACCAATTGGTCTTCCCCTTCCCCAAGTGGTGACCTGCGCCCATAGCCTTCTAGGAGAGTTGTTTTCTAGTATAAATATCACCAATGTACTGCTACAAAACTTGGGTTTTGCTTAGATTGCATCCGCACACTTGCTTGTGAGATTTTGCCTCTATACCAGACCGACTAGGCTGCTAGTTTGATTTGTGATACTGTGAACACAAGGTTGACAAGTACCCTTGTGTGTTCGTTTTGTGACGAGTGATTGTCAATGTGATCCACGAAGTACGTTGAGTGATGACTAATCCTACCTTGGCGAAAGCCTTGTATGTGACATGTCTCTTGGCTTGTGTTGTGCAGGTGTGGAGCACGGAGGCGGTAGCCGACGACGAGGTGAAGGTCAAGGAGGACATGCCGTGCCGATGGACCGGAGGGGTGAAGGACGGACGTGAGGCTTGGACCGAGGGACCCGGAGGCAGGGTGGCTAGCCGCGGTGGCTGACACTTGGAACATCGACAAGCGCGAGAAGACATGGGAGTGACCGTGTTGACCGTGGAGGTGACACGTGTCGAATGGCGGGGGACGCGTATGGAGTACGCTACTCGCGGAGCGGTTTGATGGTTTGGGCCTCAAAACCATCGGAGGCGGGTTTACGGGTTTGGGCCTCAAAACCCGGGCGGAGGTTCTGAGGAGGAACGGACGACACGTGGCGACATCGGGGAGTTCGCGTCGAGGCGAAGCTACCGGTGAGGAGGCGCGGTGGCCGTCGGATGAAGATGACACAGGGTTGGACCTTTACGCCCTTGGGATAAATGGTTTTGCTCTTTTGTATCCAGGGGCAAAACTGGGAATGTGTAATAGCCCTGTTAAATAGGATGAGGGAGCCCCCATCTCCCTCACCTCCTTCATTTTCATTCTCTCCTTTAGGGTTTCCTCCTCTAGTTGCTTGTGTGAGAGAGAGGTCCACTAATCCACTGATTAGTGTAAGAACCATGAATCTTTGAAGGAAGAAGGTCTCGAATCCTCCGGTGTCCTCCGGAGTTCGATGGAGAAATCAATTTGTGAGTTCATGATGTGTTCTTCGCATTCTTCATTTTCTACCATCTAGTTCTTCCTTCGATTCATCGTTTCTAGACCATTTTGGTTCGTTTTTATTGCCTTGATTCGTGCTATGACGTGAGTACAATCTTTCCACCGAAGGAAATCCATCAATTCCTCACGAGCAAGTAGATTGGGTGATTTCTTGGTCTAGGTTGCAAGAACCAATGTTTTTCGTGCCCCTTCGATTTCCCATTGATTGGCATCAAATTGGGTGATGACCTCTTAGAGGTAGCTCCCCTACTGCCTTGTGATCATGCTCACCAAGTTTCGTGGTAGTTGGTGAAGATTTGGCCACAATTTTGTGGATCGAAGTGAGAAGGCAATTTTCGGAGCTCTCTGTTCCTACTGTTTCGCGATTCGCGGATAGTCCACGGTACTGTAGCGGACAGTCCGGGAGTTAAGATTTTTCTGTGCTTTCATTGCTGCACGGTGTCTGTACTCGCGGACTGTCTGGCCCCCAAGCCCGGACTGTCCGTGGTACTGTAGTAGTTATTTTTCAGTCGAGAACAGAACTGCTTCCGCGAAGTTCGTTTTTAGATTTTTGACCTGCGGACTGTCCGCGGTACTGTAGCGGACTGTCCGCGGCTCGCAGTCTATGCTGTTGCGATCTGTTTCTCGCCTGTTCGGTTTTCGATTCGGGTTCCGTCTTTTGCGTTGAGTTTCTAGTAATCTGAGGAATGTCTTTAGGGTCTCTTAACTCTTGGTGGCTTGAGTTTTCGTAGCATTTGTTTGTGTGCCTTTTGGGGGTTGATTTTGAGATAGCGGTCGAAAGTTTCGAAAGAAATTTGAGGCTCCCATTCACCCCCCCCTCTGATCGCCGTTTCGGTCCTTCAATTGGTATCAGAGCCGGTTAAGGATCATTCCACCTTAATCGGTCCGTGATCCATGAAGGCGACATGGAGTGTGGTTTCGGCAAACCACCGTTCTTCGATGGAACAAATTATCTCTATTGGAAGATCCATATATTCGCTCATCTCCAGGGGATTGATTGGCTTGTCTGGGAGATTTGCGAGGATGCTACTTACGTTGTGCTTGAACCCCGTGCTCGTGTCACGCAAGATCAAAAAGATTGGCACAACGCTAATAGCAGAGCTCGCATAGTTCTTTTCTCGAGTCTTTTGCTTTTAGAGTTCGAGAGAGTCTCCGATTGTACAACCACTCGGAAGATCTGGGTGAGGCTTCAGAGCTATCACGAGGGGACCGCACATGTCAAAACCAGACTCTACGAGATGTACAAGAGGGAGTATGAGAACTTCACCCAGCTTGATGGCGAGTCCATCGATGCCATGTTTTCTCGCTTTCATACCGTTGTTAACAAGATGCGAGCAAACAAGGCACAATTACCTTATGACGATCACGAGAGGGCACTCAAGCTTCTATATGCCCTAGATCGGAAGGTATGGGATGTGAAGGTGACCGCCATCATTGAGTCTTTGAGGTATGAGACCCTCACCGTGGATGAGCTTTTCAGCAAGCTCAAGTCCACCGAGATCGACTACCAGACCCAAGCGAAGCTCAAGAATCCCTCTGCATCGACTATAGCCTTGGTCTCATGTAATAGCTCAAGTTCTTTGGCTAACCCTTCACAGGTGTCTTTTGCCTTGTCTTCTTTGGTGTCTATCACAGAGGAGCAGATGGAGAGTCTTGGGGACGACGAGCTAGCGTTGATCATCAGCCGGTTCTTGCAGTTTCATAACAACCGCTTGAATCACTGGCATGGTGGTGGTCCGAAGGAAGGATGCTACAACTATGGAGATCCTGACCACTTCGTCGCCCACTGCCCCAAGAAGAACAAGCACTCCTTCAACAAGTACGACTCCAGCAAGCGCGAGGATAAGCGCGAGTACACCTCCAAGCACAAGTCGAAGGGAGGATTCGACAAGGAGGCGCTGAAGAAGAAGTACTTCAAGAAGGCCAAGGCTCAAGAGCGCGCCTTCCTCAGCGACCTCGATAACGACACCGACGATGACCGGTCTTCTTCTCCCTTGAGCGATGATGAGTCCGAGAAGAGGCGTGAGGACAAGTTGACTGGGCTTTGCTTCATCGCCAAGTCCATCCATGGAGGCTACTGCACCATGGCTATGGATGAAGGGGTGAAGCCCAACAAGGACATGCTTCCCCGTGATGACGACTCTACCGAGGTAAAACCCTCCGTCGATGCTCTTATTGCTGAGCTTGATATCATGACCGATACTTTGATGAGTCAAGATAAGCTGCTGAAATGTGCTGCTCGAGAGAGGAAAGAGTTTAAGGACAAGCTAGAAGTTATAGAGAAAGAGCTTGAGGAAGCTAAGAAGCTTGATGTTCATGTGTCTGACGAGGTTGAGTGCGATGAATGTGCTGTTCATATGACTAACTTTTCTAAGTTGCAATCTAAGTATGCTACCTTGTTAGATGAGAACGATGAGCTGAAGGCTAGGTCTAGCTTGTTGGGTGCGTGCAAGTCTTGTTCATGCTTGCAATCTGAGCTGGTAGAGAAGAATGCCAAGATCCTTGCTCTTGAGAAGACCAGTTCAGATAGCACTGTTGTTGAGTGTGCACGTTGTGAGAGTTTGGTGTTGGAGCTTGAGTCTTGCAGGCATGACAAGATGAGATATGAGGAAGACAACACATACCTTCGGTCCATCTTGAATTGGGTGTCTTGTAGTGAACCGCAGTTGGGCATGATGATGAGCCAGTTCAGACGGGGAACTAGGACATCGGGAGTAGGCTTTGCTCTAGGTGGGAAGGGTGAAAATGTCTATGGCAAAGTTGGTGAGTTCAGTGGTTTGAGCCCAAGTGAGAAACCTTCCACTACTCCCAAATTGATCAAGATCAATCCACCTAAACCTACCGAACCCACTGTGAAAGATGGAGTGTTTGAAGAGCCTCAAGAGCTCCACCTCAGAAACAAGTTTGGGTTCCAAAACCGAACCATCTCAGGAACCCACTTGACACTCTACCGAACTCTCTGAGGATCCCCTTCCTAAAGCCAGAAAGCTACCAAGAGTGACACATACCCATAAGAAAGTGAGCCAACAACCACCCAAGAGAGAGGTGAGGTATCACTGTGAATATTGCCATAGGGATGGTCACCTTGTTGAGTTTTGCTTTAGGAGGAAGAGAGATGAGCGGCGGGAGTATGAGTTGAACAACTGAAACATGTACCGCCTGCCCCATGGCGTACATGTGCCGCCTGTTCAGAGGCGCAATGCTAGGCCAAGAGGTGCAATGCCTCAAGGTGCTAGGCCTTAGGTTGCTAGACCACGCGGTGGTCATGGTGGTCATGCCCGGCATGGTTCAGATCATGATCAATATGATTTTGGACCTCGTGACAGTGGCTTTCAGTCCTATAGCTCTAGCGGACCACGTTTTCCCCCATGTGGTGCCCGCTTTCCTCAGATGGGACATGGCATGTTTGGTGTTTTTCCTAACACTTTTCTAGGGCAAATGAGCCAATAATGGTGTCCTTCACAGTTTACTAACCCCAGTATTGCGCCATTTGCTCATCTTATATCTTTCTATTGATGCAGGACAGAGGTCTGGAGAACACATGGCTCGTTGATTCCGGATGCTTGCGCCACATGACCGGAACTTCCAAATGGTTCTCCATCCTCGACCCCATGCAATGTAAGGAGTACATCACATTCAGGGATAATAGCAAAGGTAAAGTGCTTTCTCATGGGACCATTCGGGTCAATGAGAGTTTTGTCTTGAAGGATGTTGCTTTGGTTTTAAACTTGCATTTCAACTTGCTTTCTGTTTCGCAACTCCTTCAAGATGGCTTTGAAGTGCGCTTTCAGACAGGCTTGTCTCGAGTTCTTGACTCTCAGGGAAATCTTGTTTGCCAGATTGTTCCGTTTGGCCGTGTCTTTCGAGCTGATTTTTCTCACTCCTTTGGCTCTTCTCGATGTTTGGTGGCCGGATCCTCCTCTGAGCTTTGGAAGTGGCATAGGAGACTTGGTCATTTGAGCTTTGACTTGCTAGCTAGGTTGAGCTCACTTGATCTAATCCGAGGATTGCCCAAGTTGAAATTTGAGAAGAATTTGGTGTGTCACCCTTGTCGTCACGGGAAGATGGTTGCCGCTTCTCACCCACCTGTGAATCAAGTCATGACCAAGAAACCCGGCGAGCTACTTCACACGGACACAGTTGGTCCAGCTCGGGTTCGGTCAGAGGGTGGGAAGTGGTACGTTCTAGTGATCGTGGACGATTTTTCTCGCTACTCTTGGGTGTTTTTCATGGAGGGTAAGGATGAGGCTTTTCACATGCTTGAGATTTGATTCTTCGGTTGCAAAAAGAGTTCCCTAAAAATGCCATGAGAGCGATTCGCAGTGACAATGGCACATAATTTAAGAATACTCACTTTGAAACCTTTTGTGCTTCTTTGGGCCTTGAGCATCAGTTTTCCTCTCCCTATGTCCCTCAGCAAAATGGTGTTGTTGAGCGCAAGAATTGGACCCTTGTTGAGATGGCCAGGACGATGCTTGATGAGCATAGGACTCCTAGGAGATATTGGGCCAAAGCGATCAACACCGCGTGTCATGTTTCTAATCGCATCTTTCTTCGAGCCTTCATGAAGAAAACTTCTTATGAGCTACAATTCGGTCGATTACCCAAGGTGAGCTACTTTTGAGTGTTTGGATGCAGGTGTTTCATTCTAAAATAAGGTAATTTAGATAAATTTGAGTCTCAATCCTCAGATGGTGTCTTTCTTGGTTATGCTTTACATTCTCATGCATATCAAGTACTTAATCTTGAAACTAACTGAGTCGTAGAGACTTGTGAAGTCACTTTCGACGAGACCATACCTTGTTATATTCCTGTATTTGAAAGTGCAGGTGATCAGGAGATTGGTGAGAGCATCTTCGTTGAGGAGAATGAGGAAGATGCTGATTGGGGAGATGTAGAGCCTACTTCTTCGGCTGTTCCAGTCGAGTCTATGACAACTACTTTGGCTCACGGACTAGATCCATCTTCTTCCACTACATGGGGTCCGCACCAGCCGCCTCCTCAGCCTACATCGGCTACACCTGAGGAGGCCCCAGTAGTTGTTGAGGGGGAGGCGACATCTTTGAGGGAAGCCCCTCGGTACATCTAGCGTCGCCACCCGCCTCAAACCATGATCAGCGACATCAGTCAGCGTGTTACACGCTCAAGGTCATATGAAATCTCACATTTCGCTTATTCCACTTTTGTCGCTAATTTTGAGCCACAAAATGTTGGACACGCACTTTCTGATCCCGATTGGGTCAATGCTATGCACGAGGAGTTACAAAACTTTGAAAGGAATGAAGTCTGGGTCTTAGTTCCACCTCCACCTAAGTGTCACCCTATAGGTACAAAATAGGTTTTCAAGAACAAGCAAAGTGAGGATAGAGTGGTGGTGAGGAATAAGGCTAGGCTAGTGGCTCAGGGGTTTTGTCAGAAAGAGGGAGTAGACTTTGAAGAAACCTTTGCTCCTGTGGCTTGTATCGAGGCTATAAGGATGCTCTTAGCTTATGCAGTTTCGAAAGGGTTCAAACAGTATCAAATAGATGTGAAGAGCGCCTTTTTGAATGGGTACATAGAGGAAGAGGTGTATGTGAGACAACCCCCTGGCTTTGAAAATCCTAAGTATCCCAACCATGTTTAGAAACTCCACAAAGCCTTGTATGGATTGAAACAAGCCCCGAGAGCCTGGTATGAGCGTTTAAAAGCCTTCTTGCTTGCTAAGGGCTTTAAGATGGGTTATGTAGATAAAACTTTATTTCTCCTCAAGCAAGACACTGACACACTTTTGGTTTAGATTTACGTGGATTATATCATTTTTGGTGGTTCCTCTCACGCTCTTGTTGCAAAGTTTTCTGAGACTATGAGCAGGGAATTCGAGATGAGCATGATGGGTGAGTTGACATTCTTCCTCGGGCTATAAATCAAGCAAACATGTGAAGGAACATTCATTCACCAAGGCAAGTACACCAAGGATCTTCTGAGGAAGTTTGATATGGGCGAGGCCAAGCCCCTTTCGACGCCCATGTCGACCACGACGACCCTGGACGAGGACAAGGAAGGAGAAGTTGTGGACCAGAAGGAGTACCGAAGCATGATCGGATCATTGCTGTACCTGACGGCAACGAGACCGAACATCCAGTTCGCGGTTTGCTTGTGCGCACGTTTTTAGTCTTCACCGCGCACATCGCATCGTCAAGCCGTCAAGCGGATCATGAGGTACCTTCGGTTCACACCCGAATTTGGTCTTTGGTTTTCGGCTTCCTCCTATCTTTCTCTTTGCGGTTACTCTGATGCGGATTATGTTGGCTGTCGTACTGAGAGGAAGTCCACTTCTGGAACTTGTCAGTTTCTTGGGTCTTCTCTTGTGTCTTGGTCTTCTCGCAAGCAGTCCTCTGTAGCCCAATCCACCACAGAAGCTGAGTATGTTTCTATTGCTGCTTGCTGTTCCCAGTTGCTTTGGATGATTGCTACTTTGCGAGACTATGGCTTAGAGTTTAGGCGAGTGCCTTTGTTCTGTGATAGCACCAGTGCCATATGTGTAGCCAAAAGCCCCGTTCTTCACTCCAAAACCAAGCACATAGAGGTCCGTTTTCACTTCTTGCGAGACCACTATAAGAAAGGGGACATTGACCTTATTCATGTTGACACCCACAACCAGCTCGCAGATATCTTCACTAAACCCTTGACCAAACCCAGTTTGCTCGCTTGCGAGGAGAGCTTGGGGTTTGTTATCCTTTTTAGAAGAGGAAAGTTTGTGGTTCTTATACATTAGTTTTTGGTTTTGTTTTTAATTTAGTTTTTGTTTTTGCTTTTGTATCATATTTGCATATCATATCATCATGTATCATATTGCATCTTGAGCTTCATCCTTATAGTAGCTAGATTGATACTATGCTCTTGTTGGGGATGTTATGGATATATATGATGTGTTTTGCTTAGGCTCACTTTGATCTCTTGATATGAGCTAAAAATGCATCTTTCAATTGTGAACATGAATAACACTTGAAGAAACTTGAAACATGTTCACCACTACTTGTAGCAACTGGCATGTATAGGTGTGTCGAGAACCCTTTTTGCTTCGTATATATGCTTAGTTGCTACGGCTCATACCTTGAGTTACACACTTGCTTGAGAAACTTGAATTTGTGCTAAAACTTAAAAAACAAGGTATGAAAAGATCGGGATGGGTCTTTGCTGTCCCATGTCAGAGTATCAAGACAGCTCCCTATTGCACTTAAGGGTGAACTTGAGCTCTGTAATGGATACCGAGATCACTGTCTTAAGCTTCTGATTGCTTTTGGCATAGGCTTGACATGATTGATAAGTCAGGTTTTGATGGCATCGATAACCTCCCGCACACATTTGTTTGACAAACATTGGTGATAAGCTGCATAACTCCGATAAAATTCAATTGATTGAAAATTTGATCAAATCACAAGTTTGTCTCATGACATGATGTGTGAACTTTGTTTGGGGTAGTTCACTTTGCATACATGTGTAGCACAAGGTTGATCTCCTGTCTATATTTGTTATGTGCTCTTTTGGTGGTGAACCCTCTTTTAAATTGCTCAAACTTGATCAAACTTGCTACAATGCCATATTTCGTCTCATTTGATCACTTTGAGGATTTACTAGCACTTGTATTTGTTGATATGTATACATGACAGCATCAGCTAGAGCATCTTTTCAATCTACTTGCTATAATCTTGAAGCTTTTGCATTTGTGTATTTATGTATTCATAGCATCTTTTGTTTCATAGCATGTTTTGAGGGGGAGTTGCAATTTTTGGGCTCTAGCTTGATAAGTGCATGTGTCAACAAGGGGGAGAGATATGTCACACTCACCATGTCAACAAGGGGAATAAGTTGTCAACAAGGGGAGAAGGTTCCAATTCCACCCAAAGTAGAGATATGCATTCATTTGAGTGAGATTGCATTTGTTCAGGGGGAATTGCACTTGAGCTGCTTTTGCTTACTAGATGTGTTGAGCCCTTACCTCTTCTGGAGGGTCTAACAGTTTTTCGGCTTTTCGAGCTTTGCTAGTAGTGTTGAGCCCGTTGCCTCTTCTTGAGGGCTAGCTTTGTTTTACTTGGTTATGTCGAGCTGTTGCCCATGTCTTTGGGGACCAAGTTTTGCTCATTTCAAATGACCTGTTTCGGCTTTTCTTTGGTTTTTGGTCATTTGGTTGAGCTCTTTATTTTCTCTTCTTCTTCTTTTTCTTTTGCTTAAGCTGTTCGTGTATTGGTGTTGACAATGCACTCATTAAGGGGGAGATTGCGAACACAAGGTTGACAAGTACCCTTGTGTGTTTGTTTTGTGATGAGTGATTATCAATGTGATCCATGAAGTAGGTTGAGTGGTGACTAATCCTACCTTGGCGAAAGCCTTGTATGCGACATGTCTCTTGGCTTGTGTTGTGCAGGTGTGGAGCACGGAGGCGGTAGCCGATGGCGAGGTGAAGGTCAAGGAGGACGTGCCGTGCCGATGGACCGGAGGGGTGAAGGACGGACGTGATGCTTGGACCGAGGGACCCAGAGGCCGGGTGGCTAGCCACGGTGGCCGACACTTGGAACATCAACAAGCGCGAGAAGACATGGGAGTGACCGTGTTGACCGTGGAGGTGACACATGTCGAATGGCGGGGGACGCGTATGGAGTATGCTACTCGCGGAGCGGTTTGATGGTTTAGGCCTCAAAACCATCGGAGGCCGGTTTACGGGTTTGGGCCTCAAAACCCGGGCGGAGGTTCCGAGGAGGAACGGACGACACATGGCGGCATCGGGGAGTTCGCGTCGAGGCGAAGCTACCGGTGAGGAGGCGCGGTGGCCGTCGGATGAAGATGACATAGGGTTGGACCTTTACGCCCTTGGGCTAAATGGTTTTGCTCTTTTGTATCCAGGGGCAAAACTGGGAATGTGTAATAGCCCTGTTAAATAGGATAAGGGAGCCCCCATCTCCCTCACCTCCTTCATTTTCATTCTCTCCTTTAGGGTTTCCTCCTCTAGTTGCTTGTGTGAGAGAGAGGTCCACTAATCCACTGATTAGTGTAAGAACCATGAATCTTTGAGGGAAGGAGGTCTCGAATCCTCCGGTGTCCTCCGGAGTTCGATGGAGAAATCAATTTGTAAGTTCATGATGTGTTCTTCGCGTTCTTCGTTTTCTACCCTCTAGTTCTTCCTTCGATTCATCGTTTCTAGACCATTTTGGTTCGTTTTTGTTGCCTTGATTCATGCTATGACGTGAGTACAATCTTTCCACTGAAGGAAATCCATTAATTCCTCACGAGCAAGTAGATCGGGCGATTTCTTGGTCTAGGTAGCAAGAACCGATGTTTTTCGTGCCCCTTCGATTTCTCATTGATTGGCATCAAATTGGGCGATGACCTCTTAGAGGTAGCTCTCCTACTGCCTTGTGATCATGCTCACCAAGTTTCATGGCAGTTGGTGAAGATTTGGCCACAATTTTGTGGATCGAAGTGAGAAGGCGATTTTTGGAGCTCTCTGTTCCTGCTGTTTCGCGATTCGCAGATAGTCCGCGGTACTGTAGCGGACAGTCCAGGAGTTAAGATTTTTCTGTGCTTTCATTGCTGCACAGTGTCCGTACTCGTGGACTGTCCGGTCCCTAAGCCCGGACTATCCGCGGTATTGTAGCAGTTATTTTTCAGTCGAGAACAGAACTGCTTCCGCGAAGTTCGTTTTCAGATTTTTGACATGCGGACTGTCTGCGGTACTGTAGCGGACTGTCTGTGGTACTGTAGCGGACTGTCCGTGGCTCGCAGTCTATGCTGTTGCGATCTGTTTCTTGCCCGTTCGGTTTCTGATTCGAGTTCTGTCTTTTGCGTTGGGTTTCTAGTAATCTGAGGAATGTCTTTAGGGTCTCTTAACTCTTGGTGGCTTGAGTTTTCATAGCATTTGTTTGTGTGCCTTTTAGGGTTTGATTTTGGGATAGCGGTCGAAAGTTTCGAAAGAAATTTGAGGCTCCCATTCACCCCCCCCTCTGGTCACCGTTTCGGTCCTTCAGATACCCCAAATTGCAATTTTAGATTGCCTTTACTAGTTCTTGGTTGTGTTCTCGAATCACTTGCAGGGATTAGCTTTCTTGGTGAGGTCATCCGGGTTTCATGCTCAGTTGATAATACCATCGGAGCAATGGTGTTGTGATTGCAAGGGAGTCAATCTGCTCAGTCGGAGTCCTTGGATCATCTACGTCGTGATCTCCACAATTCGACTTATCATCTACCTACCGGAAGATTAGGCCTTAGTACCCATTAGAGGGGGCTCGCTGCTAACTATTTGCTTGAGATCTCTGGCCCCCGTTTGCAAAGGTATGCCCACTCCATAGGTTGAACTTGCAAGGGATCCTCTATCGTCTGCTTCTCTAGACTACTCGAGCCGGTTGCAGGACTCTTGTTAGATTCCAGGCCGGCAGCAACCTTCTAGCGTCAGTGCTGGCCTTGAAGTTGAAATGGCAGCAAAGCGGTCGTTGTTTATCAGAACTAGAGCCGATCACCAGCCGTTCCAATGCTCCACCGGTGCTTGGACCCAACATGCTCCTCGCCGTGACCATCCCCGCCTCGCTGTCAGTTGCGTACTCGTGCCAGCCTGTATGTCAAACAATTTGTGCTGTGAGTGGATTCAGCATCACCGGCGGACCAGCCTCCTTGAAATGCCTGAAAGCATCTAGGCCCCTAGTGGGTTTCGGTGATTAATGATGACATAAAATTATTGTGACTAACATATGTTTTGCAGAGGCAATTTAAGTTAGGTCATGATAATGGTGATTATTTTGGCAATCATTGGTTTTTATGCCCCTATCGATAGAATTCATTTCGGTTTTCAAAGGATGGACGACAAGGTTAAGGACAAATTTGTCCTAAGTGTCGTTTGGAGTTGAGAGACACTTATAGTAGTTTAGGACTTTGTTTTTCCTTTGGTCGTACTATAAGGGGGTATGAACTATTAGCTTGACCTAGGTGAGTCTAATGTGTTAGGTGTGGTGCACACTTGTCAAACTTAGCATTAGGTAGCTCAGGGATGGCCTAAAGATCAAGGAGAACAAATCTCATATACTAAGTTTCTGAATTGAAAGTGATTTGGGTGGTTTTAAATGATCTGGACTGATGTTGACAGGGTGGTCCGGACAATTGCGCATAGGTCCGGAGGATACGTGGAAATCACGGGAAGATCTCAGGAGAAGAGGTGGACTGAACCCTGTTGTTAGGGGCAACCGGACCAAGGGTCCTCAGTCTGGTTGCCTAGATTATGCTCAGGGGCAACCGAAACCGATGAACAGTGTTGGTCTGCACCAATGGCGTACTCGGTCCAGAGCTACACAGTGAGGTTCTGGACCATGTCGAGGTCCAGACCCTCCAACGGTCTTCTATGACAGCAGTGCAGGCAATGTTTGATCTATAAGTTGGACCCAAGTAAATTGGTCCGGACCCTCTGGTGAGTCTGGTTCGGTTCACCCGCAGTGAGTCTGGTTTGGCTCCAACAACTAGTTGGTTGAGTGGAGGTATTTATACTTCTCCATCTCATCCAATTTAGTTCTCTTGCTCACTTGTTCAGCTGATAAACACCTTTGGAGTTTAAGGGAGTGTAAGAGCCTAGCGGGGTGATTGAGATTTGATAATCCAAAATTAAGGACCTCATTAGTGCATAGGAAGTAGCAAGTGTGCATCCACCTTTCCTGTTAGGCTTGTCATGGTTAAATAAGAGTTTATGCTTGTTACTCTTGGTGATCGCCATTATCTAGACTGCTCGGTGGTGACTGGAAGCTTGGTGGTCATCCGGTGGTGATTGTGGATGACCCAAGTCGTCTTGTGAATGGTTGTGGGCAATTCACTGCAATGAAGTGTCAAAGAATCAGTCCATAGAGAGCACTCAATCCTTTCATGGACTAGTGGGGAGTGGCGACTCTCCGATACCTCAGAAAAAATCATAGTATTCCTAACCCTCTCTTTACTTTGAGTATTTACATTTGAGCAATTCAATTCATGTATTTACATTCTTAGAATTGCCATGCTAGAGTAGGATTGGAACCTAGGGTGCAAAATGTTTGTGTGGTAAAACAATAGAAATCACTTTTAGGCACAAGGGGTGAAATGGGCCAAGTTATATGACTTAATTGTTGTGAGAAATTTTAGATCAGCCCAATTCAACCTCCTTCTTGGGCATTTTGATACTTTCAACTCCGCTGCTACCGAAGGCTACCAATCGGATCTACCAAAAATGTTGAGATGTAAAAGTACCATTATAGCCTTGTAATTTAATTTGGAGCTAGTTCCTAGCCCACAGATTTTAGGTTCCGGCGCACAACTTAAAGTTCTTCTAACTCGGTTCTTCTTATTTTATTATCCATTAGATCAATCCAAAAGGATGGTTTTTATATTTTTCAAGCACCGTAAAATTTCTCTTATTTACAACATATAATCGTATTGCCTCGTCACTCAAAATAGATCGGATACGGATGAGTATAAGCAGATACGAATATAGATATTTATATTTATCTCGGATTCGAATTCGGATATGAATAGTACCAAAATGTATGGGATACTAGATAATAAACCACTGTGCATGTCCAAAGGCCGAAATTCACATGGAGGAGCTACCGGAAGATGGAGCACTTCTAGGCTTCGTTTGGATAGGTTTGGATCGGCGAGGATTGGGGAGGGGGGGTCTCCTGACCTCAGGATGGACGTAACTGCATTTGGGTGACATTGGGTTGGAGAAAAACCGGCCCCATCCACTTTAATCCAAGGGAGAAAGAATTATACTCACCTGAGGCCGGGACTGCACTCTTTCTCGCGCTCGCGAGTCATGAGCCTCGCTCCCACTGCATTCGACTGCCACCGCTCCCGACTCGCCGCTAGGTCTGCCGGCGACACGGCACCGCCACCGCTTGCGCTTGAAGTAGGTATGTTCTCCGCCTCCTCTAGTCCTCCTCGGCCTCATCCCCAGCTCCCTCGCATTGAGCACACCGCACCACTGCTCCCTTGCGCCGAGGTCATCATGCGGGAGCTGGGAGTACACGTTGCATGGGAGTCAGGAGTCTGGGAGGAGATGGCTGGATAAGGAGATAGTGTTTGAGAGCTAGGATCTGAAGACATTTATATACTCTCTTGTCTATATCTAATGGTCCTAAATTCCCTGAGGCCATCCAATGAGTAGAAAGGATCAAGCCATGTCGCGTCTGCCTGAAATCCGTGTCGTGCTCATGCCAACCCTACCCGCTAGACTTGCGGCCCAGGCACGGTACTATGGACGTGCCATGCCAGGCCCGTGTCATGGTTTTTTGGACTAGGCCCATGCCGTCCCATTAGGCTGGGCCCGTTTGGCAATCTATAGTGCCTTGATCTCCGTTCACTACAGGAAACAGAGCCTTTGCCGAGAGGGATTATCTTTGCCGAGGGCAAACATACGGGCACTCGGCAAAGAGCTCTTTGCCGAGAGCCGGGCTCTCGGCAAAGAGGTGCTCTTGGCAAACATCTCTTTGCCGAGAGCCAGGCTCTCGGCAAAGAACGCCCGTCGGCAAATTTGATCTTTGCCGAGAGCCAGGCCCTCGGCAAAGGTCAGCTCTCGGCAAAGGAGTTCTTTGCCGAGGGCCCGGCTCTCGGCAAATAAGACCCTCGGCAAAGGACTGACGAGGCTAACCGCCGTCAGTCTTTGCCGAGGGTCCTTATGTAGGCTCTCGGCAAAAAAATACACTCTCGGCAAAGAAATTTCTTTGCCGAGGGTTATTTCTGGGCTCTCGGCAAAGAATTTTTTTTTGTTTTCACATCCATTTTTTTTTGATAGCATGTTACAATACTAATATTTTAATTTTAAAATTTGATACTTTTTTTAATGTTTTTTACTATATATTTTGAGTTTAGTTCATTTATTTACATTTCTCCGAAAAATGCAAGTTTGAACTGCAGGTATATACAATAGTGAAACTTAGCGATTCAAAAAATGATATTGATGATATTGATTGTATTTTGAGACCAAATCCGGGAGCACTCATGAAATTTCAAACAACTCGCGCACGGAACATGGCGACAAACTTTGCGATTAAGTGTATTTTAATTATATAAAATACAAACAACTTTCGAAAATCAAGAAACTTGACGGCACGTCTTGAAATCACATGTGGAGGCTAGGATAAAAATTTGAAAACGTTTCGCGCATGTTGCAGACTAAACTGGTTATAAACCTAGACATCTCACATGCAATAACAGTGATCAACAAAAGGAGATGTCTAGGTTTCTAACCCTTGTACGGGGCAACGTGCGTGAAATATTTTTAAATTTTTATCCTAGCCTCCACATGTGATTTCAAAGACGTGCCGTCAAGTTTCATGATTTTTGGAAGTTGTTTGCATTTTATATAATTAAAATACACTTCATCGCAAAGTTTGTCGCCATGTTCCGTGCGCGAGATGTTTGAAATTTCATGAGTGCTCCCGGATTTGGTCTCAAAATACAATCAATATCATTTTTTAAATCGCTAAGTTTCAATATTATATATACCTGCAGTTCAAACTTGCATTTTTCGGAAATGCAAAAAACCTTTGCCGAGAGCCAGATCGGAGGCTCTCGGCAAAGAAATTAAGAAAATGCAAAAACTTTGCCGAGAGCCAGATCGGGGGCTCTCGGCAAAGAAAATGCAAAAAAACTTTGCCGAGAGCCAGATCGGGGGCTCTCGGCAAAGAAAATGCAAAAAAAACTTTGCCGAGAGCCAGATCGGGGGCTCTCGGCAAAGAAATTAAGAAAATTAAAAAATTTTTGCCGAGAGCCAGATCAGGGGCTCTCGGCAAAGAAAATACAAAAAAACCGTTGATTCTGCTTTAAGATTTGTGCGGTGTACCCTTGTCTTTCATAGTTTTAGGTGTGAACCCACCCGCTGTATCTCTCTCCTGTTTCTCTCTGTATCGACAGCACAAGCACAAGCACTGCGGAGGCCGCTCCCTCTCATGTTTCTCTCTGTATCGACAGCACAAGCACAGCGGAGGCCGCCGCCTCAGTGAAGCCCCGTGAGAGAGAAGCCCGGAGGCTGGGCGGCAGCGCTGAGAGGCCGCACCGCAGCGACGAGGCGGCCTTAGGCGAGCCGGCGCTGCTGCTGGTCGACGGGGCGGCTGCGCTGTTGCGGGGCTGTGCCGCGGCCCGCCGGACGGCGGAGGGCACAGGTGCGGAGGTGTTCCGGCGTGCTGCTGTTGCCGGCGGCAGAGGTCGGATTGGCACTGCGTTTTTTCATTTGCTTCGCTTTCTTGAATCTTGATGTTATTTGAATGGGCCGTTCTCCATTTCCCCCTTTACAGGCATTGTACTACCCCACGTGTGCTCACATTTGCTGATTCCAATTGATCTTCGAAGTTTCAATCTGCAGGTATGTGGTCTTTTGACTCGTCAGATTTGCTATGTGATTTGATTTTTTGTGTGAGATATAGGCTTACATGCAGGTTGTTTTGTACTAAAATTAGTGTTAGGGTTTGATGTGTTCATGTAGAGGCAATAATATTCTAATGTTTTTTCTCCTATTCTGTTGTGCTCACGATTGTGAAAAAAAGGAGTGTGGAGTCGGATCCCTTTGGGTGCTTTGTGATATTCAAGGTCCTGTGATTTTTCCCATCTCATTTTATTAGAGTTAATGGCACTATATTAGATTAATTTGGGGGATACAAGAGGTTATCTATTTAGGTTGTTTGGTCAGCTATTCCCTGTTATTCTCGTCTCTATAGGATGTGATTCTGCTTGTGCCGCAACTTGTGAAATCATTGAGTAAACTTATTCCCTGTTACATCAATGAGTAAACTTTTTCCTGTACCATTCATGTCTGCTAGGTTATTCAGAGATATATTGTTCTAAAGTATTTGCAGATGATGACACTATAAAGAAATCATTGAGAAAGTAAACTACTGCTCAGAATTCTAACATCAACCAAAAAGGTGTAACCTAGTTAGGCGTCTCCCGTCCGAAAGAGATACGGTTGGAAGTATGTAGATCTCTGCATATATAAAACCGTATCTGTTTCGGATTGTCCACATTTTTTGGACAGCTCGCGGATGCGTAGACGAGGTTAGTTTCCATGGTCTGCTCCGATCCGAGACAAAGTTTCGGCATCACCTCCTTGTTCTTTGGATACACACTCTCCTTGCCAGGACGTGTATCTGGAGAACAGCGGGGAGGTGCTGCCAAAATTTTGTCTTGGCTCAGAGTAGAACATGGAAAGTAACCTTGTCTACGCATCCGCGAGTGGGATTAGGACCTATCCTCACCTATTAGATAGTAGGAACACCACGTAGATGCAGTTGATAGTTACATCCGTTGTTGATATCTATTTTAGAGGATGGATGACCGTGAGTGGATGTACACGGGATATAGAAGTCAGAGTGATTTCAGCACTGAATGGGGGCAGAAGACAGAGGCTTTCCTGGATCGTGCATTCAGCAGCGGTGTTATTCCAGTGCTTGTAATGAAGTGTCCCTGCAGCAAGTGTGCAAACATGAAATGGCAAAAGAAGGACACAATGGGTATACATCTTCAGAAGCATGGCTTTACGCCGGACTATACCCGGTGGATCCACCATGGTGAAGCCCACAGGATGAGAGAGGAGGTGGTGAGACGACGCCTCGAGCATGTTGATGATGATGGCGGGGTTGCGGATTGGGTAGATGACTTTCAACAAGCACAAATCCCTGATGGACGTGTGAATGAGACGGAGGCAGCCGCAAAGGCGTTCTACGAGATGATGTCTTCGGCGCAGATACCCCTTCACGATCGGACAACGGTTTGTAAACTCGATGCCGTTGGACGCGTGATGGCATTCAAGGCCGAGATCAACATGAGTCGACAAGCCTTCGATGGTATGTTGGCCTTGTTTGGTAGCATGCTTCCGGCGGGCCACGCTATGCCAACTAGCCTGTATGAGTGCCAGAAACTCCTTGATGGACTCAAGATGCCATACGAACAGATACATGCTTGTCCGAAAGGTTGTGTCCTCTTTAGGAAGGAACATGAGCATGAAAAGTACTGTCCAAAGTGCAAATCATCTAGGTACCTGGAGGTAGACTCTGGGGATGGCAATAAGACGCAGCTTACCGTCCCGATGAAAATCCTACGGTACCTCCCGTTCTTGCCGAGGATCCAACGACTATACATGACTGAGGAGTCCGCTAAACAGATGACGTGGCACAAACAGGGCAAACGGTACAATCCTGAAAAGATGGTACATCTGTCCGATGGTGAAGCATGGAAACACTTCGATGCCATTCATCATAAGAAAGCTTCAGAGGCTCGTAACGTACGTGTTGCTCTGGCAACTGATGGGTTCAATCCTTATGGTTTGATGGCAGCCCCGTATACATGTTGGCCTGTGTTTGTCATCCCCCTCAATCTCCCCCCGGGCGTCGCCTTTCAACGTCAGAATGTGTTCGTGACGTTGATAATTCCTGAACACCCGGGGAAGAAGATGGGTGTCTTCATGGAGCCTCTAATTGATGAATTGGTCAGTGCTTGGGAGGATGGGGTTTGGACATATGACCGAGCTACAAAGACCACTTTCAAAATGCACGTTTGGTACCAGTACTCCATCCATGACTTCCTAGCATATGGGATATTCTGTGGTTGGTGTGTTCATGGGAAATACCCATGTCCAATTTGCAAGGAAAAGTTGAGGTTTATTTGGCTCAAGAAGGGTGGCAAGTATTCATCGTTCGACAAACATCGTCAATTCCTCCCTCCCGACCATCCATTCAGGCAAGACACCGTGAACTTTATGAAAGGTGTCGTAGTGACAGAGACGGCACCGCAGATGATGACTGGTCCCGAGATTCATGCTCGGATAGATGCTCTCGTAGAGAAAGAAGCAGGTGGTGGCTTCGTGGGATACAGCGAGGACCATATGTGGACTCATAAGTCGGGCTTGACAAGGCTCCCCTATTTTGATGACCTTCTTGTGCCACATTACATTGATGTCATGCATACAGAAAAGAATGTCGCCGAGGCACTCTGGGGAACACTCATGGACACTGAAAAGTCAAAGGACAACCCTAAGGCTAGAGTGGATCTGGCAGAGTTGTGCAATAGACCACTTCAAGAGATGCGTGCTCCTAGAGCCGGCAAGAATTGGAAAAGGCCTAAGGCCGATTTTGTCCTAGCCCTCGGACAAAGGAGGCAAGTACTCGAATGGATGCAGACGCTAATGTTCCCCGATGGTTATGCAGCGAATCTGAGGAGGGGAGTGAACTTAACTACTCTCCGAGTGAAAGGGATGAAGAGTCAAGACTTCCACATATGGATTGAGCGGCTTCTCCCGACGATGGTTCGAGGCTTTGTCCCTGAGCACATGTGGACAGTGCTGGCAGAGTTGAGCTACTTCTTCCGCCAGCTCTGTGCCAAGGAGTTATCTCGGACCGTGATTGCTGATTTGGAAAAAATGGCACCTGTCTTGCTCTGCAAGTTAGAAAAGATCTTTCCACCTAGCTTCTTCAATCCGATGCAACATCTGATATTGCACCTCCCGTATGAGGCACGAATGGGGGGGCCTGTGCAGTTCACTTGGTGCTATCCAATTGAGAGAATCCTAAAGACTCTTCGAAAAAAGTGTAAAAACAAAGGCAAAATTGAGGCTTCCATTGCAAGTGCAGTCTCTATGCAGGAGGTGTCAAACTTCACAATATTGTATTATTCTGAGAACCTCCCAAGTGTGCATAATCCACTTCTTCGTTACAATGCTGATGAAAATGACTCGAGCCTTAGCCTTTTCCGAGGGCAACTTGGAAAGGCAGGTGCATCGACCAATAAGCTCTTGACAAATGTGGAGTGGCGCAAAATCATGCTATATTTGCTGACCAACCTTGAAGAGGTGGACCCATATATTGCGTAAGTCCTCAATAGACTTTTTTCAATAATTCCCCACTACTGTACATCCAACCCCCTTGTGTGTCGTTACAGGGAATTCATTCATGAGTATTGGCCCCATTCAAGGGATCCAACCCCAGTGGAATATGATAACCTTCTTTCAAATGGTGCAGTACAAGGGAGCCCCGATTTCATTTCTTGGTTCAAAACCAAGGTACTGTCCAATTTCCTCCTGTTTTGTTGTTGCTCGTACGGTCGATTAATATAATGATGTATCCTGCTTGAAATTCCAGGCCCGAACCGATGTGTCTATCAGTCCCGAGTTGAGAAAGGTTGCCAGAGGCTGTGACCAAAGGGTCAAGTCATTGTCCGCTTATGATGTGAATGGATATCGATTTCACATAGCAAGCTACGAGCGGCGGCGACCCAATCGAAGAACCACAAATAGCGGGGTTTTTACGCCCGGCACTGATGGCGTAGACTATTATGGAAGACTTGAAGAAATATACGAACTTTCATTCCATGGTATCACACATCATCCTGTCATATTTAGATGCCATTGGTTTGACCCAGGTGTAACGAGGAAGACCCCGCATCTTGGTCTAGTCGAAATTCGTCAAGATTCCGTCTATCCAAGAGACGATGTGTATATTGTGGCACAACAGGCCACACAAGTTTATTATACGCCATATGCTTGCAAGACTAGACCGGATCTTAGTGGTTGGTTTGTTGTGCATAAGGTCTCGCCACACGGCCGACTACCTGCCCCAAACGATGAAGACTACATCTTCAACCCAAGTACGTATGATGGAGAGTTCTATCAAGAAGATGGTTTAGAAGGGAGGTTCGAGATAGACTTAACCGGCGAGATAGGAATGGATGTAGACAATGTTATGGTTGATGATGATGCTGACGATGGATATGAAGTGCAAAATGCTATGGACATACAAATGCTTGAGCGATTACGTATAGGCATTGACGATGAAGACAACATTCCTCCATCGGATAATATGGAGGATTTCGACATGGTTGATAGTGATGATGAGAGTTACGATCCGGCTAATCCCGATGACGAAGAATATTTGTAACATACATGTAATATTTTTTAATTTTGTAATTTTGTAAGTCTCATAATTTTGTTTTATTTATTTTGCATCTATATCTAATTACTTCTTTCTTCTTTTTAATTACAGGTTACTGAAAAAATGCCAGGCGGCCGTCAGAGGAACCTGAGCTCGTTCTACCCTAGAGGCTCTGGAGTCTCCAGCGGCGGGGGCGAGGAGGTGCAGGGGACGACCTCGACGAGGCGAAGGACGAGGACCACGAGCAGGAGGAACTCGAGGACCACGAGCGCGGTCCACCAGCAGCAGGAGGAGGAGGTGGCACAGGAGGAGGAGGAGGAGGTGGCGCAGGAGGAGGAGGTGGCGCAGGAGGAGGAGGCGGGGGAGGCGGACGAGGAGGAGGACGAGGAGGGCGTCGCGGAGGGAGCTACTGCTTTCTCTAGTTCATCAGGTGTCTACCTGCGAGGTCCCTCCACCCTTCCTAACAAGCCGCAAAGAGCTCTACGCCCAGTGATTCGCCCAGTGGGGCAAAGGCAAGTGACTTTGCATGTTATCACTATTACTTCATATGCTACGTTCGAAATCGAAAGACACTAATATGTTTTATTAATCACTTGTGCAGCGGGTGGGAGGTTGTGTCGGGGAACACTGCCTCCCGCCATGTCAATGGCATCCTAGGTCTCCTATGCAGGACCCACTTCCCTGGCATAGTCACGCATGCTAGGAAGGACGAGCCCGCCTACACGTTTGCCCACTACGAATCCGAGCCAGACGCGGAATTTGGCAACGTGGGAGCGCTCGTCATTCATGAGTTCTGGGTAAGATAAAAATCACACTACATGGCTCAATACAACGCATTCATTGTACTATACTTGAAATAACTAATGCATCGTGTCTGTATACACAGGACTACTTCAAACTGGACAACGGATTCGAGGGCACGGCGGAGGTAGTGGCTAGGCGAGCTTGCAGGAAACGCGTCGTCGACGTCCATCATGAGGCGCGACTCCAGGCCATCATAGACTACCATGCGACGAAGCTTGGACAAAAGATCACCAAGAAGGACATCCGAGAAAATGACATTACACTCACCAAACCACAGTTCCTTGAGGTAGCTAAAGAACATTCAAATTGGTTGCTTTTGAGATTACGTACGAATGACTAACTTGATTTTCTAATATGTCACTACTTGATGACGTGTAGGTGATTCCTTGGTGGTGCAATGCGTGCCCCGAGGCTTGGGAGAAGATGGTGGACAGGTGGTTAAGTCCGGAGTGGGCCGCTCAGCACGAGGCTGCCCGACAGCGGCGTGCATGCATGCAAGGCATACCACACCATCAAGGCAACCGCAACCTCTCCGGATACAAAAAAGCATGGGTACGTGGTCATGTTTTCTATTCTTCTTGCTTTCGTTCAACTCGGCAAAGAATTGTAATCATCTTGTTTTTGTTCTTGCAGTCGGCAACACATCAAGGCCAAGAGTGCTCCAACTTCGCCGCATGGTCCATGTCACACAAGGGCAAGGCGACGTCTAACGTCTCCTTCAACCGGGATGACCCGCCCGAGGCATACACAAGCTCGACCGCCTATGAGAAAATGATGGCGTACACGGAGGCGTCAAGGTCGATCCATGGGCCGGAGTACGATCCACGGACCGACAACATTGATGCAGAGACCGTCATGAGGATTGGACAAGGCAAGAAGCATGGCCGCTTCTGGATTGGCGACAGCGTGATCGACACGGCCTCTACTCCCACTCTGTCCCAGATCCGAGCACGGACCACAAGCAGCTCCTCACTCCCGGAGATACGCACGCGGCCTAGCACTGCACAGCATCGGGTCGAATTACTTGAGGTTATTCCTGTGGCACTCGTCGTACATTGATCATTACACAACTTTATTTCCTTTGCAATATTGTATCATTAGCTTTGCACCAATTTGTAGGCCAATGTGGAAGAAGCAAACCGGAGGGCCGCCGAGCTGGCGTTGGAGTTGGCGGCTGAGCGGGCAGCGCGGGAGGCCCAGGACAAAAGGATTGCGGAAATTGTCGCATGGATGCAATCTTCGACGGGTTCCCCCGTGCCTCTAGGGTTAATGGGTCCACCGACGCATCCTAACCAATCTCCCCTGATGCAAACTCCTGTGAGTCACACATGCAAGGAATTGCAACATTAGCTAATCAACCAATCTCCTCTGATACAAACTCTTCTCATGTGTGCAGCTTCCGTCCGCGGGTTCGAACAACCCACTTCTTGGCGCTCAGGGCGATCAAGTGTTTCCGTCACCGCCGTCACAAGGTTTTCAAGGGCGGCCGGTGGTAGTCTCGTGTCTTGTTTTGGTATGCATGCATGTGGATGAACTATGCACGAACTTGTTATGCACGTAGACTTGTATTTGAGACAGTTTTATGTGATTTATGGGAACAATTGTGACATATGGTGCTGGATGTGAGTTATGTGATGGATGTGATATATATGGTGCTGGTATCTGTGATGGATCATATAGACATATATATACATTTGTCGTGTTTGCAGGGATTGAAAACAAAAAATAAAAAAAAAACAAAAAAAAATTGGTCACTTTGCCGAGGGTCACCCTCGGCAAAGGCTCTTTGCCGAGAGCCTTTTCAGGCAGGCTCTCGGCAAAGCTGGACAGTGGAAAATGAAATGGCAGCTTTGCCGAGAGCCGGTCCAGAGGGCTCTCGGCAAAGAAATTAAAAAAAAGAAAAACTAAAACCTTTGTCGAGGGTCAGGCGCCGGGGCTCTTGGCAAAGAAATTATTTTAAAAAAAAGAAATTTTTTTTGCCGAGAGCCGGCACAGAGGGCTCTCGGCAAAGAAATTAAAAAAAAGAAAAAGCAAATCTTTGCCGAGAGCCGGGCACCTGGGCTCTCGGCAAAGAAATTTAAAAAAAAGAAAAGTCAAAATCTTTGCCGAGAGCCGGGCACCTGGGCTCTCGGCAAAGAAATTAAGTAAAAAAAAAAAAAGAAAAAAATCTTTGCCGAGAGCCGGGCACCTGGGCTCTCGGCAAAGAAATTAAGTAAAAAAAATTTTGAAAAATTCTTTGGACCGGTAACGGCGGAAAGCTCCTAACGGCTACTTTTGTTTGCCGAGAGTCGCCGTGGCCCTCGGCAAAGGCTTTTGCCGAGTGCCCGAAAGAAGGCTCTCGGCAAAGGCCCCTTTGCCGGATGCCGCTTTGCCGGCAGCCCTTTGCCGAGAGGGGCTCTCGGCAAAGCCTTTGCCGAGAGTAAACAGGTCTTTGCCGAGTGCTTTTGGCACTCGGCAAAGCCTGCCTGTCCAGTAGTGGTTGTTGCTGATTACGCCAACAATGAACTCGTCCCCAAGGGCACGAACCTGGAGCAGCATGTGTAGTGGATGCAGTGCATCATGTCAAAGAAGTTGGCCATGTACAGGCGCTCAGGGCTATTGTAGCGTCGACTAGGGATGGAATGGCCACGGACCCCCGCAATGTGGATTGCGATGAAAATGGCCAGCCCTGATGACACACACCACTTGTGCCTGCCTACATGGAGGAGGGTGGAGGCAACTCTACCCCTCCAGCTCTTCCTGCTTCACTTGTAGCTCATCATGTTTTTAACAGCTTAATAGAAACGACTTGAAAGCTCATTCGATACTTACTATGCATGTTTCCCCCTTCACAGCATATTAGCGGACTTTCAATTGACAGAGGTTTGGATTATGTATGAGCGCTTGCACATTTTTTTTTGTAACCAAGTATTATTAATGGGGTAGTATAATCAACAAAACTCGTAAAAGATTCATGCACCAAACACTAGAAACGTGTGCTGTACTGCTGGAACATTGGATAACATTACAAATAGCAAGGTACGATAATGACATGAGGACCATACACATACTATATAGGAAACAACAGTACAGTAGCAAATAAGGTCCAAGACGATAACACCAAGATGATGATTACACTTACACCATAGTAATGAGCAGACACCAAATACTTTTTTCTGACAAAACGGCAGGGGAGCCCCCTACCTCTATTTTTTTTTCTTTTTGTATATAAGAAAAACGAATATATACAGACTGTACACATTACAAGGCTCTTACAGCCCAAAAGAAAAAAGACAGCTTAACATTAGAGGAAATTCTCACACCACCTAAGAATGACATCACTAGTTTTCTGCTTTGATTTGATACAAACCAAATCAAGCTCAACCTTGAAGCTGACTCGCTTAGAATAGGTGGATCACATATACTATTACTACTACTACTACTACTTAGGGAGTTAGGGTAGCTTGATCTTATTGGACAAATTAAACACAGGCTTGTAAATTATTATTGAACCACCCCTTTGCTTCCTGCTTAGCTAGTTCCTCACCACCTTCATCTCCTCCTCGTCATCTGTTACGTCCTTTTCGTCATAGGCAAACCCAAAAGCTCGGTATTGATCGATGAGGGCTTGCTGATATGCGAGGTTCTTAGCATTGATGACCTTGGTAATGGCATATCTTTGGCGGAAACGCTTAGGACACTTGGCCATCTCCTCATCAGAGAGTTCTCTCATCATTCCGGGATTTTCCTTAATGTAATCGATGTAATTGTCAGGCAAAATTACCCTGACCGCCTTCTTCTTCTTGCCGGCGATGGCGGGCACCTGCGTGGTCTTCTTCTTCCTCTCCAACCAGTGATCCAACACCCCTGGGACAAGCTTCTCGATCCACAGACACTCCGCCTACCATAACTCCTCCCTCAGCTTCAGCATCTCACCCTCCTTGAACAAGCTATCACCCTCCTCCTCCTTCTTGAGGGCACCGTCGTCACCGGACTCTGACGCGATGGCCTCCTTCATCTTCTTTGCGAACAAACCGACCATGTGAACCATCGTCTTGTTCCTCTTCCTCCTCCAGGTGCCACCACCCTCCGACGCGGCCGCCTCCTTCCTCTTCTTCCCAGCCCCGGCCGGTCGGGCCTCCGCCGTGGACTCCATTGCGAACAAACGGCCAGTCAAGCAAGGAACGCGCCCGCCCGCCTCCCTTGCTTTCTCTTGAGACCTCAGTCGCAAACAAGGTTTTCTCTACCGGTATTTTAAAAATCTCGGTGATCACCGATAAACGGAAATATCGGATATATCAAAAATTTATCGGCGATGGAAATAAAATTTCGGAAGAAATTTAGACAAAAAATGACTCATTTTGTTTAGGAAAGCACATAGATCATTTCTAAATAATCTAACATAAAAACTAAATAAAACATATTATCAATTGCTTATTCAATGAGGAGAGCAGTGACATGGCCGGAGCGTCTGAGTGTGTTGCGGCAGTGGCCACTTGAACTTAGAAGAGAAGGGGAGAGAAAATTAAACATGGATTAAGGTTAGAGTATTGGGTGGGCTTTGACATCTATTTGCAGACAAAATTTTAAAAATATGAAAATTTCGGACGATAGAGGAAAAATTTCGGACCCAGCCGGTAAACGGGATATCTCAGAAATTTCGGATTCTACCGGCCGATATTTTTTTCCTGGGTCGCAAATCACAGTAGTCGCGATCGATCGAGCCCTATAACCTCTCTCGACTCTTATCAAAACAAACGGCGGTTCTAGATCTGAATTGCGAGGATGCGCCGCGGTGGCTGTCGGTTCGGACACACGGAAGGTGATCGAGACCGAGACGAAGATATAGATATATTTGGGCCCCGTAAGTATTGGCAGTATCAGGACGTACGCGTACGTGGGGAGGGGAGTTGCTGCATGCAGCATGGTGTGGACGATCGATCCAAGCTCCGGCCGGCGCACACCGTGTCCGTGAGGAGGCGGAGGAAATTGAATCGGATACGGGTGCGATACGGATACGGGTGTGCGGGCCTCCGGAAAGGATTGCCGGCCAGACTGTATATCTTCCGTGTCGTGCGTGTCCCCTCCTCGCAGTAAATCCAGAATCGTCTTTCTCGAGAGGTAGATCGATCGATCCATCGATCGCGGGCTATGGGGTCCCGTCGTCGATGGCAGAAGAGGAAGGCGGCGGCGCGCCCGTCCGCGTCGTCGGAGGCCGGCAACTCTGTCCCTGTCCTCAAGAGGAAGAAGAACCAGCCGAGCGCGTCGGACTGGGACTCGGATGAAGCAAAGATCCTGAAGCTGAAGGAGGCGTGCCTGTCGGAGGAAGGCAAGATCCTGAAGCTGAAGAAGGAGTTCGTCGCGGCGAACCAGGCGTCAGTGGCGAGGATTCCCTTCTTCACATCGGCAGAGGAGGAGGCGCTGCTGCTGCAGTCGGACGGTAAGACGAAGAAGACCAAGAAGGTGCTGATCAAGAGGGTGGTGCCGACGCGGGTCATGGAAAGTTTCAAGGCGAGGCTCTTCACGATTATCCCCGACGAGTGTATTCTCACCTAAGACGAGCTCGCCAAACACTCCCAGCACTTCCAGGAATCCTACGCGGAGAACATGGACCTCATGAACAAGATG
Organism: Saccharum hybrid cultivar R570; assembly: GCA_038087645.1. Classification (NCBI taxonomy): domain Eukaryota; kingdom Viridiplantae; phylum Streptophyta; class Magnoliopsida; order Poales; family Poaceae; genus Saccharum; species Saccharum hybrid cultivar. The sequence continues at coordinate 8,071,788 of JAQSUU010000681.1, forward strand.
CGTGCCTGGCAGAAGGCACTCCTTGAGCAGTACGATAAGTTTGGCTATGCCGTTGATGAGTCGGAGGCCGAGGTCACCGACGACGAAGACGACGACGACGGCACGGTGGTGAAATAACTAGCTAGCTTGACACAAATGGCGGTGCTACCGTGCTACTTGGCCTTTTGACTAGTTATTATTAACTGGTTTGTGTCCGCGTACGTGTTGCTATGGAAAGATCCATGTTATCACGCTGCAATATATTCATTGTCCAATCACTACCGGAATCCACTTCTTTGCCGAGCGTTTTTTTTCGGGCGCTCGGCAAAGAAGGCTTTGCCGAGAGCCAAATAAAAAACACTCGGCAAAGCCTCTGCACTCGGCAAAGAAGCCTTTGCCGAGCGTCCGATAAACGGCTCTCGGCAAAGAAGTTTCTTTGCCGAGAGCCAAACAAAAACGCTCGGCAAAGAAACTTCTTTGCCGAGAGCCAAAAAAAAAGCACTCGGCAAAGGCTTCTTTGCCGAGTGCCAAAGTAAAACACTCGGCAAAGCAATTTTTCAAACCACATTTTGGTGCCCTAAACGAATTCAAATAAAAAAGTTTTCAACTACAAAGTTTCATAACTTTTCATGATCTACAAACTTTATATTGGTCATTTCTTTATTCGACAAAGTAATAATTACGTTGTTCACAAAATCAATATGTCTCTCATGTAGTTCCATGAAACTACAAGAGAGATATATAAGATTTGTGAACAATGTTAGCACCACAATTTCGGATGGAAAAACTTCCTAAATGAAGTTTGTAGATCTCGAAAGGTTATGAAACATTGTAGTTGACCACTTTTTAATTTGAATTCATCTTGTCATGCAAAACTACGTTTGAAATTCAAAATTTTAAAATTTTAAAATTCGATTTTTTCAAAAGACCTCGGATGGAAAAACTTCCTAAATGAAATTTGTAGATCTCAAAAAGTTATGAAACATTGTAGTTGACCACTTTTTCATTTGAATTCATCTTGTCATGCAAAACTACGTTTGAAATTCAAAATTTTAAAATTTGAATTTTTCAAAAGACCTCGGATGGAAAAACTTTCTATATGAAAAATGTAGTGCTCCAAAAGTTATGAAACTTTGTGGTTGACAACTTTTTGATTTGAATTCGTTTAGGGGCTCAAACAATCAATTTTCACTTGGTTTAGTATAATATTTGAGTAATTGAAACGGCATATAGACGCATGTGAGTGTGTAGTGCAGGTGGCAGAGGAGGTATCGCGTGAGGGAGAGGTCACGAGTTCGAATCCCACCGGCCGCGTAGCCGCGAATTTTGCGCGAAAAATGCCGCGACTTGCGAATTCGACGGAGACGGGCGGGCGCTGGCCGGTGGGCCCTCTCCCCCGATTGAAAAAATTTTTTCCAGGTTTTTTTCGCATTTTTTTATTTCGCGCTTTGCCGAGCGTCGGGCTCTCGGCAAAGGCTTTGCCGAGTGCCCGATAAACGGCTCTCGGCAAAGAAGCCTTTGCCGATCGGATTTTTGCCGAGGGCGCTTTGCCGAGAGCTGCGCTCGGCAAAGGCTTTGCCGAGGGTCTTAGAGGCTTTGCCGAGAGCCTGGGGCCCTCGGCAAAGCAGCCGGCTCCGGTTGTGAATTAGACCTAATAAGTGTAATCCTATGCTCATGCTCATTATGTTTCCTCAATAAATTCGCTGCGAACTACCAAATGTTTTAAAGTTGTATTTCCTATCTATTGCTGATTGCTGATGCTGCAATAGAAGGAAGCTCTTTTTTTTTCTAAAACACGACTTCACGTGTATTTCATTAAGAAGAATAGAAGGAAGCTCTATATAGACAAGTATTTTCTATCTACTATTTAGGTCTTTGTTTGGCTTGGCTCCAAATAGCTCTTTGCTTCTTGGTAGAGGAGACGGTAAAACTAAGGCTTCGGTACCTTCTAGTTTACTATATATATCCATACGTTGTACAGGAATCACGGATTTTAGGTGCATGTATCAGGACGATGAATCTTTTTCACACCTATGGCTGCATGTTGCTTGCGGCTTATATGAACATATTAACAAATCTATGAATCTAACTCCCTAAAAAATGTAAAGCCTGCTATTTATAATTATGCATTTTACAAGCTTATTAAGATGATTCGATCATTTTAGAAAATAATAAGAAGGTAATAAACGATTTTGCATTGGAACCTAAACTATTTCCAAATCCACTCTGTTCTCTTTGCTCCCCACATCCTTCTCTTTTTCCTAGCATCATCTGTTTCTTTTTCTTTTTTCTGATTTGTATTATTTTCTGGTTTAGTCAAAGTGACGTTGAAATTCACGTTTTGCACAAAGTGTTTTTCTTTTCAGAAAGAAGCTTACACATTTTAGAACGCATGCTTCCGTTGTCTGTATTTATACTTGGTGGGATTGTAAAGTGTCAAATGAAACAGCAGGTGGCACCGTACGCGCTGGACGCCTGGACCTCGAGAAGAAGGTGCAGGCGACGCTGGTCTGCCATGCAGATGCAGGCGGATGTTGCATTGGCTTTCATGGCTACGACATTCGACAGCGGTGGACTACCTGATCTCGCATGCAAAGTCGATCTCGTATGTGGTTTTTGCTCTGTTTTCTGTCATGTCGCCGGGATCGGACGGGCACGCCGTGTTGTGTGCCTGCGCGCATAGTGGCGAGCCGCAGGGCACGGGGCGGTACGAGGCGGACGCCGCCGGGTCGAAGGGCGCGGACAAGGTGGGGCAGCCGGCGTAGGGATCGACGCGGCGTCTTTGCCAGTGTCGACTGCCAGGAGCAACTGCTGCGGCGGCGTGCCGAGGCCGGCGCGCGCACCACGTACGTGGGCATCTGCAGCTAGCAGCTGTCGTCCCGACGCGACGCGATGTGCGCGTACGCGCGGCCAAATGGCAGGCTCTATCAAATGAACCCACGAGCCAGGCTAGTGCGGTCTATGTAGCAGCCTTGAGCCTTTGACGAACACGAGACAGTTTCTGAAGAGCTACTGGTGCCGTGCAGCGTGCGCCTCGTGTTTTTGCATCATCTTAAAAATCACTAAAAATTTGAACTTTTTAAAACTTTACAACAAAATAAAACTTGATTAGTTTATTTCCCGCCAAAACACTTTTTAATAAAATGCTTTTCAAAAACCCTTGCATCAAAACTCACCATATGAATGTTTGAATTGTTTGCCTGCGTGACTGATTGAATGCTTGCTCGCTTGCGTGTTTGCTTGATTTTCATGATTGATTGCCTTCTAGAATTTATTTGCGGCACCAAAATAACTTCCTTAATTATAACCTGCATTCCTAACCTTTCTTTATAACAGTATATAATGCATCGTAAATATAAATAATATTTGTTACCTTCTCGGCTTAATTACATTAGCCATCACGTTACTAGATTATACGTTTAGTTGTTCTTCCTAATATTAGTTTACATTTAGTTAATTCCTATACGGTATGAAATCCTTGCTTTTAATTACTATGGTTATAATAGAATATATGTAATATTTAGATACACATTATAGTTGCATTCTTTAACTTCCTAGCACTAGAAATACGTCGTCTATTTACAAAACATAATGCATGGTTAATTAATTCATCGTACGCCCAATTACATGCTAGTTAGTTCCTTTGCCGTGAAATATCTAGAAATACATACATCATATACGTACATCATATATATCTTAGTCTTCTAATTAATGAATAATACATACATATAGGTATACATACATGCTTTAGTTATACATATACATATGCACTATTAGTTACAAAATAGAAAAAAGGAACATCCACTGTGTATGCCTCCCTCCCCTCCATCGGGCCCAGCCTGAAGTGCCTCTCGGCTTGGCCATGCCGAGCAGCACCAGAGCGCCGCACCCGCAGCCGCAGGGACACCGCATCCGCTCCGCGTCGCCTCCGCGTGGACGCCACAGATGTCGTCCTCCTCTTTGCGCACGTGAAGCATGTCTGCCGAGATATTTCTGCGGACCGACCTTCCCAGCTGTCGCTTTCTTCTTCCCCAAGAGGTCAACGAACTCACTGTGCTCCGATCGCCTTGCCGCCTTGAGGTCCACCGGCGCACTGTGCCGAACCGCCTTACTCCGCCTATAAAAGGCCGCCGAGCTCGCCTATCTCGCCATCAGCGGAGCTGAGCTCGAGCACGCGAGGGGAAGGTCAACGAAGCTCGGAGTTCGGAGATGCCATGGCAAGGGCCTGCAGAGGGGCATGGCGCCCCTGCCCTCGTCGCGATAGAGCCGAACGCCGCTGCCGAAGCCCTCGTCGTCCGCCGCTCGCCGCGCCGGAGCTGCACTACCGAGGAGCACCGCTGCCGTGCCTCTGCCTCCGTCGCACCGCAGCCTTGCCGCCGAGGTCGCCGGAGCTGGAGACGCTGCTACCGCCGCCGCGCTGGAGCCATGGACGGCACTGCCGCCGCCCAGCCACCACTGGCCGCCGTGCTAGAGCCATGGACGGCACTGCCGCCGCCTAGCCGCCGGAGTCAGGCACCATCGGAGCGTCGTCCAGCTCGCCTCTGCTCATCGGAGTCGAGACCACCTTCCCTTCCTTCCTCCTTCCCCGCGACGAGCTACGCCATAGCTCGTCCCGGCCACCAATCCCGCTCGGAGCCGCCGTCACCGAGGCCTGCAGAGGAGCATGGCGCTCCTGCCTCCGCCGACGCCGCCCCGCAGCATTCCATCTTCTCCTTCTCCACGCCGGAGCGTACCGCTCCGCCGCCCACTGCTCACCCAGCGCCTCGTCCTCGTCTGCCGTCCGCACCCTCGCCCTTCTGCCACGTCGTCACGACCAGAGCTCGAGGCCGAAGCCGCCGGCCAAGCTACCTTCCCTTCTCCCTCTCCTTCCTCTGCTTCTTTCGGTGGATACAGGCAGCAGCACCGCTGCACGGCCGGCCGCGCAGGGGCAGGGGCGGATCCAGGGCCCGGGCTGCCCGGGCTGCAGCCCGGGGCGAGTCCATGTAGCTCCTTTAACATATGTGGTGTTTAGCCTAAAAAACTATGATCTTAATTAGACAAAAGGAGACCTAGGAAGCAAGATCAGACTATTTTGAACGTGAATCAGCAGCTCAGCCCGGGGCGCAGCCCCGTTCTGGATCCGCCCCTGCGCAGGGGCCCACTTCACCAGCGCCCTGGACGACCGCTGTAGGCCGCTGCTCCCCTCCGACTCCCTTTCCCCTCTCTCACTCTCTTCCCTACTCTGTCTCTCGCCTCTGGTTTTCGATGGCTCGCATTCACGGTAGGAACGGGGAAGGAACGGAACGACCGAAGGCATCCAAGGCCATCCAGAACGGGGCACAGGACCACGTCACGTGAGCCAATGAAAACTGGTCACGTCATCTCTCTCTTTCCTTTACTGATCGTGAACCTAGTTCATGTAAAATCAAGAGAGAAAGGGAGCTGGTTCACCGATCGGTGTTTGGGAGCACCAGCATACTGCGCCAGCGCCAGCCCCACAGCTGCCTGAACCCCGTGTGGCAGAACCGTCTAATCTAATGCCCTCCCAAGGGTACTCGTCTTCCATTAGACACTAAGTACCCCAGGGAGAACACTAGACTATGCGATTCTGTCGAGCACACCGCGAGGGAGAACTCGAAGATCCACATTTTTACATCAGGATCATAAATAAGAGAGTAAAGCTTACAACATCCTTACCATTTCTTACATCACTTTTAGTACAACAACAGAGTAAACCATTAAGTAGTTATAACAGCAGAATATAAAACATTATCAGAGTTCAGCGGAAATAAAATCATTTAATGATAGTTAAACATTAACGTGAAGAACGCTTAAATGCATGAATGATAACAGATTACTAATATTTTCCTTGTAAAACTTTTAGTGAGAGTTTCAATAAATAAACTCTACTCCGCATCGCAAAGGAAATCCTCGCTGAGCCCACCAGGAGGTTTCCACACACAAGTGTCAGCTTATCAGCACCTGTCACCTGCAACAGGGTAGAACAAACCCTGAGTACTCAATTGTACTCCGCAAGACTTACCCGTCAGGAGGAAAGAAAAAGACTCCAAGGATTATGCAAGACTTTCTGGCTTGTGGGTTTCTTGTTTGCAAGAAGCAACGCTAAGAGTGTGTCCTTAATTTCTTACTTTTAATAGCCGTATTTCATTTCTTATCCAACCTTCTATGTAAGCACCTAGTCTATAATCAAGTAGGGTTGAGCAATCAGAAACCATTTCTTCATCTTTCCACTGCCAGTTCTTACTACGATGCCAGAGCGTAGTCAAGCCGTACCGTCATGCAGAAACGGCGATTCGCGAATCAATATGCCCAGCTGGGTGCCCCAAAAACACACGTCTTACTTATACCTCGGGCACAAGCAAGACCAACCCGTTCCACTCCTGTCAAGGGGTCTAGGTCCCCGTCCAAGCTCGGACTCTAAGCCCCCAACACTGCAGGCCCGGCCTCAGTATGGTGCTTAGACCTCCTCAACCCAATATATATAACCACCCTAAGAAGCCGGTCCGAAAAGAGCCGGAACCCATGACAAAAGAGAAACAAGTCTTCCTAGCCCCCATCCGCTAGTATATGCTCGGGACAATAAATCTGTGACTTGACCAGGGTCCATGCAACGAACGGTCCTTAATTGACACAGGCAGAACAAATGCAACCAGAGCCCCGCTCTGTTGCCCAACCAGGTCCAAGTCCATCCAACCCGTTCCGCCTGGTCTCCAATTATCCATATACATTTATATTCCATGTGATAGTAACATGATACTAATAGTAACAATATTATAATTCCTATCTCTCGCGAGTGACAGGCAATCACTCGACTTCTACCGGAGTCCTGTAGCATAGCATTCTACACGATCCTGTCATACTAGTAAGACTCATGGGATCAAGATATATATGCAAGTGGGTTTCATTCAACTCCTTAAAACTTAATGCACAAGCATAGAATAAAGTGCAGAATAATAGGGGTTATGCACCGGGGCTTGCCTGGGTATGATTTAACCAAAGTTAGTATTCCACCATGACGGCACGATCATCAAGGCACCACTTTTCTGCTGCCTCCGGATGGCTTCACGGTCCATTGTCGCTCCTATTGTGATATGTGCGGATGCAATGTAAGGGCGTAAATAAACAACGATAAATGCAACTAGGAGAACACGATACACTTCGCAAGCTAACGAGCTAACTCGAATGGCTAACGCACTAGGCCCCGTATCCACGTCGTCGAATAAGGTGTTCTTTTCCCAACCCGCATTTTTAGTTACGCAACCCCAAGGGGTTTCTTTATTTCATTGATTTAACACATATTCAATTAGAGCTCGCTAACTATCTAAGCAAACTAATTATTCTAGAGCTAGAAGGATTACAGAAGGTACATAATAATGTTATGAAGCTACGGTAAAATTCTTAGATTCAGATCTATCAACATCTTGCCATAAAATTCTTGCAAGTTGTATTCTAGTAATATCAAGCATCTCAAGTGAATTAGCTAACTCCTGAAAAATATTAAGAAACTATGTGAACAACTATACCAGTAGATAGATCCTAATTTTTGGAACCTAACCAAACTTATTTCACTATTTTAGGGTTCCTACACAGTTCTATATCGAATTAACCAGTTTGCCTCACAAACAAAATTAAGAAAAACATGGAAAAAAGAAAAAGGCCATCGGCGACCTAAACAGCCCAACACCCCTAGCGGCCCACTGGCCCAAGACGCGAGCGTGGCGGGAGCAAAGCAGGCCGGCCCAGCAGGCCCGCCCCAGACACGGATGCGCACTTAGCAGAAAAAACCCCCGGTTTACTCCAAACTAACCCATAGTACACTGTGCACTGTTCATACGAGTCTAATGCTTTGCATCTTGACCCAAAACATTTTCCTATTTAGTTTCTTACCCCCTCCTTCATCTTCTCAATGGAGCAGAGCAAGAGCAGGGGCGGCTCGGGCTCGGCCGATCCCCGCCTCGGCTGGCCGGCGGCCGCAACCGAGAATCGCATGCCCACCACGAGACCGGCGCGCCCCCACGGCAACCCACGGCAGGGCCCGATGTGGCCCACAGCTGGCTGGCCACGACGCCCACGGCTAGAGCGACGGCAGCCCGGTGGCGGAGGCGCACCGGGGCGCGGCCGGTCACCGAGGACAGCCGAGCGGCACCGGACGACCAAGGCGCACCCACGGCTGGGCTGCTCCCGTGCCGAAGCAGGGCGCAGCGGCCTGGCCTCGTGCGCGCGCGGTGACGGCGGCCCGAGCAGAGACGCGGTGAAACTGACTGTGGCACTGGCGACACAGAGCTAGGCCAAGGCGACGTCGCGCGCAGGCAAAACAGAGCGAGGAAAAAAAGGGAAACACAGCCGGAGGGGGGAAGCGAGAGTGGGTGGGGCAGCTCAGCGTATAGAAGAAGGCAGAGAGAGAGAGCAGCAAGGCACGGGTGCGTCGGCTAGCGCGACATGAGGACGGAGCGGGCCGACCACGGCACCAATGCACATGGCGTGCCAGCGCGGCCCGATGCGACGCGGTGACAGCTGTGGCCCTGCGTGAAAACCGCCAAGGCGAGCAGGGTGCAGAGGGCAGCGACTGGGCGGCAGCGCGGCGTGTCGGGCACGTCCGACGCACAGCGCAGAGTGGCCACATGCGGTGACCACGGACAAAGGCCGAGCGCGAGCAAGCGTTGAAGAACACGAATTTTAAAGCGCGCACCCATTAAAGCTCGACTCGGTTGAAGCCAGACCAACTCGCCTGTCCCAAGGGCCAACCTACCAGCTATCCAGAAGAGCACACACACAGATCAAAGGATAGCTGGAGAGGACGGTAAAGACATGCCGGGATGGGTTCGTTGCTGGAGCTTCAGTTCGTGCTAAAGACGTAACACTCGGCTCACAGCGCGTTCAAGCGAAGTTTGGCAATTTATAGGCAAGCAACAGGACATCCAACTCAACTACCACCTGAACCATGCTCAAGCGCTTGGTTAGAAGTAACCAACTAAGCAAAAACTTGACCTTAGTGCTTAAGCATTTTTGTTCGGATTTAAAAGCCAAAGTAGCATCGTCTACTATCACTTAGGAGGATTCGCGGTTATAACTAGAGCTAACATTCCTTAACGCTTTTGCCTTAATTTTTAGGAGGGTCTAAACCTTGCCAAATGCAACGAACACACATCCCATGCAAAATCCCATACTTGATGCCAATCTATAGGAACAAAATACTACGACACTATTTACTTATTTTGCTCAATAACTCGCCGAAAACGGTACTTTTAAATATACGCTCATGTATTTGACGGCTTAACGAAAATGACTCATCTTAACTCTAGGTTTGGTTTCTGGGCCCCCAAAAAACACTTAACCACACATCAATTATTATTATTATTATTATTATTATTATTATTATTATTATTATTATTATTATTATTATTATTATTATTATTATTATTATTATTATTATTATTATTATTATTATTATTATTATTATTATTATTATTATAAATCGAAGCTACTCTGTCATGTTTATAACTCGCTCAAGTTATGTTGTTAATCTTGCCTATACCCAATGTTTTTTTTACAGGTGAGACATACACCATGATCGGCATCTCATTTCAGTTCGAAATTCTAAACCCAAAACTTGGTTAGCTAACATCTTTAAGACCTTAACCACGATGCTGAGCGAGTCCGTAACACCAGGGGTGTTACACCCCGCGCGTCAGCCATAGCTAAAATGCTTTGTACACCCAGGAAACGTACACAGTAGAGTAAACGGTAAGCTTATAAATTCCAGAAAAATTCCTATTAAATTCCTAAATAAACTAGAGTAGTTATAGGTCATATTTATATAATTTTCACCCAATTAGTAGAAATAAATTGCATGATTTATTTCATTCGCGTTTAATCGGTAAACTTTAGAAATTTATAACTTGCACATTTTAATTCTGAATTTCATAATTCTTTCACCATAAATCATCAAATAATGGTGCCCATTTAAATTCTAGATTTGTTTGCCTTGATTTACTTTATTAGTAATTACGCTGTAGACGCATATATTAGATTAAACGCTCCGCAAACGATCACTTAAATATAACTACACGAATAAACATAACGTATACTTAGTGATATAATTGCATCCGTATAAATATAACCGTAGTAGTAATATAGAGGAACATAAGATATACCTGATAGAATTATAAAACACGCGTTAGAATTATAAAATGGACGCGCTAGGATTAGATATAACCAACATATACAGATATTACTAATATATAAATGCAATAGTAATATAACATATGCGCGGTAGAATTAAAGTATCCGCATGCTAGTAATAATAATATACATATAATAATAAAATGAAATATGCGCTTTACTAATATAAAATATTCTCGGTAGTATTATAAAATATAATGTTACGCGATAGAATATGTATAAACCCAGAGATATAGTAGTGTACCGATAGTATCACATACACACTATATATGGCTATGCCCGATACCCGGAAATACGTCCATGTATGGATAACCAACCAACCACTCTAACCTAGCCCATAGGAGCCACCCTGATTGGATGAAATACCTCTATCTAAATCTTACTTCAAATTGACATAATAATGATAGGCTAGTTAACGACCCATCACCTCGCTAGAACCAACCCATCGATGATCGATTGATTGCCTATGTGTGTCTTACATGCCTTGATTGTTATTTTCTTTGTTTGTACTTCTTGTTTGTCAACGTAAGACCGCATATGGTAGAAGACATGGAGACAACTCGATGGATCCCAGAAGCACGGAGGACAGGAGCAAGAAGCACGCAGGACCAAAAGTCTTGGATATACTCATCGGTGAATGGAGGCAAGTCCTAATCCCCATCTATTCCCTACATTTTTATTCCTTTAGTTACTCCCCTTCTACCACCTCTACATTTTGATAGCCTCCACCATAACCCACCATACTCGACCCTACCAACTGCTAATCTTAACACATACTACTTATTAAATCCCCATTCATGGATTAATATTGATATTGAATCATGATGAATTATGATAATTGTTTATGATAATGTGATTTATGAACTTAAGGATAATGACTATGAAACTTAAGTTGGTAAAATTGGACTAAACCTCGACATGGGGCGAGTGGAGGTAATTCATGTGGTATGGGTTACCTTGGCAGGATAGCCTGTGTGGGATCCTGCGGGAGATACTCGCCTCGATCAAATAAGGACCGGTTCATTTGCCATCTCGCCTAGCCAGAATTTCGTACAGCCACATGTCTATATGGGTAGACTTGATCTCACACCCCATTAGATAGAAGTATAATTTTCACTAGAAGACCGGAGTGGAAACGGACTAACAGGAGAGGACACGGCTGCTGTGTGATCTACCGTGGTCTGATCGGCATGGTTGCTTTGTGGTCTTCCATGTAAAATTTATTGTTGTGCCGTGTGCGAGCACCCTTTTATTATTTAATCTGGATGCAATGTGATCATCCACCGGATGTTGTGTGATCATCCAACCACTCGATATTTTAGGATGTTGTGTGATCATCCTGATGCTTGTGGGTTCCGGTCCCTGAGTAGTCCGTGGTGAAATTATATGGAAATCTAAGGTAGCACCATCCGGGTACGAGGTCTCGTTAGGCCTGTTCAAGCCAATGACGTCTGGTGTCGGACTGTGTCTATCATGTAGGGAAATTTGTACAACCTCTGCAGAGTTTTCTGAATCTATTCGAATAGCCACGTCCTTGGAATGGGCAACCGCTGGGATGAGGTCCCAAATGATTAGACTACAACAACTGTGATACTCTGGTAAAATGTATTTATGAATTTGGTAATCTATACTCAACTTGGGAACTGATGAGGATGATAATACCCTGCCATGACCTAACCTATATTTATAACTACTTCAATCTACCACCTTTACCACTAACCACCTCTCTCTTTATATATATATATAGCCTTCTCCACCTCTCCACCCAAAGTTAGGGCTTGCTGAGTACGTATGTACTCACCCCTCATCCACCCTATGTTTTTAGGAATGAAGCTGTAGGAGTATATCCGAGGATGAAGCTACCAAGGACTACGCAAGGATAGGACGTCTGGAGCACACTCGAAGATGGAGCCGTACGACTACACGAAGGAGTTATACTGGGACTACGATGACCGTGTTATAGGAATACACTTAAGGAATAAGTCTAGGGTTATGTCCGCACTCAAGTTGCCTGTAGGAATGGAGCCACGTTGTTATAGGACCGCTGTCTTAGATCTCTGATATACAATGTAAGGCCAGTGGTCCAAGCTATGCAACCTGAACCATGTAATATATTTCTCTATTAGTAATAAAAGTATGGTTTTTTATATCAATCTTGTTCGAATTGTGCGTATCAGCTACTGATCCAGGGACTGATACATGATGCACATTGAACCCTAAATTGGGGGCCGACAGCGCCACTCACCATGTAGGGCATGGGTGTGGCCGTGTGGCAGGCGCGCAGCAGCCTCAACGCCCATTGCTCATCGGCGCGGTTAGCTAAATGCAACACGCAGAGTATTCGTTTATAACTTAATATTATGCATGGATACCCTTATATATAGGGTGAATATATATCCGACGTTCGTATCCACTAAAACTGCTTGTAATATAGATATCGGTATTCGTATCTGTTTTTAGTGCACATACTAAATGGTTGTATCGGAATTTATTTTTCGGTACTTTTCTCTATTCGATTTCAGATCCATAACGTTTATCCATATGCACGAGAAACAAGGTATAATGACTAGTGATTAATAATTTAATTTTAATCTGTACCTAATATTTAAAATGGAAAATTTCTGCACTCAAATTTGTTTCCGCCCTCTAATTTTTTGTCTGCCGGCCATGTATCTAGGTTACGTGACGAGGTATCGTATTCATCCTCGCTCACGTCTCCTACCCCAAACAGAATTACAAATCCAAATCGGACTACACATTGTTCGCCTCATCGCCTCCTTCGCTCACCCTCGCGTCCGCAGCCGAGCAGCGCCGTCGCCATCACCGTCGCGACCGCGTAGCGTCGCCATCATCGTCGCGACCGCGTAGCGTCGCCGCCGCCGCTTCCCCGGCCAAGCCACCGCGTCCACAGCTCCACCGTCGCGTCCTTCACCACGCTGACCTAGCCCCGTCGCTCGTCGTCCGAAGGTGAGGGCCTCGGACCCGAAGCCATGCCGTCGCCACAGCCGCCTGGACGCGTGGCATGGGCGCCACAGCAGGCAACCGGGCGCCCTGAGCCCCTCCACGGGTGCGCGCGCGCTTGGGCATATTTGTTAGTACTACTAATAATGCATTGAAACTAATGATTTATTTTTCTATTAATTTTTTTCTCCCGTTGCAACGCACGGGTATATTTGTTAGTACTACTAATGATGCATTGAAACTATTTAATAGTATATCTATAAAAAAAATTCTGATATTATTAATGTTACATAAAGATTAAATAAATTTTAGTATTTTCTAATTTAGTCTAAACCTAATATATTTGCTATCATATAAATTATTTTAATACTTTAATTATTTTTGTACTGATGTAAATTATACTAAAACAATTTATAAGGTGCTAGGTTGTGCATTTTGAGAAAATAAATAAGGAACATGGCTTCTTAATGAATAGTAGAAAACATACATGTTTAGTGGCAGAAACACATGGATATTCACGGGAACTTTTGAGGATCGAGAAACTTTCTCACGACGACCTAAGACAACACAAGTTTGCACAACTATATCCCAATATCATTTACAGCCATGCTTTAACTACTCAGAGGCAACCATATTATACGTATGGCTGTACCAAGGACAAGGAAAGGGTCAGTTAAAAAAAAAAGAGGTAAAGCGCAGTAATTCACTTGCCAAGACGCAGGTTTCATTCCCCTCAAAAAAAAAAAGACGCAGGTTTCAGCTAGACTGCGTAAATTTGAATAGTATATATGTATCATCAATTCATCCTTTTGAGTATCAGAATTCAAAACTGCAACCAAATTGTTATGAACGACGTATGGAATATGAAGTAAAACGAAATCAATCACAGCGAAGACACACGATTTAACGTGGAAAACCCCTTCAATGCGAAGGGGAAAAAACCACGGGCACCAGTCAGTAACAATCTCACTATCTCAAGAGTTTTGGGTTACACGCCTGTGGCGGCTTACAAGAGAATCATCTCTCCATGAAACCCTAGCAAGGGTATATGTACCGTACCGCGGGGGCTCCCCCCCGCACCCCCCGTGTGTGCATGGCCTCCGGCCCATCCTTCGGCTTCTGCGGGCCTCCGCTTCGCTCCGTCAGAAGCCCCGCCTATATCCTGGAGTGAATTTGGAACAACTCCAACACAAATTATATTACATTTTATTCATTCATGAGGAGATTCATATAGAGGGGAAAAGAGACTTTAAATCTCTGGCCGCTCAAAACCTCCATAGCCAATTTTACGATTGGCACCTTGAGATCAGAGGCTGTTTTTTAGTGCTAATTTGATCTCAAACAACCCAGGAACTTGCATGATACTAGGCTACTGGCATAATTATGCTGAGTAATAGATCCTGACGTAGCACATCTTCATAGTGGAAATGGAGTGGAAGCATCATGATTGTTCCGCTTCAATTTGAGATACTTGATCGAATACGGTTTGTCCTGGGTGCATCAGGTTACAAGTTGCACATTGCTTCATCCACTCTGGATGGAGTTGTGTAACGATGAAGGTCTGCGTGTCAATTCTGCAATTAGTTCAGCAAAAAGATTCCCTTATATATGCAGAGAAATTTAACAGGAAAAAGGCTGAACTACATTGTAGAATGGTAGAACCAAATGGCAACAGAAAATGCAGATCAATCGAGCTGTTTGGAGCAAGAATAATTCTCGAGTTTAATTTGTTTGTCAATCATGAAAAGGTTGGTTACATCATTGGGGCACTCCCTACGGGAGCATACAGTCAACCATCCTATTAAACTGAATTTGTGCTGAGAGATGCGAGCTGTCTGATTGGGCTGTCAGAAATGTGTAACCATGTGTAAGATAATCTTCTCTTTTTGAGATGCACAAATGGATCAAGCATTAGTTCTCCTACTAACAGCACCCTATGTCTCATGTATATGTATGGCGATGCTGCATCTTTTTTCATAAAATAAAGATAGACCAATTCAACAAGTATATATACAGATCAAATATAATTATAGACAATTAGACAACAAACAAAAACTGAACACTTAATTTTCCGACCCTAACTGACAGAGAATTTTAAAACGCCAACATCACCCTTCCTTCAGGAATAGGAAGTGCTCAACCAAGAGCAAGATGTCCCATGACTCCTGGCTAGTGGCAACTTGCAGCAGCAGGGATGCAATGCATCCTGGCTGTCAGTAGGCTAGTAGCTCAGAACCAGATAACTAAATTTATATCCAACTTTGCACATATTCAATTAGCGTGCTGCAGCACGTCTATAATTTCTTTTAAGATCCGGATTGAATACCGGCTTGCATTAATAAGATAGAAACAGAGTTTCGGCACAAGACGCACCTCTTACACCCTATCTGAGCAGACCGCCAGTAGGGATAAAAACTCACAAGCTAATTACTCGCTGCGGTACATGGCAACCAGAATTCAAAAACTTTTGCTCCTGCTGGCTTCCATAGATACACCTCGTCATGGATTTCAAAGAAAACTTCATCTGTCGTTTTCTCCTTTTGCCTGAAAATCTGGTCATTCCGCTGCTTTCAATTTGTCCAGATGCCTAAGACTGCTAGGATGTGACCCACCTTTCCGTTTATTCCTATTGCTATCTTCAGCAACCAACCAGTCTTACAAATCAGACGATGAGGACCATGTTTCCGGGTTAAGAATCAGACAGTTGCTCCAGTTGCTAATCTTCTTCCAAATTCTTAGAAAGGGCATTCCAGAACCAGATGTGTTGTTGTTTCCAGATTCCTTTGGCAAAGGGGGCAGAAATAGTAATTTGGCCATTGCCTGAGAAGGAGTCGGTCCGCTGTCCAAAGTCTGTTTTGCAATAGGAGCCACATAAAAAAACTTGCATTTCGCCAGTGCCCAGACCAAACTAGCTCTGGCATCAAGGAGTGGTGGTGCCTGGCAAATTGGATGTTGTATGCGGATCTTGCAGTGTAGGTGGCTGAATGATCTGAAGTCCAGATTATCTTATCAGATTCCAAAGGCTAAAATAGTCTTGTAGCAGCTCCTTTGTAAGGTTATGGGCGATGTCTCTGATCCAAGTAAAGTTACTCAGGGAAGCAGCTACCATGCGTTTTTCCTCCTACTATGGCTGTAAAGCAATAAGAAGAGATGTGCTGGTGATTGACATCTAACCAACTGGAATGCCAAAACAATGCTTTTTTTCCCCGTTGTGGATCTGCACGCGTGTTGCAGCTGCGAAGAGTGTTCTGTCAATGTCATCAACCGCTAGCTCCATACCATTCCAGGCTTGTTCAGGGCAGGTCCAGACAAACCACAACCATCGTAATCTTAGAGCCCTGCTGAATTTCTGTAGGTCTAGGATACCTAGTCCCCTTAAATCAATTGGTTTTGAAACTATCAGCCAGCTTACTTTACATTTGCCTCCAGTGAGTTCTTGGTCTCCTGCCCAAAGGAAACGCCTTCTTGTTTTGTCTAGCTCTCTTGCAAATTGCTTTGGAACCTTCAGAGCAGTCAGAAGGTAGACTGGGAGGGCACTGAGACAGACCTTACTAATTCTCTCCTTCCTGCAGGGTTGAGCAAACGACCCTGCCACCCAGCTAGCCTTGACTTCGCCTTTTCTAGTACAGGCTGCACAAGTGCTACCTTCAGGCATCCCAGCGTCAGCGGCAAACCGAGGTATGCTAGTGGAAAATTTTTTCTCTGACCACTGAAGCCTTCCGAAATTGAATTCAAATCCAGCTCAGAGCATCAAATTGGTACCACAGTGCATTTATTTAGGTTGACCTTCAGACCAGTAGCTTTTCCAAAGTGGTCAAGCAACTGAAACAAGTAGCAGACATCCTCTTTGCATGGGTTGGTGAAAATTACCGCGTCATCCGCATAAAGAGACAGACGTAATTTGGCATTACGGCCACGAGGTGGGGAGAGGTGGCCTTCATCAGCTGCTAGCTCCAAGATGTGGTGCAGAGTGTCAAAGGCTAGGATGAAAAGGAAAGGGAAGAGGGGGTCTCCCTGCCTTTAAACCTCTTCTGTGCTTTATTCTCCTTCCTGGGATACCATTGAGCATGATCATTGAGGATGAGGAGCTAAGGATCAGTGACAGCCAATTTCTCCATCTGTCACTTGGGGACAGTAGCTCAAGCATGTATTCCCACGAAAATAAGTCAAAAGCCTTTTGGGATGTCAAGTTTGAAAAGGAGGGCAGGTGTTTTCGTTTTGTTGTACAACTATAATAAAACCTTACAAGAACATCGTTTCATCAAGTGCAGAAACTAAAAAGTTTAAAACCCATGTAAGCCAAAGGTGACATCATCACTTAATTTATCTAGGATCAATCTCAATGGCTTTTGTAGTATCCTGAACTTCATTTCCATATATTCCTCTAATTTGTGTGTGCAAAACTGCAAATGGATGGTTTGCCCAGTAAACTGCATTCAAACTGGACAGAGTACCTACCCAATAATCTACAGTACCCAAATAAACCACTGCTATAAACAAACACCCGCAGAAGGCACAGTAATAGACAAATAAGTATTGCATTCAAAAAATAGACAAGTATTGGACAGAGTGAAGATCCAATCTATAGAGACAAAATTAAAGCAAGCAAGCTAAGCAAAGAACCAAAAAGCAAAATGATTTAGTACATAGGCCTACCAAACCATGGAACCACTGATAATAATATGCCTAAACAAATACAGTTCATTATATTGTAATACAGTTCATCTGTATGATTGGGTCATCTAACTTCGAGGAGAACCTGTGTATATAATATATTCCGCACTGACCTGGTTGCCAGAACCTGCAAGGGGCCAGAATCGTGCAGAAGCTGATTGCAATGGTTGAAGACTTGAAGCGCAACTGGAACCTGGAGCCGATGTGTGGTAGCACTGAACCGTGCAACTGCTATTGGCCTGGTGGAGCAGGACACCAATGCAGCTGTTGCTGGCTTCCTGCAGAGACGGACACAAACACGGATCCTGTATGGAATGGATTGGCAAATTTCAGTATAGAGAAGAGAGGGCCCTTCATTCTGACCTTCAAATTTATGAACCTACAGTCAATTCCTAACGTCACCAAGCAAACAAAAGTAAAGCTCCAATGAGGTTGTGCACGCACAACGGATTCACTTGTAACCTTAAATTTCCCAACAAATATGCAGTGATGGAATCAAACGAGCATTCTGATTCTGTCAGACAAGACAATGAAAAGTTCTGTTTGTTCAGTAGTAGTGATATCCAAGTTCATTGGGAATATTAGATCAATCCTTATTCCTTGGTATACTTGCTGAAAGAAATTAACAGAAGTTCCAAGCACAAAACAGAAACACATGCTTGGGTGACTGAACAGCGGATAACTAACCAATGTGCTGTTACATGCTTATAATGGATAAAAAGGATATCATTAGTTATTTAACAACTTACATGGTAAGGCCGAATTGATTAACACAAGCTAAGAGCTGAGAAGTAACAGCTCGCTGCAGCGTGAAAGAAATTGAACCTACAGAAGCAAAACAGCTTATGGCAGGAAGTGATTTGGGGGTTAGGTGTATGCAAGACCATCACTCAAGTAAGACTAGTACTGTCATCACTCAAGTAAGACTAGTACTGTTCCAATTAGCAACAATATTTGGTGGTTCACGAGGTAGCATAAAAACTAGTGGCTGGTTAAATAACACGAGAATACAATAATCACCAGTACCCAGGTGGTAAGATGTGACAGTACGTAAGACGATAATTGAATAACAGTGTGTAGCACTAGCAATCAGCAGAAAACAAACCACCACCAAATTAAGGTATGTCAATAACACCAGGATGATGACTACATCTACATCACAGTGCTCCAACGCAGGGTAGCTGGATCGGATGTCCTCTCAGCTCTCACAAACACAGAGAGACGCAGACACAGAGTTTTGCTTGCATGCTTGCTTGATTCTCCAAATCCTCCTCCAAGGAGAGAACTTGACAGAGCCTCAAAAAATGCAGCATAGGCAGATTTGCTGCTGTATGTTCCTGACTGAGACAATTTCCAGCAGTGTTTTATCTTGAACATCAGGTTGAAGGACAAAGCCATCCACTTGATCCCAGATTAATAAGTACTCAGTAATGACTGGCACTGTTAGAGCACCTCTAATAGCATTCACCCAGCTCCTGTTTTGTAGTGCTTGGGCCACAGTTCGGCGTTTCATGACCCTTGGAGGAACCAGCTGGATCAAATTAGGAGCCAACTCGGCAATGGTCTTTCCATTCAACCACCGATCCGACCAGAAGAGAGTAGATTCACCATTTCCAACAACAAAATCAACTGCTGTATCAACATTTCTTGGGACTTCAATTGGGAGTCCAGCCCAGGGTCTTGTCGGATCAGTTTTTTGGAAAAAAAAATGCAAGGATACAGTATGCATTAAGCTTCAGTGCATACCATCCCTGATTTGCTACCACGTGTACAAAGTAATCAAACGCTCTCCGTCCACCTACACTGATCCGTGACTGATTTAGCCCATGTAGGCCCATGAAAGGCAATCTGATGCAGGCTGTTAGATCACGAGGTGGAAACACGTGGCACCAGATTAGGGACGGTATGCATTGGAGCTCCATGTATACTGGATGCATGCATTTTTTTTTCCAGTTTTTTGAGCCCAAAGCCACAGGATAGGCAGCGCCCATCCAAAAGCTTTCAAGATTATTACCCAAACCACCAAATTCCAAAGGCATCTGAACCTTCTGCCAAGACACAAGACAATTGCTACCATCGGCTTGTTCTTGCCCTTTCCAGAGAAAACCTTTCTTGTCAATGGCCTTAATTACACACTTTGGGAGGTCAAGGGCGGTCATGAGATAAATGGGAGTAGCAGTCAACACCACTTGGACCATTATCAGACGCCCAGCCCGATTCATCAAGGATGCCTTCCATCCTGGGAGGTGATCCGCAACCTTATCAATGAGAGGTAAAACTCTACCTTAGTATGTTTCTGCAAGGACAAAGGGAGGCCCAGATAAGTGCATGGGAATTCCCTGACCGGACAAGACAGAATTTATCAAGTGAGCAGAAAATCATCTCCTGAACAGTGAATAGGAGAAACTGAACTTTTTGCCAAATTCGTTTGGAGACCCGAGGCATGCACAAAAAATCAAGGGTGAGTTTGATGGTCTGAAGATCAATGCAGGCTGGTCTTGAAACATCACAACTGATGATGGGTTCTTTCTAAACTCGGCTTGTTGTATCTTTTTTCTATCTTAATGAAATGACATGCAGCCCTGCTGCATAGCTCGAGAAAAAAGTAATCCTTAACCTTTTCGATTTCCACATATCACTTCTCTTCTGAAGGAAAAGTTCTTTCCTCTCCAGAATTTCCAGAAGCTGCACATATGAACAGACAAAAATACACCAGTATGAGGGGTAAACCTAAGGCAGCAAATTGGAAATATCTTAGAACCCACATACAAAATTTCCTAATTACTTGGAAATCATGTATGATGTACATAGAATGACATTATCACAAACAAATAAATCCATAAAGTCACTATCAAATACTATACTATATTGTGTACTTAATAAATTTACAAGTGCCAAAGAAAACAGGGAAGGTGCCAATTTTTTTTCTCGAATACGTTGGAGAGCTGTGTATCATTGTATTATTATAGAGAGAAAATAAAGGCCCGAGTACATTACCAACTCA
This sequence comes from Saccharum hybrid cultivar R570, assembly GCA_038087645.1. Lineage (NCBI taxonomy): Eukaryota > Viridiplantae > Streptophyta > Magnoliopsida > Poales > Poaceae > Saccharum > Saccharum hybrid cultivar. Next base: position 8,092,588 of record JAQSUU010000681.1, read on the forward strand.
TGCCGGTACCATACATGAGAAGGTTGGGACACTTACAACATTATCACCTATGAGACATCTGACGACCGACAACCAGGCACCTAACCAGAGGTCCCTACCCCATCTAACCGAAAGCTGACCCCATTGAACTTTTAGTAAATTCCATAGAAGATCATTTGTTGAGGTACTAATGATCCCCAGCCACTTATGAAGCTAACCCCAATCCCCTTGATTCCTTAGCTCCCTCCCTGGAAGTAAATATTGAGCAGGATTGTAATTACAGATGGACATCTTGAATTTAGCTGATTATATTCTTCTACACACAATCCTACCTAAATGTCAACATCTAGGATAGAATGACTTTTGACCTGAAGGACTTCTTCGGGTCTTCCTCACTTTTAAAAAATATGAAAAAAATTTTAATCTTCTGTTGTTTTCTTTCACTGTCTTCAAATTCAGAAAAAAAAACATTGAATATAGAAACCCATGTATTTACATTATAGCACTAGTGAAGATGGAGGTTTGTCTCATCACATTGGTCTTTTCAACATAATATAGGGGTCAGTCTCCACTACTAAAAACTTTTCTGGATGAGAACATTTCCATGGAATTTAATGCCACTAACTAGTTCAATATTTGTAAACAAAAGTAGCACTCTTACAGTATAGAGAAGAGAGGGCCCTTCATTCTGACCTTCAAATATATGAACCGGCAGTCAATTCCTAATGCCACCAAGCAAACAAAAGTAAAGCTCCACTGAGGTTATGCAAGCAAAACGGATTCACTTGTAACCTTAAATTTCCCAACAAATGTGCAGAGATGGAGCCAAACAAGCATTCTGATTGCCAGACAAGACAATGAAAAGTTCCATTTGTTCAGTAGTAGTGATATACAAGTTCATTGGGAATATTAGATCAATTCTTATTCCTTAGTATACTTGCTGAAAGAAATTAATAGAAGTTCCAACTTCCAAGCACAAAACAGAAACACATGCTTGGGTGACTGAACAGCGGATAGCTAACCAATGTGCTGTTACCTGCTTAATGGATAAAAAGGACATCAGTTGTTTAACAGCTTACATGGTAAGGCCGAATTGATTAACACAAGCCAAGACCTGAGAAGTGACAGCTGGCTGCAGCGTGAAAGATATTGAACCTACAGAAACAGAACAGCTTATATCAGAAAGTGTTTTGGGGTTAGGTGTATATAAGACTATCCCTCAAGTAAGACTAGCACTGTTCGAATCAGCAACAGTGTCAATATATTGAAATCCGGTGACTCACGAGGTAGCATAAAAACACATACATTGGCTCCAACACGATTGCTAAACCAGTAGCTGGTTAAATAACATAAGAATACAATCACCAGTTGCGAGATGCGACAAATATGTACCTGACAATTTCAGTCATGTCAATTGAGAAAATACAATAGCCATACTTCTTACTTCAGACAAAGCATTTCATCTATTAATTGTGAAACATGCATCATATCACTTCATCATATTTCTTACTTCAGACAAAGAATTTGTTATCATCTATGTTTTCACTTTTTGAGTAACTAAATAGAAGATTTAGACCAGCTAATATTCGTCAGATAGCTAAGAGCAAAATAAGGGGGTATTTTAAATTTAACCCATGATTTGTTCTAAAAGCATAACATTTCCAAAAGGGCGTACAGATAACTCTTTTCATAATCCCCCCCCCCCCCCCCCCCTTTCGCTCTTTAACAACATAAACTGCGTCTACATATCTCCCTCACGGCTGTCAGCTGTTCCTGAAAAGTGTCAACAGCACAAAGCAATGGAGGAATGGGAGCATGCATGGGAGAATCATGACCGTGGAGATGAGCTACTATATACATGTACTGGAAATGCATGCATGTAATAACTGTGCATATAATATATTCGTCACTGATCTGGTTGCCAGAGCATGCCTGCTATAGGGACCAGAATCGAGCAGAAGCCGATGGCAATGGTTGAAGACTTGAAGTGCAACTAGAACCTGGAGCCAATGCGTAGTGGCACTGAAACCTGCAACTGCTATTGGCCGGGTGGAGCAGGACACCAGTGCAGCTGTTGCTGGCTTCCGGCAGAGACAGACACAAACGCAGATCCTGTATGGAATGGATTGGCAAAATTCAGTATAGAGAAAAGAGGGCCCTTCATTCTGACCATCAAATGAATGGACCGGCAGTCAATTCCTAATTTCACCAAGCAAACAGAAGTAAAGCTCCACTGAGGTTGTGCAAGCACAATGGATTCACTTGTAACCTTAAATTTCCCAACAAATATGCAGTGATAGAATCAAATGAGCATTCTGATTGTCTGCCAGACAAGACAATGAAAAATTCTGTTTGTTCAGTACTACTAGTTATATCCAAGTTCATTGGGAATATTAGATCAATCCTTATTCCTTAGTATACTTGCTGGAAGAAATTAATAAAAGTTCCAAGCATAAAACAGAAAAACATATGCTTTGGTAACGGAACAGCAGATAACTAACCAATGTGCTGTTACATGCTTAATGGATAAAAAGGACATCATCAGTTATTTAACAACTTACATGGTAAGGCCGAATTGATTAACACAAGCCAAGTGCTGAGAAGTAACAGCTGGCTGCAGCGTGAAGCCGTGAAAGAAATTGAACCTACAGAAACAGAACAGCTTATGGCAGGAAGTGTTTGGGGGTTAGGTGTATGTAAGACCAATAGACCATCACTCAAGTAAGACTAGTACTGTTCCAATCAGCAACAACATTTGGTGGTTCACGAGGTAGCATAAAAACTAGTAGCTGGTTAAATAACACGAGAATACAATAATCACCAGTACCCAGGTGGTAAGATGTGACAGTACATAAGACGATAATTGAATAACATTAGTGTGTAGCACTAGCAATCAGCAGAAAACAAACCACCACCAAATTAAGGTATGTCAATAACACCAGGATGATGACTACATCTACATCACAGTGATAGCTGGATCGGATGTCCTCTCAGCTCTCACAAACACAGAGAGACGCAGACACAGAGTTTTGCTTGCATGCTTGGTTGATTCTCTAGTTCTCCACCACCTTGGCATCCTCCTCGCTGTCAGTGACCTCAATTTCGTCCTCCGCATAGCCTTGGGCGTTGTACTGGCGGATGAGGGCCTGCTCGTAGTCACGGAGCTTGGCATCAACAAAAGTTGTGAGCGCATAGTACTGACGGAATTCAGGCGAACGCTTTGACAGCTGAACGGGAGTGAGGTCTTCGACGCTCCTGAAGGGCCTAGCCACCATGAGATCGATGAGAGCCTTGGGCAACCTCTGCTTCACCACTCTCTTCCTCTTCTTCACGGGCCTGGCAGCCTCCGCCGCCGCCTTGGCCTTCATCTCCCGCCAGTGATCCATCCAGATATCACAGCCCCCCGGGACACGGTTGAAACGCAAGAGACGAGCAGCAGCCAACGCCTCCTTCTTCACCTTGAGGATCCCGTAGCCCTCCGACGCGCACGCCTCCTTCTTCGTCTTCACCATCCCGTGCCCCTCCGACGAGCTCCCCTGCAACTTCCTGGCGCCCATCGCAGCAGGCGTGAGCGTAATGATGGATCTCTCACTACCTCTCGAAACAGCAGAAGCTAGATCTGGATGGCGGCTATCGATTCCACCCACGGAAGAACAGCAACCTGAGGTACCGAGAGGGAGCGACGCCCCGGTTTTATTGCCCCGCGCCGCCTGGGGAGACGAAACCGGGAAGGACAAGGGAAAGCGCTGTCGCATTCCGATTACGGTGGCGCTACGCCGCTACGCCCACGCCTCAGCCCGTTTATCCACTTCTGACACTCGGCCCAACGGCGGCCCATCCTTGTTAATATGATTCCTCGCAATTGAAAATTTGACTGCTCAATTTGTATCTCATACAGATTCTTTTTATTGGGACACTGAATACCAGCTTGAGAAAAATATATTTTTCCAACTCATAGTCTAGGAACAGTGTCTAGACATACAAGCTCACTAATCTGTAGTGTTTCTTTGATTTGAGCATTCATTCACAGTTTATGTGTATAAGACATGAGTCGTGGTTGGTTTCTGACCAAAACAAAATGAGGGAACAAATTAAACATTGTTCTTTACAAGCCTTTTAGTGGTGCAATTTTTTTTTAAAAAAAATGAATAAGCAAGTAAAGAACATTTGCAACTTTAAACGATTATATATGACAAATTGTTAACAAATGTAATACTGAGAGACGTGTTTTTTTCTAAAGTAACTTGATTACAATTCTTATTCTTTGATTTTGTTATCCTTAACCTAGAAAAACAGACTATGTCTCTGTCAAAGGAAAAACACGACCACCTGAGCACACCGGAGACTAACTACCCGGGGTCAGCAACCTTGCTAAGAGAGTGCTAAGTTTTGAAGCTCCCGTCATGCACCAACCACTACATTAGTCCCCTATAGACAGTAACATCACTTGAGTGTTTGGTGAGGCTCTTTCAAACACACAGGAATTCCGATGCTTCCAGACTTCCCAAGAAACTAGGATGATAAGGGAATTCAGCCCCTGCCTCATCTCCATAGGCTCCCTTCTGATGACTGACTTCCACCAGCAAGAGAAATTCAAGGCCGTAGGTGACGGTGCAACAACGACCAGGTTTAAATGGTGAACGATCAAGGTCTCCTCAGCTTGATCGCAAAAGGGTCAAGCAGCCGGGTGGCCAGCCCTCGCTTGACCAGGCGGCGATCTGCTGTCCAGCATCACTTACTGATACCCAACTAGATGAAAAACTTGCAGCGCAGAGGATCCCAACTTCTCCAGATCCTCCTCCAAGGAGAGAACTTGACAGAGCCTCAAAAAATGAAGCATACGCAGATTTGCTGCCGTATGTTCCTGACTGAGACAATTTCCAGCAGTGTTTTATCTTGAACATCAGGTTGAAGGACAAAGCCATCCACTTGATCCCAGAGTAATAAGTACTCAATAATGACTGGCACTGTTAGAGCACCTCTAATAGCATTCACCCAGCTCCTGTTTTGTAGTGCTTGGGCCACAGTTCGGCGTTTCATGACCCTTGGAGGAACCAGCTGGATCAAATTAGGAGCCAACTCGGCAATGGTCTTTCCATTCAACCACCGATCCGACCAGAAGAGAGTAGATTCACCATTTCCAACAATAAAATCAACTGCTGTATCAACATTTCTTGGGACTTCAATTGGGAGTCCAGCCCAGGGTCTTGTCGGATCAGTTTTTTGGAAAAAAAAAATTGCAAGGATACAGTATGCATTAAGCTTCAGTGCATACCATCCCTGATTTGCTACCACGTGTACAAAGTAATCAAATGCTCTCCGTCCACCTACACTGATCCGTGACTGATTTAGCCCATGTAGGCCCATGAAAGGCAATCTGATGCAGGCTGTTAGATCACGAGGTGGAAACACGTGGCACCAGATTAGGGACGGTATGCATTGGAGCTCCATGTATACTGGATGCATGCATTTTTTTTCCAGTTTTTTGAGCCCAAAGCCACAGGATAGGCAGCGCCCATCCAAAAGCTTTCAAGATTATTACCCAAACCACCAAATTCCAAAGGCATCTGAACCTTCTGCCAAGACATAAGACAATTGCTACCATTGGCTTGTTCTTGCCCTTTCCAGAGAAAACCTTTCTTGTCAATGGCATTAATTACACACTTTGGGAGGTCAAGGGCGGTCATGAGATAAATGGGAGTAGCAGTCAACACCACTTGGACCATTATCAGACGCCCAGCCCGATTCATCAAGGATGCCTTCCATCCTGGGAGGTGATCCGCAACCTTATCAATGAGAGGTAAAACTCTACCTTAGTATGTTTCTGCAAGGACAAAGGGAGGCCCAGATAAGTGCATGGGAATTCCCTGACCGGACAAGACAGAATTTCTGAAGTGAGCAGAAAATCATCTCCTGAACAGTGAATAGGAGAAACTGAACTTTTTGCCAAATTCGTTTGGAGACCCGAGGCATGCACAAAAAATCAAGGGTGAGTTTGATGGTCTGAAGATCAATGCAGGCTGGTCTTGAAACATCACAACTGATGATGGGTTCTTTCTAAACTCGGCTTGTTGTATCTTTTTTCTATCTTAATGAAATGACACGCAGCCCTGCTGCATAGCTCGAGAAAAAAGTATTCCTTAACCTTTTCGATTTCCACATATCACTTCTCTTCTGAAGGAAAAGTTCTTTCCTCTCCAGAATTTCCAGAAGCTGGACATATGAACAGACAAAAATACACCAGTATGAAGGGTAAACCTAAGGCAGCAAATTGGAAATATCTTAGAACCCACATACAAAATTTCCTAATTACTTGGAAATCATGTATGATGTACATAGAATGACATTATCACAAACAACTAAATCCATAAAGTCACTATCAAATACTACACTGTATTGTGTACTTAATAAATTTACAAGTGCCAAAGAAAACAGGGAAGGTGCCAATTTTTTTTCTCGAATATGCTGGAGAGCTGCGTATCATTGTATTATTATAGAGAGAAAATAAAGGCCCGAGTACATTACCAACTCATGCCGGTACCATACATGAGAAGGTTGGGACACTTACAACATTATCACCTATGAGACATCTGACGACCGACAACCAGGCACCTAACCAGAGGTCCCTACCCCATCTAACCGAAAGCTGACCCCATTGAACTTTTAGTAAATTCCATAGAAGATCATTTGTTGAGGTACTAATAATGATCCCCAGCCACTTATGGAGCTAACCCCAATCCCCTTGATTCCTTAGCTCCCTCCCTGGAAGTAAATATTGAACAGGATTGTAATTACAGATGGACATCTTGAATTTAGCTGATTATATTCTTCTACACACAATCCTACCTAAATGTCAACATCTAGGATAGAATGACTTTTGACCTGAAGGACTTCTTCAGGTCTTCCTCACTTAAAAAAAAATGAAAAAACTCTAATCTTCTGTTGTTTTCTTTCACCGTCTTCAAATTCAGAAGAAAAAAACATTGAATATAGAAACCCATGTATTTACATTATAGCACTAGTGAAGATGGAGGTTTGTCTCATCACATTGGTCTTTTCAACATAATATAGGGGTCAGTCTCCACTATTAAAAACTTTTCTAGATGAGAACATTTCCATGGAATTTAATGCCACTGACTAGTTCAATATTTGTAAACAAAAGTAGCACTCTTACAGTATAGAGAAGAGAGGGCCCTTCATTCTGACCTTCAAATATATGAACCGGCAGTCAATTCCTAATGCCACCAAGCAAACAAAAGTAAAGCTCCACTGAGGTTATGCAAGCAAAACAGATTCACTTGTAACCTTAAATTTCCCAACAAATGTGCAGAGATGGAGCCAAACAAGCATTCTGATTGTCAGACAAGACAATGAAAAGTTCCATTTGTTCAGTAGTAGTGATATCCAAGTTCATTGGGAATATTAGATCAATTCTTATTCCTTAGTATACTTGCTGAAAGAAATTAATAGAAGTTCCAAGCACAAAACAGAAACACATGCTTGGGTGACTGAACAGCGGATAGCTAACCAATGTGCTGTTACCTGCTTAATGGATAAAAAGGACAACAGTTGTTTAACAGCTTACATGGTAAGGCCGAATTGATTAACACAAGCCAAGACCTGAGAAGTGACAGCTGGCTGCAGCGTGAAAGATATTGAACCTACAGAAACAGAACAGCTTATATCAGAAAGTGTTTAGGGGTTAGGTGTATATAAGACTATCCCTCAAGTAAGACTAGCACTGTTCGAATCAGCAACAGTGTCAATATATTGAAATCCGGTGATTCACGAGGTAGCATAAAAACACATCCATTGGCTCCAACACGATTGCTAAACCAGTAGCTGGTTAAATAACATAAGAATACAATCACCAGTTGCGAGATGTGACAAATATGTACCTGACAATTTCAGTCATGTCAATTGAGAAAATACAATAGCCATACTTCTTACTTCAGACAAAGCTTTTCATCTATTAATTGTGAAACATGCATCATATCACTTCATCATACTTCTTACTTCAGACAAAGAATTTGATATCATCTATGTTTTCACTTTTTGAGTAACTAAATAGAAGATTTAGACCTGCTAATATTCGTCAGATAGCTAAGAGCAAAATAAGGGGGTATTTTAAATTTAACCCATGATTTGTTCTAAAAGCATAACATTTCCAAAAGGGCGTACAGATAACTCTTTCCATAATCCCCCCCCTCGCTCTTTAACAACATAAACTGCTTCTACATATCTCCCTCACAGCTGTCAGCTGTTCCTGAAAAGTGTAACAGCACAAAGCAATGGAGGAATGGGAGCATGCATGGGAGAATCATGACCGTGTAGAAGAGCTACTATATACATGTACTGGAAATGCATGCATGTAATAACTGTGCATATAATATATTCGTCACTGATCTGGTTGCCAGAACATGCCTGCTAGGGACCAGAATCGTGCAGAAGCCGACGGCAATGGTTGAAGACTTGAAGAGCAACTAGAACCTGGAGCCAATGCATAGTGGCACTGAAACCTGCAATGCTATTGGCCTGGTGGAGCAGGACACCAATTCAGTTGTTGCTAGCTTCATGCAGAGATGGACACAAACACAGATCCTGTATGGAATGGATTGGCAAATTTCAGTATAGAGAAGAGAGGGCCCTTCATTCCGACCTTTAAATGTATGGACCAGCAGTCAATTCCCAATGTCACGCACCAAGCAAACAAAAATAAAGCTTCACTGAGGTTGTGCAAGCACAATGGATTCACTTGTAACCTTAAATTTCCCAGCAAATATGCAGTGTTGGAATCAAACAATCATTCTGATTGTCTGTCAGACAAGACAATGAAATATTCCGTTTGTTCAGTACAACTAGTTATATCCAAGTTCATTGGGAATATTAGATCAATCCTTATTCCTTAGTATACTTGCTGAAAGAAATTAATAAAAGTTCCAAGCATAAAACAGAAAAACACATGCTTTGGTAACGGAACAGCAGATAACTAACCAATGTGCTGTTACATGCTTAATGGATAAAAAGGACATCATCAGTTACTTAACAACTTACATGGTAAGGCCGAGTTGATTAACACAAGCCAAGCGCTGAGAAGTAACAGCTGGCTGCAGCGTGAAATAAATTGAACCTACAGAAACAGAACAGCTTATGGCAGGAAGTGTTTGGGGGTTAGGTGTATGTAAGACCATCACTCAAGTAAGACTAGTACTGTTATCACTCAAGTAAGACTAGTACTGTTCCAATCAGCAACAATATATCACAATCTGGTGGTTCACGAGGTAGCATAAAAACTAGTAGCTGGTTAAATTAAATAACACGAGACACCAGTACCCCAGTGGCAAGATGTGACAGTACATAAGACGATAATTGAATAACACAGTGTGTAGCACTAGCAATCAGCAGAAAACAAACCACCACCAAATTAAGGTATGTCAATAACACCAGGATGATGACTACATCTACATATCTCCTCTCAGCTCTCACAAACACAGAGACGCAGTTTTGCTTGCATGCTTGCTTGATTCTCTAGTTCTCCACCACCTTGGCATCCTCCTCGCTGTCAGTGACCTCAATTTCGTCCTCCGCATAGCCTTGGGCGTTGTACTGGCGGATGAGGGCCTGCTCGTAGTCACGGAGCTTGGCATCAACAAAAGTTGTGAGCGCATAGTACTGACGGAATTCAGGCGAACGCTTTGACAGCTGAACGGGAGTGAGGTCTTGACGCTCCTGAAGGGCCTAGCCACCATGAGATCGATGAGAGCCTTGGGCAACCTCTGCTTCACCACTCTCTTCCTCTTCTTCACGGGCCTGGCAGCCTCCGCCGCCGCCTTGGCCTTCATCTCCCGCCAGTGATCCATCCAGATATCACAGCCGCCCGGGACACGGTTGAAACGCAAGAGACGAGCAGCAGCCAACGCCTCCTTCTTCGCCTTGAGGATCCCGTAGCCCTCCGACGCGCACGCCTGCTTCTTCGTCTTCACCATCCCGTGCCCCTCCGACGAGCTCCCCTGCAACTTCCTGGCGCCCATCGCAGCAGGCGTGAGCGTAATGGATCTCCCTCTACCTCTCGAAACAGATGAGAGCGGAAGCTAGATCTGGATGGCGGCTATCGACTCCACGGAAGAAGAAAACCTAAAGTAGCGAGAGGGAGCGGCGCCCCCGTTTTATTGGCCCGCGCAGCGTCAGGTGAGGAGAGGAAGCCGGGAAGGAGAAGGAGAAGGGGAAGGGGAAAGCGCAGTCGGATTGCGATTCCGGTCGCGCCACGCCCACGCCACCTCCAGCCCCAGCCCCAGGAGGCTTTTACATTTTTACCATTATAATGGTTGGCCATCGCCCGATTCTCATCCTTATAACGTGCCTTACATTTTTACCATCTTTAAACGACGACTCTTTCATTTGGGCCACATTTGAGCATCTGGCAGGCCAGCCCAGCTGACACGGTGGCGCTGACTCAGCACGGCAGGCGAAATGACGACGCTGCCCCTAGCCTCATTTCCTTCTAAAAACGCGGCACCAGGCCCGCCCTAGCCATCTCCGTCCTCATTTCCTTTCCCCCACGCCGGCACAGCCTTCTTCTTCGTCCTCCGTCCGCCGCCGCCTCCTCCTGCTCCCCACGCCTCTCCCTCACCCCTGTCGGTCGCCGTTGCCGCGCTCCGGCGCTACCGAGCGCTGTCCGCGGAGGACGTTGCTCTGCCGCTCCCACCCCTGTCGGTCGTCGCTGCCGCCTCCGGCGCTGCTCTCGGCGACACCGCTGACGCGATAAGCCGCGGCTCGGCCATCTCTGCCTCCATTGCTGACGCGGCCCAAGCTCTAGCGGCCCAGCCCAGGCGCCGTCACCAGATCCCCTGCCGGCAACGCGGTCGTGCATGCTTCGCGTGCTTCCTCCTTCCTCTGCACAGTAAGCCCTGCGAGTCCTATTTTTCCTTTTCGTTTAACAGTGTTTTTAGAAGGAAATGAGGCCAGGGGCAGCGTCGTCATTTTACCTACCCGTGCTGAGTCAGCGCCACCGTGTCAGCTGGGCTGCCTTGCCAGATGCTCAAATGTGGCTCAAATGAAAGAGTCATTGTTTAAAGATGGTAAAAATGTAAGGCACGTTATAAGGGTGAGAATCGGGCGATGTCCAACAATTATAATGGTAAAAATGTAAAAGCCCCCAGCCCCAGCCCCGTTTGTCCACTTCTGATACGTGGGCCCTGCGGTGGCCTTCTGCCGTTGTGAGGGCTTTTTTTTATATAGACTAGAAAAATGACCGTGCACTGCGTGGAAGAAAATCAAAACTCATATCTCTGCTCAGTTTAGTTTAGTTACTGAAGATATGTATATTCTGCATTTAATCCATCACCGTCTTTGTCAGCTTTAATTCGGTACAAGGGTTAGGTATTTTCTTTTCTATTTTTATCTGATCTTCGTTATATTGCTAATTGGTTAATTAGCTAGGGCTCTTTGCTCATATATATAGGCACATATTTCTATCCAAATTAAGCTCATCGACACTATTGATTTGATTGTCGTCTTCACTGATAATTTGATATATGCATTAAGAAATAAGGAATGGATATACATGGAGTCTGAATCTCATTCAAGCTAATGATTTAGTTTTTCTAGTGTAATATTAATTGTGTAATGATGTTTTTGATAAACACGTGTGTGCCGCACGTGCATATTTGCTAGTCCTACTTTGAAAGAGCGAGTTTTTCTAAGGAATCTCCCTGCGTAATAATGTTAAATCTGGACTTCGTGCTATATAAGCCCTTCGTCGTACGTGATCTTACATCTTATAAGATGTAACCGTTCGAAACTTAATTTTACGTAAAACTCAAACTCACGTACGTCTCACGTAATAATATTCGATGTACATCCCACGTAATGCCCAACTATGATACGAACACAAATAATAAATATACAAGTTCGGACGACGTGTGGTGCATGGACGTGTCGTCTGTGACAAGTCAAGGTGTTGGCTTCAGATATTGGCTTAAGTATAAACGAACGCGTAAATTAGATGGGCACGCACGGCTGGGACCAAATGAGTTCAGGACTCGTAGTACTTTATATATACACGGAAAAAATCAATCACCCTATCCTTCCAACTGTAAAAGAGTGAGTTTCTTTTTGAGAGGATCTTCCTGTATAATAATCGTTGGATCTGGACTTCGTACTATATGAGTCCTCCGTCATACATGATCTTATATCTGCTTTCTATTTTAGCTGCAAGTTTAATACTTTTTATTTCCGGGGAGCTTGGCGGGGGGGCACCGGGTCATGGAAAACGTCCTCGACGAGACTCAAGTCCGTCACTGTATATGTATTGAGCTTGCCGCCGGCGTCCGTCCATCACATAGTTTTTGAAAACACGTGCGTGTCATACGTGCATATTTGCTAGTACAATATAATACGAGAGACTTTTAGATAGTTTCCATATTCATAGAGCTAGTTAGAGAGGGCCGGACAAAAAAAATAGCTGGTGAGAAATTTTGTCTCTTTATTATTACTAGCAAAAGTGCCCGTGCATTGCAACGAGAGTACCATAAAATATTTATGGGAACAAAAACATGAATACATATTAATTTGTGTTTCACCCTTTGTATAATTTTTTATGATGACAGGACACACATAATACTAAGTTAATAGTGGCAATAATATCAAAATGTCCTATTATACCTATACTGAATTAGAATAAGATATTTATAGATTGTATTGGTATGTTCGTTAATCATCACAAAGTTGCAAAATAGAGTTATTTAGATTGGATTAGATTAAATAACAAAATGCTCAATATTTTAGTTGATGGTTTGATTAGCTAGACCATGGGCCTATCCAAGTTCTAAAAGTTCTTTTTTCTAATCACAACTGGATCAATTTGATGGTAAAAATCTTTAGCTTTTTTTTTGGCAAAAGTCATTAATTCAAAGACATGTAATATTATATTTATTACTTAAGAAAGACCTAGATTGAGGAAGTAGGAAAGAAACAAAAACACATAGACAGAGAAAGAATGAAGAGAAAAACACAATTAAAAAGAAAAAGAAAAACAAGGATGCACAAACCACGGACAAGAAATGAAAAGAAAAACAGAAAAGAAAAAACACCACAGCAATGGCAGGAGCCTTTTGTTTTTTGAAAAAGGCAACGGCAGGAGCTGAAGGGACAAAACGGAAAAAAGCGGACAGGAAATGACAAGAAAAATGGAAAAGAAAAAAAAACACCACAGACGGGACAAAACAGAAAAAGGAACACCGATGAGGAAAGAAAAAAAAACAGAATTCTAGACGGGACACAGAAACAGACTCTCTCCCAGCGTAATACTTCTTGGACTCGAACTCTCCAAGTTGAAGATCACGCCTCCTCTCCCTCTCTCTTTGTTTGGATTCTTCTCTCTTTTTTTTTTCTCTTCAGATTTATTTATTTCCGTATACTCCTATGTTCCAATTTCATACCGTATTAGTCTTCTTTTTCTTTTTTTTTGTAGATTTGTCTTTTTTCAATCGTTCTATTTTTATCTTCTGTTTTTTCTCAAATAATTATCGTTGTAACATTTTCTTCTATTTCTCTCATAAACCTAAAAAACTTTTTTCTTCTGTTTTTTCTCTCAAAGTAACTACCTAATTTGTACTTTTATATTGTTTCTATTTCTATTTCAATTACGATTAGGATTTCTATTAGAAAAACTTTTTTCTTCTGTTTCTTTCTCAAAGTAACTACCTAATTTGTACTTTTATATTTTTCTATTTCTATTTCAATTAAGATTAAGATTCCTATTAGGATCGAAGAAATCTATTTAAATTAGGATTCGTAGCTATTCAGGTGTCCAACTCTCTAACTCGTATCAGGATGGGTCGTATAAATCCGAATAGAAGAAACTATTCATTGTCTGGTAGTTAGGGAGAGACGGACAAAAAAAAATGGTCGGACCAAATTCAGGGGGGTGAGAAATTTTGCCTCTTTATTATTACTAGCAAAAATGCCCGTGCGTTGCAACGGGAGGAAAAACACTAGCATGTTCAAGTCCAGTAAACAATTAAACGTTATTTTTAGGAAACAAACAATTAAACATGGTCCGAGACTGTTTTTATATTTGCTCTTGATTGTTGGTCAACTATATCTATTTGCATATATACAATCTATGTTCACAATATTCATGTGTAGACGGTCATGTAAAATGTGAACGAAATCATATAATTTTATACTTTGTAACTTATGAATTTAGATTAGAAGAGGCAGGAGGACATTTATGTTTGTTTTCATCTTATTATCTTTTATAAAAAAAATAAATTCTTTTGGAAATAATTTATAAAAAATAGAAGAGTTAAACTTGGAACGCACTCAAAACAGTAGAAACAGGTATGGGCCGGTTTATTATTGGGCTTGTTCGGCTTTAAAGCTGCTTAGGAGCACAACTGAGGTTCGTAGCCTGCTTAAAAAATTGTTTATTATTTTCTTACTTATTTCTTTTCCCCTCATTCTCTCTCCTCCTTATCTTCGACACGGATGCACTCCTCCACCACCCGTGTGCTGTTCCTCTTCCTCGAGTTCGCAGAAATCGTATATCCTTTCCATCGCCTCTCTCTCCTCCAGCTTGCCCGTGCCCGCCCGCACGCACGGAGGACTGGAGGAGCCACAAGACACCCTTAGTATATTGTTTTTCCTGTTGCAAAGCATAAAAATATTTAGATGTAAATATATCATAATTTTAATTTCATATTACGCATATAATGCTAACATTAAACATTGAGTTTCCTGACTTCCTTTGACAACCTATAAAAATATACAATTTTAATATTTATTAAAGTCGGCAATGAGTAGTTTCCGACGTGTCAAGAATTAGTCTATCTATCGATGATTATGATGAGAGATCTCTCTCGGTTTTTTTTTATGTACCTCTTGTTGGGATTGTAGACATATATTTATTTAGATTGGTTGCAACAAACTAAGTAAGATTTTAGTTTATGATTTGATTAGTTAGTCTATCGAATGATCTAGATTTTAGTAAGAATAAGTTTGGTTACTGATTAGAACTATATCTTGGTAAAAATCTTTGTTTCGTGAAGAGATACTAAGGTTTAAAGACCTGTAATGTTATATTTATTATTTATTTTATGAGAAAAACACCAATAAAAATAGAGAAAAACACTATTTGGAAATAGAAAAACAAGCGAAAAAACAGAAACCAAAAAATAAAATATGCAAAAGGATTACGGAGCCGAGCCTGGTTGCGGTCGGTCCGGAGTCCTTTTTTATCTCGTTTCCTTTTCTGGTCCTGCTTCGTTTTTTTCCTTTTCCCGTACGTTGACAGTAGGAAGGTGCCACCTGTCTCTTTTGGACGGTGTATGTCCGTGAGTTTTCTATCCCATTTATTTGTTTTTTTTTGTTTTTTATTTCAGGGTGATGACGTAACTACGTACATACCTGACATAGATAGATGTATAGATATTTGGAAATAAAAACAGGTTAGAACTCCTCGCTAGGAAAAAAAAATAATACGAATAGAACCCAGACTGGAATAGGAAAAATATATACAAGCATACTGGAGTGGAAGAAAAAGAGGTGGAAGAAAAGTCTTAGCGGAAATTTTGCCTCTTCATTATTAGGTATAGATATAGATATAGAAGATTAGGTATAGATATAGATAAAGAGAGGTGTAAGCTAGTTTTAATTTATATATTTTTTTCCAAAAGAACTTGGCGGCATAAAAGTTTTGCAAAACTAACTATATACCCCCAACATTCTGGGCCGAGGCTCTGAGCACCGTTACTCATCAAGCATACTTCACCGGCCCTCCTCCTGCTGCCAACTACACACCGACGCCGCCCCCCATGGATCCCTAGAACCACCAGGCTCTCCTCGCCGCGCTGAACGCGGCCAACTCCACGGCATCTACTCCACTGACGGCAGAGTGGTACCTCGACACTGGCGCCTCCTCGCACATGTCGTCCAATGCTGGTAACCTCTCCCGTCCTACCCCCGTTCTACATCTCCTTCCCATCACCGTCGGCAATGGCACCACGCTGCCGGTGACCCATCGGGCATCCTCTACTATTCCGACATCCACCTCCCCTCTTCTTCTTAAGAATGTTCTTGTATCCCCTCCACTCGTTAAGAACCTCATTTCTGTTCGATCTTTAACCTGTGATAATAATGTATCAGTAGAGTTTGACCCGTTCGGTTTCTCTGCCAAGGACCATCCAACCCGTACGGTGATTTTCCGTTGTGATAGCTCCGGCGACCTCTACCCTTTGGCTCCATCACCGCCGGAGGCTCTCGCCGCCACTGCACCCAGTGTCGACCTTTGGCACCAGCGCTTGGGTCATCCCGGTTGTCACGTCCTCAACCGATCGCCCTCTAGCGGTCTAGCCTCGAGTTCACCTCCACTGCATAGTCGGATCGGACTTGCGAAGCCTATCAGCTCGGCAAGCACGCCAGGCTGCCATTTTCTTCTTCTATTTCAGTGCCTTATGTTCCTTTCCAACTAGTTCATGCCGATGTCTGGATGTCTCCTGTAACTAGCTATTCAGGCTTCAAGTACTATCTAGTTCTTATTGATGATTACACACACTATGTATGGACCTTCCTGATGCGTGCCAAATCTGAAATTTTTCATTGTTTACTCCATTTTCATGCATATGTGTCTACTCAATTCCAACTTCCTCTTATTGCTCTTCAAACCGATAATGGCAAGGAGTTCGACACTCACGCCTTACGCACTCACCTCGCCACCCATGGCGTTGCATTTTCGCCTTTCTTGTCCATACACCTCATCACAAAATGGCAAGGTCGAGCATATTCTGTGTACTCTAAATGACTGCATTCGCAGTCTCCTCATTCATGCCGGCATGCCAGCATCTGTAAAGTCCTAGATGGCTAGAGAGGGGGTGAATAGCCTATAAAAATTCTATAATAAACACTAAGCAAACTTGTTAGAATAACAAACGGCGTAAAGTGAGTTTTGCTTAGCCTACGGTAGTGAAGCAAGCCTCTTAACCACAAGTCTAGTAGATTATGATCTCTAGTTCACACAAGGGCTAAGTCACTAAACTTACACTAGAGAGCAAGCTAACAACTACTAGCAAAGGCTAACACTAGAGCTACACAAGAAAACTAGTAAATGTAAATGCGAGAGAGAGGATTGTGAATCTTATACCGATGGTGGAGTGAAGATGTTGCCAATCACCAAGATGATATACAATCAATCAATATTGACAACAACACAATATGAAGACCAATCACCAGAAGATAAGAGACACAATATTTTTGTTCACTTGGTGTTCACTTGTGCACCGACAAGCTACGTCACCGGTTGTGTCGACCAACACTTAGATGGTTTCTCGGTGTGACCCTCAAGTCACTTGCCCATCAAGGCACGCCCCGCAAGGCACCGCAAGACACCACTCTCAAGTGAGGTAACTCAATGACACGCGCAATCCACTAGAGTTGCTTTTGGCGCTCCGCCGAGGAAAGCACAAGAACCTCTTACAATCAACTGGAGGTGGCCAAGAACAATCTCCTTCTCTTGCCAATGCCTCCAACAATCTCCAAGCCGGCTAGGAGCGGTACTCTCCAAGAGTAACAAGAAATCTATCGGCCAAACCACCCACAAGTGCCACTAGATGCCCTCAAGCTATGCAATGCACTTTGGGATCACTCAATCTCACTTTTGATTTGCAATCAAGCAAGAGAGATAAGTGAGAGGGAGAAGCTCTAGCTCAAAGGATGCACAAGAGTTTTAGAAATCACGAGAGACCTCCCCAAGGGCCGACCAATAAGTATTTATAACTATCCCAAACGAATAGAGCCGTTGTACCCCTTCACTGGACGTTTTTCGGGATGACCGGACGTGCCGGTCGAAACTGACCGGACGCGCCCAACCGCGTCCGATCCTCCAACGATCACTGAGCCAACGGTCAAATGCAACGACTGGACGCGCCGCTCAACTGACCGGACGCGCCGATCACACAGTACCGCGCGCCCGTGAAGCAACGACCGGACGCGCTGCTCAACTGACCGGACGCGCCGATCGCACAGTACCGCGCGCCCGCGAAGCAACGACCGGAGGCGCTCCAGGCAACGACCGGACGCGACAGTGCCAGCGTCCGATTGGAGTCTAGTAAGCTCCCTCAATGACCGGACACGTCCGATCGTGTGTGACCAGACGCGCCACACGTTCGATTGACCTTGCGAACTGCAGTTCCCTCTGGGCGGCTGACCGGACACGTCGGTCCCACGAGTGACCGGACGCGCCGGTTGCAAACCCTAACACCCGCGCGCCTGACTGCTGCGTTGAACTGACCGGACGCGTTCGGTCATACCATGACTGCGTCCGGTGCAGCGTCCGGTCACCTCTGTGACCTCCGTTCGCCTCCGTTTCTTTTCCGACTTCTAGCGTAGTGGAAAATAGGCATTTCAACTCCTTGAAAATGCCTGAATCCCGTGCTCGCAAGCTCGGCGGGAGGGAGAGAGAGACCCAAACTCTCTCTACCGCTCAAACTCCAACGCCTTCGCAAATGTGCCAACACCAACAAGTGATCACCACCTTGTGCACGTGTGTTAGTATTTTCATAATCATTTTCGAAGGTTTTCCGGTTAGCTCACTAGGCCCTACATGCAATGCACTTCATGAATTCACCTAGTGGCATCCGTGCGTCGAATAACCGATAAGACTTCCCTTCTTAATAGTTCGGCTATTGATCCTAAATCACTCACACCCTCTATGGTGTCTTGAGTGCAAAACAAAATGGTCCTATGGTTATACCTTTGCCTTGAGCCCATTTTGTTTTTCCAAAAGATATGATCCACTTCATATCATCACATGACCGTCTCGATCCATCGACCTTAACTTCACTTGCTCTTCACCGTTGCATCGGTCCGTCGGCGCCAAGTCTTGCTCAAGCTTCACCATCGCATGGTCCTTCGCTTCGAAGCCTCGACTTGCCCTTCACCTTCACAACCGGTCCATCGAGCCAAGCATTATCTCGGTCTTCATCATCTTGGTCACATGAGTTAATATCATGTCTCATATTCAATGACCACCTTTATCTAAATCATCCACCTAGATACCAAGGTTAGTCCTAGGTTTCATCAATTAGCCAAAACCAAACTAGGGACTTTCAATCTCCCCCTTTTTGGTAATTGATGACAACCCTCACAAAGATAATTTTGATAGTAAAAGTTTCGAACTTGTCATACTTGTCCAATCATTTTGCTCATAAGTAAAGTTTGGACAATTATCACAAGCTCGGTTTTGGTAGCATTAGCTCTCCCTACATATGTGCATAGAGTTTGGATTGAAAGCTTTGCACATATGCATTGATAGAAGTGTTGAGAGAGTAATTCTACCAAAATGATGCTAAGGTGTAGGAAATGGACCTTTGAAGCGTGATACCAATCGGAGTTGCCTTTTACACCATCCTTAGCATCATGAAGTAACTAGACATCCATCACAACTCAAGAACCTCGTGAGATCAATATTATATGTAAAGGTTCTTGGACCACTTGTAAAGCTTTAGGCATGTCTAGATACCACAAGTAAACTATTCCTATGCATGCTAGTAGATCATTTCATCATTCAAGTTCTATACTAGCATTGCACCACACAAGCATGTATATTGAATTTAAATACATGTGCAATGAGCAAGTCATATGAGAATTGCACAAACAAATGCAACAACTTTGTCAACTTTGTTTATGAGCTTGCTTCCCCTACTTGTGTGCATCAAATTTTATTTACCCCTTTATCATGTTGAATCATCTTTTTCTCTCCCCCTTTGTCAACAACTTACCCAAAAATGGGATCAAATTGTGGAGAGAAAAACAATGTTTGATGGAGTAGGTTAAAATTTATCAAATTTGGTTCAACCTAGAACACTTGCCAAAGATATTTAATTCGATTTGAACCAAAGACAAGCTTCTTCACACCTCATAATAAGGGTTATCTTGCCTATGTTGAATTAAACACGTATAGCAAATCTTCTAGATTCAACACTAGGTTTACAAGCTCACAAACATGTCATATGCCACCACTAGATCAAAATAAGCACAGAAGCAATAGTGGTAACATATATCCATTAAATTCATTTGATTTATCATGAATGCTCATGCGTACCACTTATTATGTCTACATGCTCTAGCAAGTCCTTAGCATAGGATGAATGACATGTCAATCAACTTTACCTTGTAATGTCGAAGGAGAGGCATGTCAATAAGTGGGTGGGGTGCATTCAACTCATGTTTGAGAAATCAAGAATGTTCAATTCATTCCTTAGCTTTAAAAACCTCTTTTCATCAAGTGGCTTGGTGAGAATATCGGCAAGTTGATCATCGGTGCCAACATTTTCAATGGCAATATCTCCCTTTTGTTGATGATCTCTAATGAAATGATGCCTTATGTCAATATGCTTTGTTCTTCCATATTGAACCAGGTTTTGTGTCATCTTGATTGCAATTTCATTATCACATAGCAATGGCACATTCTTGAAGTTGAGGCCATAATCCTTCAAAGTTGATTTCATCCATAGCAATTGTGCACAACAACTCCCCGCACTCACATATTCGGCTTTGACGGTAGAGATTGCTACACTATTTTGTTTCTTTGAGGACCAGGACACAAGTAATCTTCCAAGTAATTGACATGTGCCACTTGTGCTCTTTCTATTGATCTTGCAACCCCCATAGTCAGAGTCCGAATATCCAATCAATTCAAACTTTGATCCCTTGGGATACCATAGTCCAACATCTCTTGTTTGCTTCAAGTACCTCAATATTCTCTTTACGGTCGTGAGATGACTCTCTCTAGGTGAGGCTTGATATCTAGCACACATACAAACACTAAACATGACATCCGGCCTTAATGCGATGACATAGAGTAGACCTCCAATCAAAGACCAATATTCCTTTTGATTCACCATTTTGCCATCAAGATCACTATCCAAATTGTCATTTGTACCCATTGGAGTTGAAATTGGCTTTGCATCTTGCATTCCAAATTTCTTCAACATGTCCCTTATGTATTTTCCTTGACTCATAAATGTCTCATTCTTCAATTGTTTGACTTGGAGACCAAGGAAGTAGCTAAGTTCACCAATCATAGACATTTCAAACTCTTTGGTCATCATAGCACCAAATTCTTCACAATAAGCTTGATCGGTTGATCCAAAGATGATGTCATCAACATATATTTGCACTATGAATAGATCATTCCCAATCTTCTTGGTGAATAGAGTTGTATCAACCTTACCCATCTTGAATCCCTTAGAGAGAAGGAAATCCCTTAGCATCTCATACCATGCTCTAGGTGCTTGCTTTAAGCCATATAAAGCCTTCTTCAACTTGTATACATGGTTGGGTTTCTTGTCATCTTCAAATCCGGGAGGTTGCTCAACAAAGACTAACTCATTGATGATTCCATTGAGAAATGCGCTTTTGACATCCATTTGATATAGTTTGATGTTGTGTGCACAAGCATAAGCCAATAGAATCCTTATTGCCTCCAATCTTGCCACAGGAGCATATGTCTCATCATAGTCAAGACCTTCTACTTGAGTATAACCTTGAGCAACTAGTCTTGCTTTGTTTCTCACCACAATGCCATCTTGATCTTGCTTGTTTTTGAACACCCATTTGGTTTCAATCACATTGTAGTCATTTGGCCTTTCTACCAATTCTCAAACATCATTTCTTGTGAAATTGTTAAGTTCTTCTTGCATAGCCATGATCCAATCGGCATCCCTCAAAGCTTCTTCTATTTTCTTTGGTTCTATGGTTGACACAAATGATGCATGCTCATAAAACATAGCCAATCTTGATCTTGTTTGCACACCACTTCTAATATCACCAATAACACTATCAATGGGGTGATCTCTTGCAACATGTTGTGGTTGGAGTACTTGCACTTGATTGCTTGAGCTTGATTGATCACTTGATGTATCTCGATGAGATGAACTAGCACCATGATCTTGTACTTGAGAGTCACTAGCTAGCTTGAATGAAGAATTGAGCACTTGATCTTTATCATCATCTTGAATATCAATTACTTGCTTTGCTCTAATGTCCCCAATGTCCATGTTCTTCATTGCTTCCACCAATAGAGTTCCACCAACATCATCTAGATTCTCTTCTTCATCTTGTGACACATTGGTTTCATCAAATTGCACATCATGGACTTCTTCTAGAATGCCACTTGAATTGTTACAAACTCTATAAGCTTTGCTTATAGTTGAATAACCAAGTAGGAACCCCTCATCACATCTCTTGTCAAACTTTCCCAATCTAGTGCCCTTCTTCAAGATATAACATTTGCAACCAAACACCCTAAAGTAAGAAATATTGGGCTTTCTTCTATGAAGTAGCTCATATGGGGTCTTCTCTAGCAACGGATGATAATATAGTCTATTGATGTAGTAGCAAGCGGTATTGATTGCTTTATCCCAAAAAGATTGACTCACATTGTACTCATGAAGTATTGATCTAGCCATATCAAGCAATGTTCTATTCTTTCTCTCAACTAGGCCATTTGATTGTGGAGTGTACTTGGCCGAAAATTGATGTCCAATGCCATAGTGATCACAAAGTTCTTCAATTCTTGTATTCTTGAACTCACTTCCATTGTCACTTCTCACTTTCTTGATTCTAATCTCAAACTCATTGTGAACTCTAGTGAGAAAGGTCTTGAAGGTGTCAAACACTTCACTTTTGTCACTAAGAAAGAATACCCATGTGAATCTTGTGAAGTCATCCACTATGACAAAACCATACTTATTACCACCTATACTTGAGTATGTTGTTGGGCCAAATAGATCCATGTGCATCAAATCAAATGCTTTGCATGTGCTCATTGTACTATTCTTTGGATGTGAGCTTCCAACTTGCTTCCTGGCTTGACATGCACTACAAATCTTATTCTTCTCAAATTCAATGTCTTTTAATCCATTGACAAGATTGTGAGTTGTAAGTTTCTTCAATTGTTTCATGCCAACATGACCAAGCCTTCTATGTCAAAGCCAACCCATGCTTGATTTGGAGATTAAGCAAGTTGTCAAAGAAGTTTCTCTAGCATTAAAGTCAACTAGGTAGAGATTCTCATATCTAAAGCCCTTGAATGCCATATTTGAACCATCCATACTAACGACTTCCACATCATCAACCCCAAAGATACATTTGTAACCAAGATCACATATTTGTGCCACAGATAGAAGATTGAAATCCAAGCTTTCAACTAGCAACACATTTGATATTGCAATCTTGCCCAAGCCAATAACCTTGCCTTTCTTGTTATTACCAAAAGTGATAGAATCAACACCACTATTATTGTCATTGATTGAGTCAAACATTCTTGATGTACCGGTCATGTGTTGAGTGCACCCACTATCAATAATCCAATGCCTTCCTCCGGCTTTGTAATTGACCTACAAACAAATCAATGAATCTTAGGTACCTATTTTTGCTTGGGTCCTTGTAGGTTAGTAACTAAGCTCTTTGGTACCCAAATAGCCTTCTTCTTTGGGCCAACAATGGGTGTACCAATAAACTTAGCTTGCACACCCTTCACACTCTTGGTAAGCACATAGTAAGAATCAAAAGGTATAACATTAACAAGGTTCTTGCTTTGGTTCTTTTTATTGCAATTATGCTCTTGAAAGTCATCTTGGCTTCTCTCTTTTTCTTCTCAAACTTGCCCCTCTTGTTGTTCTTCTTCTTGTCATAGGGACATTGGGCTTGAAGATGTTCGGTGCTATCACAATTGAAGCACTTCCTTTGTTGCTCATTAATCTTGAAATTATCATTTCTCTTTTTGAAGCCTCTTCTCTTAATGAACACGTGACCCATTTTCTTGACTACAAGAGCAAATGCCTCATCATCAATTTCAAAATCTTCATTTTCATTATTGTCTTCTTCTTCTTCAATGATGGTAGCTTTGCCCTTGGAGGAGATGGCCTTGAATGCCACGGTCTTCTTCTTCTTTTCTTCCTCCTTCTCCTTCTCATCGGCATCTTGATCATACTTGTCATATGTCAATACCTCTCCAAGCAAATCATTGGGCTTCATTGTTTCAAGACCATCTCTTTGTAGCATCATGATCAACATTTTGAATCTTCTTGGTAAGCTCAACAAGAACTTATGGTAAAAATCTTGGTCTTGTGTCTTATGCCCTAAGCTCTTGAGATCATTCACAATGACTTGCAATCTATGAAATATCTCTAAGATTGTTTCTTCTTCTTTCATCTTGAAGTTTTCAAACTCACTCTTGAGCCCATATAGCTTGGCACTCTTCACAACCTTAGTGCCCTCATATGTTTCACTCAACCTTGTCCATACTTCATTTGCCAATTCTAAATCCTTGATGCCCTCAAATACTTTTGTGTCAATACCATTGTAAAGTGTATTGAGAGCCATTCTATTACATGTTCTATTTACTCTATCTTCATTAGTGAGATGATCAGGATCAATGATAGCAAAATCATTCTCGGTGACTTCCCACACCTTCTCATGAATTGAGCCAAGGTACATAGTCATCTTCCTTTTCTAATAGTCAAAGGAAGAAACTCCATCAAAGAATGGTGGCTTGCCCCCAACATGATTGAACACAATTTGAGTCATCTTTTTACACCGAAGGATGTTAAGCCTTGATTAAAATGGTGACCACGGCTCTGATACCACTTGTAAGGTCCTAGATGGCTAGAGGGGGGGTGAATAGCCTATAAAAATTCTACAATAAACACTAAGCAAACTTGTTAGAATAACAAACGGCGTAAAGCGAGTTTTGCTTAGCCTACGGTAGTGAAGCAAGCCTCTTAACCACAAGTCTAGTAGATTATGATCTCTAGTTCACACAAGGGCTAAGTCACTAAACTTACACTAGAGAGCAAGCTAACAACTACTAGCAAAGGCTAACACTAGAGCTACACAAGAAAACTAGTAAATGTAAATGCGAGAGAGAGGATTGTGAATCTTATACTAACGGTGGAGTGAAGATGTTGACAATCACCAAGATGATATACAATCAATCAATATTGACAACAAGACAATATGAAGACCAATCACCGGGAGACAAGAGACACAATATTTTTGTTCACCTGGTGTTCACTTGTGCATCGACAAGCTACGTCACCAGTTGTATCGACCAACACTTAGATGGTTCCTCGGTGTGACCCTCAAGTCACTTGCCCCTCAAGGCATGCCCCGCAAGGCACCGCAAGACACCACTCTCAAGTGAGGTAACTCAATGACACGCGTAATCCACTAGAGTTGCTTTTGGCGCTCCGCTGAGGAAAGCATAAGAACCTCTTATAATCAACCGGAGGTGGCCAAGAACAATCTCCTTCTCTTGCCAACGCCTCCAACAATCTCCAAGCCGGCTAGGAGCGGTACTCTCCAAGAGTAACAAGATATCCACCGGCCAAACCACCCACAAGTGCCACTAGATGCCCTCAAGCTATACAATGCACTTTGGGATCACTTAATCTCACTTTTGATTTGCAATCAAGCAAGAGAGATAAGTGAGAGGGAGAAGCTCTAGCTCAAAGGATGCACAAGAGTGTTAGAAATCACGAGAGACCTCCCCAAGGGTCGACCAACAAGTATTTATAACCATCCCAAACGAATAGAGCCGTTGTACCCCTTCACTGAACGTTTTTCGGGATGACCGGACACGCCGGTCAAAATTGACCGGACGCGCCCAACCGCGTCCGATCCTCCAACGGTAACTGAGCCAATGGTCAAATGCAATGACCGGACACGCCGCTCAACTGACCGGACGCGCCGATCGCATAGTACCACGCGCCTACGAAGCAACGACCAGACGTGCCGCTCAACTGACCGGACGCGCCGATCGCACAGTACCGCGTGCCCGCGAAGCAACGACCAGACGCGCTCTAGGCAACGACCGGACGCGACAGTGCCAGCGTCCGGTTGGAGTTCAGTAAGCTCCCTCAATGACCGGACGCATCCGATCGTGTGTGACCGGACGCGCCGCGCGTCCGATCGACCTTGCGAACTGCAGTTCCCTCTGGGCGGCTGACCGGACGCGCCGGTCCCGTGAGTGACCAGACGCGCCGGTTGCAAACCCTAACACCCGCACGCCTGACTACTACGTTGAACTGACCGGACGTGTCCGGTCATACCATGACCGCGTCCGGTGCAGCGTCCGGTCACCTCTGTGACCTCCGTTCGCCTCCGTTTCTTTTCTGACTTCCGGCGTAATGGAAAATAGGCATTTCAACTCCTCAAAAACGCCTGAATCCCGCGCTCGCAAGCTCGGCGGGAGGGAGAGAGAGACCCAAACCCTCTCTACCGCTCAAACTCCAACGCCTTCGTAAATGTGCCAAAACCAACAAGTGATCACCACCTTGTGCACGTGTGTTAGCGTTTTCATAATCATTTTTGAAGGTTTTCCGATTAGCTCACTAGGCCCTACATGTAATGCACTTCAAGAATTCACCTAGTGGCACCCGTGCGTCGAATAACCGATAAGACTTCCCCTCTTAATAGTTTGGCTATCGATCCTAAACCACTCACACCCTCTATGGTGTCTTGAGTGCAAAACAAAATGGTCCTATAGTTATACCTTTGCCTTGAGCCCATTTTGTTTTGAGTGCAAAACCACTCACACCCTCTTAATAGTTATATCATCACATGACCGTCTCGATTCATTAACCTTAACTTCACTTGCTCTTCACCGTTGCATCGGTCCGTCGGCGCCAAGTCTTGCTCAAGCTTCACCATCGCATGGTCCTTCGCTTCGAAGCCTCGACTTGCCCTTCACCTTCACAACCGGTCCATCGAGCCAAGCATCATCTCGGTCTTCATCATCTTGGTCACATGAGTTAATGTCATGTCTTATATTCAATGACCACCTTTATCTAAATCATCCACCTAGATACCAAGGTTAGTCCTAGGTTTCATCAATTAGCCAAAACCAAACTAGGGACTTTTAGCAGCATTCTGGGCCGAGGCTCTGAGCACCGTTACTCATCTTCTAAACCTCCGGCCATGTCAAACCAGTGGTGACACAACCCCCCATACCCTTATACTTGGCACACCTCCTTCTTACAACCTTCTTCGTGTTTTCGGCTATCTGTGTTTTCCCAACCAGACATGAGTCACACCTCACAAGCTTAGCGCTCGGTTCCACCCCATGCGTCTTGGTTGGGTATCCTGCTGATCACGGGGATACCAATGCCTCGACAGTCAAACACGTCAGGTCATCACTTCCCGGCACATCGTCTTCGATGAAACCAAGTTTCCCTTTCGTTCCCAATTGAATCAGGACGCAACGACAACAGCCAGATGTGCTATAGTAACTGAAACTGAGGATTCGCCTGTCATCATTCAGTCTTCTGTTGCTCGACTAATACCGCGCGCTGCTGCTGCCAATCCACCACCGCTGAGCACTAACACCACCCCATCACCTCCTCCAGTGATAGCAACTCCCACGGCATCACCTTCGGTCGCTGCTTCACCCTCCTCCGCCGGTGCACCAATTGTCTCACCGGCGCCTGCCATTGTTCCAGCTGTGCCAGCTACTCCACATTCTATGGTCACTCGTGCCCATGTAGGCATTCACAAGCCTAATCCCCGATATGCACTCAACTCCAATTCCACAGCCATTTCACCCATTCCTTCCTCCGCACGTGCTGCCCTCAAGGATCCAAATTGGCGTGCGGCCATGACCCTGGAATACGGCGCGTTGCAACGCAACCGCACATGGCGCCTAGTCAATCGGTGTTGACACCTCTAACGCCACCTAAGCTAGGTTGTCATCCAAGCATGACACTAAAGATGCTGGTACTAAAATATGCAAATGCTCCTCTGAAATAAATATGAAATCCGCAAGCGCACAGATAATACTGATGTAGCATTTTAACTGGGAGTAATCCAGGTATCATTATTTATATTTTTACCACTAGGAAGGGATGCTAAGGATAATGAGTAATGAGCTTCACTGCATGTGATAATGGAGAGCATAACCATGTCTTTATCGATCTTCTCATACAGGGTAAGTGTCACAAGATAAATAATATATATATGAATAAAAAATAATAAGAGATAACTGATAAGCACATAGCCACATTGAAAGGTCTTGATGGCTAGAGGGGGGTGAATAGCCTAATAAAACTTTCTACAAAATGTGCTAGACAAGTTGATTAGTAACAACAATTAGCGAGATGCGAGTTTTGCCTAGCCTAGTGGGGTGATGCAAGCCACCTATCCAATTGACAATTCTAGTTTGGTTCACACAACCGCCACAAGACAAACCGCAAGCTAGCAAAACTACAAAGCTACTACAACTAGAACTACACAAGCTAGCAACTAAACAAGAGCAACAACAAGCTAAACAAGAAGATACCAAAGTAAGTACAAGAGGGGATTTGGAATGCTATACCGAGGGGCGATGATTGTTCCAACCAAAGTGAATACCAAGATAGCCAAAGAAATAATCAATCACCGGGATGAAATCTAATTGATCAAACACAATTGAGACACAAGATTTATCCCGAGGTTCACGTGCTTGCCGGCACGCTAGTCCTCGCTGTGTCCCCCTACACCACGTGGTTCGGTGGCTAATCGGTATCAAACACCGAGCCTCTCAAAAGGCGCCACAAGAACCTACCAAATGGTGAGAAGTTCCGACATGAGCAATCCACTAGAGTTGGAAATTGGTACTCCGCCGGGGAACCACAACAACCCCTCACAACAAGCTCACCGGAGCCAGCCACGAACAATCACCAACACGTGCCGGACCTCCACCGCTGCTCCAAGCCGTCTAGGTGGCAGCAACCACCAAGAGAAATAAGAATCCCGTAGCAAATGAACACCCAAGTGCCAACTAGATGCAAACTCACAAGCAAATACACTTGAGATCACTCAATCTCGCTTTGATTAGACAAACAAGCAAGGGAGATGAGTGGGAGGGGATGTGCTCAGCTCAAGAGGATGTTAGAGAGTCAAAATGTCTAAGCCAGCCTTCTAGGAGCTGGCCAACAAGTATATATAGGAGCCCCCGAAAGAATAGAGCCATTGGCTCATGAAATAGCCACACTCGGGGTGACCGGACGCGCTGGTCTGACCTGACCGGACACGCACAGCGTCCGGTCGCTCCACCATGATCTCCCCGATGAACGTCACGTGTCTCACTTTGAATTTCGTTCGTTCGATCATAACGGTCACTTAAAAGTACTCGTTCACGCACTAGAGTGACCGGACACGCAGCTTGAATTGACCGAACGCATCGATCGCATAGCGCCTGCGCTCGTGAAGCACCGATCAGACGCGCTGCAGAATTGACCAGACGCGTTACACCCAGCGTCCGGTTTGAGTCTAGTAAGCACCCACCATGACCGGATGCATCCGGTCGATCATGACCGGACTCGCCACCACATCCGGTTAGCTCTTCGCTGATGCTGCTACACGCCATGTTGACCGGACACGCCGGTCCCGTGAGACGTCGGATGCTCCGATTAGAAACCCTAGCTGCCCCTCGCGTTGCTCGCTGACACTGACTGGACACGTCCAGTTACGCTGAGACTACGTCTGGTTCAGCGTCCAGTCACCTCTGTGACCTCCGTTCGTCTCCGTTTCTTCACGTCCGGCGCAGTGGAAAATAGGCATTTCATTTCCTGGAAAATAGCGATAGAGGAACCCAAACCCCTCTCTACCGCTCAAACTCCACCGCCTTCGTAAATGTGTTAACATCACCAAGTGTACATCACCATGTGCATGTGTGTTAGCATTTTCACAATCATTTTCGAGGCGTTAAATTAGCTCTCCACTAGATCTAAATGCATATGCAAATGAATCTTCATCTAGTGGCACTTAAGTGATCAATAGCCCCAGAAATTCCCCTCTTTATAGTACGACTATCGATCCTAAGCCATCCACACCCTCTATGGTGTCTTGGATGCAAAATGAAAATCCCTATATGATACATTTGCCTTGAGAATCACTTGTTGCACCTTGTTTCAACTCCACATCATGGTAAGCACTTCATCATCACATTACTTGATCACCATGCTTCACCATGTCTCGTGCCAATCATCATTGCTACACACATTCTTAAGCATATGATTAGCACTTAGGCATTGTCACTAATTGCCAACACCAAACATAGGACTTTCACACATATAATGATAAACATCTCAATAGATTACTCTAAGCATATAGCACTAGCATGGATTAGGATGAACTATAAGGATAAATCATAAGTTAGTCTAACTATACAGTCAAAGCATATGATGATTAGTGCAATTACACTTGGCAATCATGGCAAGAAAAGGTTATATCTATGCATAGTGATATTACTAAGGAATATATAGAATATAGCTATCACTTTCCTGTAATAGTTGTGCACTGCCTGCCCTATACTCGGGAGGTGGACTACAAAGGACTCAATAGGTCTATCACTCCTGCGATCTATCACACGGTCCGGAATATAGGGTGCAATCGCAGGTAAATACGGTATAGGCACCACACCTACATAATGTTTACCACTCACCCATGATATCAATGAGCAAGCGCTATACGATCCTATACTTAAATATAATTCTGATCGAACTATGCCAAGCATATAATCAAAGTAGACTAAGAACAATATAATTGAGAACATAATCAAATAGAGCAAAGTCATATCCAATATGATAGAATAGACTAAAGTCATATTCATACAAATGATGAACTAGATGAATAATATAAGAACAAATACAAAAGTAGGAGAGAATTATCAAGTATTCTCTTGATAGATCCGAAAATCAAGCAATGCTTGGCTCCTTCTAGTTCTAATCCTATGTAGCTATACTAAACTAGAGATCTAATTAAGATGGTGGCTCTAGGGCTTCTATGAATGAATGGAATGAGTTCTCTCTCTAATGAATTGAATGAAATTAGGGTTTCTCCTAGGGCCAGGGGCCTTGCTTATATAGCCCTCTAGGAAGCACCACAGCCCTTGAATCAAATCGACCTTCATCAACGACTTTTTATTGATCCTCAAAGGCGGTGGAGGCAGAATCCACGAGATGGAGCCTGATTGGCTCTGCAGGTGGGGCGAGCGCCCAGGCCCAGGGGCGGCCACCCGACTTCCAGGCCTGTTTTGCCTCCCGTTTGTTTCCAGAGTCTTCTCGTACCTTCCAGATTATAGAAAAGTTGTGTATAGCCCTTTTGTCTCTATATAAATCTGACATGTGGATCTCCTTTGGTTATTTCCTGATAACCCCCTGCAAAAATAGATATTCACTCAAACTCATGGAATTCTGTTAGTGTAACCCCTATATCTAGATAGTATTTATATTTAGGTCCTTTCTCATGCTATGTTGACGGTTAAAAATAATACTTATCTACCATCAACAATCAGCCCCCAGGTGCTCATGTCGTCTCGGGTAAATGGGTCTTCAAACACAAGTTGAACCTCGACGGCACGCTAGAACGATACAAGGCCATATGGGTGGTCCATGGCTTCACCCAACGCGTCGGCGTTGACTTCAATGAAACATTCACTCCGGTTGTAAAACTAGCCACCATCCACACTGTTCTAACCATTGCAGCTTCGCGGTGCTGGGCGACCAAGCAGTTGGATGTTTCCAATGCCTTTCTTCATGACCATCTCAAGGAGCATGTCCTCAGCCCACAAGGTTCGTTGACACCACCCATCCCGACGCGGTCTGCCTCCTCGACAAGTCCCTATACAGGTTGCGGCAAGCGCCACGTGCATGGTTCAACCGCTTCACCGAGTTCGTTAAGCTTGGCTTCCGCACGACCCGTTCCGACTCTTTGTTGTTCGTTCTCCGGCGAGGACACGACGTCGCCTACCTTCTATTCTATGTGGACAACATCGTCCTCACCGGCTCAAGCGCTGGTCTACTGCAGCTCATCGTAGATCGCCTGCGCACTGAGTTCGCCATCAAAGACTTGGGCAAGCTGCGCTTCTTCCTCGACATCAACATCAAGCGCACCAAGGATGGCTTCTACCTCTCCCAGGAATGCTATGAGGAGGATATCATGAAACACGCCGGAATGATGAACTGCAAGCCCGTCTCCACACCTGTCGACTCAAAGGGCAAGCTCTGAGCTGATGGTGCCACGCTGGACGATGCCTCGACGTACCCAAGCTTAGCGGGTGCACTGATGTACCCCACCGTGACACGCCCGGATCTCGCTTTCGCCGTGCAGCAAGCTTGTTTACACATGCACGATCCTCGAGTGCCTCAGATGACCCTGCTCAAGCGGATTCTTTGGTATGTCCACAGCACGATGTCGCACGGACTTCATCTACGCGCCTCACCAACCCTCAACGTCACGACGTATTCTAACGCCGACTGGATCAGCTGCCTAGACACAAGACGGTCTACGTCGGGTGAAAGCATCTAGGCCCCTAGAGTGAGTTTCGATGATTGATGACAATGGTTAATTATCATGACTAACGTGTGTTTTGCAGAGACAATAGAATGTTAGGATGAGGTAATGGCAATCGTGGGAGATGTGATGATCATGCCCCTAATCGATGAAAATTGTTTTCGGTCTTCAAAGGATGGATGACAAGGTTAAGGACAGTTAGTTCCGGATGTCGAGGAGTTGAGTGACGTTCGGATTAGTCATCAGGACTTTTATTTTTCTCCTTTGCCGTACTATTAAAGGGGGCATGGATGGGTAGCTTGACCTAGGTGAGTCTAATGGTTAGGTGTGGTGCACACTTGTCAAACTTAGCACTAGGTAGCTCTAAAATGGCCCTGAGATTGTTTGGAACAAAAGCCGTTCAAGAAGCGTTTGAATCGGAAGTCGTTTCGGCCTTCAAACAGGCGACAGACGCTGAAGGCGAGAGCAACAGACGTTGACATCAGCGTCTGTCGCATGGTACTTGCATGGCCTAAGTGAAATTGGAGTGACAGACGCGGGGGTGAAGGGAGTTAGACGCGTCCCTCGCTGTTGCCCGTGATAGACGCCGATAGGGCATAGCGTCTGACATGTCTGGTGTGCGTCAGACGCAGTCCAGAATGCCCTGAGTGCTCAGATCACACGACAGACACGTCTGGTGCTAGGGCGACAGACGCGGCCTAGCGTCTGTTGGCCCCTAACGGCTAGTTGAATGTTTGTACTCCGTTACACGCGACAGACACGCACTTCGGTGGCAACGGACGCGTCTGTTGGCCCCGAAAGTTGTTGTTTTTGAAGATAACGATTGGAGAGTTGAGGGGGAGTATAAATACAACCCCTACCCCTCCATTTGAGTGACTCTTGCTCATTTGCTCAGCTAAGAAACACTTTTCAAGTGCAAGGAAGTGCAAGAGCCCTAGTGAGGATTGAGATTTGAGAATCCAAGACTAAGGACCATTAGTGACTAGGGAGTAGCAAGTGTGCATCCACCTTCTCATTAGGTTTGTTGTGGTCAAGTGAGAGTTCTTGCTTGTTACTCTTGGTGATCGCCATCACCTAGACGGCTTGGTAGTGATTGGGAGCTTGATGATCATCCGGCGGAGCTTGTGGATGACCCAACTCATCTTGTGAGCGGTTGTGGGCGATTCACCGTGACGGAGTGTCAAAGAATCAGCCTATAGAGAGCACTTGATCCTTGCGCGGATCAAGGGAGAGCTACACCCTTGCGCGGGTGCTCCAACGAGCACTAGTGGGGAGTGGCGACTCTCTGATACCTCGGGAAAATATCGTTGTGTTCCTAACCCTTTACATTCAAGCAATTTACTTTTCCGCATTACTTTCATTGCTTGTTTTACTTTCCTAGAATTGTCAAGCTAGACTAGGATTGGAACTTAGGGTGCAAAACCTTTTTCGGTAGAATTACTATGAACACTTGTAGGCACTAGGGGTGAATTATGACTTAGTAGGATTTAATTCTTGTAATTATTTTTTAGAAAAGCCCAATTCACCCCCCTCTTGGGCATCTTGATCCTTTCATCAGGGTTCTGTGTCTTCCTTGGCAACTCCCTGGTCTCATGGTCGTCGAAACGCCAGCCCACCGTCTCCAGGTCCAGCGCTGAGGTGGAGTACCGGGTGGTGGCGAACGCGGCGGCTGAATGCATCTGGCTTCGGCAACTCCTCGGTGAACTCCACTGCCACCTCGCGAAGGCCACGGTCACCTATTGCGACAACGTCTCGGCGGTATATATGTCAGCCAACCCAGTTCATCAAAAGAGAACTAAGCATATTGAGCTCGACATATACTTTGTCTCCATGAGCACGTCCAGCTTTGGCGACCTCCGCGTTCTCCACGTTCCAACTGACGAACAGTATGCGGATATCATGACGAAGGGGTTACCCACAATGACGTTTGAAGCATTTCGGTCCAGTCTATGCGTCGCTCCGATCACATGCCAGACTACGAGGGGTGTTGAGGATACATGTATTGCTGTACACTTTGACCATGTTTTGTAACCTGCCGTAGGCAGTGTGCGCGATCACCGTGCCCACCACGTGCACACCGTGTGCTGAGTGTAGAGAGAGCTCAGTTGCCTAAGTGGCAACCTCCCTGATGTAACCTATATATACTCAATGAGATCAATACACAAGGTGTTGGCTCCTATTATTTCCTTCTACATGAGACCAAGCAGCTCCGGCGTTCACTTCACAGGGGTCAAGCAGGACGAGAGTAGTTCTTCAGTAGGCGACTTCGGGCGAATGCAATTTTGTTGCCGTTGACCATGTGGTTGTGCGTCGAGATTTGGATCAGAGCTGTGTTTGTAATAGAGCCACTCATCATAAGCTGACTGCGCTGGGTTATTTGTGTAGTCAAGGAGAGAAGCAAATTATTAGCTCCATTCCTGAATCCGTTTGTGTAATTGTCGCTAACGATTTGTTAGCCGTTGAGTATTGAGATTACACCCATTTTTTTAAGAAAAGTTCAAACCCAAAGAAATCCCCAAATCACTTAACCCTACATGAAATCCGCAACCACCCCCTCCTCCTCCCCCCCCCCCCCCCCCCCCCCCCCCACACACACACCCACCCCAAAAAAATTGCCTTGATCAATCTCATTAAACCCGATCCCTTTGAAATCGGAAATTGGCGGAAGAGTACTCATCTAATCTCCACGGTTAGCCTTCAAATCCCATTATTGACAAAGACAAAAAAAAATCCATAGCTCTCAACAAGTACTTTCTCTATTATAAATTATAAGACGTTTTGGCATTTTTTTATTCATACCTTTTACTGTGTATCTAGACGTACCATTTATCCAGATGCGTAGCAAAAGTTATGAATCTAGAAAAGTTAAAACATTTTATAATTTAGAACAGAGAGAGAGTATATGATAAGTACAGAGCTAGGAAGATTTCCACAAATTAAGAACCTCGGCATTTAAATTGAGTTGGGCGACGCTAAAGTGGGAACTCATAAATCACAACTGTTCAGCCACAGTCAAAGAACCGAACAGGCAAAAGCAATCGGAGATGGTATAGATTGAAAAAACAAAAAGCAACAGAGAGGAGGAGAGAAACTTCGAACTTGGCGGGCAGGGGTGCTTG
Organism: Saccharum hybrid cultivar R570; assembly: GCA_038087645.1. Classification (NCBI taxonomy): domain Eukaryota; kingdom Viridiplantae; phylum Streptophyta; class Magnoliopsida; order Poales; family Poaceae; genus Saccharum; species Saccharum hybrid cultivar. The sequence continues at coordinate 8,128,017 of JAQSUU010000681.1, forward strand.
CTCCACAGCCACGGCCAGCATAAGGATCCAAGCTAACTCGAGTGGCAACGTGCGTTTGCGCAATAGAGGCACGCACGAAGTCCATGGTGCGCTGGTGCGTCGAGGAAACTAGCCGCTGGTGTGCCATGACGCACGCCTGCATGCCCAGGACGGGACCTAGCCGCGCTGCTTGTGCAAATAAGGCCCAGCAGCGGAATACAGAAGGTTTCCACCTCCCTACTCCTGCCGTAATTTTCTATAACCGGAAACATCTGGTGATTCTCATTCATGACACTCAAATTTTCCTTGGAAAGACGTCGGTGGAGATGTACCTGCAACTCGAGCTGGCGGGAACCGGGAGCAGTAACTGGTGCTCCTAAGAAAGTTCTTATAGATCCTTTTGTGTAATTTTATTTCCTCGTTGTTCTAATAGACCACAAGATTCAGATCTTATGTTACCCATTCATGGAACCATCGTTTTTCACATGTGCTTTGGTCAACAGGGCGCACCATTCTTTTTCTCATCCACTGACTGTTGTTTCTAACCACGCTATACTGTATTTGGATTGCAAAATCGTGATCGTGCTTTAGATCATGGCATGCACTAGTAAAATCGTTAATTTTATTTTTTTCTTCATATCTATAGTGTTTCATGGAGCATTGACGTTCCAAGATCTACTAATCTCTATATATCTAAACGCGAGCCAAGCTCGCGCCAATGGAGATGGCCACGTCATCTGTAATCTCGGGCCGTCAGATCTCGATCGGACGGCTCGAATCTCGGGAAAATTGCTTGCGTGGTCACTGTTCACACAACTTTGCTATGCGCACACAACAAACGTACCCGGAAGATCAAAATAAGCCCTTCTCCTTTGTAGAAAATTTCAAAAAAAACATAAATAAACTCGAAGCAACCTAGAACGTACCTAAACATTTTTTTGTCTCTTCACTGTCATAAAAAAATCTAGATTCCTCTCATTCGCATTTCGCCAATAAATTTAGAAAGTCTATACCTTATTCATCCTATCTCCGACTCCGATAATTCTACCACAAAAAAACCTAAATATTAAAATCATTTTCAGTAATTTACGGTCATTTTCACAAACACACAAAGTAGACCCTTTTCCTTTGCAAATAAATTCCAGAAAATTTGTAAATAGACTAAAACAAATCTAGAACATATCTAAATATTTTCCGCATCTTCTTTGTCATAAAAAAATTGAATACTCCATGACACCTACTGTGTATTCTAGTACGCCTATAAATAATCGCTAAAACATACGGTAGCCAAGTCTCCAAATTTTCCTTTGCAAATAAATTTTAGAAAATTTGTAAATAGACTAAAACAAATCTAGAACGTATCTAAATATTTTCTGCCTCTTCTTTGTCATAAAAAAATGAATACTCCATGACACATACTGCGTATTCTATTACGCCTATAAATAATTGCTAAAACCTACAGTAGCCAAATCTCTAAATTATAAAACATTGTTTCAAAAAAGGGGGGCGTAGCAACATAAACGCAAAACAAACTGCCTCAAAATGCTAGATACCCTGCCTACTAAAAAATTAATCAATAATTGACCTATGCTCCTACACAACTGGTTTCATCCCATGAGGCCGCGCGGCAACGCCACGCGTTGTTTCTAGTGCAAAGGACTCGTGCACTGCATCTTCACCAAGGTTGTTTTTGTGGGAATTCTGGTCCTTTGTGGCATCTAGTGTTAAATTAATTAGAATGTCTAGCGCTCGGACGTCCGGCACCAGTGGTCCGTTCGGACGCCCCGCGCGTGTCCTTCCCTGTGCCTTTGCCGTTGGTCCCGATTTGACCACTTGTGGGGAAAATTCATCGCGCTCGCTGCCACCAGGAGCAGCAGCGACAGGCCCGTGCCTTGGCCGCGCACTCCTGCTGCCTGCATGCTGCTGTTGGGGCATGATGCTGCTACTAACCGGACACATCTAGCTAGAATAAGAAGAGAGAGCAGCCGAGCATGCATGCAGCTTGGTGCTCCACGCCCAGCTTTGTGCATGCGGGGCCGCTGCGCCCGAAGGGACCACCTCCGCCTGCACGCCCTAGCCGCGCTTGCTGATGAAACACTTGCAACGTAAAAAGCATTTGCTGATGAAACATTTACAGCATACGCTTGCAACGTATGTTTATGGTCATTGCAACATATGCAACATCCAAATAAAACACTTGTAACATACGTTTGAAACAACTGAAACATTAAAACATATACTTGCAACATTGTGTATAGCTAGTGCAACATATGCAACATTCAGATAAAACACTTGCAATATACGTTTAAAACAGCCAAAACATACACTTATAACATATATGTCTCTGTTGTTGACAGATTTGGAAACGTCGGAATGGAGTCGTCTTCAGATCGGAAAGGAAAATTATCAGGCAACTACTGTAGGCTGCCTGGAGGAAGTTAAACTATGGAAGCTGCGCCTGCTGAAGAGAGACGCCAATCTTGCTGATTCCTGGGCTGGTGTTTTTTCAAGTGCAATGTAACTTTTTTTTGTCTTAGTGTGTTTGCCAAAAGGTGTGAAACAATGTAATCATCAAAACTTTTGCCTAAGGGCACTGATCAAGCAATAATATATTCAGGTGGGGAACCTCTCCCCCGCTGACCTTAAAAAATATATATACGTGTATAGTCATTACAACATATAACACTAGATCTACTTTAGTAACATTTAGATGAAACATATGCAATATACATGTGAAACACATGAAACATAAGGTTGCAATATGTGTTTATCTACTTGCTACACTACAATGCAGGCTTGTTCACGTGGAGCTCGAGGTCGCCTACAGTCGACAGGTGGATGGATCGCGACAGGACAGGAGGCACAAGGCAAGGGCGAGGGCGCGCGACGCAAGGCGTAGGGGCAGCCGTGTCTGTCCCATCCTTTAGCGCGAGGCACGAGGCGTAGGAATGGGGACGTGACATGAGGCGCCGGGCAGGCGCATCTGTCCCGTCGAGATATCGGAACAAACCAACGTGGAAGAACGAGAACGGCTTATACATGAGAAAACGGGTAAGTTGAAATTGATTTTTATTTTTTTACTGAAGCATTTATGTGAGATTGTAACAGCACTCAAGTTCTTGTCTTGAATTCCTTTGAAAAAAGTAACCTTTTATCACAAAAAAATGTCACTGCAGTTATTTTTTAATGGTGCTAAATTTTTTGGTACTCAAGACGGTATGGCCGCATAGTGACGAGTCAGCCTGGGCACGAAATATCGAGAACCGAGTACAGAACCGAATTTATCGAGAACGTTTCCTGTTCGGTTCCGAGTTCCTAGGAACCAAATTTACCGAGGTAAATACCGAAATCGAACCGAATTTACCTGAAATGTGATGAGTTTGAGTGTTGTTATATTATTAATTGTATTATTGTAGACTATTATATTATGTATTTTTGGTACTCACACTTATAGTCTTGTGGACTTTTATATGTATATGTATTTTGCACTATTATTCTCTATGAAATCATGTTAAAATTAGCTTTTGAACCTGCTATTACATGTCTTTGTGATCAGTTCGGTACTATTCGGTAAATACCGAAACCGAACCGAATTTACCGATACCGAATTTCCTTGGTACCAAATTTTTTTTAGGAACCGATCGGTACCAATTTTATGAGAAATTGAATTTGCATAGGTATAAAGAACCGAACCAAACCGAAGAACCGAACGCCCAGGTGACGAGGGAAGTTGCCTGGAGTCCTCGACGGGGCTTGCATCGGCAATGGGTCAGGCTCAGAGCCTCGGACTGAGCTTGCGTTGGGTTAGGCCCAAACAGGACACGCGTGTAATTTAATTTAAGAAAATATTTAATTAATTTTATATTAGTTTAAGATCTGTGCACAATCTTTTGAAAGGTTCACCTGACCTAAACCCTCTTATCTTTATATTTATCTTTATATCTTTATTAAAGAGCAAATCATTTCTTGCAACCTACTTTTTTTATTCCAAAACTATCCCTATTTTTTTCTCGATCGGGTGTTCAACACCTGACTCTTATTTTCAGTATTAAAGCATGGGTTTTGTTGTTCAACACCAGACTCTTATTTTCAGGAAACAGAAAGGAACATCCTCTCAGCTGGATACAAGGAAATGCAGAAGCTCTAGGTTTTGAGGATGGATCTATGGATGGCTCACTGCTCATATTTGCGTAGTGAGGGAGAAAAATATTGAATTGCTAGAAATCTGCATCATTTATTCTGTATTTTTTCTTTCAATTTATCTCAATTTATCTGTTTGTTGACACTGAATATCGCACAAAGAATAAGGACACAGAGCATCATCCATTACTATCCCACAAAGAATAGGTTCCTTTGCTTCTCTGTCCACCGTCGTTCTTACAATTATTGGTATTTCTTTCTTATAATTATCTCCATGTTCTTCCAAATTCTTTCAAGCAAGCCAAGTTATTATTTGTCAAGTTTCCTTTTAAGAGCATCGAATGAAACCTACAAATTAAGTTTTTACTTCTGGATTAGTAAAATAAGTAGCAAGTAACCTATCATGCTTTCAGAAATAGCAAGCAGAAGAACTACTCCAGTGATAAATGCATTCATAAAACAAACGAATCAAGTTAGCTGCAGCCTTGCATAATGTTGTCAGGTTTCTAAGAGCACGAGAAGGATATTCAAGTAATGAGATTCCTGCAGCATGATTTAGGCCCCCCTGATAAAATAAGTAGCACATATCTAACATGAGATGACCTCTTATCATATTGTATCCTTGATTGCTATGGTTACGGGTTTTTTTGGTTTCACAAATTTAACCAGTTTGTTGCAAGAAAAAGTAGTTCTTGATAGAATTTGTTTGGCTATTGATATTAATAGAGAGAAGGTTAATGGTATGGTCAAATGTGGTTGAGCCTTTCAACCAATGCCCTGAGCCACGTGTTGTTTATGTTAGAACATTCCTGTTGTGAAATGTTGGTTGGGTTTGAATTGAGAAAGAAAAACAAGTTAAATATGATGGGCTTTCCGGATATGAGTCGGCAATGGTAAGCTAGAAGCCTATATTCTGATGTGCCTATATTATGGTCTGTCTTTGTAAGCTGGTTTCTCAGTGGTGTCCTAAGTTCCGGTTATACTTAGATATCTTTTTATTGCTTTACAGGTAATATGCTTTGGCTCTCCTCTACATCCTATTGGGATCACAAGCTTCAAGGTAGTATTGTTAAAGAGATGATGTCTGAACCCAGTAAACATGGACACCTTAATTGAGCTCCTTCTAATGTTCTCTTTTTAGTGATCAGGGCTGACTGAAAGCTACACCGACTGCACTAGGTTTGTTTATATAACCACATTGTGCATGTAAATAATGTGTTCACATGAGCTTGACAGCTTTATGTATGTATATCCAGTATGGAGCTTTGCTCTGCTGAGGCAGAGGACCTTTCATTGAGTTGTAGCTGTAGTGTAAAAAGTTGGGAATTATATTTGTGAAATTATGTTTGTTTGTTTGAGAAGTGTCCATATGAAAATTGTCACATGAATTCGATCGTGTTTTGGGTTTTACCGGAGCGTTAGCACGGGCACACTACTAGTTAAGACGAAAGTAACCAAGTGTTCCCTGATAGTGGCGAGAGCTATCCCTGATAGTTTAGTTTATTAGTTAAACTATCCCTATTTCGTGCGTCATTTTGTTGTCTAACCACACAAAACTTTCTTCACCTGTCATTTTCTCTTCCTTTCTTGGTCCTAGTCCGTCATCCGCACCGAGGGGATGATTTCCTTCCTTACGCCCTTGTCCATCGTGATCCTTTAGCCCCACATGTCAATTGAAATTGAAATCAAATTAGTTGAAATAGACCAAGATGCATTGCGAATAAGGATTCAAACTGGGAAGTAGATGGGATCAAATTGTCAGGTACCTAGGGTTTTTTTTATCCGAGACCGTGAAGGTGATGTGGTCATTACAGGAAGAGGGAAGATGGATCATCTCCTAAATGCCTTTCAGGCTGAACGCATTGCTTGTCTACATGGGATTCAATCAGCTGTTGATTTGGTGATCGACCGGCTTATTGTCGAGACTGATGTGAAGATGGTGGTTCAGGCGATTGCCACCAATGAGTATGATGATGTTGTTGTAGGTGTTTTGATCACTTAGATAAAGTCTTTAGTGTCCTCTGCTTTCGTTAGTTTCGAGTGATCTTTTAAGGCCGGGTTTATAATAGAGCTGCTCATAAGCTGGCTGCGCTGGGCCATTTGTGTAGTCAAGGAGAGAAGCAAATTGTTAGCTCCATTCCTGAATCCGTTCATGTAATTGTCGCTAATGATTTTTTAGACGTTGAGTAATGAGATTACACCCGTTTTTTTAAGTTCAAACCCAAAGAAATCCCCAAATCACATAACCCTACAATGAAAATCCATAGCTCTGCTTCAACAAGTATATGATAAGTACAAAACTAGGAAGATTTCCACAAATTAAGAACCTTGACATTTAAATTATGTTGGGCAATTCTAAAGAGGGAACTCATAATCACAACTATTCAGCCACAAGTTAAAGAACCGAACAATTAAAAGCAATTGGAGATATTTAAAAAAAAAAGCAAAGGAGGAGGAGAGAAATTTTGAACTTGGCGGGCAGGGATGCTTGCTCCACAACCACGGTCAGCATAAGCATCCAAGCTACAACTCGACTGGCACGAAAAAGTCCATGACGCACGCCTGCATGCCCAGGACGGGGTCTAGCCGCTGCTTGTGCAAAATCCAGTAGGATGCATCCACTAATTTTCACTTAAAAGAAGGAGCATGTTGGCTCCACAGCTCCAGCGAATCCGCCTCGTCAGTCGTCACACATATCTCCCTTCTTTATGGGGCCCACTGCATGTCACACACATCTCCTTGTTCATGGGGCCCACTGCAGTGGGGCCTCCTGAATCTCGATACAGCACAGTCCAATTTGGTTCTCAAGTTTTGACGTCCGCAAATCCAATTCTCCGCGCGGATTACCTTGGGGTCACACGTGCACAGAGTCACAGGATTTTTTACTGTATTCTCTTCTCTTCTGCCCTACCTTTTTTTTTTTGAAAGTTCACATATATTAAAACATTAGAGTCAGAGTACATAGATTTGGGAAACAAATTCCCAATTACATGGTGAAAACCACTGAGCCATACAGAAGAGAACACCTCTGTAGAGGCAACGAATCAGAAATTGCATCCAAGGATCGAACATGGAATCTACTCTAACACAGACGACGGGCCTCGAAGAAGTAGCATAGCAGATAAGTGCCTTGTATCGCACCGGCTCTGTTCATCCGGCTTATAATCTGTCTTTTTCAGTTTGTTTTTTTAACCGGAATAATATTTTTCTCCCACAATAAATCAGCCGACAATGTTTTTCAGCCGGTTTATCAGCACAGCCGAACGAGGCTATGGTCGACGAAGGCCCAGTGACACTCGGCATAGGGCTGCACGAGGGTGTCGGGTGGCTGAGGCATATTGACGAACTGGTGGGCGCAGACGAGGTAAGCAAGTGCAGTGCCCAGGGATCTGAACCCCGGCCGAGATAAACCATCCACCGCATAGCAACAACGACGCCGGCACAACAGAAGGACACAGAGGAGCTACAGGCCACCCATCCGCAGAGGAACCGGCGTGCTGGCGACAGCTCGCCAGTGGCAGCTCCTCCACCCACGTCTGGCCGTGGACACAGTCCCATGGTCAGTGCCGAATCTAGGATTTTACTTCAATGCCGAATCTAGGATTTTACTTCAAGCTATATCGTTTAAAAATTTTTATATATAATTCGGTAAACCTATTTTAGCAATTCAGTAAAAATTATAAAATTTGCAATGCGACTCGGTACCCATGTACCAAGTAACACGATAAGATTTAAATTATTGCGCAAAAAAGATTTAAATTTAAGGGTTAAGTTGAAACCGTTCAAAAAATACAATTAAATAAATTACGTATGCATGACTGAAATCTCATATTCAACTATGTAAAACACTCCTACACTCCATGATACATATACTGAACAACAGTTCAATCTCGATCCACTCTGACGCGGGGAGCCGGCTGCTTTGCCGAGGGCCCAGGCTCTCGGCAAAGCCTCTAAGGCCCTCGGCAAAGCCTTTGCCGAGCGCAGCTCTCGACAAAGCGCCCTCGGCAAAAATCCGATCGGCAAAGGCTTCTTTGCCGAGAGCCGTTTATCGGGCACTCGGCAAAGCCTTTGCCGAGAGCCCGACGCTCGGCAAAGCGCGAAATAAAAAAATGCGAAAAAAAACCTGGAAATTTTTTTTTCAATCGGGGGAGGGGCCCACTGGCCAGCGCCCGCCCGTCTCCGTCGAAGTCGCAAGTCGCGGCATTTTTCGCGCAAAATTCGCGGCTACGCGGTCGGCGGGATTCGAACTCGTGACCTCTCCCTCACACAATACCTCCTCTGCCACCTGCACTACACACTCACATACTAAACCAAGTGAAAATTGATTATTTGAGGCCCTAAATGAATTCAAATCAAAAAGTTGTCAACCACAAAGTTTCATAACTTTTCGAGCACTACATTTTTCATATAGAAAGTTTTTCCATCCGAGGTCTTTTGAAAAATTCAAATTTTAAAATTTTGAATTTCAAACGTAGTTTTGCATGACAAGATGAATTCAAATGAAAAAGTGGTCAACTACAATGTTTCATAACGTTTTGAGATCTACAAATTTCATTTAGGAAGTTTTTCCATCCGAGGTCTTTTGAAAAATTTGAATTTTAAAATTTTGAATTTCAAACGTAGTTTTGCATGACAAGATGAATTCAAATGAAAAAGTGGTCAACTACAATGTTTCATAACTTTTTGAGATCTACAAATTTTATTTAGGAAGTTTTTCCATCCGAGGTCTTTTGAAAAATTCGAATTTTAAAATTTTGAATTTCAAACGTAGTTTTGCATGACAAGATGAATTCAAATGAAAAAGTGGTCAACTACAATGTTTCATAACTTTTTGAGATCTACAAATTTCATTTAGGAAGTTTTTCCATCCGAGGTCTTTTGAAAAATTCAAATTTTAAAATTTTGAATTTCAAACGTAGTTTTGCATGACAAGATGAATTCAAATGAAAAAGTGGTCAACTACAATGTTTCATAACTTTTTGAGATCTACAAATTTTATTTAGGAAGTTTTTCCATCCGAGGTCTTTTGAAAAAATCGAATTTTAAAATTTTGAATTTCAAACGTAGTTTTGCATGACAAGATGAATTCAAATGAAAAAGTGGTCAACTACAATGTTTCATAACTTTTTGAGATCTACAAATTTCATTTAGGAAGTTTTTCCATCCGAGGTCTTTTGAAAAATTCAAATTTTAAAATTTTGAATTTCAAACGTAGTTTTGCATGACAAGATGAATTCAAATGAAAAAGTGGTCAACTACAATGTTTCATAACCTTTCGAGATCTACAAACTTCATTTAGGAAGTTTTTCCATCCGAAAATTGTGGTGCTAGCATTGTTCATAAATCTTATATATCTCTCTTGTAGTTTCATGGAACTACATGAGAGACATATAGATTTTATGAACAACGTAATTATTACTTTGTCGAATAAAGAAATGACCAATATAAAGTTTGTAGATCATGAAAAGTTATGAAACTTTGTAGTTGAAAACTTTTTTATTTGAATTCATTTAGGGCACCAAAATGTGGTTTGAAAAATTGATTTGTCGAGTGTTTTACTTTGGCACTCGGCAAAGAAGCCTTTGCCGAGTGTTTTTTTCTGTGCCGAGAGCCGTTTATCGGACGCTCGGCAAAGCCTTCTTTGCCGAGTGTTTTTTTTTTGCTCTCGGCAAAGAAACTTCTTTGCCGAGAGCCGTTTATCGGACGCTCGGCAAAGCCTTCTTTGCCGAGTGTAGAGGCTTTGCCGAGCGTTTTTTATTTGACTCTCGGCAAAGCCTTCTTTGCTGAGCGCCCGAAAAAAAAACGCTCGGCAAAGCCTCCGGCGCTCGGCAAAGAAGTGAATTCCGGTAGTGACACCCTAGACCTCACGACGTGATGGATGATTTTAAAAGAGTAAAATGCATCACAGGTTCATTAACTATTGAAGGCATGTCATCTGGATCCATCAACTCTTAAAGTGTATTTTTGGGTCCATAAACTTTTCATGCACTGCAGGTCCACACTGGTTCAAGAGCTTGATAAATTTTCATTTAAACCCCCTCCCATCGATACCTCTGTCTCAAAACAGCCCCAACAATAGCCCGATCAATTGGACTGGCAGCCGTGTCAGGCCACCCACGCCACTGCCGCGCGAGCGAGTGGCCGGGCGCCCATGACGGTGGAGCCACGCCACCACGCGAGCACACGGCGGCTGCGTCGGGCAGCCACGTTGCCGTTGGTCGAGCGGACGGGCTGTCGCGCGAGGCCAGGCATGCCACGCCACCATGCGAGCGCGCGGTGGGCGGCCAGCTGCGTCGTCGTCCAGCAAGTAGGGGTGCCAGTGCGGCAGGGCTAGCTGTGGAGAAGGCGAGCGCAGCCGAGCCCGGAGCCGGCGAGTGAGCTCGTGCTTGCCGAAGGTCGATGTGCGGCTCGGGTGCTCGCGCGGGCGAGGTACTAAGCTGTCGAGGCTTGGGTGCGCGCGCCCCATGCTAGGTTGGCCGCGTGCCGCTCTCCCTAGCCGGCCTGCAGCTCCTTCCCCCACCCCGTCGTGCACCTTCCACTTCCACTTGCAGCTCCGAAGATGAAGCCGACGCCTGCGCCGTCTAATTGGAACGAGCCTGCAGCATGCGCCCACGCGTCCTCCCATTCAAGCTCGGTCCCAAATTGCATGTGAATGCCGACATCCCGTGTTGTGCGCCTCGGCCACAGCGGTACTCACAGTTACATAAAGAGGTTGGCGAGGTGCTTGCTTCTCCATGGATAAACCGAGCTGTGCAGAGAGCGTCTCCATGCCATGAGCGCGGTCACCCACATGAGCGACCGCAACCACAACATCTAGTGGCCGATGGTGGCTCCTCGTGTCCTCAACTCATAGCTATAGGCTCATACTCCTCAACTCGTGCAAGGCAGCAGTCTAGGCCAACGGAGAAGAAGAACATCAGTGCTATGATGCTGCCGAGCAGTGTGCCGACGAAGAATCCAGGCGGTGCGGCCACTGCCGCCCACACTCATGCGACGGCGGCATGGCTGGCCTCGCGCGGCAGCCAGCCCGCTTGACCAACGCCATGGTGGCTGCCCGGCACAGCAGCTGCGTGCTCGCGTGGCGGCGTGGCTGCACCAGCACGGGCGGCTGGCCGCTCACTCGTGCGGCGGTGGCGTGGGTGGCCTGACACGGGGTATTTGTGCCTGTGTGGGGGCTGCTATGAGATAGAGATATCGATAGGAGGGGGTTAAGTGAAAATTTATCAAGCTCTCCAACCATTATGGCCCTGCAGTGCACTACATAAAAAGTTTATAGACCCAAAAATACACTTTGAGAATTGATGGACCTAGATGATGTCCCTCTAAAAGTTAAAGTTAATGGACCTGTGGTGAATTTTACTCATTTTAAAAGGTTAGCGCTTAGCAAAAATAGAAATTAAACTACATGAAAAAAAATTCTTATGAAAAGCTGAAGAGCAAAAATTGAATCTCACCTCAATTTTGATCACAAATTCACGTGTAAGTCTCAGCCGCAGCCGCCGCCGCCGGTGCGGTTATGGCCTGTCGGCACCGTCGTAGGCAGGGGCAGATCTACAGGGGGGCTGGGGGGCCTCTAGCCCCCCCCTACAGCTGATGCATCAATGGAAAATGAGGAGGGTGAGGGAGAAGAAGTGGTGGAGGAAAGAAAAAAAATGGAGAAAAAGAGAGAAAGGAGAAGAAGAAACCAGCTCCCCTGAGCCTCATAAAAGTCCTGTCATTGGAACTTAGAAAGAAGACGTTGGACACTAGATAGAGATCGAAAATGAAAATCGATCCTACATAAAGTTCAGCCTCCCTGGGATTTTGTCCTGGATCCGCCACCGGTCGTAGGATAGGACGAGTGGACGTCTCGGCGACCAAGGCTGAATCGCCGAAGGACCGGAAGACGTGGCCGTCCGGACTGCAACTGCAATTAATCTCGCGATCGCTCCGAATCCTCCGTACTCGCGCCGTCGCGCGCGATGGAAAGCCGAGGCGTCAAAATCCATGTTAAAAAACCCGTCTCCTGTCGCCTGGCCGCATGGGCCGCGTGGTCGCTCGCGATCGCGGCATCCTTGCCGAAGTCCCGATGCTCGCACGATTCAGCTAAGTGTTCCTTTTTCTTTTTTTCCCTTTTTGGAGGGAATACGTATATGTACATGTAAACTTTCCAGACCTTAGCTCCGGCCCTGCCCATGGTGAGCCAGGAAGGACCCAGCCGGAGGAGAGAGGAAAGGGACTTTATTTTATTTGGGCTCACCTCATGCCATCGGTAATCGACCGCAGCAGCGATGGCAAGGCCAGCGACGGTGACAACAAGGCCGATGAGCAACAGGGAGCTAGAACCACGACGAAGCGCAACAGCCATACCGGCACAAACTGACCTAATACTACAGATCAACAGCTACGAGAGGTGTGGAAACCCTCCCCCTCGGCTCCGGCGAGCTCGACGGCGACGGAGAAGGAGGGGGCCGGCTGGATTTTAGACCGAGGCGGAGGTGAACTGTAGCACGGGAGAGGAAAGTCGCGTCGACCACTGCCCTTCCCTTTGAAACCTTCTGACGTTCTAGGTTGGAAGCCGTCGACATTCTTTGTCTAGCTAGAAATCTCTAGGTGCTCTATCTTGACAAATAAGTTTATGCGCTTGAAAGAGCGTTATATTAGTATATCTGATGATTAATATACATGACTCATATATTTGTGGAAAAAAAAACTTAGTAGAATACAACAAATGCCGATAGGTGTAGACAAGGATACAGTACAGAATTTTACAACACGTGTTACATAGAGGGGGGCAGGGTGACGTGGTAGGTACTAGGCTTCTTCAAGCAAAAATTTTCAGTGCAACGTACTGTACACACATTTTTGCGAGCTGCAACGACTGACGGGCGCCGGCACATGGACCCACGCTCGTCCGCCCAGAGCGCAGGGGAATCCTGTTCCACCATCTGAAGCGAGCGGGCACCAGGAAACTTCCTTGAACGGCGCGCCATGCCCCGGACCCAGCGAGGCCCCGTCGCCACCGCAGTCGAACTTCTTCTGCTTCGTCCACGGCGTAGAGCGACAGTGGGATGACATGCCTGGGAACTCATCAAAGCCGGCCCCAGAGTCATCGGTGTCCCCGGGCCTGTCACCTGGATCGTCGTCGGACGACCCTTGTTCGGAATCGCCGCTGCCAGCGCCCAGCGGCGGCTGCCATAGCAGAGGAGTCCATCTGGCAGCTCCACACAGATATCGCTACTGGCTACTGCACGGAAGAGCAGTGGGAAAGGAAGGATCTCGCTGCGGTGAAGAACTACCACTGCGCGCCCGGGACGGGGTCACGTCGCGACGGCCGTGCCTACAGAAGCGCGCCCCCGTGCCGCTAGGACGAGCGCCTCGTGGTCGAGACCGTGGTGGTGAGAGTGAGACCCCGTTCATGGAACCATCGTTTTTCACGTCTGGTTTGGTCAACATCCTTTTTGCTCATCCATTGAACTGTCTTTTCTCATCATGCTATATTGTAATTTGGATTGCAAAATCGAGATCGTGTTTTAGATCATGGCATGCACAAGTAAAATCGTTAATTTTGTTTTTTTTACTTCATACCTATAGTGTTTCATGGAGCAATGACGTTCCAAGATCTAATAGTGCACTGCATCTTCACCGAGGTTGTTTTTATGGGAATTCTGGTCACTGTGGCATTTAGTGTTAAATTAATCAGGACGTCTAGCGCAAGCAGTGCGCCTGGACGCCCTACGCCTGCTGCCAGCCCAGTGTCCAGCTTTCCTGCACAACGTTCGTGCGCGCTCCTTTCCTGTGCCTCGGCCGCTGGGTCCTGATTTGACTGCTTTATAGCGCCCGCTGCCATCAAGAGCAGCAGCGACAGGACCACGCCTGGCCGCGCACTCCTGCTGCTGCTGCTGCGTGATGATGCTACTGACTAGCCGCATCCAGCTAAAAAAAGGGGAGAAAGAGAGAGAGTAGCCGAGCATGCATGCAGCTTCATGCTCCACGCCTAGCTTTGTGCTCCATACCCAGCTTTGTGCACGCAGGGACCGCTGCGCCTGAGGGGACCACCTCTGCCTGTGCCCCTACCCGCCCCCTGTTGATAAAACACTTGCAACGTAAAAAGCATTTAATTTGCTGCAACATATGTCCGAAAATAGATGAAACATTTACAATATACGCTTGCAACATATGCGTATATGCAATGCAACATATGCAAATCCAGATAAAACACTTGCAACATACGTTTAAAACAGTTGAAACCTTTGAAACATGCACTTGCAACATACGAGTATAGCCAGTGCAACATATGCAACATCCAGATAAAACACTTGCAACATACGTAGTCACTGCAACATATACAACAACAGATCTACATTTGCAACATCTAGATGAAACATATATGAAACATAAATCTAAAACGCATGAAATATACTTTTGCAACATGTGCTTCATCTACTTGTTGCACCAATGAAGGCTCGTTCACGCGGAGCTCGACGCCGGCGCGGAGCTCGAGGTCGCCCACAGTCGACAGGCGGATGGATCATGACACGACAGGAGGCACGAGGCGTGGGCGCTCGCGACGCGAGGCACGGGGGCAGCCGCATACATCCCGTCCTTTGGCGCGAGGCGCGAGGTGCGGAGGCAGACACGTCCATCCGGTCGAGAAAGGCCGGACATCCTGAGGGTATAATTATCATAATTAAATGGTGCTAAATTGATGGGAATCCAGATATCGGAATAAACCAACATAGAAGAACGAGGACTGCTTATATACATGAAAAAAAAGGTTGGTTGAATTTGATTCCTATTTTTTTTTACTGAAGCATTTATGTGAGATTGTAACAGCACTCAAGTTCTTGTCTTGAATTCCTTTTGAATAAAGTAACCTTTTATCAAAAAAAAATGTCACTGCAGTTATTATTTTTTAATGCTGCTAAATTCTTTGGTACTCGAGACGGTACAGCCGCACGGTGGCGAGGGAAGTTGCCTCGAGTCCTCGACGAGCTTGCATCGGCAATGGGTTGGGCTCAGGCTGAGCTTGCGTTGGGTCAGGCCCAAACAGGACCCACGGGTAATTAATTTAGGAAAATATTGAATTAATTTTAAATTAGTTTAAGATTTGTGCAAAATCTTTTGAAAGGTTCATGCGACTTGAACTCTTATCTTTATATCTTTATTAAAGAGCAAAGCATTTCTCCCAACCTGCTTTTTTTATTCCAAAACTATCCCTATTTCGTCGTCATTTTGTTCTCTAACCCCGCAAAATTTTCTTCACCTGTCATTTTCTCTTCATTTCTTGGTCCTAGTCCATGATCCGCACCCAGAGGCTGTCTTCCTTCCTTGCGCCCAATTTTTGTCCATCGTGATCCTTTAGCCCCACATGTCAATTGAAATTGAAATCAAATCGGTTGAAATAGACTAAGATGCATTGCGAATAAGGATTCAAATTGGGAAGTAGATGGGATCAAATTGTCAGGCAACTGATATCAAATTGCTTGTCTACATGGGATTCAATCCGCTGTTGATTTGGGGATCGGACGGCTTATTGTTGAGACTGATGCGAAGATGGTGGTTCAGGCGATTGTCACCAATGAGTATGATGATGATGCTGTAGGTGTTTTGATCACTGAGATAAAGTCTTTAGTGTCCTCCGCTTTTCATTAGTTTCAAGTGCTCCTTTAAGAGCCGGGTTTGTAATAGAGCCTCTCATAAGCTGGTTGCGCTGGGTCATTTGTGTAGTCAAGGAGAGAAGCGAATTGTTAGCTCCATTCTTGAATCCGTTCATGTAATTGTTGCTAACGATTTGTTAGCCGTTGAGTATTGAGATTACACCCATTTTTTTAAAAAAAAAGTTCAAACCCAAAAAAAATCCCCAAATCACATAGCAGCACCCCCTCCCTCCCCCCCCCAAAAAAATTACCTTGATCAATCTCATTAAACCCGAACCCTTTGAAATCGGGAATTGGCAGATAATTGCAGATCACACATACAAGCTCAAACAGGTGTGAAACGATTTCTGCAAGCAACTAGTGGCGTGTTAGAGCCACTGTAAAAATTTCACATATTTTGGATTTATAATGAGTCATTCAAAATTAAAACAATTGAAACAACCGAAATAGATATCTGCATGTAACTGCTAAGCGCGAGGCACGAGGTGCGGGGGCAGCCATGTCCATCCCGTCTTTTGGCACGAGGCACGAGGTGCGAAGTCAAGTGCATCTGGCCCGTCGTGAAAGCCGGATGTCCTACAGGTATCATTATCATAAATAAATGGTGTTAAATTGATGGGAATCCAGATATCGGAATAAACCAACGTCGAAGAACGAGGACTGCTTATATAAATGAAAAAAACAGGTTGGTTGAATTTGATTCCTATCTTTTTTACTGAAGCATTTATGTAAGATTGTAATAGCACTCAAGTTCTTGTCTTGAATTCCTTTGAAAAAAGTAACCTTTTATCACAAAAAAATGTCACTGCAGTTATTTTTAATGGTGCTAAATTTTTTGGTACTCGGGGCGTTACGGCCGCACGGTGGCGAGGGAAGTTGCCTCGAGTCCTCGACGGGGCTGCATAGGCAATGGGTTGGGCTCAGGCTGAGCTTGCGTTGGGTCAGGCCCAAACAGGACCCGCGAGTAATTAATTTAAGAAAATATTTAATTAATTTTAAATTAGTTTAAGATTTGTGCACAATCTTTTGAAAGGTTCACCAGACCTAAACTCTTATATTTATATTTATCTTTATATATCTTTATTAAAGAGCAAAGCATTTCTTCCAACCTGCTTTTTTATTCCAAAATTATCCCTATTTCGTCCACCATTTTGTTCTCTAACCCCGCAAAACTTTCTTCACCTGTCATTTTCTCTTCATTTCTTGGACCTAGTCCGTCATCCGTACCCAGGGGCTGGTTTCCTTCCTTGCGCCCAATTTTTGTCCATCGTGATACTTTAGCCCCACATGTCAATTGAAATTGAAATCTAATCGGTTGAAATAGACTGAGATGCATTGCGAGTAAGGATTCAAATTGGGAAGTAGATGGGATCAAATTGTCAGGCAGCTGGGGTTGTTACGAGAAGAGGGAAGATAGATCATCTCCTAAATGCCTTTCACGTTGAACCCATTGTTTGTCTACATGGGATTCAATCAGCTGTTGATTTGGGGATCGGTCGGCTTATTGTTGAGACTGATGCAAAGATGGTGGTTCAGGCGATTGTCACCAATGAGTATGATGATGCTGTTGTAGGTGTTTTGATCACTGAGATAAAGTCTTTAGTGTCCTCCGCTTTTCATTAGTTTCTAGTGCTCTTTTAAGAGCCAGGTTTGTAATAGAGCCACTCATAAGCTGGCTGCGCTAGGTCATTTGTGTACTCAAGGACAGAAGCAAATTGTTAGCTCCATTCTTGAATCCGTTCATGTAATTGTCGCTAACGATTTGTTAGCCGTTGAGTAATGAGATTACACCCATTTTTTTCAAAAAAAAAAGTTCAAATCCAAAGAAATCCCCAAAACACATAACCATACAATGAGATCCCCCCAACCCCCCACACCACCACCACAAAAAAAACAAATTTCCCTTTGATCAATCTCATGAAAGCCCGAACCCTTTGAAATTGGGAATTGGCGGATGAGTACTCACCTAATCTCCACGGTTAGCCCTCAAATCCCATCTTTGACAAAGAGAAAAAACATGTAACACCCTCGGTGTTACCGCGTGTAACTTTGCGCTAAATCATGTCTTGAGCATCTTATTTACGTGTTTAGCTTGTGCCTAAGTTCGTGGAATCACGTTAGTTTTTGGTAGTAGCCAATGAAAAAGTTAAATAGAAGTTGTCGCGATAACCGTGTTGTATCGATTAAGGTGCAAAAAGGAATTTTATTTAACAAAATTGTTATGGAACATGTTGCAACACTTTAATAAAACTCGAAGCACAAACTTTGTACTTGGTAATGCAACTTTCGTCTTGGCATAGTGATGTTGATAGCTCGTTGGCTAGTAGTTGAAATTCGAATTTGCAATTAAGATTTGTCAAGACTTAGAGAAATAGCTCAAAGTGAGAAAGCAGTGGACGACACCAAGTTCGCGGGTTTGTTCCGAAAAATCGAGCTAGGCAGCGATGTCAGGTTTTGGCTCTAGATGTACTCGGATGTACCACTTTTCTCTTGACGTTGAGGTTGGAGCTTAGTTTGCCCCGTGATGGTTTTGGCGAACACTTTAAAATGAGACTTTTCCCTGTGTGCCATTATAAAAGATCGCAATTCCCTGTGTGCCCCTGGAAAAATTCAGCGGTCTTCAGCGCCACTACTCCAACTTTTTCGTGTCCTCCATGCCACTTCCGTCAGTTTGGGCTCTAACGCCGTCAAACTGCACGCGTGAAAAGACGAAAATACCCTTAAGTCTAAATATGTTATTAATTTTTTTGAGCATCTTAACGACTTCAAATAAAAAAACTCAAAACTAGAAAGTTGTAGATCTTGTCGAGATCTATAATTTTTATATAAAATTTATTTTCATTTAATTCCGCAAAAAAAATATGATTTTTCTAAGATATATTAATCATATCAAATCATTTTTTTTGCGGAATTAAATGAAAATAAATTTTATATGAAAATTATAGATCTCGACAAGATCTACAACTTTCTAGTTTTGAGTTTTTTCATTTGAAGTCGTTAAGATGCTCAAAAAATTAATAACATATTTAGACTTAAGGGTATTTTTGTCTTTTCACACTTGCAGTTTGACGGCGTTAGAGCCCAAACTGACGGAAGTGGCATAGAGGACACGAAAAAGTTAGAGTAGTGGCGCTGAAGACCGCTGAATTTTTCCAGGGGCACACAGGGGATTGCGATCTTTTATAATGGCACACAGGGAAAAGTCTCCTTTAAAATTTGTGCACATCACTTGCATCGTCTGTGCGCGCGGTCACCTCGTGCCTGTGCTTGTCTTGCTCGCCCCGGCCAAGCCACGCGCGCGGGGTCATGTCGCTTGGTCTGGGCCGTCCTCGGCCTGGCCACGGCTGGCCGGTGGCTTGGCCGTTTCTGGCAGCTACCGCGCAGAGCTGCTGCGGCTTGCCGTCGCGTCCCGCTGCCTCCCTACCGGCTGTCGTTGACAGACGCCTCTACCTTGCTCTGCGCCGCTACCCTGCGGCACTGCTACGCCGCAGCCGCTGTTGGCCCCTGCTCTGTGCCGTCGTTAAGCGATTTATGGCACTACGCGCGCACACGTCTCCCTGTCGCCCCGTCTCGTCATGCTTGGGGGTGCCGAACCAAGCCCTGCCCACCTTGTTCTCCCTCTCCCCTGTCCGCCATGACCGACGGGTCCCTTCTGTGTTTTGGCGGAGGGAGACCACCTTCACCCCCATTCATCACTTCCCTGGCTCCGCCACCATGTCTTCCAGTTGCTCGTCCCCACCCCGCCTTCACTCTAGCCGTGCCACGCTCTAACTTTGGAGTTTTCCCCCATCGTCGGCCGATAAGGCCAAGCTCGGCCGTTGTCTCGTCAACCCCCAGTCTACCACCCCGAGCCGAATCGGCTGCACCACTTGGCTCGCCTCGAATCCCTTTTCCCTCTGCGCGCTTTCCCGGTACCTCTACCGCCTCGCCATGGTAGCTGACGTGGCCGTGTCCTCCGTGGTGCGCCGTCACACCACCAATCGCGCGCGGCCAACTGTCTTCTGTCATCTTTTCCCTCCAACCGTTGCCTCGGCCAGGTATTCGGTAAGCTCCTGGTGCTCTTGAGCTAGTTGTTTAGGCTCGTTGATGAGGTCATGACCATGCTTGGAGAATTACATAGAGGCCAAGGAGATCAGTAAGGGCATTCAAATCGAGAAGGAGGCCTAAAACTTATCCGGTTCGAGTCACCAAGGAGGAGGCCCAAATCAAGTTAGAGTCCACCTCGGAATCCAGGATCAGTCTGTCTTGAACTGGTCACCCAGGACGCGTACGGACTCCGTTTTCGATGATCCATATATGGATGGAAAACTTATTTGATAAGGAAGCCAACCCAAGTGGTCCTACATCAAAATATGTTCGGAATCAATGGAAATCGTCGAAACAAGTCACCGTCCAGAATCTATCAGGGCGCTGTGTCGCCGTCTTTTGGACCGATTGGCCATGTATCGTGTCGGGCCTTAAGCCCAAGTTGTGAGCGCCCAACCCCTGGCCGTTCCCAACCCTAGGTCGAGTCTTAGACTATAAACACAGTCGCCGCCGCTGTTAGACAATTGGGTTTTGTTTAGAGTTTAGTTTTCCATCGAGAAACTGAATCGTTCATTGTAATTGTGGTGACAAATTCTTTTACAGTGATCCAGGACCCCTGTTCTTGATCTCCTCCACTGTGTCGATTAGTCCTTTGGAACCGAGTTCTTGAACCCTCTATTGATATTCACATCATTCATATTTGCAATTTTAGATTGCGTGTTTTTACCTTCTTGCTTGTGTTCTTCGATTCACTTGCAGGAAAAGCCTTCTTGGCGAGGTCAATCAAGTTGTGCTTGGTTGATAACCAACGGAGCAGTGGTGTAACGGTTGCATGGTTCGAATCATGTCTGATTTGAAGCCGGATCACCAACGTCGAGATCTCCACAAATCGAACTTATCAGTTACCTCTCGGAAGATCGGGCCAGTATCCATCAATTGGTATCAGAGGTTTCAGGTTTACCGCGAGGTATAATCTCGTTTGCCTTAGATTCATATTTGTTCATTACCTAGAGTCCACAAAAAGCCCAATAATATTTCAATTTCCGCTGTCCTATCACCTTTGTGCCTTTGCAATTTCGTTTCAGATTCGCGTTGTTGAGTTTGTGTCCGTGGTCGAGTCTTGTTGCTGGTTTAGGATTGTGTTCGTCGTTGTAGTTCAATCGCCCGTTGCTGTGATTTTTGTTTTCCGCCGCTATCTCATCCACCGTTTCCAGACATCAAGTCGAAGCCACCACATTACTCGACTTGCCCCGCTAGCCGCCTTGTGTAACTTCTCAGCACCGCACAAACCCTACATAGGTTGTCAGCCGCTCTTATTTTGCCTGCATCGTAGCCCTCCTTACATCATCAGGCGAATACCTACTGCTGTTAGTCATAGGAACCATCTTGTGATCGGTGTGAATACCTACTGTTGTTAGTCACAGGAACCATCTTGTGATCGGTGTTGGAGTTTAGGGACGTTTTGCCCTAACTGCCGTATTATGTCTTTCGAAAAACATAACTTGAGATACCTTCGGTAAAACAGGCATAACTTTTCGCTCGTTTATCAGAAAAATCTGAAATTTTTTTAGCAGCTTCTTGACACCATTTGGAGCCGACCCAAACTCGACTTTGCCCTATTTGGTTTCATCAAAATTGCCAAAAAAATTCAGGAAAATAAAGAAAAAATTATCAAAGTTTTTGCACGCTTTTTAGAGAACGTGTTGTATTTCTGTAGACCACATCCCACCTCAGTTGTAGGTGCCAATTTTTATGGTTGCATCTTTTGTGATCCTTGTTCAGAGAAAAATATAAAAAAAAAATAGCAAAAAAATAAAAAAAGTTTGATTCCTACTAGTGCCTTTTGGGAAATTCTGGAAAAAATTCAGAAAAAGAAAAAAATCGGGTTATTTGCTTGTTCTGTGAGTTCTTTCGATCGTCCTTTGCTTTCACCTTGTTGCGCTACGTCTCGACACGTCTTAGCCAGCAGCTGTGATTTGTACTTTGGATCCGGATTGAGCAATCGTTAATCTGCATTCGTTAATTGCTAATCCTTGCTGTCATATTGTGTGCCTACCCATAGCTCCACATATTCTTCTATCACCACAGGTTCATCTTGCAACTGTTACCCACGCTCAACAACAGATTACTTTGCCACTTTGATTTAGCTCATGTTTGGCGTTGGTAAGAATACAGGCAAGACGGTGATAAGCCGCTTGTGATTTTGCATTCCACTTTCACCATCACCACTTGTTTCTTTTTAGTTGATAGGGATAACTTTCACTGTTTTGTTCCTATTTTGTGTCTACAATGACAGGTTACAACACTCATCGATACGAGACAACAATGATGCATGAGCCACGCACTATTGCTGCTACACCTCCTTCCGCAGGTCGTTGTATTCTTTCTTCTCCACCTACTTATGATGGTGTTGGTGCTGATGAGTAAATTGAGTAGGAAAGTAAAATAGATAATATTTTTGCACATTGTCATATGTGTGAACGGAGGAAGATTAAGAATGCATCTAGTGTTTTGAGACATTTAGCATCAATTTGGTGGGAGTCTTTAAGTTCTTCAGATAAACCTCATACATGGAACGATATGAAAATTCTTATGAGAGAAAATTTTATTAATCCATCTCTTGTAATTAATTCATATGATGAGGAACATCAACTAGACCAATCTCATATTATTCCTCCTGTTGTGCCTAACCTTTTGCAGGATAATGCACAAAAGAGCGGGGATGACATGACAGAAAATGAGGTGCTCTCAGTTTCATGTGAACATTCAACACATGTTATTTCCGTTGACAGTGAGAGCCAAGGTAATGCCAATGATGCTAATCTCACAAAAGATGAGAGTTCTCTTGATGTGCTGAATTTTTCCACCAATCATGTTATGATAGAGCAAATATTAGTGGAACCTTCGTTTGATTTACCTTTGTCACAAGATGATTTTCTTGATGTTTCTTGTGATAAAGATGACTTGAATGATGATATTTATATTATTCCAATAATGAATGATCATGCTATGTGTATGTTGGAATCGTACACTACTAATGAAAATAGACATGTTATTCATAATGCTAGTGATGTTGATGAGCTTAAGTTGATGTCTTCTTTAAATACATTGGGATACATTGATTTTAATGTTCTTTGCAATCTTAATTATTTAGAGAAAAAACTTTATGCATATGCTAATTTTCCATGGTTGTCTAGACATACATATCATGTTTTTGGCAAATATAGCAACCAAGGACAATATATGATACAACAAGTTTATATTTGTACAACTGTGAATTCTTCTTTTGTTGTGCAAAATAATGATCACTTAGAGGACTATAAAATTAATAATGTTGTTATGCCATATTCCTCTCGTTTTGCTTTACAATCCCAAGTGGAATCCAAAGAAGGGGAGCATATGTTTCTTGTTAGTATTAATCTTTTCCAGGATAGTATTGACAAAGATCGTGTGCATTTTAATCGAGGAGACTACATGTTTGTAGGAGAAGGCATGCTGCAAACCAAAACATGTGGTCGTATTCTTTCTCCCAACATTTTCAATTCCTAATATTTTGGCAACCTCGTTTGTTTTCATGTTATGTAGAATGGCATTCAAGCAACATCGACGCCGAGGACGACTTTTCATCAAGAAGGGGAGGATGATGAGGTCATGACCATGCTTGGAGAATTACATAGAGGCCAAGGAGATCAGCAAGGGCATCCAAATCGAGAAGGATGCCCAAAACTTATCCGGTTCGAGTCACCAAGGTGGAGGCCCAAATCAAGTTAGAGTCCACCTCAGAATTCAGGACCAGTCTGTCTTGGACTGGTCACCCAGGACGCGTACGGACTCCGTTTTCGATGATCCATATATGGATAGAAAGCTTATTTAATAAAGAAGCCAACCCAAGTGGTCCTACGTCAAAATATATTCGGAATCAACGGTAATCGTCGAAACAAGTCACCGTCCAGAATCTGTCAAGGTGTTGTGTCGCCGTCTTTTGGGCCGATTGGCCATGTATCGTGTCGGGCCTTAAGCCCAAGTTGTGGGCGCCCAACCCCTGGCCGTTCCCAACCCTAGGTCGAGTCTTAGACTATAAACACAGCCGCCGTCGCTGTTAGACAATTGGGTTTTATTTAGAGTTTAGTTTTCCATCGAGAAACTGAATCGTTCATTGTAACTGTGGTGACAAATTCTTTTACAGTGATCCAGGACCCCTATTTTTGATCTCCTCCACTGTGTTGATTAGTCCTTTAGAACTGAGTTCTTGAACCCTCTATTGATATTCGCATCATTCATATTTACAATTTCAGATTGCGTGTTTTTACCTTCTTGCTTGTGTTCTTCGATTCGCTTGCAGGAAAAGCCTTCTTGGCGAGGTCAATCAAGTTGTGCTTGGTTGATAACCAACGGAGCAATGGTGTAACGGTTGCAGGGTTCGAATCATGTCTGATTTGAAGCCAGATCGCCAACGTCGAGATCTCCATAAATCGAACTTACCGGTTACCTCTTGGAAGATCAGGCCAGTATCCATCACCCGTAGCCGCTTTAGTGCACCGGAACGTCCGCGCCGCCGTCGTGGACGGCCGCGTGCCGTGGCCGCTTGCTCCGGTGCGCCCCGTTGCTTGGCTCAATGGCTTGATCTCCGCGAGCCCTAGTGAGCTGGTGTAGCCGCGTGTTGCCGGCCGGCGCCGCGCCGCCGAGCGCGGGGGCATCGGGGACTTCCTCGATGAGAAGACGGTATAGTTGAGGGGCCTTGTTGCAAAAACGCTGACTACCAGAACAGTAGGCGTAGAGTTCACGTAGTATTGTTTTTTGCGAGGTCTTTTCTGCTAGTGCGCCTACACGCGCGGGCCCTTCTTGCCGCGGGCCGGCCGATGGCTGTGGTGGGCCACGCCTGCGGGTTCGTGGGCCACGCCGAAGTGGGGTTTTCTTCTTCTGTTAGTGGGAAATTGAAGGGATGTTATAATTAGTTGTTGAGGCTGATTTTGGAGAATTAATGTATATTTATCTAGGCATCCAAAATTTGCGAGACTAGTTTTGTTAGATCGGTAAATTCATGTTCTAGCAGTTGATGTAATCACTTCACGTATAACTGTAGTGAGGCTAAGCCTTTTTAAACCGATGTAAAAACGATTGTTATTAAGGTATTAAATTATGTAGGATTTGTTGTGACGAAACCGTAATAGCTTTAACCCTAAAATTTTTTGCAGTAGCTTAGTGGCTATGTGATGTGCTTACTAAAACTGTTGTAGCATTTTAGTAGCTTGCTAGATGTGGTAATTAAGCTCTTCTAATCGAGTAGACGTTGGAGCGATAACAAAAGAAAGTGATGCAACTTGGTTGGTAGGAAACTTGTAGACCGGTTAGCTCTTGCTTTTAAGGGTAGTGGATGTCTTGGCATGTTGGTCAGTAGAGTTAGCTAACTAGTTTAGTAGTGGTTGTTTTAGAGTTACCGTTGTCACGTTTTTTAAGTGTGGTATTATCTTTGCATGCATGTAGATCACGAGGAGGTTGAGTATGTGGCTACGGAGGAGCAGGACTTAAAGGAAGTCATCGAGGAGTACGAGGAGGAAATCCTTGTACCGGAGGAGTTCTAGGAGCCGCCCGCGACTGACATCTCTGACTTTACGCCTGCCTAAGGCAAGCCCCGGTGCACAACCCTTATTTTTGCAAATCCTATATATATTTAAATGTTGTGCATTTAAGTCACAGGAATTTTATGATACCCACATGCATATATATATATACCCATGAGTCTTGCTAGTAAAGGATCGCATAGTTGCTTCGCTTAGGATCATCGGTAGAGTGAGTAACCTGTCGTTACTCACAATAGAGAGTTACTCATATGGTTATTACAGTTTGGTTAAAATGGTGGAAAGGAAATGGCGACCGGGCAGGGATATGGTATGGGTATTGGTGGGTGTAACAAGTTGTGTCCCGCGGCCACGGGGCATAATTGGGTTGCACTGTTTCCCTGTCCGTGTCAGTTAAGGACCGTTCGTTGCATAGACCCTGGTCAAGTCACAGATCTTATCACGAGCATATACTAGTGGATGGGGGCTAGGAAGACTTGTTACTCTCTTGTCATGGGCTCCGGCTCTTTCCGGATCAACTGATTAGAGGCGGGGATAGGTGGAAGTCTTAGCACCGTATTGAGGTCGGGCCTCAAATACGGGAGCTAGGAGTCTAAGATTGGACGGGGACCTGGAAACCCGTGACAGGAGGGGAGCGGGTTGGTCTTTCTTGTGCCTTGGGTACAAGCGAGGCGTGTGTTTTTCGAGGTACCCAGTTGGGCACATTGATTCACGAATCGTCGTTTCTGCGTGATGGTACGACTTGTCTACGCTCTGGCATCGTAGTAATAATTGGCAAATGAAAAGATGGGGAAATGGTCCTGAACTGCTCAACTTTTGCTTGATTATAACATAGGTGCTTACATAGATTATTGGTTAATGAAGAAAATACGGCTTCTAAAAGTTCGGAATTAAGGGCACACTCTTAGTGCTGTTTTCCGCAAGCAAGAAAAACCCATCAGCTAGAAAGCCTATCATAACCCTTGAGAGTCGGGAAATATAATTCCCAGTCGGGTAAGTCTTGCGAGTACATTGTGTACTCAGGGTTTATTTTACCCTTGTTACAGGTGCACCTTGAGCAGGTAGGCCTTGTGTGGAGAATTCTTCTGGTGGGCACAGACGGATTCTCATCTCGCTCCATAGACGTTTATTTAAATTTCCGCTGTTAGTTTATTGCACTCTGAACCTCTGATATTGTAATAACTATTTCTGAGACTCTGTGTTGTATGAAATGGACTAAGTAATGTAAGTTTGCACTCATTATTGGATCTCGGGTGTAAAATGTGGAGTGTTCGAGTTCTCCCGTCGGGTGTGCTAAACGGAACCACCTGGTTTAGCTCACTTTCAGGGCACTTAGTGTTAGTGGAAGATAAGTGCCCCTGAAAGCGTGCTAAACTGGGCGTTTCCGCCACAAAACAAATCCATACCTTTGCTTCAACGAGTATATGGTAAGTACATAACTAGGAAGATTTCCACAAATTAAGAACCTCGGCATTTAAATTGAGTTGGGCGATGCTAAAGTGGGAACTCATAAATCGCAACTATTCAGCCACAGTCAAAGAACCGAACAAGCAAAAGCAATCGGAGATGGTAGATTAAAAAAAAACGCAAAGGAGGAGGAGGAGAGAATTTTTGAACTTGGCGGGCAGGGGTGCTTGCTCCACAGCCACTGCCAGCATAAGGATCCAAGCTAGAACTTGAGTGGCTACTGTTTGAAAGACTCTATTTCAA
Source organism: Saccharum hybrid cultivar R570 (assembly GCA_038087645.1). Lineage (NCBI taxonomy): Eukaryota > Viridiplantae > Streptophyta > Magnoliopsida > Poales > Poaceae > Saccharum > Saccharum hybrid cultivar. The sequence continues at coordinate 8,155,093 of JAQSUU010000681.1, forward strand.
CTTTTTCTTTTTTTTTGAAAACATTTGGCAGCATAAAAGTTTTACAAAACTAGCCATATTCCCCCAAGTAAATTAACATTGTCAATAAAAATACCAATTGACGACATAGTTATTAGCACCGGATCAGACCGATGATACCGTGAATACCCAAAATGAGAGACTATACTGATACAGTTCACTTCAAAGACTAGCAGGCCAGGTTTTATGGAACCGGCGAATTCTATTTCAATTGAGCTGTTTGAAAGACTCTATTTCATTTTGGTAACCGAGTAACAACGTTATTCTACGTGAGATGATTAAGCCAGGTCAAGTCCACGCATGGAGTGGAGATGGGCATGGTGTCCACAAGGTGACAAGAGTATTATTTTAATAGCATAGTGGCCAGAATCCAATTGCCTCGCCCTTAGTTCTTAGAAAATTTTGCAAAATTTTTTAAATTTCTCGTCACATCAAATCTTTGGACACATGCATGAAGCATTAAATATAGATAAAAAATAAAATTAATTACACAGTTTAGACGAAATGGACGAGACGAATCTTTTAAGCCTAATTAGACCATGATTGGACAATATTTGTCAAATAACAACGAAAAGCGCTACAGTGCTATTTTGCTAAATTTTTCGTATCTAAACCGGCCCTCAATTGAAGAGTGTCTTCTTATAAAGACGACATTAAGTAATGTCCATCACCAAATAGCACGGTTGAAGAGTGTCCTAGGGGAAATTTTTACCGCTTTCGATAGACTTGAAAATATGCACTTAGACCCTTGTGATTATCACCTTTTTCATTTCCATACATCCTTGCCTCCTCCCGGCGCTCCACCTCATGAGTGGGATTGGATGCGCTGGTCGTCTTCGCGTCCTCGGACGCCGTGCACTGGTTCTGTTCTAGCACAGAGCACGCGTGTGCCTGGTGCTGCTCCCGCTGGCATGTCCACATGCGGTACGGGGGCCGGCACTCCTCGCCACCAACCAGCCCATGGCTGAGGGCTTGTTTAGTTGGTGAAAAAGTTTGGGTTCGGCTACTGTAGCATTTTTCGTTTTATTTAGCAATTTGTGTTCAATTATGAACTAATTAGGTTCAAAAGATTTGTCTCTTGATTTACAACTAAACTGTGTAATTAGTTTTTTCTTTTATTTACATTTAGTACTCTATGCATGTGCCGCAAGATTTGATGTGACAGATACTGTAGCACTTTTTAGGTTTACTTTTTGTGAACTAAACAGGCTAGTGTGAGCCGCGGGGTGCACGTGGGTCTCAGAAGTTGTTTTTGAAGCGCGTCGTGAATGGACCCGTCCGCGGCACGGGGCACGGAGGAGAAGCGGCTACCCATGTCGGCGCTGCTCGCCGTGGTGCTGACCCAGCCGTATTGTGCTGAAAGCACTATTCGTTGGTTTGTTATGAGAGAAAAATACTGCTGGATGACTGCTGATTCTGCTGATAAGTGGAGCATGTCATCACCTTAAGCATAAAGCATCATATGTGGTAAGTTTATGTTGCATTAATCCTTTGTTAAGCATTCACTAAAATAAATTTACTTTTATTGCATTTGCATTGCTTTTGTAATGCGAATACTTTATATAATTATATTTATGTACCTAAGTATCACAAGTTAATTGAATTATTAAATATTTTTAAAACTTGGTGAAACAAAATGTTTCAGCTCTCTGTTTTATTCTTTCAAACATGTTGTTTCATCACTGTACTCCTAGATCTCCTAATTTGTTCATCTTTTGGACCTAAGTCTTGAAGCAAAGTTGGAGATCTCAGAAATTGGAACAACTTTTGTTTTTCATGAATCTGCACAGAAATTGGAGAAAAGGAAGGAAGAAAGATCTGAAACATTGCTGTGTAACATCAATGTTGCAGGAGTGACTCACCTCTCTGCCTCACTGCTTCACCGGAGCGCCGCCCACCGATCACCGCTCGGCCACCGCTTCTCCTCACGCGGACACGCAACAGCACTGCTGTCAAACACCGCAAGTACGCGCTGGACACCCCGAAGGATCGAACTCGCCCTTATCTCGCGAAGCCGGGCAGCGGGCTCGTTCTTTTCCCTTTGGCCGCCGACGAGCACCGCCCCTCCCTGTTGATTGAATTAACCCCATAGCTCCATCCTACTGCAATTAGTCTCGCCCCTGTGATCACCTCACTGGTGCGCTCCTGTTGAACTCGCCAGCGTCTCGAATCCCGGTCGGAGTAGCTCAATCACCGTCATCTTCTTCCTCGTATCACCGTCGAGCCGCCGTGAGCATCGTGCCGTGGGCAGCTCTCTAGAGCACCCTTTTTCTTTATCTATACCATGTTTGAGATTCTATCTGTAACCTTGATGCCCGTGCTCCCGTCATTCTCTTCACCGCACAGGTAGACACGCCGAAACATCATCGTCATTCCGGTGCAGAGCCGCCGCCGTGCCCTCCACGTCGTCGAAGCAGTTCCCTTGCCTATCCTACCCAATCTGTTGGAGTTTTGAAGTCACCGTGAGCCACCAAATCGAATACCTCCCTCATTTTGATCTCTACCGTGACCCGGTCGCCAGAACGCGGCTATGCCGCCGTGCGTCTACAGGCCGACCCGCCATGGACGCGGGTAAGCTTTTCTCGAGCTCTAATCCGCGGAGTTAGGCACGTGGGTAGGTTCGAGCCATCGTGATGATCGTGTAGGAATAGGTCTTCTCATCGGAGCCGCCGCGGATGGTCATCGTCGACTCACCGGAGGTCCACTACCCGCCTTGATCGACGCCGTGCTAACTCCAGTGCAGTAGGAAGGGGTTGAGTAGTCCAGGGAGGTGCGGAAGAGAGTCAAGAGAGAGGTGGTGAGGGTCGCGCCGCCTGGGTGCTCACCGCCGGCGAAGTACCGGCGATCATCGCCGGCGAGGCTTGTCTGGGCCGGTGCTGGGCCGACTGGCCTGTTGGCCTGCTCGGTCAGGCGGGCGAAAGAGAGAGAGTCGGGCCACCTGGCTTCCGGGCCGGCCCAGTAAGAAGGAAGAGAGACCCTGTTCTTCTTTTCTTTTTCTGAAAAAGCTATTCAAGTAATGAACTTTAATAATTCATAACTAAATAATTGCTGGTTATAAAATTATTAAATTAATACTATATGTCTCTTACTATATTATTAATCTTGGAAAAATATGAAATAGCTGTTTTCAGTTGTTTGGCTATCACTAAAAATTACATACTTTAATTAATAAATGTACCTTTCACAATTTTTGTAGAGTAAAGTAATTATCCAAAAATAGTGAAATTCGGTTTACATGCTGTTTATGATAAAATCAATCTACTCAAAAAGTTTGGCTTGAATTGGATGTTGACAGATTGTTCACTTATTATCTATGCCTTTTATGGATTAATAAATACACCCAAAATGATTTTATAAATCATTATAAATTGATGAGTGGGTTTTGGATTGATTGCTGACCTGGGAACATTAATACCTTAAAAATGTTCCTGGGCGAGTCTGTAACTTGTTAATTATGTCTTTCTCTTATGTTAATAATTAATAATTAACTTTGCTTAATGAATTAATAACTCAATCCTTAAATGAAGGAAAGTTGTACTCAAGTTATTACATTAATTTATCACCTAAGTACCTATGGTAATTATGTTATAGTAATATTTCTAAATGTTTAGCCCTGCGTAGATATAAATGCTAGAGATAGGTGTTTCTAAAGTTAAAGATGAACCTAAAGTATGAAGGTGATCATAACTTTTTAAATATAGATTGGACAGAATCTTGGCTTGCGTCCAGTTTGAGGCTGGACGTAGTGACCCCGTCTGTGTCGACTAAGGACCGTTCATTATACGGCCTGCTTATGATCGTGACTTGCAGTACTAGCCACATACTCCGGTAAGCCCAATACCTGGGCTATTCCTAAATGGGGAACGATAACCACGCACTAGGAGTGGAGAGATAGAGAGAGTATCGTGTAACACACTCCTATGAATCCGTCAGGGAAGCACGACACAGTGAAGTGGGTACTGTACTCTCGGGTAGCGCTGGACCGGTTCCCATTTTAGAGGATCCAAGTGAGGGTTGATGAATGTGAGTTAGCTACTCACCTTTGGCGTGTGGTAAGGAAACTCCAGCTGGGCCTAACCGATTCGAATCACCACAACTTCTCGGAGAAGAAGACTCGATCAACCATCCTGCATCGTAGTTAATCAACTGGAACTCTAGCTGCAAGAGCATGTTGTGATGGAATTAATAAAGTGCTTGTAATTAGAATATGTTCTAAAGAATTAGTCTTATATATAACAGTTGAGCTTAACAACTTGAAAGTAAGGATCAACTTTAGTGCTATTTTTCGCAAAAATATTCTTGATCTGGCTACAGACTCACCTTGATTTTCCCTTTACCCTGCATATCTTTGGAGTATTTCCTTTTCGTCGGTTAAGTCTTGTCCTTTGTACTCAGGGTTCGTTAAACCCTTGTTGCAAGATGGGAGCCAGCAGTAGAAAAGTTCATGTAAACCCTTGGGCAGGGCGAATCTCCCTTGTGTGATTCTAGTATAAATAGATAAGCTATCCTTATGCCTTGACCTAGCTAAAGTTTATGTTGTAACAATAGATAATCCTTTTGTAATTTGTGGTTGTAAGACTTCCGTTGTTCATCTCTGGTGTAATATTATTAATTGTATAAACTGTTGTAATTCTGCATTGTCTTCTATAATGGATCCAGTTTAAAAGAATAATAGTGGATGATTTGGGTCTCCTGAGGACACCCGATAGACTTTTGGAGTTTTGTGACTTGCATGTGCAGCTATCAAAAGTCTAGAAGACAATGATAGGTACGTGGGGACCATATAATACCGGAGGTTCTGCCACAAGTGGCGCGTACGGGTTCCTGCAGAGGACCTGATAGCAGCATAGGTGGAGGGCGCCAAGCGGTTACCCATGTTGATGCTCCACTTATGTTGTTTATTGGTGCACCCAAGGCCCATATTCTTTTGATGTTTGGGTAAATTTGCTGTAGGACACTCTTCGTGTGACGGTATTTGCTGATGTACACAACTCAATATTGTCTTTGCTAGAAGACACTCTTCAGTTATGGTAATTGGCTCATGGGCGCTATGACTATTAAAATAGTACTAACTAGGATCGGATGAAAAAGAGATGTTAAAAGTGACCAAAATGTCTCTAACTATTACAGTACAACCCTTAATAGTTATATAAAATATTTATAACTTTGTGTATATAAAGTTGGATGAAGACAAACCTTTATACCAAAAATGTACTTAATGAGATCTACAACATTATAGTTGACAAGTTTTTTATTTAAAACTATCTAAATTATCAATAATTCTTTTTAAATTCTAATATTTTAAAATTTAAAATTTAAAATTATCACTAACTCAAATGCAACACAAAATATATAAAAGTTGCGGCTATCAATACAATCTATAACTTTGTAGTTGATAAATTTTTAATCTGAAGTTATTTAGAGTCCTAAATATTCATTTTATTTTTCATAAATTTTAAAATTGGAAATGTAGAAATTTCAACTTTGGACGGACACGATCTACCACAAACGTTAGAATTTTTTAGACATAAATTAATAAAATAGATATTTAGGATTCTAAATGATTTTAGTTATTCCAAATTTAAATTTCAAAATCCAAGAATTTAAAAATATTCTTTATACTCTAAATAATTCTTAATCAAAAAGTTGTGAGCTACAAAACTGTAGATCTTGTTGAGCACTATAATTTTGATATAAAATTCTTTTTCATCCGACTTTGTATGCAAAAGTTATGAATCTTTTAGATATACGTTAAAAGACTGTAATGTACTAGTGAGGTGTGTTTAACTTCTCTCTTCTATCCACTCCTAGATAATATTACTTTAATGGCCACAGTGTCTAGGGTGACACCATAATTGAAGAGTGTCTTGTAGCCTCAGTGAAAGTCCCTAGTTCGGTTTTAGCTAATTGATGAAATCTAGGACTAACCTTTGTATCTAAGTGGATGGTTTTGGCTAATCAAAAGTGAGATTGAGTGATCCCAAAGTGCATTGCATAGCTTGAGGGCATCTAGTGACACTTGTGGGTGGTTTAGCCGGTGGATTTCTTGTTACTCTTGGAGAGTACCGCTGCTAGCCGGCTTGGAGATTGTTGGAGGCGTTGGCAAGAGAAGGAGATTGTTCTTGGCCACCTCCGATTAATTGTAAGAGGTTCTTATGCTTTTCTCTGCGGAGCGCCAAAAACAACTCTAGTGGATTGCGCGTGTCATTGAGTTACCTAACTTAAGAGTGATGTCTTGCGGGGAGTGTCTTGAGGGGTAAGTGACTTGAGGGTCACACCAAGAAACCATCTAAGTGTTGGTCGACACAATGAAAGTCCTATGTTTGGTGTTGATAATTAGTGACAATGCCTAAGTACTAATCCTATGCCTAAGTTGTATGTAGCATATGAGGATTAGTACATTCCAAGGTTGGTGGCAAGATGGACATGGTGATCATGATAGCCACACTTGGATTTGTACGCAACCCTACGTGACCAAGGCAAAGGTATATGCTTAAGGGTTGTGTTTTAGTAACCAAGACATCTAGTGGGTGTGGTTACATTATATGATAGATAGTCGTACTATAAAGAGGGGAATGACACGGCTATTGAACTCCTAAGTGCCTCTAGGTGTGCATTTCATAATCATATGCATTTGGATAGAACTAATAACGCCTCGAAAAATGATTGTGAAAATGCTAACACACTCACACATGATGAGATCACTTTGTGGTGTTAGCACGTTTGTGAAGGCGGTGGAGTTTGAGCGGTAGAGAGGGTTTGGGGTTCTCTCTCCCTCCCGCCGAGCAAGCTCGGCGGGATTCAGGCGTTTTCGAGAAGTTGAAATGACTATTTTTTCACTACGCCGGAAGTCCGGAAAAGAAACGGAGGCGAACAGACGTCACAGAGGTGACCGGACGCTAAACCGGCCGCGTCCGGTCAGTGTTCAGTGTCTGCGCGTTTTTCAGTTTGATGATCGGACGCGCGGCGCGTCCGGTCATAGTCGATCGGACGTGTCCGGTCGTTCAGAGAGCTTACTGGACTCTAACCGGATGCTGGCACTGTGGCGTCCGATCATTTCTCCAGCGCGTCCGGTCATTGTGTTGTTGTGCGCTGCTCAGGCTGACCAGCGCGTTCGGTTAGTCACGGGACCAGCGCGTCCGGTCAGTGCTTCGCGACTTAGCCGTTGTGCGGCCAGCGCGTCCGATCGTTTGGACCAGCGCGTCCGGTCGTTGCTTCGCAGTTAGCCGTTGGGCGACTGGCGCGTCCGGTCAGTTGGACCAGCGCGTCCGGTCAGTGCTTCACGAGTTAGCCGTTGCGCGACCGGTGCGTCCGGTCAGTTGGACCAGCGCGTCCGGTCAGCACGATTTCAGTTGTTTAAGTTTCTAACGGCTCTATTCGAAGGGGTATGTCTATAAATACTCGTTGGCCGGCTCAAGGCTCTAACTCTTGGATTTTTGACATACTTGTGAGCACTTTGAGCTAAGAAACTCCCTTCCCACTCATCTCTCTTGCTTCCTTGCATATTCGAAGTGAGATTGAGTGATCCAAGTACATTTGAATTGTGAGATTGCATCTAGTTGGCACTTGGTGGTTGATTTGCTGCGGGATTCTTGTTTATTTTGGTGGTTGCCGCCACCTAGATGGCTTGGAGCAGCTTGGAGGCGTTGGTAAGAGTTGGTGATTGTTCTTGGCCACCTCCGGTGATTTGTGAGGGGTTTGTGCCTACCTCAGCGAAGCGTCAAAGGCAACGTTAGTAAATTGCTTGTGTCATTGCAACCTTTTGCCATTTGGTAGGTTCTTGTGGCGCCTTCTGAGAGGCTCGATGTGAGACCGATTAGCCACCGAACCACGTGGTGAAGAGGGACACAACGGGGACTAGCGTGCCGGCAAGCACGTGAACCTCGGGATAAATCTTCGTGTCATCACTTTCATATTGTGATTGATTAATCCCGATGTTCGGTTATCTTGGTATTCATTGATCATATTGGTTGGCTCAATACTTCGCCCCTTGGTGAAACCCTCCTAACTCAACTCCACTTTATCTTCTTAGTTATCTTTGCTAGCTAGTTAGCTTTGCTAGAGTAGCTTTTTTGTGTAGCTTGCTAGTTGTAATTGTAATTACTTTCTCGGTTTGACTTGTGCGGTTGAGTGCAAATCCTAGAATTGTGAAGTGGATAGGTGGCTTGCAAACACCCCGTAGGCTAAGTAAAATTCGCATCTCGCTATTTGTTATATTGATAAATTTGTTTAGCTTGTCTTTATAGAAAATTTTAAAAGGCTATTCACCCCCCTCTAGCCATCAAGACCTTTCACACAACCGGTGATGTAGCTTGTCAGTGCACAAGTGAACATCGGGTGGACAAAAATATTATGTTATTGTTAATATTGATTGATTGCATATCATCTTGGTGATTGACAACATCTTCTCTGCATCGTTGGTATAAGATTCACAATCCTCTCTGTCGCATTTACTTTTACTAGTTATCTTGTGTAGCTCTAGTGGTAGACTTTGCTAGTAGTTATTAGCTTGCTCACTAGTGTAAGTTTAGTGACTTAGCCCTTGTGTGAACTAAAGATCATAAACTACTAGACTTGTGGATAAGATACTTGCATCACAACCGTAGACTAAGCAAAACTCGTTTTACGCCGTTTGTTATTCTAACAAGTTTGCTTAGTGTTTCTTGTAGAATTTTTTTAGATTATTCACCCCCTCTAGCCATCTAGGACCTTACACACAGTCATCAGGAACGTGGTACGGTGCCACGTTCCGCGTTCCGGGAATGTGATCAGTTTCATCCTGATAGTGGGAAATTATTTCTCAAAGAGCGTTCCACGTTTCACGATGCTTTTCCACGACCCAATTGTTCCGGGAGATTTGTGACTTTGCTTCTGGCAAAGACGACATTGAGTAATGTCCGTCAGCAAATACCACCCTACGATAAATTTATCCCTTTCGGTAGACTTGAAAATATGCACGTAGACCCTTGTGACTTTCACCTTTTTCATTTCCATACATCCTTGCCTCGTCCCGGCGTTCCACGAGTGGGCGTGGATGCGCTGGTCGTCGCCGTGCGCTGGTTCTGACGCATGAGTCTGGTGCCGTGGTGAAGTACTACCTACAGTATGCTGCGCGCTCGTGTCCATCGACCATCGGTTCTGGCACGGAGCACGCGTGTGCGTGGCGCTGCTCCCGCTGGGCACCGGCATGGCCACGCCCACACGCGGCCGGGTGGGGGCACTCCTGCTCCAGGCCACCTACCCATGGCTCAGGCCCGTTTGGTTTGGATGTTAAAGTTTAATTAACACGGTATCACTTTCGTTTTATTTAACAAAATTTTTTTAATTTTAGACTAATTAGTTTTAATAAATTCGTCTTGTAAATTACTTCTAATCTATGCCGACATACATATAATTAATCTACATTTAGTACTCAATATATTTGAGAAAACATTAATGTGATGGAAGTTAAACTTTTACACACCCCAACCAAACGGCCCTCAGCGTGACGCCGCGGGGTGCGCACGGGTCTCAGAAGCTGTCTTCAAAGCGCGTCGTGAATGGAATGGACTCGTCCGCGGCGGTGGGCACGGAGGAGAAGCGGTTACCCATGTCGGTGCTGCTCGCCGTGGTGCCAGAAGCAGATGGTGGCGAGCAGCGCGTATGGGTTCCTGCAGGGCCCGACACGTGTAGACAAGGATACAGTACATAATTTTATAACACGTGTTACATAGAGGGGCAGGGTGACGTGGGGCCGGTTTAGATCCGAAAAATTTAGCAAAATGACACTGTAGCGCTTTTCGTTGTTATTTGACAAATATTGTCCAATCATGGTCTAATTAGGCTTAAAAGATTTGTCTCGTCCATTTCGTCTAAACTGTGTAATTAGTTTTATTTTTTTATATATTTAATGCTTCATGCATGTGTCCAAAGATTCGATGTGACAGAGAATCTGAAAAATTTTACAAAATTTTCTGGGAACTAAACTAGGCCGTGGTCTAGGCTTCTTCAAACAAAAAATTTCAGTGTAACTTACACACATTTTTGCTATAAAAATACTACAAAGGAATGAAACGTTTCATCTAACTCGCTTCTTTTTATTTCCAAAATAAGTCCACGACCCTTGTCCACATTTTTTATATTTATTTCGTTTTTCTCTTTTCTTTTTGCCCATCCATGACACCCTGTTTTTTTTCGAGAAGACGTTATTTTCATTTTTATTGTCTCTTTTACCATTTTCTTTTATATATGGTTTTTTGCCCGTTAAGTCCCTTTTTTCCGCCCTTTTTCTTCCACATAATAAGGGATAATTACAAATCACACATACCAGCTCAAACCGGTGTGGAACGTTTTCTACAAGCAACTAGTGGAGTGTTAGAGCTACTGTAAAAAAAATTCACAGATTTTGGGTTTATAATGAGGCATTTAAAGTTAAAACAATTGAAACAACCGAAATAGAGATCTGCATGTAACTGCTAAATAGAAGCTCCATAAATCATGAAAGTTTGCAGGAATTCTAATTCTAACATGTGTAACATACTTTAATTTTTCCATGATTTATTTAGGACAAGAACTTCCTATAAGAATATAGCATAGTTTTCATATGCAAATGGTTACAACAATTGTTTATTAAACACAACATTATTAAACACATTCGCTGCATATAGTATATACTAATGAGGGTTCTAAAAAATTTGTTTCACAATCGCTGGACATCAGAATCAGATTGATTTTATACGGAATTTACGAGATTCCTGATGGCACAGAGGCCACGACCTTCTCTCCCTCTCGATGGCTCGGTCGGGGGGCACTAACGTCCACTTGCGCGGGGTGATGATGGCGCACGGCCTTGGGACAGGGCCGAGCGCAGCAGCTGTCGGCGGCGATGGCGGACTGGATGGGCAGGGCATCGGGATGAGGCGAGGGCGCAGAGGGGCGTGCTGCGCGAGGGCGGACGCGACCCGACGGGCAGAGGCGCGGCTGGCTTCGGGTGGCGAGGCACTGGGTGGGCGTGGCCGACAGCAGCTGGCCACGCAGGATCGCTCCCCAACTGGCGCAGTGGGCACGCGGCGCGAACAGGGACGCAGACAGGACGCATTTGCATCTGCAGATTTTGGACGGGGCCTCGTTTTAGACGAGAGAATTGGGAAGAAAAACACTACGCCCTTGTTGTTTAGTTCTCAATTCTATCTTTAAATTTCACTATGCAAAAAAGAGATTCCTCATCATATCAAAATGTCGGCAAATGCATAGAGTACTAAATGTAGATGAAATCAAAAACTAATAGCACAGTTTTGTTGTACTTTACGAGACGAACATTTTGAGTCTAATTAATCATTTTTTGGACAATTTTTTGCACTAAAAAACAAAACCCGCTACAGTGTTCCGACAGGAATACTATAGCACGCAGATCCAACTCGGTGCTGCCGAGTTCGGAACTGAACACGGCTTATATCAGAATTCATGTAGTATTTCGTTTGTATTTGGTAAAAATTATCCAAATTTTAACTAACTAGGCTTAAAATGTTCGTCTCACAAAGTACAACAAAACTGTGCAATTAGTTTTTGATTTTATTAACATTTAGTATTCCATGCATTTGCCGACATTTTGATGTGACGGAGAATCTTTTTTTTGCATAGTGAAATTTGAGGAGAATTGGGGGAACTAAACAAGGGCCAGGTTCGTTCGGGCCTGTTTAGTTGGCAAATTTTTTTTTGCAAAAAACTACTGTAGGAGACTGTAGCATTTTTCGTTGTTATTTGGTAATTAGTGTCCAATCATGGACTAACTAGTCTTAAAAGATTCATATCGTGATTTACAGCTAAACTATGTAATTATTTTTATTTTTTTATCTATATTTATTGTTTCATATATGTGTCCAAAAATTAATATGACAGAGAATCTGAAAATTTTTTGGCAAAATTTTTAGAAACTAAACGGGTCGTTCGTTTCTGATGGGGTAATGGGAGCACTGGTAGGTGGTGATGGACCGTTGGACGGATGATGGCCGCTCTCCTCATTTCCCGCACACGCGTGCCGCGGAGACGCCGGACCATTCGGCCCATCAGCCGTTATTACGCGTAGTTACCTGCATTCACACCCTGCTGTGACTTAGCCCGTGTTTATATTCCAATTTTTTTTTTGGAAAAAATCCTGTAGCACTTTCGTTATTATTTAACAAAATTTATTCAACCATAGACTAACTATACTCAAAAGATTTGTCTCGACATTTACAGATAAACTGTATGATTAGTTATTTTTTACCTATATTTAATGTTCCATGCATGCGTCCAAAAATTCGATGTAATAGCTAATGTAGCACTTTTTAGAAAATTTGTAGGAACTAAACCAGGGCTTACTGCTGGCCCCAGGCATACCCTGTGTTGGGTCCGCCCGTGGGGTGGGTCGGTGGATTTGAATTTGGACTAGAAACCATTACCATTATTCTATATTGTAAAACAGATAAGGTACAATTGACACTATGTAAATATTTATGCGGATAAATTATAAAATCATTTTGAATGTAGAATTTTACTCTATAATGAAGCTGTAGATTTTGGAAATGTGGACAAAATTTTTTTGTACACTTTTTATTTTGAAAACGTTTTAATGTCCAAATTGTTGGTACAACGGATCACATGTAAACATTTATGCAAACGCTTTGTGAAAGTGTTTTGAATTTTAAAATATATTCTATAATAAAGTTGTAGTTTTTGTTTTTTTGGATTAAATTTTTTGTTGAAGCACTTTTGATTTGAACGCGTTCTTGCTAGTATAAAGCCCTTTGAATTTTAATTTTTGTTGTGTACCAAAACTTTTGGTTTTGAAATTTGAGTAATTTTTTTGTATTCAAATTTTTTTTTTGGCGTAAAGGCGTTTCGGTGTCCGAAACACAGGTACAATGGATCCTATGTAAACATTTATGCGGATGAATTATAAAAACGCTTTGAATTTGGAATTGTACTCTATAATAAAGCTGTAGATTTTAAAATTATGGACAACTTTTGTATTTAACACTTTTTTATTTGAAACCGTTTCGGTGTTCAAATTATAGGTACAACAGATCTCATGTTAACATTTATACAAACGCAATGCGAAAGCATTTTAAATTTAAAAATTTGTTCTATAATAAAGTTTTGGTTTTTTAATTTTTGATCAAATTTTATATTGAAGAACTTTTGAGTCGAATGCGTTTCGGTGTTCAAATTGTACGTATAATATTTCCCGTGTAAAAGAAACAAATGGAACGGGTTGTGGTTTGGTTTAAATTAAAATTCGAGGGGTTTTCTAAAAAAACAGAGAGAGAACCAGGACGGCGGGTTGATTTCATGAAAACTTAAGGGTTTCTTTGTAAATTTTCTTGAACCATGGAGGTAATGAAACTGTAGATTTTGGAATTGTGGACAATTTTTTTAACACATTTTTTTTGGAAATGTTTTGATGTTCAAATTGTAGGTATAACGGACCGCATGTAAACATTTATGCAAATGCTTTGCAAAAGTGTTTTGAATTTTAAAATGTATTCTATAATAAAGTTGTAGTTTTTGTTTTTGTTTTTTTGATCAATTTTTTTGTTGAAGCACTTTTGATTTGAACGCGTTCTCGCCAGTATAAAGCCCTTTGAATTTAAATTTTTGTTGTATAGAAAAACTTTTGGTTTTGAAATTTTGAGCAATTTTTTGTATTCAAAACTTTTTTGGTGTAAAGATGTTTCGATGTCTGAAACGCAGGTACAATGGATCCTATGTAAATTTGGAATTGTACTCTATAATAAAGCTGTATATTTTGAAATTCTCGATAACTTTTTGTATTGAACATTTTTTTAATTTGAAACCGTTTTAGTGTTCAAATTGTAGGTACAACAGATCGTATGTAAACATTTATGCAAACGCATTGCGAAAGCGTTTTGAATCTAAAAATTTGTTATATAATAAAGTTTTAGTTTTTTTTTTAATTTTTGATCAAATTTTATATTGAAAAACGTTTGAGTTGAACATGTTTTGGTGCTCAAACTGTACGAAAATGTTTCCTGTGTAAAAGAAATAAATGGAACGGGTCGTGGTTTGGTTTAAATTAAAATCCGAGGGTTTTTCTAAAAAAGCCAGAGGGAGAACCAGGACGGTGGGTTAATTTCGTGAAAACTTAAGGGTTTATTTACGAATTTTTATGAACTACGGAGGCCAGATTGTGGGTTGATTTTCAAAAAGTTTTGGATTTTTTCGTAAAAAAACCGAGAGAGGAGACCGAACTGCGAGTTGTTTTCATTAGATTTCAAGGACTTCTTTGCAAATTACCGAAGCATGCCCGATCTGAGCCGTCTGCGCACCCGTTCCGACGGTCGAGATTTGCAGGCGACGTGGCGACGCTCCGGAGCTTGCACCCGAGAGAACTCACAGCCCATTTTTAGGTTTTCCACCTCACCTTGATTGTGTACCATAAAACAATTTCAGTGGAGCTAGCGGGTCAACTCGAAAATTGCACCTTGGTGTTAGACTATGTGCACCGGGAACTGTATAGCCGTCCGCTATCGCACATGCAGTAGCGTTTAGCGTGGAAAACGCGTGCAACGGTGTCCGCTATATCATCCTGGATGTCTGCCCGTCCTCTATATTTAGCGTCGCAGTGGAAAATTACCGGACGACAGCGCGACAGAGAAAGCAGCCAGGGAGCAGCGCGGAGGAAGAGACAGTGTGACAGGGAGAGGACAGATGCGGGCCCCGCTGCTGCTAACTAACAAAAAAATATTATAACTCCCAAACCAAAAAAACCAAATTAAATTCCGATTGCACCATTAAATTCGTTTCAATAAATACTTCAAAACAAGATGTCACATGGATATATTTAGATAAAGTGATAAGTGGGCCCCACAGTGGATAGAGGATGATATAGAGGATGAATGAATGCGGGGAAACTGTATATTTTGTGATGACTAGGACGGAATATTCCTTTTAGACTACCCGCACCCATCCATCCTCTATATCATCCTCTATACGTCCTAGTCAGCAAGATTCTCTCATCTATACTTAATTCTCCCGCACCCATCCATCTTCTATATCATCCTCTATCCACTCTATTCACTATGGGACCGACTTGTCACTTTATCTAAATATATCCATGTGTGATCTAGTTTTGAAGGATTTATTGAGACAAATTTAATGTTGCAATCGAAATTTAATTTGGATTTTTGGTTTGTGAGTTATATCATTTTTTCCTTTGTTTAACTAGCGGGGTCCGCCACTACAGAGTATAGAGTAAGCACAGTACTACTCTAAATATAGAGTGAGAGAAAGGATAGAGTATCGTTTTAGAGTATCCAGTGCAGCAGTTTTTACTCTATATTCATACTCTAAAGCTTTAGAGTATCATTTTAGAGTATCCACTGTGGGTAGTCTTAGAGGATGAATATAGAGGATGATGAGTGCGGATAGCCTTAGTATATATTTCCTGTGCTCTGTCTCCCCTGCCTGTCGTACCCATCCATTTCATCATCGCAGAGAGGGAGGACCCATTCATTTCTTCGCAAAGAGAGAGAGTACCCATGGAGAGGCTGACGGCGGCCGGATTCGCCGGTTCAGCTCCTCACGCCGTGGCGGCGCCTCCGTCACATCCTCACGCCGGAGGCGGCGCCTGCGTGTATGTGCCCCGTGGGGGAGATCCCACTCCCGCCACAGCGTGTATCTGCCGCACCGCCGCACCGAAGAGCCCATCGCGCCCCAGAGCCCACCGGCCCGCAGGCCCAATCCTACGCAACGGTCAAAAAATATAAATCCTCAGCCGCCAGATCCAAAACCCAGACGCCCTCCAAAACCAAAACAAAATCCGCAGCGATCACCCGTACGCCGTCGCCGACATCCGCCTGCCACCGGGTGCCGGCTTCTTCCTCCCTCCGCCGCCGGTCCCGGAACTTCCTCCAGGCCTCCTGCCTCCGCAGCAGGTCAGCGGGAGCTTCATCCAGCGCCGGCAATCCTCCAGGGCCGGGATCTCACTTCCCGCACCAAAAACCGCCGGATTTTCAAGAATCGCCGGGATGCCGCTCGAGTGCACGGAGTTCTTTTCGATGCCCCCTGGCTTGGGGCCATCACTCCACTGAGGTGCACTTCTTTCAACCCTATTCGACTGTTTTCATCTTTCTTGTTTGTAATTGCGATCATTGCTTCGTTCTTGGTATGTTTGGATTTGTGGATCTGTGATTGTGGACACGGTAGGGGTAAATCAGTACTTGGGGGACAGGGTTTGCAGTATGATAGTTCCACAGGAGCACCATAAACCCCATAATTCATGTGTTTTAATTTATGTTTATTTTGTGGGCATTTCTAATTAAAGGTTGTTGGTTTGGTGCTTCTCGAGCATTTTACTATCTTGGTGGAGCTTTGTAGTTCAGTGAATAGGACTTAACATCTGTGATATATCTCTTCATTCCATTTCCTAAGACAGTACACATGGTGTTTAACATCTGTGATATATCTCTTCATTCCATTTCCTAAGACTGTAAACATGGTGTTATATTTTTGGTCTAAATTCATTTGAGCGCAGCAAATATTTCTTCATTGGACTGTCTAGTATATTCGGAAAGTTACAGGTTGCCTTTTCTTTTGGGAAAGGAGGCTAAATTATGACTAATGTGCAACTTTGGCACCAATGCGTGGCTATGTCACATGATCATCATTTTTGTGCTGATGTGTCCAGACCTTAACTAGTAGGCTTTTGTGATGCCTTGCATGTTCTTCTTTTTTTTTTCTAGTGGGGCATTTTTCTTATGCTACTTTGGTGGTTCTTTATATATATATTTCCTAGTTTTGTGTACGAAAGATTCTTCTCTATGTTCTGATGAACTATTTCTGTGTTCACTCTTTCTACCTTTTTCTCAAGTGACACTCAATCAATTTAGAGATAATGGGCAACATTCCTTTACTAGCCAATCTCTGCAAGCTATATTTATTTGCTAACTAACAAATGGGTATGACACATGGACATAGTTTTCTGTTTCTTGTAAAGTTGAGGTGGGATAATATACTACCTTTTTGCTATTAAAAAATATTATCTTGTTATCAGAAACATGAAATTCCAAAGTCTATAAAAAGAACTGCAGTTATGAAATCCCCCATCTAGTTGAATGTGGAGGTCAATTATAAAAGCATGGCTTCATATTACAACCAACATTATTATGGCCCTGTCCTAAGATTCTTGATTTAAGTTTTAGGCCTCGAGCTTCATTCAGAACTGCATTGGAAGCATTCTATATCAACTTGTTACTGAAATGGCAAGATAAACTGCCAAACTTTGGCAACACATCCTGCATGTACACATAGTGCAAGAAAAATTGCTTTTCAAGAAAAATTTCTTTTTGTATAATTCTGGAATATATTGATGTGGTCTTCTTTATTAATATATTTGTTGTTGCAGTATCGGATGCTAAAGAATTTCCATCCTGGGACTGGCAACACATCCTGCATGTACACATAGTGCAAGAAAAATTGCTTTTTGTATAATTCTGGAATATATTGATGTGGTCTTCTTTATTCATACATTTGTTGTTGCAGTATCGGATTCCAAAGAATTTCCATCTTGGGACTGGCAACGTTAGGGTATTGCAGGAAAAGCTAGTGTCAAAGTTTGAGAGTTTGGCAACTGAGACAAATACATACCTTGAAACTGATGCTCGTTCAGTGCGCTTTGGGGCAGAAGCATTCAAAGAGATTCTTGCTGAGACAAAGGGAGGTATCAGATTTTTAAGAGATGAGATAGTTCAGATAATGGCATCAATCTATAACATGGGTCAAGACCCACTCCCTCCTAAGGAAGATCTCGATGCAGATGTGTCAAGGATTTTAGATGATTGCTGCATTGCAACTGCTGCCTGCACTGCCACCAAATCAGTGGCCTCCACGTCCTCCACCAAAAAAACCACCGTCAGGTAATTAAACCAGTTCACAATGCTGAGCAAAATGCATAAACAGTGAATTTGGTCTAATATTATTGTCTTTTGTCTGCAGCCAGTCCAAGTCCGTCAAGGCAAAGTACAAAATTGTATCTGCTCCCTTGCTCACCCCTCCTAAGTCAAAGGCTGTTGCTGCTAGGCTCAGGGTAGAGGTGACCTCCAATGCTAGGGCAGGGTGCGAAGACAGGGCTAATGCTACTCCCAAGCCCAGGCTCATATCACGCGGTGCTGCTGCCAGGGCTAGGGCAGAGGCTGCCTATGATGCTAGGGCCAGGGCTGAGGCAAATGCCCGGGCAGAGGCGGTTTCAAGGGCCAGGGCAGTGGCAAGGGCGGCTGCAAGGGCCAGGACGGAGGCGGCTGCAAATGCCAGGGTGGAGGCCGCAGCTAGGGCCAGGGTGGAGGCCAGGGCTGAAGTGGCTGCCAATGCCAGGGCTGAGGTGGCAGAAAATGCCAGGGCTGAGGTGGCTGCAAGGCCCAGAGCTGAGGCCAGTGCGGTTGTGGCTGAAAGGGGGGGGAGGGGGAGGGGGAGGCCTGATCGGGCTGATGCTTCTAAGGCTGAGGGCAAGTCTGCTGCCCTTCGATGATCTCACTTAGAAGATGGTGCTCTGTACAGGCAAGGTAGCTCTAACGGAAGTTTGGAATTTCTACAAATTTTTTGATGTGGTAACGTTTGTTTTTCAAACTTCTGTGTTTCTAGAGTTCTGTTAATTGTTTGCTTCTATAATTCTGTTTAGTTTGTTTCTAACGCTGTGCCCTTGTTTTGCTGTCTTCAGGTTGTGCTAGAGAGGAGATGCAAAAGGATGCATCTGTTTTCAGGGGATGTGCTAGGATTAGAGATGAAGATATAAGACGGAATGTTTAGTAGTGCGGATCATTAAGAACTGCTATTTTTGTAGGCTTTGGGAGTTCTATTTTTATAGGCAGGGAAGGGTAGATATGATTGACTACATTCAGGTCATAAATTTCTTGCTGGATCGTGCGAAAAGTAATAAGTTGGCTGTAAAGCTTCAATTATTTTCCAAACTAATAAAAACCGGTATTGTGTGCTGCTAATAGTTGATTCTAATGATTTTTCTTTGCCTTTGTCGGGTTTCATGCGGCTGCTGATGATTTTTGCCCATCTGAGCTTTCAAATGTTTGGTTAGCAATGTGACAGCTCCCTTTTGAATGTTTTTGCTCCCGCGTGGTTTGTCCCAATTGATATCCCACTGGCCCACTGAGATCATGGGACAGTAGGCGCATTCGTCCCAATTGATATCCCACTGGCCCACTGAGATCATGGGACAGTAGGCGCATTCGTCCCAATTGATATCCTACTGGAGGGTGCCCCGTGAAGTTTGAGAAATGGTCTTGTATCACGTGAACTTTGACCTCATGTTTTATTGCCCATCCATAGCCATTTCTCAATATCTGGATGTGTTTTCTCTTCATCTTGCGTTGGCTCTATGGTGGAATTTTTTTTGCGTGTTAGCATCACCAAGCTTGATGGACGATAATCTCGAGGCTTGTTTAAGTCTAGCTCTTTCAATCGCCGCTAAACCCAGTGACCTTTTCTTGAGGTTTGCGTGCAATAATAGTTTGGCAGCCGTTAGTTCTTTACTTTCTTGGGCAATATCAAGTCCAAGAACTATGGCATCCAAAGGAACTTTCTAAGCAAAAAACGATTTTTGGGACTACTGGAGAAAATAGTTTATATAGTCAAGATAATGTAACTCGGGGTTTGACCATAGTGTAATTATGTCATCTAGGAAAAGATAATAGGTTTGAAATTGATCATATTGTTTGTACATTCAGTATTAACTATTTCACCTTTCATAACACATGATAAACTGATTTAAGAAGACACAAAAATAATAGTGATACTGCAATCTCACCAGGCGACGAAGACTGTCGGCAGATGCAAATAGGTAATAGGGAAAAAAAAAGTTCCTCGCTACACAAGGATGCGTGTCTCATTAGTGGCTAGCACAATCATGCTCCAGTGGATCCGGCCCTGCAGGCAACAAGGCATAACTTTTTTATATATAAAAAAACTCCAATTACTGCCCATTGAAGCAAAATAACAAAATCCTGGACTCCTACAGCAGAGAGCTCCTTTTATCTTCAGTTCCTGCTAGGACAAATGCAGCGATGGACTTGTTTACCCATAGACTCCCTTTCAGCAGAAACCAAAGCCTTGATCTCACAGCCAGATCATGAGCCTATTGTTGTGAGGTTCCTCAAAAGTCTAAGTTAAAACTATCAACAAATTAGTAATTTCAACATGTACTTGCAAAATGCAACACCAAAGCTCCCTGCAACCACATATGAAATCAACCATTAGGATTAGTTTGACCATCCATTTGCATTCATATTCCCAAGATGTTTTCACAAAATCACATATTGATGTTGTTATCCTGATACTATCAAATAGAATGCAGTTAACCAAAGAATTTTTTAGAAAAGAGAGGAACACAAACTAAATAGCTTAGGGCGCTCCTTTTGTTCGATAATAGCAAGTCTCACAAAACTATCAAATTGATAGATCTGAGAGAATCAGGGGATGGAGCAGGGGGAGAAGCTGCCACCAGCCTCGAGCAGTGATGGAATCAAACAAGCATTCTGATTGTCTATCAGACAACACAATAATACATGTTGGAAGAGTAGGTAGACTGCAGACTAACTCTTTTTTTTGAATTAAAACTGTGGGGCAAAAAACCCCCAGCAAGGTACAACAGATTACAAGATCAGCAAGAAGCTGACAGAACACACCCACCACAATACTACCTAGTGAAAAGGAAGAAGGAAATCAGAGAAGGGAAAGAAAAAAAACCAAACTGAAATAAACAACGCTAGACAACCAAGCTCTAATATCTTCATGCAGTGAATCGCAAAAAAAAAAAAACTTCATGCAGTTCAGATTTGACTTTATGAAGGTGAAGGATGGTCTTGTCAGCAAAAGCAGACTTCGAACGCGCAAAGTTTGGAGGCCTTCCTTCAAAAATCAGAGCATATTACGCTCCTTCCACATGCACCAGGCAGCAATCAGGAAAACCTCCATGAAGAAAGGTCTGGGCCAAGATCTTCTAGCAATGATCAATTTCTGATAACAATCTGGCGCCCTCGGCCATTTGATTCCAAGTACTTCCCATCGAGCCCTCGCTGATTCGCAGTGAAAGAACAGGTGCACAATTGTTTCCTCATCCCCAATGTCACACATGACACAATTGTATCCTTCTTCAAGAAACTTATTACGCCGCCTTAGGACATTCCTAGTGTTTAGTGTGTCCACCAACTGTAGCTCATTGAAAGCATCTCTTGTCATGGGCATCCAAAACAGATCAATAAGATTATCTTGGCTCCAAGCTGAAGCAAGGGAAATACTTTTATTCTTGGAGAACTCAAAAAGATTAGCAAACTTGATGGAAAATATGCTATCCAATAACAGATCATTCCCAAGACTGACAGTATCACCAACCGCAGGGATGCAATGTGCAATGCCTCTATATGTAGTACTAAGTCTCAAAAGATCTTTCCACCAGAAGGATCCCTTCTCTCTGTCCAGATGAGGAGCCTTTTTCTTGTAAAATTTGTCCAGCTGCTGTAGGAGAAGGGCTTCATTTTGAAGTGTCAGGTTTATAACCCCAAGGCCACCTTTATTTTTTGGCTTCATTACCAGGTCCCAGGCAACCAGGTTATAACCTTTCCTGTCAAAATCATTTCCACGCCATAAGCAATTTTTCCTGAGTTTGTCAATTTCATCAATCACAGAGACAGGCAGCTTCAGGGAGCACATAAAATATGTAGGAAGAGTAGAGATGACAGAATTAACTAGCTGTAGCCGACCAGCATATGTCAAGAACTGTGAGCTGGCAGATAGACGCCTTTCAATTCTGCAAATCAGTGGAGCAAAATCCTTGACAGGGGGCTTGGTAGTTCCCAGTGGGAGACCGAGGTAAGTAAAAGGAAAAGATCCCAGGGAGCAGCCAAAGTCATTTGCAAGCTCTAAGGTTCTCTCATTGTTAATGTTGATGGGCACTAGGCATGACTTGAGAAAATTAACTTTGAGTCCAGTGGATGTGGCGAAAGACTGAAGAATGTTTTTCAGAAGAATTGTTCATCCTGGCCTTGCATAACAATCAATGTGTCATCGGCGTATTGGACAATTGGGTAAGGAAGATTTTGATTTTGGGGAAAAGGAAGTGTGTGTGTGTGTGTGGGGGGGGGGGGGGGGGGGAGGTGGGGTTAAGGGCACCATCCCTATAAGCCTTGTTGATGACACTCTGCAACAGATCAGCAGCCAAAACAAATAAAAGAGGAGAAAGAGGGTCACCCTGCCTCACTCCTCTTTTACAGTTAAACTCCTTGCCAGGAACACCATTGAGCAACACTGAGGACTTAGCTGAAGATAAGATATCTTGTAGGAGCTAGCAACAATCAACAATGGTCCAAGAAACCTTTTTGAATCTAGTAGATATGAAGCATTTCTGGAACAGTACACTGCAGCGTACCTCTTAGGAGTCAGCAACAATAAAATGACTTCAGCACCAATTCAAAATTATCCAACAGAACTTAACTGTTGAATTTACAGCTGAAATTGAGCAGAAGATCCAGAGCGCAGCACAATGCATCAAATGTGTCAGAAATTGCCATTTTGCTTTCAAACATTATAATCTAGAAAGATAACTTCTTATCAATTTATTACAATTTTTACAAGCTATGAGATGCACTGTGAAGATTCAAGACTGAAATTGTGCCCATTTTTCATTACCTGGTCATGAACTCACAATTGAAAATTTGACAGCTGCTCCTTTCGTCTCCTACAGCTTCCTTTTCTTTAGGCAAAGAAGAGTTACAAAAGCTGAAAAGCATCACAAGCTAACCTTTTCCAACTCATATAGTCTAGGAATAGCGTATAACATGTAAGCTCACTAATCCACAATGTTTCTTTTCCTTGCTCATTTGTTGGCGCTTTATGTGCAAGATGTGCAATCCAAAACGTAATACTGAAAGAAAGGCATGTTTCTCGAAAGTAACGCCATTCTTATTCTTTTATTTTGTATTCCATAGCCTTTGATTCCTCCAGATGACTTTATTGAGTCTGCAAGCATGAACAAAATACACCAATGTGAAAGGTAAATCTAAGGTAGCAAGTCAATATTTCGGAGCCACAAGCAAATTTGTTGGGAATTGCTTATGTGATTGAGGGTCATGATCACAAAACAGATGTGAGGTTCTGCATGCAGAATAGAATTGGTGATAGCCTTGGATTATGCAACCAAATATGCAGTAATGGAATTGAACATTGTGATGGCATGTGAGACAAGACAATAAAACTTCAATCTGTTAACTATTTCATTGGGAATATAAGAGATCTTATATTACAGTCAACAAAATTAATAAAGGGTTTATGCACAAACACTAGAAATGTATGCTATGGTGATGGAACCAGGATAACCTTCTGCTATGTTAGCGGGGACTATGACATACTTATTTGATGAGGAAACTGGGCTGAGAAGTGACAAATTCCAATACAATTGAGTGACTGACAACAGTACGGATTATTACAGAAACAACACTGAGGTCTGAGGGTAGCTGGATTTTGCACACACAGAGAGGGAGAGGGAGAGGGGGAGGGGGAGGGAGGGAGGGAGGGAGAGAGATTAGTTGTAGATTATTGACCCCCACCCGATACCACCTCTTTGCTTGCTTCCCTCTGATTGTGAACCCTGCATCATATCACTTCATCATACTTCTTACTTCAGACAAAGCATTTGTTATCGTCTATGTTTTCACTTTTGAGTCACTAAATAGAAGAATTAGACCAGCTAATATTTGTCAGATAGCTAAGAGAAAAATAACCAATGATTTTGTTCTGAAAGCATGTAACATTTCCAAAAGGGCGTACAGATAACTCTTTTCATCATCCCCCATTTCGCTCTTTAATAACATAAACTGCATCTACATATCTCCCTCACAGCTGCTCAGCTGTTCCTGAAAAGTGTCAACAGCACAAAGCAATGGAGGGATGGGAGCATGCATGGGAGAATCATGACCGTGTAGAAGAGCTACTATATACATGTACTGGAAATGCATGCATGTAATAACTGTGCATATAATATATTCGTCACTGATCTGGTTGCCAGAACATGCCTGCTAGGGACCAGAATCGTGCAGAAGCCGACAGCAATGGTTGAAGACTTGAAGAGCAACTAGAACCTGGAGCCAATGCGTAGTGGCACTGAAACCTGCAATGCTATTGGCCTGGTGGAGCAGGACACCAATTCAGTTGTTGCTAGCTTCATGCAGAGATGGACACAAACACAGATCCTGTATGGAATGGATTGGCAAATTTCAGTATAGAGAAGAGAGGGCCCTTCATTCCGACCTTCAAATGTATGGACCAGCAGTCAATTCCCAATGTCACGCACCAAGCAAACAAAAATAAAGCTTCACTGAGGTTGTGCAAGCACAATGGATTCACTTGTAACCTTAAATTTCCCAGCAAATATGCAGTGTTGGAATCAAACAATCATTCTGATTGTCTGTCAGACAAGACAATGAAATGCTCCGTTTGTTCAGTACAACTAGTTATATCCAAGTTCATTGGGAATATTAGATCAATCCTTATTCCTTATACTTGCTGAAAGAAATTAATAAAAGTTCCAAGCATAAAACAGAAAAACACATGCTTTGGTAACGGAACAGCAGATAACTAACCAATGTGCTGTTACATGCTTAATGGATAAAAAGGACATCATCAGTTACTTAACAACTTACATGGTAAGGCCGAGTTGATTAACACAAGCCAAGCGCTGAGAAGTAACAGCTGGCTGCAGCGTGAAATAAATTGAACCTACAGAAACAGAACAGCTTATGGCAGGAAGTGTTTGGGGGTTAGGTGTATGTAAGACCATCACTCAAGTAAGACTAGTACTGTTATCACTCAAGTAAGACTAGTACTGTTCCAATCAGCAACAATATATCACAATCTGGTGGTTCACGAGGTAGCATAAAAACTAGTAGCTGGTTAAATTAAATAACACGAGACACCAGTACCCCAGTGGCAAGATGTGACAGTATACATAAGACGATAACTGAATAACATAGTGTGTAGCTCTAGCAATCAGCAGGAACAAACCACTAGCAAATTAAGGTACTGTCAATAACACCAGGATGATGACTACATCTACATCACAATGCTCAACTCATGGTAGCTGGATGGGAACTCCGATCCACACACACACACAGAGATGCAGACACAGATTTTTGCTTGCTTGCTTCCCTAGTTCACCACCGTGACATCCACCTCCTTGTCAGTAACCTCAATTTCGTCCTCCGCATAGCCTTGGGCGTTGTACTGGCGGATGAGGGCCTGCTCGTAGTCACGGACCTTGGCATCCACAAAAGTTGTGAGGGCATACAACTGGCGGAAATCATGGGAACGCTTTGACAGTTGAACGGGAGTAAGGTCTTCGATGCTCCTGAAAGGCCTAGCCACCATGAGATCGATGAGCGCCTTGGGCAACCTCTGCTTCAGCACCCTCTTGCTCTTCTTCACGGGCCTGGCCGCCTCCTCCGCCGCCGCCTTGGCCTTCATCTCCAGCCAGTGGTCCATCCAGATATCCATGCCCCCCGGGACACGCTTGAATCGCAAGAGACGAACTGCCGCCAACGCCTCCTTCTTCACCTTGAGGATCCCGTAGCCCTCCGACGCGCACGCCTGCTTCTTCGTCTTCACCATCCCGTGCCCCTCCGACGAGCTCCCCTGCAACTTCCTGGCGCCCATCGCAGCTGGCGTGAGCGTAATGGATCTCCCTCTACCTCTCGAAACAGATGAGAGCGGAAGCTAGATCTGGATGGCGGCTATCGACTCCACGGAAGAAGAAAAACCTAAAATAGCGAGAGGGAGCGGCGCCGCCTGGGGAGAGGAAGCCGGGAAGGAGAAGGAGAAGGGGAAGGGGAAAGCGCAGTCGGATTGCGATTCCGGTCGCGCCACGCCCACGCCACCTCCAGCCCCAGCCCCATTTGTCCACTTCTGATACGTGGGCCCTGCGGTGGCCTTCTGCCGTTGTGAGGGCTTTTTTTATATAGACTAGAAAAATGACCGTGCACTGCGATGGAAGAAAATCAAAACTCATATTTCTACTTAGTTTAGTTACTGATGAAGATATGTATATTCTGCATTTAATCCATCAGCAATGAAGCAATAATTATATTAGAACACTGACTATCTATAAAAGTATAATTTGGAATAATGCCAGCCAAATTAGCAAATTTCTTATGTCGCACAAAATAAGTAGAAATACATAAACATATATTGTTTTTTATTCAAATATATGAACATATTTAATTATCTATGAAAGAGCGGAAAAGTTTAGTGGAAAAGAGAAATCCCTGCCGCTCGCTTAGATGGCGAGCTCCACCCTAGCGATTACACATCCACTTCGCCGTCATTGCCGCTGGTGGCAGCTACCTCGCCAACGTCCGCCACCTCCTCCCTACGCCCTTCTCCTTCTTCGCTCGTCTCCCCACCCCCAACAGGTCGTCGTAGCCGCCTCGCCACCCGGCCACCACTGCCTCCCGCGGCGCCACATCTACTGGCATCGCAATCCCTGTTGCCGCTTCCCAGTTAGATTGGACAATAAACTGCCCAAGATTTTTGTTAATGATTTAATTATTAATTAGACCATTAGCTAATCTAGGTTATAATAAGAATTTTATTCTTAATCAAATTACATCAATATTTTAGTAGCAGGAATATTTGATTATTAAGTATTAGGAAAGGATAAAGGATCCAAAGATGTATTTATTATTTATTTTTATGTTTATAAGAAAAAACATGAGAGAATCAGGAAAACAAAAATGACATGCAAAATAATAAGGGAAAGGACATGAAACAGACCTAGTATTCCAGAAAAGAAAAAAGAAGAGAAAAAGGAGAAGAAAAAATAAAAAGAGGAAATCAGGAAAAGAAGTGAAATGAATACAAAAATGAAAAACAGATTGGATGCCGTAACTGATCGGAGATAGTCTAAAAAAATAGAAAAGGCCAAACAGATGATGGAATAGGAAAAGAAAAAAAATTGTACTATATATAGTAATCGTATTGGGTATGGAATTTTTTTTTCACATGAGTATGGACTTTTTGGTTAAATATAGAATATACACAACCCAATACGTTTTAGAATCCGGCTCCGTAACGGAGAGCTATTCTAATTTGTATGAGTAAAGGTTACATATATAAGTCCAGACGGAAGAAACTCTCGATTATCGGTAGTTAGGGGAGGTGGATGAAAAAATGGATGGACGAAAAAAATAGCCTGAAATTTTGCCTCTTTATTTATTAGGTATAGATTCACCAGCTATTCACTATTTTCAGCATCACTTCACCCAAAATTTTCCAAACACTCCAGATCCACGGAACGGGTAAAATCCGCATGGATAGAAGAATGACAAACCCCCACTCGTGAGAAAAATTCTGTTCCGGCACCCACGCTCGCCACCCGCCACGGGCAGCCATTGTTCGCCTAAACAGCCATTTAGCCCATTTAAACACCGTATAAATGCTACATAGTGGTACGCCATTAACTGTAGTGACCTTTGTTGCACCACATATATTAACTGTAGTGACCCAGAGGATGTCAAGCTGATGTCCTGGCATGCATCGGCAGAATGCACGAAGGATGATGGCAAGCTGCGACACCCATCCGATGGCACGCAGTGGAAGCGCTTCAACCCTAAGTTCCTGAAGGAGTTTGGTGACGAGGCGAGGAACGTCTGGTTCGTGCTGAGTACCGATAGGATGAACCCGTTCAGTGACCTTAGCAGCTCCCACAGCACTTGGCCGATCATC
The DNA here is from genome assembly GCA_038087645.1 of Saccharum hybrid cultivar R570. Classification (NCBI taxonomy): domain Eukaryota; kingdom Viridiplantae; phylum Streptophyta; class Magnoliopsida; order Poales; family Poaceae; genus Saccharum; species Saccharum hybrid cultivar. The sequence goes on from JAQSUU010000681.1 coordinate 8,182,864, forward strand.
CTCACCATCTACAACCTGCCTCCATAGCTATGTCAGAAGTGCAGGTATCTTTTACTAACCTAATATATGTGGTGCAACAAGGGTCACTACAGTTAATGGCATGGTTTCAAACTAACTGCATGTTAATATATACGAGGTGCCATGCAAATTAAAAGTATGAATATGCATGAAAAATTACGTGTATTAAATTGTATGTTTTTTCTAGTCCATGCGGAAGCATGGGTTGATGGACTAGTTACACTAACAGTTAGAGCCCCTTTATGTCTGCAATCCAAGCTCGGTTAATGAGAGCTTCCTTGATTGTGCGCGTGGCCGGGGGAGCACGCGGCCAGAGCAGGGTCAGCCAGCCACGGCGCGCGGCCGCCGTGGTGCTGGCCAGGGCAGGCGCAGCCGGCGGGGGCGGCGTGAGGCCGGTCGACCGCGCTCATGTCCAGAGTAGGGCCGGCCAGCGCGGGCAGCACGAGGCGCGAAGGCAGTGCGGCCAGCACCGCTAGGCACGGGCCTTGGTGGACGGTCGTGGCTAGGCGCGACACGGCTAGGGGCGGTGCTCCTACAGTGGTGGAGCCGAGTAGTCGCGACAGAGGAAGAGAAGAAAACACTTATAGAGGAAGGGGAAGGAAAATAGAAACGTACCGATGTCTTGTGTAACGAGTGGCAATGGTGGATACTTTCTCCAACTCCACTAAACTGGAGTTGGTGGAGCACACCTAAGATGGCAACGAGTAGAAAAAAGCCGCATACCCGCGGGCACCCGACACAGTGGACGTGGATACGGGCGCGAACCTATGCCTACGGGCACGGGCGCAGGTACAGAGTTGTGCCCAACAAGCAAAGCTAGACGGGTAAGAAAATAGCTTGCCCGAATCCACAAACCTGCCAAACGCGCACTAACATGTGGGACCACTGCAGAAGAGGTATATATCTTTAGATTCTAGGGTTTACACTCTCAAATTCTCAATCCCCACCAGCGCGACCGTCGCCCACGCGAGCACGTGACTCCGCCTCCTCCCCAACTCGTGATCGCAGGCGCGAGGCTCGCGGCATCGATTATTTCTGGACCAAAGCAGTCAAGTAATGATATAGATGTGTTCCTAGAGTTGCTCATGGAGGACATGAAGATACTATGGGAAGACAGGGTCAAGATGATGGATGCATCCCTAAAGAAGGAGTTCACTCTAAAAGCCATCATCTTTGTCACCATCATCGATTACCCTGGTCTTTTTTTACTGTCGGGGCAGATTAAAGGTAAGTCAGGTTGTGTAGTTTGCATCGACGGTTGTAATATCCAGTCCCAGCATACATGGCCTAGGCCCACTCTACCGAGGAGTGGTCCCACCTGTGTAGCAACCCGCTTGAGCTTTCGTCCTCGCTTTGCTCAAAACGGTTAACCGAAGGTTACTACGTGTCCCTGGCCCTGGTATTTAAATTGGTCGAACTCCCTCAGAATTCATAGTATGGTACTAAACACCCGTTGCATAGTGTTTCGTGATGCTACAGTAACCGATGGAAAATACCCGAGCTACAGTACCTAAATTCAACCCGGCCCAATTCGGTGCTACAGTGCAGGTTGTCCACTGCCCCTGCTACAGTACATCATCCCATCCCGCAAATTGGGCCCACTTGGACCATTTTTTGGCTGTTACAACGATACCTGCTACACTTATCTTAATGCATCCAAGAAGTTGGTGTACATGAGGCATAGGCGATTCCTCGACAAAAAGCACAGGCGCCGGCATCCTTCGATGAATTAGTACTTCGACAACCAGGCCGAGCCTCAAATTGACGAGCCGAGAAAGACGAGTTATGGGCAAAAGGTGTTTGACATGGTGAAGAGCATAAACATCGAGTTCGGAAAGAAGAAGAAGGGACCATGACAAGGAAGAAGAGGAAGCGGGATGAGATGGAGGAGGAACAACCACCTGTCGCCCCAGTTCCTTTCAAGAAGCAGTCTTGTTTCTTCAAGTACCTGTCGTACTAGAAGGAGCTAGATACACCCCATGCCATCGACTACATGCACCTGGAGAAGAATGTCTTCGAAAGCACCATTGGCGTCCTGCTAGACATCAAGACTAAGACAAAGGATGGTCTGAAGTCACGGATGAATCTAGTGAACCAGAACATCAGAACCAAAATTCACCCGACACTCGCTGCGCAGAGAGGGAAAGTGGACCTTCCGGGCACGAGCTACAACCTCACAAGAGATGAGAAGAGGGCCGTGTGCCAATGGCTTAGGGCTATGAAGGTGCCGACCGGTTTCTCTTCGAACATCAAGAGCATGGTCTCGATGAAGGACCTTACACTAACCAACATCAACGCACATGACTGCCACGTTATGCTCACGGTGTTCCTTCTAATTGTGATCAGGGCTATCGATCCATAGTACGTGAAGATGGTCATCACACGTCTCAGTTACTTCTTCAACTTCATCACACAAAAGGTCATCGATGAAGCTGAGCTGCCAGGCCTGAAACAGTTCATCGCGGAGACTCTTTGCCAGCTCGAGATGTGCTTCTCGCCGTCTTTCTTCGATATTATGCCACACCTGATGATGCACATGGTTAATCAAATACATGAACTTGGGCCTTCCTTGCACCAGATGTGGACGTATGAAAGGTTCATGTCGACCCTGAACAAGTACATCCATAACCGTGCTTACTCGGAGGGCTCTATGATCGATGCATACACAACAGAGGAGGTCATTAACTGCTAGACCACATACATCTGGGATGGAAATGCGATTGGGTTGCCCGTCCCTCTGCATGAAGGTAGAACCTCGGGGATGGGGTGCACGGGGAGGAAAGCACGCACCGATGTAGTGGACAAAATGGTGCAAGAAGCTCATCACAACGCCCTTAATCAGTTAGTGGTCATGGACAAGTGGGTTGAGAAGCACCTGGTGGAGATCCACCGTGCTCGTGATGGACGCATGGAGGCATGGGTACAAAGACAAGATAAGATCAATTTCACAACGTGGATCAAGCAGCAGGGCATACCTCCCTATAGAGAATTTGCTGAAGCGAGGCTTGCGTCCGGCCCATCCACCCAAATCATCTCATGGCAAGGGTATGACATCAATGGATACAGGTTCCACACGAAAGAGAAGGACAAGAAGAGTGTGGCACAGAACAGCGGTGTTCGATATGAGGGCATCGATGAGGTCACTAGGGAGACCAGGACATACTATGGGCAGATTGAAGAGATATGGGAACTTGACTACGGTGGTGAACTACAAATACCCATCTTCCGGTGCCAGTGGGTCAAGCCGAAGGCGGTTGTCATGGACGAGTATGGGCTAACCATCGTGGAGCTCCAAAGTGTCAGCTACAAAGATGATCAGTGGGTACTAGCAAACCGCGTCGCGTAGGTAGCCTACTACGCGAAGCCCAGAGACTCCAAGAGGCATGTGGTTGTGTCAGGAAAGCAGAGGATCGTGGGAGCTGATGGAGTCCAGAGTCCCGAAGAATACAACCACTACGCAGAGTTCTCGCTCTTTACCGATCATCCACGCAAGATCAAGCAAATTGAGACCCGCGTCAACAAGATCAAGATAAAGCCCTGGTTCTACTCCGACGGTGAGAAGAAGACTGTCATAGGATCACTTCCAGCAAAATGATATGTATGGCACACATTTATGTAATAATGTACTCACTTATTGATTAATGAGAACTTTTATGTAACTAACTTTTATTGTAATAGAAGCAAATGTATGCCTTCACATTTATGTAATGGAACCGACAGCTACTCTTCCTCCTCCTCCTCCTCCTCCTCCTCCTCCTCCTCCTACTACTACTACTACTACTACTCCTACTACTACTAATACTACTACTGCTGCTACAACATTACTACTACTACTACTCCGCATACAACTCTACTACTACTAGTACTCCTTCAACACTGCTACTGTACTACTACAACTCCTACTACTCTACTACTACTTCTGCACTACTACCACTTCCTACACTTTTACTACTACTATGAAATTTACAAACCATTAGTAATTAATTATCAATTTTAAAACATTGTAAAACCACTTGGTTTAGGAAATTTAACAAAAATCCAAATTATTAATCGAGGCGGGCACCATAATCCGCCCGCCTCGGTTAATAGATTAACCGTGGCGGGCACTGTAAGCGCCCTCCTCGGTAAATATTAACCGAGGCGGGCGGCTTAAGGTGCCCGCCTCGGTTAAGTCTCGCCTATATATACTCCCTCTCCTCCCCGATTTTTTCTAAGTCTTCGGCATCGAAAAAATTGACCCCGAAGGGCTGCTGAATTTTGCCGCGCCGCCGCCACCGCCGCCATCGCCGATACTTGCGCCCCCGGCCCCGCCCCCATGCCGCCTCCTCTTTCCGCCCGCCTCTGTGGCTTGGAGCTCTGCTGGGGTCTTGCTAACCCTAGCGCCACCACCGTTCGTGGGGGTGAGAAGCTCCGATTCGCCGCCGCCTCTGCTAGGGCTCGACCGTCTTCCCTGGCTCCGTCTACCGCTGGGATCCGCTGCGGAACCCTAGCCGTGGCGAGGACATCCGCTGCCGTTTGCCCCTAGCGCCGCCGTCCGCTGGAACCCTAGCGGCATTCCCCAAGGTTTGCCTGTGCACATGTTACCTGTGATGCAACCCATTCTCTATGCTGCCTGTGATGCAACACATGTTGAACTAAGCATATGCCACTGCCAAGGATGCCACTATCGATTTGATAATTTGAGCTGATAATTTGAGCTGAACCTCTGCCACTGCCTTTGATTTTTACTGCCTATTTTATTCTTACTAGCAAATATGCACATGCTGCACACACGTGTTTATTGTTTTGTTTAATAATATATTGCCCAAATTATATATGAGTATGAAATTATGAACTAATTATCTCTTGCTTAGATTAACGCCAGCAACATCGATCTGTGACAATAGAACCATATATTAAATATAGGATACGTACACAGATAGACAAATAAATAAGAGCAAATTTTATCGTAGATTCTTAAACTTTTTTGTAGATTCCTGTCTGGGTCCTTGAACTACAAATGTTAACATCTAAGTCCTCAATATATGTTCCGTGCACCAACGGTCCAAAACACGCCACGCGCAGCTATTATGGTAGGCCTAGTTGTTACATAAACAAATTGATTTTCTTTTTGGAGCTGTGACAATAGCTAGACTGAAAAACTTATAATTCGTCTTTTGTGAATAGCAAAACTGCAGACCATTAGCTAATAGAATAACCAAGGATTCTAGGAAGCCTCAAAATTTGTTGTTGCAATCTCAGAAAAGTGCTGCACAACAATTATGAAAGAACAGTCTCAAAGTGCATCATGATTGTGAAACCTTGGGTTGCCAAACTGGCTGTGACAAGTTGGGACATGGGACTACACGAGAGGATGATCCAATAAAGTACCTGAAGGCAAGAGATGACCGCACCAGCATCGGGGAAGTAGGGAAGGAGGCGAGTGTTTAGGTCATCCCACTGGTCTAACTCGTCCTGTGCTTTCCTCCCATGCTGCTGCATCTTCCGCACCACTGCCTCTAGACTTCAGCATGATCATCTCGGGCGTCTTCATCGTGTTGATCCAGCAAAACATCATCAGCTGGGGCCTAGGTGCGCTGAGGCGAAGAACCGATATCCAAGAATTTTAGACCGTAGTGCAAACTACAAAATGAGGCCTAGATATTTTAGGAAAATACAAATAATTAATGTGCATTTGGATTTCCCATTATAACAGACATAAACATTTTTTAAAAGGAGTTAAGATTTATAGTAGGCATTCATGCTAAAGGAGTAATAGGTGAATCTTACCCATAGCTTCTTAACTTCTAGTAAAAAGCATTATTCTTCTTATACCCTTTGAAATAAAATCTTCAATTATATCTTTATATTTTATTTTTTTGAAGCATTGTTTTTCGAGTTTGAGTAAACCGTTCAGGTTATTGTTTCTTCTTGTACCTTTCATGACAAGAATCATATTTTCTAAATCTAGAAGACATTAGAAGCAAATAGTTCATGAATCGCAAACACAATAAAACCAAGCACAACATATATGCTGAGCGATAAAGAATTAAAGATGAAGTTTATAGTAACCAATAAAGAGAGAAAATTTGCTTGTTATCTAACCTTGATACGAATTCAAGTCCAAGAGGCAAGAAGCCAAGAATAATAGGCAGGCCGGTCAGCCAATATTGCAGTATTACAATAGATGATTTAACCATTTAGGTAAGGTAATTACAAAATATTAAATACTAATCAGGTTTAGTGCAAGTGCAAAACAGCAAAATGAATTGACTCCTACATGTCCACATATCTGATTACCTTCAAGAGACCACGAGTGCAAGTTTAGTCTTCAACGTGCATGCTGCATGCAGATGGCTGCCGAGAGCGACGACGCAGCTATCAGCCAGTGGGTAGCCACAGTGCCAGTGTGCCACTGTTGTCCGGATCACACACGCGACGGCACCAACTGCCGGCCCGATCGCCCGTGCGTTGCCTCTGTTGCACATCGTAGCAGTTGCTTGGCCAGCCCTACCGATTTGACTTCGTCGGTTTCTAGTCGGCTTGCGTCTGTTCTGGCGTTCCGTCTTCTATCTACGAACCAAGAACTTCGTGATCTACGAACCAAGAACTTCGTGAGTAGTCGAAGAGGAGAGTCCTGGCCGAGGGCATCCTCGACGTACGGCTTCGAGCGCCGCCGCCGCAATTCCGAGGAAACAGGTCGCACACGCATACGGCGATGACCTAGAGGCAGAAATCCTCTGCCAGGCGGCCAAGAAGCGCGCCCTCCAGAAGGTAACCTCCGTCCGTGGGCGAGGGGAGGGGGAGGGGTGGAGGAGGAGCTCTGTACTGCGTGATCGAGGGGTTACGATGGAAACATAGAGAGGCGTCGATCGGGACATGCGGTGCGAAGTTTGGTACAGTATCTAGCGTGGACACGGCTTGCTCGGCGGCCGACGTGTTGTCCCGTGGCTGGCAAGGAATCGACATTACGGGGAAGTCAGGTTTAGGAGGAGTCTTACTTCTTACACGTAAGATCACGGACGACAGAGACGTCTAGATCAAACAGTTATTATAGAAGGATAGCCCCCTCAAACATGTAAGATGTAAGATCACGTATGGCGGATGGTTCATATAGCACGAAGTCCAGATTATTGAACGGTTATTACATAGGGAGATCCCTTAAAAAAACTAGCTCTTTTATAGTAGGATGCAGTTTACTTGGCTTATTCTTATGTACATGCCTATTATGGATCTGTTAGCACTATATTTGACATCGACTATAGATATCTATTTTCTTGATATCTGTTTGTAAGCTGCACACTTATTCATCTGCTCCTGCTCCTCTGAATCATGAATGGAAGGACAAGCTCTGCAACAAATATGTTATTTCAGAATTTCAGTTTACTGGCAGCCATTAACATTGCAGAAATTAAAAGTGGATGTTTTTCTCACTGTTAGATCTCGTATAATGTGTTTCAAAGAATAATCCTTTTCAGTTGAGATCAAATAAAAAGTAACTGATATTGATGGAGTTCTCATAAGTCAGCTTCACTGTGTTATATCTAGGTTGCTCTGCATCAGTTCAGATATTGATGGAGCTTAGCACTGTTGAATTTTTAATCTTGTCTTTTGCCATTCAGATTTGTACATAGTATAGTAACTGATAGTACTTCCATTCTAGAGCTGTTTATCTGTTTTGTGTCAGTAACAACTAACAAATACCTCCACTTTTGAGTTTGACTAAACATACTTGTATGTGGCGTTTGATGTGATCAATCGAACTTAGAATTGTCTAAGACCAATATATTAGGACGAAACGGCTCACAGGGGTCAACATAGAATTGTCTACTCTGATGCTGCTTAGTTTCCAGGTTGAGATGTCCAAATGAACTGACTTGACTACTTTATACTACTGTCCTACTACTATTACTCTACTCTTAACCGGATATATTTGCTACTACTGTCCTGTACTCCTACTACTTACTATTCTATACTACTTACTACTTACTATAACTTACTACTCCTACTACTTACTACCTCCTCCTCCTCCTCCTCCTCCTCCTCCTTACTATTGTGGTGGCTGGCTGCTGCTTACTACTCTACCTACTTACTACTTACTCCTACTACTACTCTACCTACTATTGTGGTGGCTGGCTTATTCTGAAACTGCTTGTTCTCAAACTTTGTGGCATTTGCAATAATGAATTTTTGTAAACTTCTAAACAAATGTGCTGAGGTAGTGGCATATGCAATGATGTGAAACTTTTTATGCTGAGGCAGCGGCTATGATGATGAAATGTCCCCATACTTGTGAGCCGCTAAACTAGGATGGCTTGTATACCATATACAAGCAACCAGTTTAGAAGCGATGTGATTACAATGGGGCAAATCTGAGCCAAATATGTAAATAATTTTTTTTGATTCTTCAATTTTATACTTTTCTTATACTCTTTTGTACTTTTCGTATTCAATTATGTACTTTTCTTAAAATCTTGTATAAGAAAGCAAGAATTATATTGAATGTGTGTCAAAGGTACTCTCCTTTTGTCGGGCCCCTAATTTAGGGTCCACTGTGCATCATGTATCAGTCCCTAGATCAGTAGCTGATACACACAATTTGAACAAGATTGATATAAAAAACCATACTTTTATTGCTAATGGAGAAATATATTACATGGTTCAGGTTGTATAGCTTGGGCCCCTGGCCTTACATAGTATATCAGAGATCTAAGACAACGGTCCTATGACAACGTGTCTCCATTCCTACAGGCAACTTGGAGTGCGGACGTAACCCTAAACTTATTCCTCTAGCGTACTCCCAGTCATCATAGTCCTAGAGCAGTTCCTTTGTGTAGTCACACGGCTTCGTCTTCGAGTGTCCTCCTGATGTCCTTTCCTGGCGTAGTCCTTGGTAGCTCCATTCTCGGATATACTCCTACAGCTTCATTCCTAAAAACATAGAGCGGAGGGGGGTGAGTACGTACGTACTCAGCAAGCCCTAACTTTGGGTGGAGAGGTGGATGAAGGCTATATATATATATATATATATATATATATATATATATATATATATATATATATATATATATATATATATATATATATATATATATATATATATATATATATATATATATATATATATATATATATATATATATATAGAGAGAGAGAGAGAGAGAGAGGTGGTTAGTGGTAAAGGTGGTAGAGTGAAGTAGTTATAAATATAGGTTGGGCCCTGGCAGGGTATTATCATCCTCACCAGTTCCCGAGTTGAGTATAGATTACCAAAATCATAAATACATCTTACCAGAGTATCACTGTTGTTGTACTCTAATCATTTGGGACCTCATCTAGCAGTTGCCCATTCCAAGGACGTGGCTATTCGAATAGATTTGGTAAACTCTGCAGAGGTTGTACAAATTTCCCCATATGATAGGCACAGCCTCTAACCATGTACGGTGGCAGAAATAGGCCTAACGAAACCTCGTACCCGGATGGTGCTACCTTATATTTCCATATAATTCCACCACGGACTACTCAGGGACCGGAACCCACAAGCATCAGGATGATCACACAGCATCCTAGAATATCGAGTGGTTGGATGATCACACAACATTCAGTGGATGATCACATAGCATCCAGATTAAATAATAAAAGGGTGCTCGCACACGGCACAACAATAAATTTTACATGGAAGACCACAAAGCAACCATGCCGATCAGACCACGGTAGAACACACAGCAGCCGAGTCCTCTCCTGTTAGTCTGTTGCCACTCCGGCTTCCTAGTGAAAATTATACTTCTATCTAACAGGGTATGAGATCAAGTCTACCCATATAGACATGTGGTTGTACGAAATTCTGGCTAAGCGAGATAGCAAATGAACCGGTCCTTATGTGACCGAGGCGAGTATCTCCCAATAGGAACCCTTACCAGGTGAACCTGCCAAAAGGGTAATCCACACCACGTGAAATACCCCTCACTCGCCCCATGTCAGGGTTAGTCCAATTTTACCAAATTAAGTTCCATAGTTATTATCCTCAAGTTCATATTTCTCATATCTCATCAAGGTAACCAATACCTTCTCATAAATCACATTATCATAAATAATCTCATAATTCATCATAAAACAATATTAATAATGAATGAGGATTTAATAAGTAGTATATGTTAAGATTAGCAGTTGGTAGGGTCGGGTATGGTGGGTTATGGTGGAGGCTAGCAAAATGTAGAGGTGGTAGAAGGGGAGTAAACAAAGGAATGAAAATGTAGGAGATAGGTAGGATTAGGACTTGCCTCCGTTCACTGATGAGTATATCCAAGGCTTCTGATTCTGCGTTCTTCTTGCTCCTATCCTGGTGTAGCCGTGCTCCTAGGATCCATCGGGTCGTCTCCATATCTTCTACCCTATGCGGTCTTGCGTCGACAAACAAGAAGCATAAACAAGGAAAATAACAATCAAGACATGTAAGACACAAATAGGCAATCAATTGGTCCTAGACGGGTTGGTCCTAGCGGGGTGATGGGTCGTTAACTAGCCTATCATTATTATGTCAATTTGAAGTAAGATTTGGATAGAGGTATTTCATCCAACAAGGTGGCTCCTACGGGCTTGGTTAAAACCCGTCTTATTTCAATAAAGAAAAGAAAAGCAATCATATCTAGAATTTAAATGGGCACCATTATTTGATGATTTATGGTGAAAGAATTATGAAATTCAGAATTAAATTGTGCAAGTTATAAATTTCTAAAGTCTACCGATTAAACGCGAATGAAATAAAACATGCAATTTAGTTCTACTAATTGGGTGAAAATTATATAAATATGACCTAGAACTACTCTAGTTTATTTAGGAATTTACTAGGAATTTTTCAGGATTTTATAAGCTTACGGTTTACTCTACTGTGTACGTTCTCCGTGTGTGCCTATCATTTTCTGCCTGGGTTAGTGGCTGACACGTGGTCCCAGTCTTTGGCCAGAGCTGACCAATGCTGGTCCACACTGTGCCATGAGCTGATCGGTGAACCTGCTCCTTTTCCCTCTGTATTCCACGTGAACCAAGTTCACTAGAGAAAATAAGTGGGAGATGATGAGATGTCGGCCATCCATTGGAGTGGACAACGTGGCCAGCAGCCTTGGATTCCTTGGGATCGAAGGATTGGGCCGAGCCGAGTGCTGCGCCTGCTTCCCATCCCGTTCGTGCGGTCAACCAGAGAGAGCGAGAGAGAAATAGAGAGCAGGTGTATACATGTATATATATATACATTGATAACTAAAGCGTGTATGTATGTCTATATGTATGATTTAATTCATTAGTAGATAATTTAAGAAATATACAAAGCGAGGTGTATGATGTATATTCTGAGTATTTCAAACATCGTAACCTAACTAGCAGATGATTGGGAAGAGAAAGATAATAATCTAACCATATATGTGTATATGTGTATACGCAACATGAAGGGTGCATGTCTAGCACTGGCATGCACATCTAAATATATTATTCTCTGATTTAACCAATTATTATTTGTATTATTATCATTATAAAAATTAGGGACAAGGCATCAATTAATATTTCGAAGGACGGTTAAGCTTATAGTTTATCAATGTGATGGCTAATATAAATAGGCAGAGAGAGAGAGAGAGCAACAAAGTATTGTTTATAACTACGATGCATTATCTACTTTCTATATTATAAAAGAAAGTTCCGGAATGCCAGTTATAGTTAAGCAAGTTATTTTGGTGCCGCAAACAAATTCTAGAAAAGCAAACAATTAAGCACACATGCAATCAAACGTTCAAGCGATCATGAAAATCAAACAATCAGTCATTTTGAGATTCTACCCTAAATGCATTCGGTGGTTTTTAATGCAAGGTTTCGGAAAAACATTTTATTTTAGAAGTGGTTGTGTGGGAGAAATAACTAGTCAAGTTTTAATTTGTTGTAAATTTTAAAAAGTTCAAATTTTTAGTGATTTTTAAGATGATGCCAAAACACGGGTGTTACACCTTTGCAGTTTCTAACATATTTGTAAGTGCTTTTCCTTCATCTTATTATGCCTAACCATTTTTTATTTTTTTCCATGAGGTATCTTATTATGACCATGCTTTAACTCGCGTCTTTTTAGAATGAAAGGCGAAATCCTAAGCTTTCATAAAACAAGTCACCAAGCTGACCGAGATACTGGCAACAAATATCGTAGCTCAGACGACCTAATAGCTTTTGCACTTCGCCTAAGTAGGACAACACTACTTACTCATCAACCGCTTTCTACAATTATTAACTATCGGAGAATATTGGTTTTCATCACATATTGGTCTTCATAATATTGGCTTTCAAATGATGGTCTCTTTTATTATTGGCATTCTCTACATATTGGTCCTGTGCACATGGATACTCGGAACTTATTGGCTGTCATCAAGTATTGAATTTTAATGACAATGAACCTTCGCAAATCATCATACCTCTACAACAGGCATAAAAGAAAATGGCTTGTCAATTTAACTTAGATTTTATTGAGAGGCCACCCACATCGAAGATGGCGTCTCTTTTCAAATGATGACTCCACCACCGAGAGACACCACCAGGGGTCAACAGACTTCATCCCAAGACCAGATGATATATATTGAGTGATTACCACATTTCAATATCTTTTCCAAGCCTTAAGTCAAATCACATACACCCGATATACTTGAAAACTAAAGGCATACGGTACATTCGCAATTGCAACTTCGCCTTCTCATATGTCTTAAGCCTTGGTACCTATATTATGCAGTTCACTTTCCATGCTCGCTAGTACAAAGACTGCTTCAGTTTCGCACAATCAACCAACTCGCGTAAATACTTGGCTTTATATAGGAATAAAATTGCATCTCCTAACATCTCCCTTAAGGAGCTCCTTCTGCATTTAACACCAAGTTGCAGGACTATGACATCCTGGTTGGTTTGTTAAAATCTTCAGGTCAATTAATGCAACGCTGTGATCTGTTAAGCCTTGTATCGGCCACTCTGTTTCGCTCCATGCGGCAACCCGTTCAGCTGCTTGGCAGCAACTAATACAAAGTATTTCTATGCTATTGCGTGCATGCAAAATAATTATTCAAATAAAAAATTATACTGCTTACTTTTTCCGATCAATTCAGGGGGACTTAGTCCCACCTACTTTCATTGAACGAGCAGCCAAAGAACACGCAAGTACATAATACGCCCGGCATACCGGGGGCGAGAAGGAGAGAAAAATTAGAGAAAGGAAGGAAAAAAAATAAGGGAACAGACTGTTACTGAGAGTTACAACAGCTCAAAATGAAATCTCTCCAATAGCGGATGAGGTCTTAGACTACCCGTACTCATGGACCTCTATATTTATCCTCTATATGTTCTAGTCAGCAAGATTCTCTTCTCTATACTCAATTCTTCCGCACCCATCCATCCTCTATATCATCCTCTATCCACTCTATCCACTGTGGGACCCACTTATCACTTTATCTAAATATATCAATGTGTGATCTAGTTTTGAAGGATTTATTGAGACGAATTTAATGGTGCAATCGAAATTTAATTTGGATTTTTGATTTGTGAGTTATAGCATTTTTTCCCTTTGTTTAGCTAGTGGGCCCGCCACTATAGAGTATAGAGTAAGCACTATACTACTCTAAATATAGAGTAAGAGAAAAGATAGAGTATCGTTTTAGAGTACCCAGTGCAACAGTTTTTACTCTATATTCATACTCTAAAGGTTTAGAGTATCGTTTTAGAGTACCCACCGTCTTCTGAAACGGCAGGCCCAGAGGTCCATGTCTTTGGCGCCTTGACGCAGCACCCCATCCGTGGCGATGCTCTTATAGTCGAATATCAGGGAGTACCGCGACTTCTAGATGTGCCGGAGAATGACCAGCACCATGTCAAGACCCACCATGGAGGGGAGATGCAGGGGATGGCTAATTCGCCAAGGCTCCTTTTTTTTTTTGAGATTATTCGCCAAGGCTCCCTTTGCTGTCCCTCGGAGACCTGAAAATTTAGCCACCCACAGACTTCGAGCGCTCTGGGGCAAGTGGTGAAGATGTGAGTACGCCCGCACAAACAGGACAGAAAGATTCTTCAAGGGAGCGAAAGTTCTTCCCATATAAGTTATCCCGTGAGTTCAGCCGGCCAAAATGCATAAGCCACCCAAAGAACTTGATTTTTCTGGGTAGATGGTCCCAAATGAGTTTAGGGCCCTAGAGCTGGAGATCCCCATCGTTGGCGTGGAGAGCCCAGTACACATCTTGACTGAAGAGTGGCGATGAAGGGAGCTTGATCCTTCGGACGTCAGGTGTGTCAGGAAGATGGACGTCCAGGAGGTAGGAGTGTTAATGACTTAGGATGCTTCTAGGTGTAGATCTAGCGGGTGTGAACTTGCATATGGGATAAACAAGCCTACAACATGAACTAGGAGGAACTAGAAAGAGACAGAGGGGTGCGGAGGTAGCTGACCATCGGGCTTGGCGGAGGAGCTCGAGGAGTCCATGGTGTCGGTGTCCAGTGAAGGAGTGGAAGTGACGTCGGTGACAGCACAAGTCGGTGAAGGTGGCGATGGAGTAGTGGTAGTGGAGTCCGGTGATGAAGTGAAGTGGTGACGCGGTTCAGTGGTGGCGGCGAAGGCGGTGGCACTTCCCGTCGCTGGTAGCGCCCCCCTCTAGATCGGACTAGGGTCTAGGAATGTCAGTGGGGAGTCTGGGCGGCTCAGGTGAACCTCGTACAGAGTGCCCCGGCTCCCCACCTCCTTTTATATGGCGCTGTACAACAGGAGCCCATCAACCATGGAACGGTTGGGCGCCCCCGATCAGGACGCGGATCAAGGCCCCGACTCAATCGTTGGACCGAGTCGGGAAGAGATCAACCTAACATTCGCCCCCTTATATCACCTTATGACTTAAACTTAACTTACTTCATTCTTTTTCTATTCCATCACAGATTAGTGCATAGAATGTGCCTCATCATTACGATCAATGCCATTAGATTAACAGCTACAATACAACTCTCTTTTTGAAAATAGATTCTCAACTAGGCCCTTATGTCTAGGAATCATAGGTTTTCCCGTAAACCCATATTGGCTAAGTGTTCTCTGAACACATTGGGTGGTAAGCCTTTTGTAAGCAGATCCACGAGCATCTTCTCCGTACTTATGTGTTCAAGACTAATTGTATGATCCCAAACTTTGTCTTTCACAACATAATACTTTTATGTTAATATGTTTAGAAGCACCACTTAACTTATTGTTGTGAGCATAACATACTACTGGATTATTGTCATAGTACAACTTGAGTGGCTTATGTATGTTGTCTACCACTTTCAACCTGGGTATAAATTTCTTCAGCCAATTCACCTGGCCTGTGGCCTCATAACATGCTACAAACTTGACATACATCGTAGACGATGTGGTGATAGTTTGCTTGGAGTTTTTTCACGATATAGCTCCTCCTGCGAGAGTAAATGTATATCCTAACGTGGACTTTCTACCATCTCCTGTAAAATCTGAATTTGAATACCCCTCTATCTGTAGGGAATCAAATCTTCTATATGTTAGCATGAGGTCTTTTGTGCCTTACAAATAATGCAGAACTTTCTTTACCATTCTCCAGTGTTCTATTCCTGGATTACTCTAATATCTGCCAAGTAACTTGGTAACAAATGCTAAGTCAGGGCGTGTACACACTTGAGCATACTGTAAACTTCCGACAGTTGAAGCATATGGAACCACTTTCATTTGATTGATCTCATATTGGTTTCTAGGACATTGGAATTCCCTAAATCTGTCACCTTTGACTATAGGAGCAGGTGAGGGCTTACACATATGCATACTGTATTTCTTTAGAACCTTTTCTAAGTATGCCTTTTTTGATAATCCTAAAACCCCTTTCTTGTATCTTGATAAATCTCTATTCCTAGAACTAATGAAGCTTCACCGAAATCCTTCATGTCAAAATTTGAGGACAAGAACTTCTTTGTCTCCGGTAGCAGGTTAACATCACTGCTAGCAAGTAAGATGTCATCCACATACAGGATTAGGAAAATAAATTTCCCATTCTTAAACTTTGTGTAAACACAATTGTCCTCCACGTTCTCTTTAAACTCAAACTTTCTTATTGTTGCATCAAACTTTAAATACCATTGTCTAGAGGCTTGTTTTAATCCATAAATGAATTTCTTCATGCGGCATCCCATACGTTCTTTCCCTTTCACAACAATACCATTCTCTGAATCCCCGTTGAGGAACGCCGTCTTTACATCCATATGATGTAATTCTAAATCGTAATATGCTACTAGCGCCATTATGATTCTAAAAGAATCCTTACATGAGACTGGAGAAAATGTCATTGTAATCTATGCCTTCTCTTTGTGTGAAGCCCTTCACCATAAGTCGTGTTTTAAATCTTTCTACATTTCCTCTAGAGTCATATTTAGTTTTGTAGACCCATTTACAGCCTACTGTCTTGGTTCCTTCAGGAATTTTTCTGTCCCAAACTTTGTTGGTACTCATTGATCTCATTTCATCTTGCATGGCTTCAAGCCATTTCGACGAGTGAGCGCTTCTCATGGCTTCTTCAAATGAGGTGGGATCACCCTTTATTTAAAATTTTTTAGTATCATAGACTTCTTCAGCATCATAGACTTCGTAGTCATTAGGAATAGCTGATTTTCTGACTCTCTGAGATCTTCTAGGGGCCTTTGGCGCTTGTTCCATATGGGACTGTTGTTGTTCTTCGTCATGCGTGACACTAGGTTCTTTGGGATCCTGAAGGACAGGTTCCTCGTGTTCATTCATTGTTGCCATAGAAGAACTAACAACAGGTGTTGTTACTACAGTGTCTTGCACTGTTGGTGCAGCAATAATAGGTATCGTGAAGAATGGCTCCTGAACTATCGGAGTGGGCACATGTATCCGCTTCTCCTCAAGGTTAATTTCTCGCGCTACCATGCTCCCCCTGATCAACTCTTCCTCCAAGAACACAACATGTCTTGTTTCTATAAACTTCGTATGTCTGTTAGAACAATAGAAGTGATAACCTTTTGACTTTTCTGGATAGCCAATGAAATGGCAACTGACTGTTTTGAAGTCTAGCTTCCCTATGTGTGGATTAAAGACTTTAGCCTTAGCTGGACAACCCCACACACGTAAATAGTTAAGTGAAGGTTTCCTTTCTGTCCACAACTCATATGGTGTTTTGGGCACCGACTTACTTGGTACTCGATTAAGAATATGAATGGTGATTTTTAATGCCTCCATCCACAAACTTATCGATAGAGTGGAGTAATTTATCGTACTTCTCACTATATCCATTAAGGTACGGTTGTGCCTTTCAGCTACTCTATTCTGCCAAGGCTCTCCCGGTGTAGAGTACTCAGCAACTATGTCATTTTTCTATAAGAACTTTGTAAAAGGTCTAGAAACTTGGTCATATGGGGTATGATGCCCATAGTACTCTCCATCATGGTCTGATCTTACTAACTTAATCTTTAATTGTGCTGATTTTCTATTTCAGCCTTAAATATCTTAAATTTATCTCATGCTTCTGATCTTTCCTTAATTGAATAGATATAGCCATAACAAGAATAATCATTTGTGAATGTCATAAATGAATCATAACCGTCCACACTTTTCTTATGAAAAGAATCACAGATATATGTGTGAATTATTTCTAAAATTCCTACACTTCATTTGACATCTTTCTTTATTTTCCTAACATACTTTCCTTTAATGCAATCAATGCACTGTTCTAAATCTAAAAATTCTAATGGTGGAAGAATTGATTCTTTAATCAATCATTCTATCCTCCCCTCAAAATATGGCCTAAACGACTATTGACGATAATTAACTATCATTTTTAACCGTCAACTTAAATAAAAGAATGCTATAAAATTAATTACCACCATAGACTAGGTGTTTAACTGACAGAATTTTATGAGTTTTGGTGAATATCTATTTCTGTAGGGTGCCAGCTGAAAATAATCAAAGATGACCCACATGCCAGGTTTACATAGAAAGGGCCACAGATGGAAAAAGTATAATTTAGAAGGTTCGGGAAGCCAAACTCTAGGAGGTGGGACCCACCTGTCACGGTGACAGGGGCGGGCGCCCCATCTAGGGAGCCAATTAGCTTCCACCTTGTGGATCTTGCCTCCACCGCCTTTGAGGATGAATAAAAATCGTTGATCAAGGTCGGTTTGATCCGAGGGCTGTGCTACTTCTTAGGGGGCTATATAAGCAAGGCCCCTAGTCCCTGGAGGAGAGAGTTCAGAAACCCTAATTCATATTTTCCAGAGAAAATTCACCTGAGAGGGGTCCCTTGAATGGATCTTCCTCTAGGGTACCATGTACCTTATTCACCTGAGAGAGTTTAGCTTTATAGTCTCTATGTGAGATTAGTGTTATTCTTCTAGATTAAGAGAGTTCGAGTGGAGGTAGAAGATTGGAGGAAGCCCGGCCTGTCGGTGTCTCCTCTCCAAGCTTGCATCTACAGGTCAAGTCTCCTAACCCGAGGCTTGGTTCTAGGATTCTTCAGCAATTCAACCTCTAATACTAAGTAAGTACGTTGTTATTATTGTTCTTTGGTTTACGAGTTTACTTTATTCGCTTCGCGTAGGGAATAGAGTAATCATTCATAGCGTAAGCATAGTGCTTGGGCTAGGAATACACGTAGATACCCCATATCTGGCCGGATCGGTGTGTAGTAACGTGGGAAGTGACAATCTCATTGTTACCTTTGGATCCCTCCTCCCGTCAGAAGGTTTGGTAGGATTTAAGTACCCTGGTCAAGCATCCTCTGTGGTGTCTCTTTTCCATCGGTATTTCTCCTTAGACCAATAGTATCATAGCTTGCCATAGGTTGGAACCAGACTGTCATCGTAGTTATCTCTAATCGCTTATATCTTCACCACCTTGTAGTGCGGCCCAAGGGTAATAGTAAAGACTGGATTAGTCATCGCACACTTTCTCCTTGTGGATAAAACAAATACGATACTCTGGACTTATCTCCCGGGTGAAGTGCTCACCGATATCCATGCGCTTGCGGATTATTTCTCTTAAATTCCTTCGTGTGCGTATCTAGTATCAACAAGCATTTCTGGCGCTGTTGCCAGGGAGAAAGACATCAGCTGATTTAACCTTAAGTCTTGCTTTACCTTGTACCTATACTTTTATCTTTATCTTTTTATTTCTTACCTTATTCTTCTTGCCTTTTTTCTATCCTTATAGATAACATAAATTCAATTCCTATCTGTCGATACCAACAGTACGGGGGTACCCACATCCAGCGATAATAAAAAAACAAAACGACTAAGTCACAGCGAAACGCAGCCCACCTCAGAACCGCGTGTCAGGTCCGTCTCGTACGAGGCCGGCTCGACGGAGCGCCTCAACCGCGCTTTGGCTCCGACTCGTACGAGGCACCCTCGATGGGAGTGCCTCGACCGCACCCTGTACGACGAGGCACCTCGACCACACTCCGACTCGCACGACCCCGGGTCAGAGCGCTCGACCCACTCAATTAAACTACCTCGAGACAAAAATCAGAGCATTTAATGCGACTACCTGCTACCATCTGCCGGCATGGCTGTGACCAGGATCGACGTGGGAACAACACCGGTGTCAGTCCTCACTGTTTTACCACCCATCCCGTGATGGGAAGCGAAACCCGTCACTATACACACCTTACCTTGCACTATTTGTCGTCGGATACCCTCGAGGAAGGATATGACAAGGCATGCATTCCGCAATCTCTGGGATTCGACCTTATCCATCCGGCCTCGACCCAGCCTCAACCCAGCCTCGACGCCTCGCACAGTTCAACAGGGAAGGAAGGACGGCATGGCATGGCGCTCTGGGTCATTTCAATGACTCATCCTCTACGTCACGGTACCCAGGGATGGCTGGCCACTCCAGGGCATGTCGCCCCAGTCCACTCAACAGGGTTCGACAAAAAATCACCTCAAGACTCGCCGCCGTCCTAGCCTCCTCTTACCCTATAAAAGGACCGGCTAGGACCCTACCGAGGGACAACGGACAACAAGCCAGACACAAGATAGAGATCAACATCTCAAGCAATCATCCTTGTACTCTTTTTCCTTTCTTTGAGACTTGGGCTCGCCGCTCTCTCTCACAAGCTTGTAACCCCTACACAAGCACCTCGGTGCAAGGAAATACAAAACTCTCTCCCTCCCACTGGACGTAGGGCCTTCTCTTGCCCGAACCAGGATAAACCCCCGTGTGTTCTCCTTGCATCACCATCCAGGAAAGGGACACACAACATTTACTTGTCGGTTTAGGACCCCCTCGGGACCGAACACCGACAGTTGGCGCGCCAGGTAGGGGACCGTTGCGTGCCGATGTTGCTTTCCCGCCTTTCTTCTTGGATGACTGACCCCGAACGCCCTATCCCGTTGGCCACGGTGATCTGGTTCGGGAGTTTGGAGTTCATGTCGCTCGGCTATGGCTACGATATGGTCCTCCTCCTGCCCAGGCACCCAACCGACGAGGATTATGAGCTCTCCTAGCCTGGGGGAGCGATCCGCTAGTACCGTCGCTCCAGGCAGGCGCGAGCCGCCCGACGACGACGAGCCTAGCGCAACCACTGTCTTCGCCTCGCAGAGGGCGATGGGATTCCCTGATCTGGCGCCTCTTAGCCAGACGCCAGCCCAGACTTCCTCGTTGAGGGTCTGGGTAGGATGAGCTTGGCTGAGGGTATGATGTCGATGGAAAATTCCGCCGCTCCCCCGCCCGCTAAGACACCACCACAGCCCGGATCAGCCGTTCCGGCACGAGCAGCGACATCTCCATCACCGTTCCCGTTTGGGCTAGACTCGGCTGCCCGGACCTACGCTTCCTCCGTAAGCACTAGCATGAGTGCCTATGAGGAACTCCCCGGGCACCATCTACGCTCCACTTTGGACCTCGTCGCATCCACGCCAGCCTCTGACTATCTAGACTCTACGGAAACCCTAGAAACAGAGCCCCATGTGACCGCTTCTTGGCGTCGTGATCACGGAGGTGATTTGCAACGGCCTCACATTCCCCCGTCATACTACTACTTTGGTGCTCCTGACTCTGACTCGGCTGATGACACCCATGATCCGACCCGCGAATGCTTCAACATCGATGTTGAAAGCACATCGGAGTCGGAGGACGAAGAGCCAGTCGAAGGAAGGCACATGCCACCTCACGTCGAGCTCCCTACTGAGCATGACGAGGCACAATTCCTCGCGGATCAAGGAATGCAGCTCAAGCAGATTCACGAGTTGCAGGACAGGCTCGACGAGGAGCGAGAAAACCTGCATCTACTCCAACAAACCCTCGAGCGTGAGCGCACGAAATGTGCACTTGGCGGGAGAGCTCGCGAGAGAGCTCGCGACGTCAACCGTCGCATCGACGAGGACCGGGTGGTCGACCCCCCGGTTTTCGCTCGAGCCAGCCAGAACGTCGTCGTCGCCGCCATGCTCCTCCGCAACATGCCCGAGCCGTCAAACCCCGACGCCCGTCGGGCCCGAGATGAAATCCGAGAACTTCTCGAGACCGCTGCCATGCAGTAGGCTGAAAGCTCTGCCTCGAGGCGACGCGAGCCAGCCTCAGAGTGGATCGTCGAGCCCTCCCGGCAGGAGAGAGAAGCCTCGGTTTATCCCGAGCTTGCCCGGCGAAACCGGGTAGCTCCAGCCCCTGAGCCCACCGCCAATGACCGCGAACCTCGAGACACCCGTGGCAACATCGTCGAGCGCCGCACGCGCAAGCACGGTGACAGTGTGGCTCGAGGCTACCACGTGCACAGGGGTGGACGCTACGATAGCTCGGAGGATCGTAGTCCTTCACCCAAGCCTCCGGGCCCTTGGGTCTTCAGTAAGGCTATCCGTGAGACGGTGCTCCCGGCTCGGTTTCGCCCTCCCATGACTCTCACCAAGTACAACGGCGAAACCAAACCTGAACTTTGGCTCGTTGATTTTTGCTTGGCGTGTCAGCCGGGCGGGGCCACCGACGACCGGGTCATCATTCGACAACTCCCCCTGTTCCTCTCTGACACCGCCTAGGCCTGGCTCGAGGATCTCCCACCTCGACAGATCCATGACTGGGACGATCTCGTGTGGGTGTTTGAGGGAAATTTCAAAGGGACCTACATGCGCTCCGGCAACTCATGGGACCTCCAGAGTTGCAAGCAGAAACTGGGTGAATCCCTTCAGGATTACATCCGGCGCTTCTCCCGGCAGCGTACCGAGCTCCCCAACGTCACCGACTCCGACGTAATTATGGCCTTCCTCTCCGAAACCACCTACAAGGAGTTAGTCCGAGAGTTGGGCCGTAACACCCCACTCACTACCAACGGATTGATGGACATCGTCACCAACTTTGCCGCCGGCGAAGAGGTAGTTGGTGCCATCTTTGGTGGTGACCAGGACAAGGGGAAAAAAAGGTCGACGATCCCGCGGGCTCCACCCAGGGTTCCAAGAGAAACAACCGGAAGAAGAAGAAGAGCCAGCAAAGCAAGCTCGAGGCCCCGGCCGACGAGCTTGTCGCTGCTGCCGAACGCAAGAAACCTCGAGGCCCCCCCGGCGGGGGCATCTTCGACAAAATGCTCAAAGAGCCATGTCCCTACCACAAGGGACCCACTAACTATAACCTCGAAGATTGTCACATGCTCCGCAGGTACTTTGAGGGCGTCGGCATCAAGAAGGACGACAAGAAGGAAGACTCCAAGGGTGACGACAAGGATGGGGGATTCCCCGAGATCCATGACTGCTTCATGATCTACGGAGGACCCTCGACCCACCTCTCAGCGTGCCAGCGCAAGCGAGAGAGGCGTGAGGTTTTCTCTGTACAAACGGCGGTCCCCCGCTTCCTTGACTGGTCTCAGATGGCCATCACTTTCGACCGTGTTGATCATCCTGATCACGTCCCCTAGTGCTTTACTTGTAGATGCTAGTGCTTTACTTTCTTGCAAAAGAACTATGATAGGTTGCATGGTAGACTGCTTGAAAGCCATTACCTTGTCGCAACCTATTCCCCTGCATACCCGCTGTTAGGCTAGACACTCGCATACTACTTACTGCTTTACTTTCACTACGCATTATATCTGTGATGTGATGCTTGGTGAAGGGATAACGTGAGTGGTTAAGGCACATGGTGCCGATAACTTGGTAAAACTGGATAATGAACTTGGGGAGATCTTGGCGTGCGTCTTGGGTGTGTGGTGAGGGTTGAGTCGATCGGACAGGATCCTACGACGAGTCTTTGGGGCAAGTCATGCCGGAGGGGTGCGACCTGGGCATCCCTCAACAGAGGTACCTGTGGCGGGTGCATGAGTGAGCAGACGGGGTGTTGGTTATCCCCGGTGGAGGTGCCATCGAGGCACGGGGTGTCGGTTATCCCATTGAGAAGATATCATGTCCGGTCCCCCTAAGGACTGGTATGTCTTGAGAACCGGAACCATGGGACCCTTCGTGCACACCACTCGCTCCCGATGGGCGGGAGACGATTACCCGACTGACTAGGGCGGTGCCACTACTACTAGGTTGGAAGGTGATAGTGTAGGGAGGTACGGGCATGGGGGCCCACACCCTCCTAAGACAGCGTAGTGACCTTGGGGGCCCGGTACTACGTCTCACAGTCTCAGCATTTCGGTGGACTCCGGGGTGGCCCAGGGCTGAGTGGTAGGGTGGTACCGTACCGGTTGGGAGGCAGTCAACATCATCCTAGGCGGGGCACCGCCGATGATGGTGATCTTGTGGGTTACCAGGTGTACATGCTCTGCAGAGTTGATCAATCTATACGTATAGCCGCGTCCATGGATATGGACACTCCCATGACCTACGCTTCACTTGATTAGTGAGAGGAGTCCTTTCTACCTTTCCCCTGAGTTTTGGTGTTGGATCCGGCTTTGGCCGTTGAGGCAAGGCACGAGCGGGAGTCGTCCTTGCCGCCTAGAGAGTGTGAGAGTGTGGTGAGATGTGTGTGATGGGATGGGAGAACGTGTGGTTGTGATGGTCTAAAACTTGGTGAACTATTATTATAAAATATTTTTGAACTTGCATAGGAAACCTACAGCCATATATAGGCCTTTTGATCTATCCTTGCATTCCACTTACCACAAAGCATACGCAAAAGCATAGGGTGGGAGACAGTGGCCAGTACAAATCGTACTGATAGATTTTGGACAGGTTTAGATAAAATCTACGACGACCATGAGGACCTAGATTAGGAGTAGATGGTCTCATGCCTACGCTCAAGTGTGGTTGAGAAGATGGAGTCTATGCCCGCTGACATTCTACACCAACTCTGATGAATGCCGTGAAGGAGGAGACTTCACCCGCCGATGCGCTACAACGACTCTGATGAAGATGTGTGTGTGTTTTTGCTAGATTAATCAATATAATAGGTGTGTTAACCAGTGTTGTAAAGCCTTATAACTTGTAATCTATGATGTATGACTATGGGTCAGCTGATATTTGATAATGTGATGGATTGCTCTCGTGATCTACTGCATTATAAATCGTATCTGTGGATTTTCCCTTCGAGGAAAATGGAGATCGTTTCAGTCCCCAAGGCTAAAAGCCTACAGTGAGAGAAATAACGACGCCGCAAGAGAGGACGCCCTCGACCAGCTCGATGAAGCCCGAGATGTGGCCCTATTACATTCTGCCAGATACCAGTAAGGTCTCTGACGCTACCACGACAGACACGTCCGCAAGCGTGACCTTAACGTCGGCGACTTGGTGCTATGACGGAGCCAGAACACCAAGGGACGGCATAAGCTCACGCCACCATGGGAAGGACCATACATCATCATAGAAGTGCTAAAACTGGGCACCTACAAGCTATCCAACGAGAAGGGCGAAACCCTCAACAACGCTTGGAACATTGAACAACTACGTCGCTTTTTCCCTTAAAAAGCC
Source organism: Saccharum hybrid cultivar R570 (assembly GCA_038087645.1). NCBI lineage: Eukaryota > Viridiplantae > Streptophyta > Magnoliopsida > Poales > Poaceae > Saccharum > Saccharum hybrid cultivar. The sequence continues at coordinate 8,207,755 of JAQSUU010000681.1, forward strand.
TCGAGGCTCTGTAACTTCTTTTTCAATTTCATCAATAAAGAATACAACAATGTTCAAACTTTCATCTCACAAATAGTGAGGAAGGATCGACTCTGTTCTCTTAGAATCGACCCTCCCTCGGGGGCTACAAGGGGGGAACCCCCAGTCCCCGAAAAAACTTGTGCTTTTTTCAAAAGTTGGAGAACTACCTCCTAAAGTCAAGTGCGCCCTAAAGCTCGAAGGGACCCTCGAGCCGCGAGATCACCTACGCCTCCGAGGCTATGGTACCTCCACTCGCTCCCTTACACCAAAGGGCACAACCGCGTGCCAAGTAAATCATGCGAGAACACGATTCAAGCGATAAAGGAAAGAAAAGCTTAGATAACCAAACACCGGTTCATGTTTCGAGTTCTCAAGGCCCCCGAGGCCACCACGACCAAAATACAAAAAAACTAATTAATTACACGGGCCTTTGCGCCTAGACTTGGCTCACAGGCCCTCATCGTCGGCAGGCGGAACCACCTCGACTTCGAAGAGTGAGGCTAGGCGGCTCCCAGGTTCTTTTGCGGCTCCGATCAGCTCCAGGCAGGCGTCCTCGTTCTCCTCGTCCGTCCGATCCAGGTCTGTGATGAAGCCATCCGCGACAAGCTTCATGTCAAACACAAACCCAGACCGGATGACAGCCAGCGCCCTCTTCACACCATGGTGAAGGCTGCCCCGTATCCTTTCACGGACGAGGCGGCCCATGGCCGCCGTCCGACGAATGAAGGAGTTCCCTGGGGCATCCTCCCCGGTGTCGGCGTCAGGTTCGACCCCCAGGCCATCACACACGGTGGTGATCGCGCCCTGGAGCAACTAGGTCCTTCGGGTCTCGTCTTCAAGGAGGCTCTGGAAGGAATTGGCAGACGCCTGGGCCACCCGATTCTCCCTCTCCAGCTCTGAAACAACAATAACCTAAATCAATACCTAACATGGGGCCTCGACATTGTGGCCGTAACAACCACACTTACCCTCGGTGTGGGTCTGCAAGCCCACGACCTCGTTGCAGAGCCCCCCGCACGTCCTCTCGAGCTCCCGAAGTGTACCGTCCTTCTCATGTACGGTCGCCCTCAGTGCCTCGATCTCCTGGCGGGCGGTCTGGAGTGCCGCGTCCTTCTCCTGGACGGCTCCGTTCAGCACCGTGATCTTGTCCTTTAGAGCGCTAAAGCGAGCTGTGACCTGCCCGATCTGGACGTTGAGGGCGTCGTGCTGATGGCTGACCTGGGAGACGTCCTCCTCGAGCTCCTTCACCCGTGCCGATAGGGGCTCGAGATCCCTGCAGGCCCGGGCAGCCTCCTCCCGAGCCTTGGCCGCGTCTGTGCGCATCACGGCCTCGGTCGCCCAGGCCTGCATCGCCTCCTCCTTCACCGCCGCGTAGGCGACGCGCAGCTTAGCCATCTCGGCATTTCGATCGGAAAGCTATTTCTAGACCTCCTCGACCAGAACCCGTTGCTGGGACAGCGCAGCCCACACGCCACTCTCATCCCAGATGAAGAGTGACTTGTGGCGGGAGTACTCCTTGAGCTCCTGATTACAATTCGAAAAAACCAAAAAGATTAAAGAGCCGAGGGAAAAAGACACCAAGAGAACCACGAAAAAAGCTGATAAGTCAAACATACCTCGGTGGCATGCCGCATACCTCGCGACACGTTCTCCGTTGCCACATGAAGCACCCGATCGAGGTGTCGGCAGAGACCCTCGAGGTACTCCCAGCGGTGCACCTCGTCCCTGTCGTTCAGGGTAAAAATGGGCTCGGCGTCGGGCTTCGCGGCATCCCTAAACTGGAGGGACGGACCCCCACCTCGGGATCTCCGCGGCCTCACCCCCCTCGACTCCGACCACCTATTTCCCTTTGTCCAGGGGGGAGTCGTCGAGGGTGAGGTCCACCGTCACGGGCACCCGCTCTTTCGTGAGGGCCGGCCCCTCGACCGCCGGCACTTCAGGAGCCGGCGCCTCGACCACCGGCGCCTCTTCTCCTAGGGCCTCGGGCGGGGGCTCGACGGCCCCACCCTCCACCGTAGCCGCCGGCTCCGCCAGCGGGTCTTGCTGCGGCTGTGGCTCCCTCGCCTGTGTCGGCTCATGTCCCGCCGCCGGTGGGACCCCCTCCATAGTCACGTCTGCATCCGCCCGCTCCGCGTCACGGACGGATGCTTCGGCCGTTATGGCCTCGACGGCAGCCTCGACCGTCGATGATGGCCTGGGCTCCGCCTCGCCCGTACTGGGTGCCACCACCTCCGCCGGTCCAGACCCCTACGTGGTGGGGTCAGAACCAGCAACCACCGAGGCACCTACTGCCCCCTGGGCTGCCCCCTGCTGCTACCGCAGGCGCTCCGTCATGGCCTCAACCTGCTGGACCCAGCCGGCATCCTGCGCCGCCGTCCGGTTAATGGCGGCGGCGCTCGCCCGGAGCGACTTCACGGGGGTAGGCCCCATCAACTCCGCCTTTCGCTTTAACCTACAAAGTGAGAAGGAACATTAGTAAACGAATCTAGAGAAAGGTGGAAGAATCAAGCACAAACACTTACCTGGAAATCGGCACCAAGGGCCTCGACCCCGGACGGTCCGAACCTCCCGGCGCGGCCGATGGTGGCCTCGCGGCTGCCCCACCTGCAGGCCGGGCACTCCTTGGGTCCCTGGCCTGGGCGCCACCCTGCGTCCTATGCACCTCCGAGGCCAGCTGGCCTCGGGTCTTCACGCCCACCGGTGGTGCCGCCGATGACGACGCCGGGGCCGCTCCTCCAGCCTCCGCCCGAGCTGGCGGGGCCTGAATCGGCGCAGACGGCTTGCTCGACCCCCCTGCTGGGTTCGGGGTAAGGCGGCCCCTCCCGTCGAGGGCCCGCTTCCTTCTCCACCTTCTCCTTCTTCTCCTTCTCCTCCTTCTCCTTCTCCTCCTCCCCCTCTGTCTCCTCGACTACGACGACCGAGGAGGACGACCCCCTGATGGGCTCCAATAGGGGGCGAATGTCAGGGAGGTCCCCCAGACAGAGCGTCGTCGTCTTTGCCGTCGCTGTCGTCGTCGTCCTCCCCTAAGACCGTCTTGGAGGGAGACTCTGCCAAAGGGACCCCGTCGATGGTCTACTGGCGCCGAAGCTTCTTCAACGCCTCCGCCTCCTTGGCCTTGCGGATCGCCCGCTTCTTGGCCGTCTCCTTGACTTGCTTCTTCTTGGACGTGTGCTAGCGTCGAGCCTCTCGGGTGGGCCGGTCCTCTGGGACTGGCGGCCGCGTCTCCCGCAATGCCGACAAATCCTGTGCGTCGGCCTCGACCAAATTAGCGGAATCCAAAAATAAACAAGATAAGCGAACGTACTAACCCAAAAACACTTACCACGGGCTCGAACCCCTGGGTAGGTCGCATGGGGACCCGGTCGACTTCCTCCACCTTGAAGTTCCTGACCATCCGTGCGCCCGCTGGAGGACCTCCTCGAGGGTGAGGGACTCGTGGGACATCCGGGTCCCCTCCAGGGATGCCTCCGGAGTCATCTGGTCGAGGCGGAGACGACGCCGACACAGTGGCATCACTCTGTGCCGGTGAAATGCCGTGGCCGCTGCCGTCGCCGTCAAGCCCCGAAGGCGGAGCTGCTGCAGCGCCGCCAGCAGCGGATCCAAGCGTGGCTTCTCGGCATCGGGGACTCCATAGGTCTAGTTGTCCTCTCGAGCGGTCAGCACTCGGCCGGTGTACCTCGGCAACTGATTCTCATCGTTGCAGAGGTAGAACCAGCCCTCATGCCAACCACTATTCGATGAGATGAGGTGAGCCGGGATATACAGATCCGCCCGGCTTGACCTCACCTGCAGAACGCAGCTCCCTACTCGAGCCGCGCACCGGACCCCCTTCTCCCCCACCTTCTTGGCGAAGAGCTCGGCCTTGAAGAGGTGAAGCCACATATTCCACTGCGGCTCCACCCCCAGGTAGCCCTCGCAGACCGCCGCAAAGATGGTGGCCTACGCAACAGTGTTGGGGGCAAGGTGATGTAGCTCCACCTGGTAGTAGTGGAGGAGCGCGCGCATGAAGACGGTCGCCGGTACGCCGAATCCTCTCTCGTGGAAGCAAATGAAGCTCACCACGTACCCCTCAGGGGGCGCTGGCTCCCGGTAGGCAGGAGGCGGCGCAATCCACTTCGGCTGCGACTGACTCGTCCTCGGCCGCAGCAATCCATCCTCAACCAACTCCTCCAACCTCCTCTCCGTCACCGAGGAGGCGGCCCAGTCGTCGGCAGGAAGGATCTGGCTCTTTTCTGCTATTGGCGCTTCGCAAAGTCGGACGGATGAAGAGGATGCGGTGGCGGCGGCGATGTGGGCCGAGAGCGCAAAGAGGCAAGGGCTGTCTGAGGCAGAGATTGCAAGAACGCAAGGGACCGGTGGGGAACGCGGACCCCTAGGCTTTGATTTTATAAGCCCTGGCGGAAGCCCAACGGCCGCGCAAAAAGGTAGGAACAGTTTCCTGCATTAAATGTGCTCACCTAACCGTTTCCCCCAAATCTCGTAGGAGCCGGGCACGTGGCCGTCCCTCACGCCGTAACCGAACGCCACGTCGCCCACTACCGCGCCGATCTCGCCCTAAAAAGGCGCGCCTGGCTAACGGGCGGGGCAAGATCCACGAACGGATATTCCTAGATACCTGGTAAACGGGCTTCGTGCCCGCCATAAGTCTCGAGGGAACGGAAGCTGGCCCTCGACCTGGGTTCGACAGCTGCCCTCGAGCAACGGAGTTAGGGACGACTAGGGGTGCGCCCGTACATGGCCAGGGCTCGAGCCACGCTCTCGAGGCTCCTCAAGACGTATTCGAGGCCAAAGAAGGGGGTCGACGTAGGAATCCCCTCAAGGGAGGCGCCGAGCCCTTGGGTCCCGTCGCAGGGAACCAACATCCACACGACCACTTCTTGGCATTTTTTGAGGGCGCCTCCGGGCCACTAGCCGACTCCTAACGACCGGAGCACGAGCTCTCACTCGAATTCCCTCACTAGCAGCTCGTCGGAGATCGCTGGAACTCGCCCAAACCGGGGTAGTACGGCGTTCCCCACCCCTCCTCCTCCTCTCTGAAGGAGGAGCGTGAGGGTCGCATAACGGAAGATGGCCGGGACTCTGATCGACCTCGTGCGCACGAGGCTCGGGGGCTCGACCGCAATGAACTATTCCCCAATAGAACGAATAAAAGACCTCAGATGAGTCTCAACACTCCACCGAGGCCTCGGGGGCTACACCCGGTGGGTGTGCTCGCGCGCCCCCACCGGAAAAAAGCCACGACGCTACGACTCCAGTTCATCAACAAACAAGCCTCTAGGAGAGTGATCGCTCACTCACCCAAAGGCTCGGGGGCTACTGTTGGTACCAACAGTACGGGGGTACCCACATCCAGCGATAATAAAAAAAACAAAACGACTAAGCCACAGCGAAATGCAGCCCACCTCAGAACCGCGTGTCAGGTCCGTCTCGTACGAGGCCGGCTCGACGGAGCGCCTCGACCGCGCTCCGGCTCCGACTCGTACGAGGCACCCTCGACGGGAGTGCCTCGACCGCACCCTGTACGACGAGGCACCTCGACCACACTCCGACTCGCATGACCCCGGGTTGGAGCGCTCGACCCACTCAATTCACCTACCCCGAGACAAAAATCAGAGCATTTAATGCGACTACCTGCTACCATCTACCGGCATGGCTGTGACCAGGATCGATGTGGGAACAACACCGGTGTCAGTCCTCACTGTTTTACCACCCATCCCGTGATGTGAAGCGAAACCTGTCACTATACACACCTTACCTTGCACTATTTGTCATCGGATACCCTCGAGGAAGGATACAACAAGGCCTGCATTCCGCAATCTCTGGGATTTGACCTTATCCGTCCGGCCTCGACCCGGCCTCGACCTAGCCTCGACGCCTCGCACAGTTCAACAGGGAAGGAAGGACGGCATGGCACGGTGCTCTGGGTCATTTCAACGACTCATCCTCTACATCACGGTACCCAGGGATGGCTGGCCACTCCAGGGCACGTCGCCACAGTCCACTCAACAGGGTTCGACAAAAAATCACCTCAAGACTTGCCGCCGTCCTGGCCTCCTCTTACCCTATAAAAGGACCGGCCAGGACCCTACCGAGGGACAACGGACAACAAGCCAGACACAAGATAGAGATCAACATCTCAAGCAATCATCCTTATACTCTTTTTCCTTTCTTTGAGACTTGGGCTCGCCGCTCTCTCTCACAAGCTTGTAACCCCTACACAAGCACCTCGGTGCAAAGAAATACAAAACTCTCTCCCCCCCGCTGGACGTAGGGCCTTCTCTTGCCCGAACCAGGATAAACCCCCGTGTGTTCTCCTTGCATCACCATTCAGGAAAGGGACACACAGCATTTACTTGTCGGTTTAGGACCCACTCGGGACCGAACACCGACACTATCTTTCAATTTTCTGCACCCACAGAGACTAGCCTAGTGCCATGGGAGTCATCACAACCTATCCAAACCCCTAACTATAGGCTAAGTCCGTGGTTGATTGCAATGGTCCAAAGCCTATCTTTTTCAGGAGTAGACGAAAACCCTTACCTTCATATCCGATACTTTGAGCAAACATGTGACTGTCTTCGCATAGAGGGCATGTCTGATCAAACTTTATGTTGGAAGCTATTTTCTTTTTCTTTAAAGGGAAAAGCTAGACAATGGTATGATAAAGCCGTAGGTAAGCAACAAGGAGATTGGGGATCCTTACGTTCTAATTTTTGCCTAGATTTCTACCCTATCTCTCAAATCGTCGACCATAGAGTCAAGGTTCTGACTTTTAAGCAAGAACCTAGTGAATCTTTGGCCTCATCCTAGAATCATTTCACTACTCTTTTAGCATCTGGCCTAGATCTTAGTTTACAAGATGTCACACCCGGTTTTAAGGACAAAACCAGATATACACTATATGTGAAATAAAGAGGTCAAATCTCACATATAGCTACAGATAAGTGTAATATCAAGAAACAAATGCTTATTAAACATAACGCAATAGTATAAGATATAACCTTAGAGAGCAACACAGCGGCAAGACAACTCCGAACACCGGGTGTAACCTTCACTCCAGGATCAAACTGACTGGTTGATCACAAGCCTAACAATTCCAGAATCTAGCAGTCTGGTACCCTTCCTGAGATGTGGGGGAAATAGCAAGGGTGAGTCCATGTCGAACTCAACAAGCATAACACGGGGTTCATGAGGCTCAAGAGGCATGACACAGGTTTAACTGCATGTAGCTTTTAGTTGATCATATTTTAAGCAATTGAGTAGCATCAAATAGGTGATGTTCCCATAATAAACACATGATCATGTAAAGAGAATAATGAATAGCAAGAACAAGTAATTTAATAGTGATCTCTATTCCGTAAGGGTCCAAGGCCGCTCGTGTCCGTGAGCACGGCTGATATACCAGTTTTACACTCTGCAGAGGTTGTACACTTTCACTGTGAGTCGTGATCCCCAAAAGTCCGAGGTCATGACTCCCCGTTGGACAGTCAAGTTTCACTATGAAGTCTTTCCAAGGTTCGTCTAACAAGTTAGGGCCGCTAGGTTTCTGTGGCCTGCGAATGTAGAGCCCCCCTTCCATATGGCACAATGACTCGCAGCCTATACTCATAAGGACAGGAGCCGCACTACACCCAACCCGGAACACAACCCCTTTTGCGCCATAAAGGTAACCACTAACAAGCTAGAAAAGGTCCTCTTATATGACTAAAGCCAGAGCCATGTAGCCCTCACAGCTGTACTGTAAGTCCCGGATGTTCGCTTACAGATAAGTCCTTACGGAGAGGAATCTAGAGATAACTCTAGCCCTCTTGTTCCCTGTTGCTAAAAATCATCTTTTAGAGTTATTGCATATATCATTAGTCAAATTACAAGATCATAGTTTATGTGAGCACTAGCCACTACCCAATGCCAATAACCATAGGATTCAAGGAACAAGATCAATACTACGGCATCCTTAACAAGGAGACACATGCAGCATGACTTAAGTGAGTTAAAGTGAGTAGGTAACAAGGATGATCCCATGCTATACTTGCCTTGATCTAGCTGATCCTGTTGATCCGACTCGTAAAAGTACTCTTGATCACCAACGAACTGATCACCGTCTATTCTCGATTAACATGTCAACAACAATCATCCAAGGGCAATCATGCAAAGCAAACAAAGCTACAATTAGAACAGTACACCAACAGCAGTAAATTAAGATGAAAAGTTTTTAAAACAAATCTACATCGCTCTAGGATCACACAGACGCGAAATTCACGCAAATCGGAGCTAAAACGGAAAAGTTATGATTTAAACTTGATTTACTTTATTAAAGTAATAGATTAAATCTAACCTCGAATTTTAAAAGTGTAGAATCTACTATACAGTAGTACCAATAGATAGAATATGGAATTATGAACCTAATGCAACTTGAACGGATCAAATCGGAGTTAAAACGGAGATTTTATGACCTAAATAGATCTAGTGGCAATTCTGTAAATAGCTGAAGGCGTATTTTCAATTAAACCGACGAAATTTACGTTTTCAAAACAACAAAGCGTAATCCATCAAATACGCCTTGGACTGCGGGTTAAGACTTTAGAAAACCTAGGGTCTCTTTAGCAAAAACACCGAACGAAGGGGTATCTCGCGATATAAGCCGTCGGATTAGATCTAAACGGCCAGGATCTGACCGGGGAAGAGAGAGAGGGAGAATCCGGCCACCAACAGTGACCGGCGGCGGCAGGACGGCCGGCGGCTCGCCGGCGTTGAACAATCCGACGAGTTAGCGCCCTATTCATCGATTCGAATATACCGGAGGCGAGAACAGAGGCTTGCGGACTCACCTAGACCGGTTAGGGCGACGGAAATCAATCTAAAGCTCCCTGCGGCTAACAATGGCGGACGGCAACCTCCTGTACACGGCGGTGACTCACGTTATGGCCTTAAAAACCGAAATTCGACTCAAAAATCGTCACGGGAAGGAAGAGAAACTTCAACCGCACTCACCGAAGAAGAGAAACAGGCCGGATGGCGCGCGGCTTCTCCAAGCGGGGGTTTCCCGAGCTCGAGCGGTGGCGGGCTTAGGGTTGCGGTGGCTAGCTCGATGGCTAGGGCGTGATTCGCGTGGCGTGGGAAGATAGGTGCGGCCGGGCGCTATTTATGAGGGGCGCGACGTGAAGAGCAAGCCAAGGGGAGGGAAAATCGGGGGCGGCACGGCACCGGACTCTCAACACCGGTGTCCGGTTCGGTTACAACGCGAGGAAGAAGAAGCACTGTGGCGTGGACCCGGCGTGTCAGCGAGTCAAGCGGAGGAGGGAGGTAACGGCCTGGCACGGTAGCCGGTTGGGCCGGCCCGCGACGCGGCTGCGGGGAAAATCGGCTGGGCCGCGGGTGAGGAAACCGATCAGCCCAAGAAGAAGAGAGGGGAGGCTGGGCCTTCGGGCTGAAATCAGGGAAAAGTAAATTCCTATTTCCCTTTTTCTTTTTCTATTATCTCAAATGCTTTTTCAAAAGATTCTTGAAAGAATTTTCCTTCTAAAATAAAAACCAATCACCCAATTAAAATATGCAACAGCATGGATGCACAAACACTTGTTTAGCCCTATATTTGATTTTATTTAAACAAAAATATTATCTTACTAAATTTTCATGCACACAAATAGGCTTAACTAAATCAAATTCCCTATTTCAAAATTTTCAAAAATTTAGGGTGTTACAATTCTACCCCCCTTAAAAGAATCTCGTCCCGAGATTCGGACGATGCTTACTCAAACAACTGTGGGTATGCTTTTCTTAAATCTTCCTCTCTTTCCCACGTAGCCTCTGCTTCCGAATACCGACTCCACTGAACTCTACACATCTTTATAACTCGGCTTCGGGTAACTCTTTCCGCTGTCTCCAAAATTTTCACGGGATACTCCTCATAAGTAAGATTTTCCTTAACAGTGAGTTCTTCCAACGGTATTTGTTCTTCCGGTACACGCAGACATTTCTTTAACTGAGACACATGAAACACATCATGCACACCTGCTAAACTCTCAGGCAATTCCAACTGATATGCCACTTCACCACGTCTCTCTAAAATCTTAAAAGGACCGACATACCTCGGTGCTAACTTTCCCTTCCGATTAAACCTTTTCACACCTCTCATAGGTGACACCTTCAGGTAAACATAATCTCCCACTTCAAAAGTCAACTCTCTCCGTCGAGTATCGGCATAACTTTTCTGCCGAGACTGAGCTGCTTTCAAGTTATTTCGAATCATTCTTACTTGTTTCTCAGCATTCTTAAGCACATCAGGACCAAATACTTGACTTTCTTCCGTTTGATTCCAAAACAATGGAGTTCTACACTTCCTACCATACAAAGCTTCAAAGGGTGCCATCTGTAAACTTTTCTGATAACTGTTATTATAGGAAAACTCTGCATACGGCAAACTCTTGTCCCAACTTGTACCATACTGCAAAGCACAAGCTCTTAACATATCCTCCAATATCTGATTAATCCTCTCTGTTTGCCCATCCGTCTGAGGATGATATGCCGTGCTAAAATTCAGCTTAGTCCCTAATGACTCTTGTACTTTCTGCCAGTAATACGATGTAAACTGGGTACCTCGATCAGACACTATCTTCTTTGGAACTCCATGCAAACTTACTATCCTTTCCAAATACAACTCTGCCAACTTTGCACTGGAATACATAGTTCTAACTGGTATAAAATGAGCGACTTTGGTCAAACGATCCACTATAACCCATATTGAATCCAAACCCCTCTGAGTGCGTGGTAATCCTACTATGAAGTCCATACCAACTTCTTCCCACTTCCACTCAGGTATCTGCATCGGTTGCAACAATCCTGCAGGTCTTTGATGTTCAGCTTTAACCCTCTGACACGTGTCACATAATGCAACATACTCTGCAACATCTCTTTTTAAACCATGCCACCAATACTTTTCTCGTAAATCCATATACATCTTAGTACTTCCAGGATGAATAGAATAAGCGGACTCATGAGCCTCCCGTAGGATTGCTCCTCTTATAGCTTTGTCCTCAGGCACACATAATCGTTTTCCAAACCATAGGGTTCCCTTGTCATCCATCCGGAATCCAGGTGCTTTACCTTTCGGTATATTCCTCACTATCTCCTTTATCTTATCATCCGTCAACTGACCCTCGCGTATTTGTTGCTCTAACATAGGCTCCACTACTAATTCCACTGCATTAACAGCAATCCCCAAGTTTAGATGCTCAAACTCAGCACATAACTCTTTTGACATCGGCATTACTTGTACCTCGTTAGCATAGCTCTTTCTGCTAAGGGCATCAGCAACCACATTAGCTTTACCCGGATGATAGTGTACCTCCAAATCATAATCCTTAATCAACTCTAACCAGCGTCGTTGTCTCAAGTTCAGATCGGATTGGGTGAAAATGTACTTCAAACTCTTATGATCAGTGTAAATATCACTTTTATGTCCAATCAAATAATGCCTCCATATCTTCAAGGCATGCACCACTGCTGCTAACTCCAAGTCATGAGTAGGATAATTTAACTCATGCTTCCTCAACTGTCGAGATGCATATGCTACTACTTTGCCTTCCTGCATAAGCACACAGCCAAGACCCAAACGAGATGCATCACAATAAATAGAGAAGCTCTTATTCAAATCTGGCAAAACTAACACCAGGGCTGTTGTCAATCTCTTCTTCAGCTCCTCAAAATTAACCTGACACTTATCAGACCACACAAATTTGGCATTCTTTTCCAACAGCGCCGTCATTGGCTTAGCAAGCTTAGAAAACTCTTCAATAAACCTTCTATAATATCCAGCCAATCCCAAGAAACTACGAATTTCTCTCACATCAGTTGGTGGTTTCCAATTTAACACATCCTTTACCTTGCTAAGGGCATCAACAAGACTTTTGCTTCTTCCAAATGATAGCACCTTCTATGTCTTAATCAACTCAAATCCAATGATAATGTCACTAACTCAACCCCAACTTATTGTAAATGCCTTCTAGACTCTAATATTCCATGTAGATATCTCTCTTATGTCCAAGAGAGCATATCATGTTCCATGGTGGATATCTCCATATCATGTGTCAGGTGGTCCAACTCACTTAGTTGACTTAATGCATAAGCTACCTCTTTTCTTGCATAGAGCACATCCCAAGTCTTGACGAGATGTTTGTCCATCATTGTAATACCTCCAATGATCCTCTAATAGATTCTCACTGTCCCAAAGTAACTCTAAGTCACACATGCATCCTTGGGGTTCTAACTCAACGCATCAATTCTTGTGTTCATCTTCATAATTCCACCGATACAGATAGCCTATCCATACCAAAATTTTCCTCTACTAGCCATGCTTGGTATAGCAGTGAGGTTTCCTAAATCTTTGTAGAACCAACTATAGATTTCCAGCATAGCCTTCCTACGTTATCCATGCCAATTTAACTTGGGTATGTTGAAGGTTGAACTCCCAACTGATGACAGCTCAAAGTGAAGACCAATCCTGATGATTACCCGAGCTCCATGTAAACGATCCAACCAGTCATCAACCCTGAGAAAAGATGTCCATACTCGATAGTGACTTCTCCATCGTGAGCATAACCGATTCTTCCAAGTGAAGAACTGGAATGTTGGAATCCTTCAACTTGCAACTTCTTTAACTCGGCTACCCCCCTTAAGAAAAGATCAACTAGGGGAACGAAAGAGTAGCCTGAACCTTCTTCTAAGTAAGTTTACTATCATGATGACCTTCTGATATTCAATAAAAACTTGTGTGCATAAACAAGAACAAGTAATCTGAAATTCCTTGCGAGAAGAAAAACAGCAGTACAGAAAAATAGCTATAACTCCAGTTCTGTTAATCCAATTAAGTTGCACCTTATACCATTGGAAAACTTATCAAATTCTCTACAACTTACTTATAGAACACTTTTCCAAATTCTGCAGTTAAGTTGGTCAAAAACAGTGCACCACCAAAACTGTCTTAGTTTTCTGACAGCACAGATACATTGTCTTGCAAATTTCATAATTCCCAATCCAAAATAGCTATGAGGGTGGTTCTTGTGGTCTGAGAAAGATATCAAAGTCTACTATAGTCCAAAATTTTTCGATCATTTTTGGTCATCCAAGAAAAGAGATATAATCCGAGGAGGATAGGCTGCTCCGAAAAGATAGGATAGAGAAAACAGGAGAAACCAAAACCCGGCTATCTATTCATTAATCCCTATGCCCTGCAATTATATCTAAATGAAATTATGGGAAATCCCATGAGATCATTGCAATCATTACAAAGATCCAAATCAAGCATAAACATAATGACAACCAACGGAACACTGAAGGTTCACACTTCAAACATTGAGTCAATTGGCGATACTATCGTTCTCTTCATACCAAGGGTAAGGATCCTAAAGCTCTTATTCTGATTACGCAAGAAGGCGGTAAGAGAAGATTCTAAAAGCATATCAAAGCAAGGAATAGATGAGAACAAAAGCTTTATAACAAGCACCAAGGAGGAGACGAAAGCCAAACGTAGATATATAGTTGAGAAGAAAATGTCAAGGGTTATAGAACAAGGATTTTATAGCAATTTCAAAACCTTAAGACGACCATTTTCTAATTAGGCTTGCGTCTTACAGTCAGCATTGCTCTGATACCACTCTGTCACACCCGGTTTTAAGGACAAAACCAGATATACACTATATGTGAAATAAAGAGGTCAAATCTCACATATAGCTACAGATAAGTGTAATATCAAGAAACAAATGCTTATTAAACATAACGCAATAGTATAAGATATAACCTTAGAGAGCAACACAGCGGCAAGACAACTCCGAACACCGGGTGTAACCTTCACTCCAGGATCAAACTGACTGGTTGATCACAAGCCTAACAATTCCAGAATCTAGCAGTCTGGTACCCTTCCTGAGATGTGGGGGAAATAGCAAGGGTGAGTCCATGTCGAACTCAACAAGCATAACACGGGGTTCATGAGGCTCAAGAGGCATGACACAGGTTTAACTGCATGTAGCTTTTAGTTGATCATATTTTAAGCAATTGAGTAGCATCAAATAGGTGATGTTCCCATAATAAACACATGATCATGTAAAGAGAATAATGAATAGCAAGAACAAGTAATTTAATAGTGATCTCTATTCCGTAAGGGTCCAAGGCCGCTCGTGTCCGTGAGCACGGCTGATATACCAGTTTTACACTCTGCAGAGGTTGTACACTTTCACTGTGAGTCGTGATCCCCAAAAGTCCGAGGTCATGACTCCCCGTTGGACAGTCAAGTTTCACTATGAAGTCTTTCCAAGGTTCGTCTAACAAGTTAGGGCCGCTAGGTTTCTGTGGCCTGCGAATGTAGAGCCCCCCTTCCATATGGCACAATGACTCGCAGCCTATACTCATAAGGACAGGAGCCGCACTACACCCAACCCGGAACACAACCCCTTTTGCGCCATAAAGGTAACCACTAACAAGCTAGAAAAGGTCCTCTTATATGACTAAAGCCAGAGCCATGTAGCCCTCACAGCTGTACTGTAAGTCCCGGATGTTCGCTTACAGATAAGTCCTTACGGAGAGGAATCTAGAGATAACTCTAGCCCTCTTGTTCCCTGTTGCTAAAAATCATCTTTTAGAGTTATTGCATATATCATTAGTCAAATTACAAGATCATAGTTTATGTGAGCACTAGCCACTACCCAATGCCAATAACCATAGGATTCAAGGAACAAGATCAATACTACGGCATCCTTAACAAGGAGACACATGCAGCATGACTTAAGTGAGTTAAAGTGAGTAGGTAACAAGGATGATCCCATGCTATACTTGCCTTGATCTAGCTGATCCTGTTGATCCGACTCGTAAAAGTACTCTTGATCACCAACGAACTGATCACCGTCTATTCTCGATTAACATGTCAACAACAATCATCCAAGGGCAATCATGCAAAGCAAACAAAGCTACAATTAGAACAGTACACCAACAGCAGTAAATTAAGATGAAAAGTTTTTAAAACAAATCTACATCGCTCTAGGATCACACAGACGCGAAATTCACGCAAATCGGAGCTAAAACGGAAAAGTTATGATTTAAACTTGATTTACTTTATTAAAGTAATAGATTAAATCTAACCTCGAATTTTAAAAGTGTAGAATCTACTATACAGTAGTACCAATAGATAGAATATGGAATTATGAACCTAATGCAACTTGAACGGATCAAATCGGAGTTAAAACGGAGATTTTATGACCTAAATAGATCTAGTGGCAATTCTGTAAATAGCTGAAGGCGTATTTTCAATTAAACCGACGAAATTTACGTTTTCAAAACAACAAAGCGTAATCCATCAAATACGCCTTGGACTGCGGGTTAAGACTTTAGAAAACCTAGGGTCTCTTTAGCAAAAACACCGAACGAAGGGGTATCTCGCGATATAAGCCGTCGGATTAGATCTAAACGGCCAGGATCTGACCGGGGAAGAGAGAGAGGGAGAATCCGGCCACCAACAGTGACCGGCGGCGGCAGGACGGCCGGCGGCTCGCCGGCGTTGAACAATCCGACGAGTTAGCGCCCTATTCATCGATTCGAATATACCGGAGGCGAGAACAGAGGCTTGCGGACTCACCTAGACCGGTTAGGGCGACGGAAATCAATCTAAAGCTCCCTGCGGCTAACAATGGCGGACGGCAACCTCCTGTACACGGCGGTGACTCACGTTATGGCCTTAAAAACCGAAATTCGACTCAAAAATCGTCACGGGAAGGAAGAGAAACTTCAACCGCACTCACCGAAGAAGAGAAACAGGCCGGATGGCGCGCGGCTTCTCCAAGCGGGGGTTTCCCGAGCTCGAGCGGTGGCGGGCTTAGGGTTGCGGTGGCTAGCTCGATGGCTAGGGCGTGATTCGCGTGGCGTGGGAAGATAGGTGCGGCCGGGCGCTATTTATGAGGGGCGCGACGTGAAGAGCAAGCCAAGGGGAGGGAAAATCGGGGGCGGCACGGCACCGGACTCTCAACACCGGTGTCCGGTTCGGTTACAACGCGAGGAAGAAGAAGCACTGTGGCATGGACCCGGCGTGTCAGCGAGTCAAGCGGAGGAGGGAGGTAACGGCCTGGCACGGTAGCCGGTTGGGCCGGCCCGCGACGCGGCTGCGGGGAAAATCGGCTGGGCCGCGGGTGAGGAAACCGATCAGCCCAAGAAGAAGAGAGGGGAGGCTGGGCCTTCGGGCTGAAATCAGGGAAAAGTAAATTCCTATTTCCCTTTTTCTTTTTCTATTATCTCAAATGCTTTTTCAAAAGATTCTTGAAAGAATTTTCCTTCTAAAATAAAAACCAATCACCCAATTAAAATATGCAACAGCATGGATGCACAAACACTTGTTTAGCCCTATATTTGATTTTATTTAAACAAAAATATTATCTTACTAAATTTTCATGCACACAAATAGGCTTAACTAAATCAAATTCCCTATTTCAAAATTTTCAAAAATTTAGGGTGTTACACAAGACCCTATTCTTCTTTAATATTTTTATAAAGGTCTTCATAAAAAGAGTAAGCAGTTGCTCGATACAACTTCTGGAGGATCATTCTTGCATGTTTCGTCAGGAAAAGCAAGATCAATCTTAGATCAAATCCTATCCTCTGAATTAGATAATCTTCTAGAAGAAGAACCTCAAGTAGCTGAAGCAAATTCTTTGTCAGATATACCATCTACTTCAACTATTCCTAGTTCTGAGCAAGAAGAAGAAGAAATTCCGTTTCTTGATTTTATGCTTGATATTGAACCTGATCTTTTTTCAGATTTTAGAAACGTGATGAACCATCATTCTATAAAGAAACCACAGAATCATCGTAATCACCTTAGAGAATTCTCTGAATCCTTTTGAGGATATTTCTTATAGAAGCACTTCAACAGAGCTAGTGTCGGTCATAAGCAGTGAATGGTTAGAGGAATCAGAGCTTTCTTCTGATGTGATCCGTTTGGATTCACCCTCTCTTCCAATACGTTGCTCAATCGATTCTGACCACATAGATGCTCTCTATAATCTAGTTGTGGGTATTAATATCATGTCTGCTTGACTTGCACAACATTTAATGAAGCATATGACATTAACCCCAACTACAAAATTGATGAAGAGTCTTTCAGGACATATTGTCCCCAGTTTGGGAATTTTACGTATTCAACCAATCCAGGTAGAAGGAACTTTGGTTCATTTGAGCTTTTATGTCTTCCCTATATGGGAATTCGACCTGTTGATAGGACAACCTTTTAGAAGACTTCTTTATGAAGGACAAACAGGGAAATTAAACATTTGTTTTGGAAAGAAACTCCAATTCCCAGTGTCCATATCTCATTCTCTAAGTATTAGGACCAAATCTTATCCAGAATCTAACCCGCTAGAGGAAATTAAGGCTACTTCTTTAGAGTTTTTATCCAACTCAGTACTAGAAGATGATGCTCAATTCTTCATAGAAGAAGAGGCTGATTACTCTAAGCCTAAACTGTTAGATGAGTTTGCAGAGCCACCTAGACCTCCTATAGAGCTTAAACCTTTACCAGCCGGTCTTAGATATGCTTTTCTAAATGATGATCCAGAGTTCCCTGTGATCATAAGTGATAAACTCACTTGGGAAGAAACTCTTCGCTTAATGGCTGTTTTGGAGAAACATCGATCAGCTTTTGGCTACTCACTCCAAGATCTTAAAAGAATTAGTCCTGCTCTTTGTACCCGTCGCATACCAACAGATCCTACTGTTCTACCTTCTATAGAACCACAACGTAGACTCAACAATGCGATGAGGGAGGTTGTTAAAAAGGAAGTTTTAAAACTGTTACATGCTAGGATTATTTATCCTGTGCCACACAGTGAATGGGTAAGCCCTGTCCAAGTTGTGCCTAAAAAGAGAGGCATGACTGTTGTTAAGAATGAGAAGAATGAGTTGATCCCTCAGCGTACCGTCATAGGATGGTGGATGTGCATAGATTATAGAAAGCTTAATAAAGCTACTAGGAAGGATCATTTTCTGTTGCCTTTTATTGATGAGAAGTTAGAACGGTGAGCCAATCATTCTTTCTTCTGTTTCCTTGATGGATATTCAGGGTATCACCAAATCCCTATCCATCCCGATGATCAAAGCAAAACCACTTTTACATGTCCCTATGGAACATATGCTTATCGTAGAATGTCTTTTGGGTTATGTAATGCTCCAACGTCTTTTCAAAGATGTATGATGTCTATATTTTCTGATATGATTGAAGAGATTATGGAAGTTTTCATGGATGACTTTTCTGTTTATGAAAAAACTTTTGATGATTGTCTTGAAAACTTAGATAGAGTTTTGTAAAGATGTGAAGAAAAGCACTTAGTCCTTAATTGGAAGAAATGCCATTTTATGGTTAGAGAAGGAATAGTGCTTGGACACTTAGTGCCTGAAAGAGGTATAGAGGTAGATAGAGCTAAAATTGAAGTAATTGAACAGCTACCTCCACCTGTGAATGTGAAAGAAATTAGAAGTTTTCTTGGCCATGCTGATTTTTATCGTAGGTTTATAAAAGATTTCTCATTTATTGCTAGACCTCTTACTCATCTACTTGCCAAGGATGTTCCTTTTGAATTTGATGATGCATGTTTAACATCTTTTGAAATTTTAAAGAAAGCGCTCATTTTAGCACCAATCATTCAACCTCCTGATTGGTCTTTACCTTTTGAAATTATGTGTGATGCGAGTGATTATGTTGTGGGGGCAGTTTTAGGACAGACTAAAGATAAAAAGCATCATGCAATAGCCTATGCTAGCAAAACTTTAACATGACCTCTGCTTAATTATGAAACTACTGTAAAAGAGCTTCTTGTTGTTGTTTTTGCTATCGATAAGTTTAGATCTTACTTAGTGGGAGCTAAAGTAATTGTTTATTCTGATCATGCTTCTCTGAAATATTTGCTCACTAAGAAAGATGCTAAACCATGCTTAATATGATAGATTTTGTCACTCTAAGAATTTGACTTAGAAATAAAAGATAAAAAAGGAGTAGAAAATTCTGTTGCCGATCACTTGTCTAGAATGCAGTTTGAGAATTTACAGGAACTACCCATCAACGATTCACTCCGGGATGACATGCTCTACGAGATCAATAGATCTAACCCCTGGTATGCAGATATTGTTAATTTTATTGTTTCAGGATATGTACCACTAGGAGCAAATAAAAGGAAACTCGTCCAGAAAAGTCGTACTCACATATGGGATGAACCGTACCTCTTCCAATTCTGCTCAGATGGCCTGCTTAGGAGATGTGTACCTAATGAAGAAGGAATAAAAATCATTGAGAGATGCCATTCATCACCATATGGAGGACATTATGGGGCATTCCACACACATGCAAAGATTTAGCAATGCAGTTTTTTTGGCCAACAATGTATGAAGACACAAGAGAATTTATACGAAGATGTGGACCATGTCAAAGGCACGTCAATATCAATACAAGAGATGCCATGCCACTCATCAACAATCTTCAGATCAAACTTTTTGATGTCTAGGGAATTGACTACATGGGACCACTCCCGCCATCAAAGAAATGTGAGTATATTCTGGTGGCAGTAGATTATGTCTCCAAGTGGGTCAAAGCTCTGCCATGCAAGAATGTTGATAACATAAATTCCAAGAAGATGTTTGAAGAGATAATATTCCCAAGATTTGGAATCCCGAGGATAGTGATAAGCGACGGAGGATCACACTTCATTGACAAGCGCTTTGAGCACTACTTGTCTAAACATGGAATACGTCACAACGTTGCTACCCCCTATCATCCTTAGACAAGTGGACAAGTAGAAATATCCAATAAGCAAATCAAGAACATTCTGCAGAAGACAGTAAATGAGATGGGTACTGAATGGAAGGACAAGCTTCCTGAAGCACTCTAGGCATACCAAACGGCATACAAGACACCCATTGGGATGTCTCCTTATCAGTTGGTGTATGGGAAGACTTGTCACTTAACAGTGGAATTAGAATTCAAAGCTCACTGGGCTATCAATAAATGGAACATGTACCTTGATGCTGCCGGAGTAAGGAGGAAAATGCAACTCTCAGAGCTAGATGAATGGAGAGAAAAAGCATATCACAATTCAAAGATTTATAAAGAGAGAGTCAAGAGATGACATGATATGAGAATCAAGAAGAAGGAGTTCGCCCCATGAGATAAGGTATTACTTTTTAATTCCAGGGTAAAACTCTTTGAACATGGAAAGCTACGAAGTAAGTGGGAAGGACCATTTAAGGTGGTAGAAGCATCTTCACATGGAGCGGTTACACTTCAAAATGATGAAGGTACGTTATTCAAGGTAAATGGTCAATGCCTTAAATTATTTTTAGAGCTTAAAAAAGAATTAGAAGAATTAGATATGATTAATTTATTTATTATTTAAGTATTATTGGGCCTGACCTTTTTAGTTTTTGTTTTTTGGGGCCTAACATATTTTTTTGAAATAACAAAAATATTTAGAAAATACTGTGAAAAAGTGGATCGGAGCCGGGTTCATGGGCCGGGCGCCTGCCCGTAGGGCTGGGCGGCCGCCCACCCCCTGCGCCGTTTTGCCATCGCCTTTTGCCTTCGTGATTGTTCTATATTCTTATTCCAGAAAAAAGTTTATTCCTAGCTTATTCGGGCATTTTTATCACGAGATACCATTTAGGTACCATTTTGGTCCTCCGAGCCCTCCTATATAAACACCCCATGACGTCAGCCATCCTCATTTCATTAGATCATTCCTTTTTCCTTTTAAAACCTTGCTAGCTCTCTCTCCAAAGCTCCAATGGCCAACCACGACGAGAGGATCATCCCCTACGGACTCAACCTCAACTCCATTCCGGAGGAAGATACAAATTGCAAAGGTCTTATCCCAGTTAGCGATGCTACACCCCTTGTTGCTATTCCAACAAGGCCTCATAGCTATAGCCAATCCTACTTCGCTCAGCTAGTTCTCGCAGCACCTCCGCAGCCCCTCCTACTAGAAGATGAACCGCTAAAGGGGCCCGCATCCAGCTACCTGCTGGAACCAAGCTCTTGCCGCCAAAGCACAATGAGACGCTTGTTGGTGTGAAGACCAACAAGAAAGGAGAGATCGTCTGTGCCAAGTACAGCACCGGGGAACACACCTACTTCGAAGGAGTCCGTGCTCATCCAAGAAAAGTCAAATTACTTCCACCCAAGGAAGCTCCTAAGCACGCCCTTGCTAAATCTGAAACTCCACGCAAGCATCGTAAGACTTTAGCTGATATAGAGAAATTGATAGAGGCTCAACAAGCGACTATCTCATCTGTAGAAGCCACTCTACGCCTTCAGGCTAGATGCTTTCTTCGCACACATGAGAAAGTAGAGGACATAGAGAAAGGCAGCAAGAAATTAGACCAACGCTTAAGTGCCTCAGAGCCTCCTAAGTCAAACAAGTAGATTAAACCAGTCTAGTAGTTGATAAGGCACCTTCGAGATTAGTCACGAGATTGCTTAGATTCATTCTTAGTTTAATTCCTTTATTTATAATTTATTATAAACATGTGCCTTACATGATACTGAATAAAGAATTGGTTTCTCTTATTATTGGATATATTCCTTGTGCTTTTGTCTCCACCAGGTTTTATATAAAAGAAAGCAGGAAATAAGTGTGGGGGAAGCACTCGACGATATAATGAATACATTTTACCACGAACAAATTTTTTTTGAAGATATACGACATGAGGAACCTGCACGTCGAAGCGGGCTTCAGAATGCCACCCCAAGTGGGGCGGCCGCCCAGAGCATGGGGCGGGCACCCAGGGTGTAAGCCCCCCTTGCTCCGTCCTTCGACCATGGTCAGGTTTGCTCCCTACACGTTCCAATTTTTATATATACACTCTTTGTTACATTTCGCATTATGAATTCTTGAGTACAACCTATTTAAATGCTGAATTGAAAAAGATAGATTATTCTAGTCATGATCTCTTTATAGACTCACACCATGATTCTTTCCTGGGAGTCCTGTTGCTGTTGGGAACTTAATTTTTAGGGACCCCATATCATTTAAGTTGTTGTGGAGTGAGAGATAGTAGAATCATGAGAACCTGATTTCTGATACTTTGTCACTTGGAGAATTTCTTTTACATAGTATTAAAATCATTAGCTATGCTTCTCCTCTGTGGTAAGAATAAAATGCCTAGTAGAGCTTTATATGTATAAAACTAGAACATAAGCTATTTACTTTGTGTTGAGTTTGGTCAAGCCATGCTAGACCCTTGTTGAGAGGTGGGCCATGCCCCCAAGATCAAGATTCGCACTAATTTTTGCACCTCTTACTACTTCTACCCTGGAAGTATGCACCACCATATTACCTATTTAGATCTACTCAAAATTTGTTCTACTCCTACCCTGGGAGTAAACAATCAAAAATATATTCCCTATAGATTTTCCTTGATTGCTAGCCATGATTCTAAAATACTCCAGAATGTTATTATCTTCTCACAATGTTCTATCAAAGTTCATGTATTATGTTGTTATTAAAAAAAGAGAGAGAAAAAAGTGTTGGTCTTATCTTTTGTGAAGTACAAGTTTCAGTTGCAATTCTTCAAATCAAAGTGGGATAATATATCTTTTATAAAGGAGCATTGTAGAATTATCTTGCACCCCTTCTATCTTCTACAAATATTTTCTACTACATTTATTCTTTTAAAACCACACCACATGCATGTCCTGATCTAGGGGTATGTCACTCCCCTCCTTGGATCCCATTTTGACTGGGCAACATATGCAAGCTAAGTATGCTACATCCTTGAAATACCTTCAACTCCAGATAAGCTTTTGTAGAGATAGGATGTACTACAAGACATTTCCTCATACATGCCTCAGAGAGATCCACAAATACAACATATGTTGAATGATTTGAGAGTACCACATGAGATAGAAGGTAAGCTATGCTTTTATTTCAAATGCATACAAAACTCCACGTGACAGGTTGAAAGGAGAAAGGGGCTTAGTTTCAAGCTGTTCCATTTCTTGTAGCCATAGCCGAATCAATGAAAATTTAGCACCGTATGCAAAGATCAATGCCCATAATTCAGCTTCGTATTTCACTCATGATCAAAGCTGAATTAGTGAAATTTCAGCAAGGCATTCGAGTACTAGAACTCATAATTCGGCTCAACCTATTGCTAATAATTGTAGCCGAATCAATAAAAATTCAGCAATGAGTGCACATTATAACACCCAAAATTTGCAACAATTAGAATTATTGGGTTAAAATAATTTAGATAATAATTAATGGGGAATTAGGATTTAAAATTTTAGATAGAGTATTTAATGATGCATTCATGCTGTTGCATTTATTTTATTTTGTGGTGTGGAATTTATTTTATTTGATTTGGTTTAGAAATTCTCTTTGAAAAAGATTTTGAAAAACAAATAGAAAAAAAACTTACCTGTTGGTGGACCGCGTGGGCCGGCCTGTTCTTTTCCCTCCCCGCGCTGGGCCGCGAAGATGGGCCACTGCCGCGCTCTCCATCGCGTCGGTGGGCCGGCCCAGGAAGCCAAGCCGCGCGCCTCATCCTCTTTCATCCGCTGACAGGTGGGCCCCGGTGGTAGCCGTATCTCCTACCTCCGGTCGTAACCGGGATGGACTCGATCACTCGAACAAGGCTTCTCTGTGAAGTTGAGGATGAATGGCAGCCGTTCGATTTTAAATCGATGGCCGAGATTAGAAGATACCCCTTCGCGGGGTAATCTTTCTAAAGAGTCCCTGGACTTTTTCTTAATAGAACCCGCCATCCTTTAGCGTAAACCCCGAAAGGTGTTTTCGTGTTTTGAAAGCGTATTTTCTCTCGGTAAATCAAAAATACGTTTTCGGATATTTACAATTTTGCCATTAAAATTGTTTTGGTCATAAAATCTTCGTTTTAACTCCGATTTGATCCGTTCAAGTTGTGTTAGGTTCGTATTTGATAGCTCTACATGTTAGTGTAGTTGTACTGTAGGTTTGGGAAAATTAATTTTCGAGTTTATATTTAATTAATTATTTATCTATAGGAAATCTTAGAAAATTCATAACTTTCACGTTTTAACTCCGAATTTGGTGATCTTTACGTCTGTGTGATCGTAGGAACGTGTAGAAAAGTTTTATAAACTTTTATTACTGTTTTGTTACTGTTGGTGTAATGTTCTAATTATATCTCTTTGTTTGCTTCGTGTATGTTTGATTGGTTGCATGTATGTTGTTGATTGATGATCGAGTATAGAAGGTGAACAGTTTCTGGACGATCAGGAGTATTACTTTGAGCCAGATCAGCAGTATCATCCGGAGAGCTTTGATCAAGGCAAGTATAACATGGGACTATCCTTGTTACCTATTCACAATAATCAAATTCATACGCATGTGTCCACTTTGATAACCCTAGAGATTATAACATAGTGATTGTTATCCTGATTCCTTGACAACCCTGGGGTATGCATTGGGTAGCTGTTGCTAGTGCTTAACTATGAACAATTGATCTTGTAATTTGGTTAATGAAATAAACAACCAACTATTAAGATGATTTAAATCCTGTTAAAGGGTGCTAGAGCACTATGTTGTTTTATGATGCTCTAGTTACTCTCCATAAGGACTTATCTGTACGTGATCACCCGGGACATACAGTACAGCTGTGGGGCTATATGGCTCTAGCTTTAGTTGCTCAAGAGACCTTTTCTAGCTTGTTAGTGGTTACCTTAAATGGCGTAAGAACGGCTTGCCACGTTGGGTGTAGGGCGAGCCCCTATCCTTAGTGTGTATAGGCTACGAGTTGTGTGCCACTGGGAAGGGGGTTCTACATCTGCCTACCAAGTGAATCTAATGACCCTAACTTGTTAGACAAACTTTTGAATGGCTTTATATGGTTCTCCGGTGTTTGAGTTTGATCTCCCCACGCATTTGGAAATCATGACTCACAGTGAAAGTGTACACCTCTGCGCAGAGTTAAAAACTGGTATACTAGCCGTGCCCATGGATACGGGCGGCCTTAGAACATCTACAGATAGATGATCATAATTGTTATATCATACTTAATTATTGTTGTTATTATTATGCTCATGTTAATGTTATTCATTGTCTTTATTACAATTGATCATTGATTCATTAATGGGAAGTGGATTACCTTGATGCTACTCAATTGCTAATTACATGATAAATAAAAGCTAAACGCAGTTAAATAGTGTCTAGCCTTTTGTGCCTCATGAACCCTGTGTTGTATTTGTTGAGTTCGACATGGACTCACCGTTGCTATTTCCACCATAACAGATGAAGATTATGAGGAAGATTATCGTAACGAGTACTAGTCTTGGTGTCAACCAGTCAACCGTGTCCCTGTGTTTGGAGTTTCCGCTGGAGATCTACTATTAGTCATTATTATTTATCATTCAAGACTATGTGTTAAATACTTATTCGCTATGTAATAAGCATTGTGATGATACTATGCAATTTGTCTACTTGTGTGTGCGATCATATCCTGAGGCGCACATGAGCCTTTTATGCATCCTATTTTTTCCTTAAAAATGGGTATGACAAATTGGTATCAGAGCCGTGTTGACTGTATGACGCAAGCCTAGTTAGAGTGGTCGTTATTAGCATCCATGCTTCACTTATTTCATGCTTATTTCTTTCACCTTGTTAATTACTAAATTTTTATGCTTCCTCTACTTTATTCTATTGCGAAAATACATTGATTCTATCTAATCTATATCTAAATCTTGTAGATGCCTCCTCATCCCCGTCTGTCCGCTGCATAGTACATTGCCCGCTTCAAACCCTAGGAGCCCCATGTAGATGGTGACCAAGAGCTATCCGATGCTGAATCAAGAGTCGGTGACACACCAATGGAGGATGTAGTTATGGGGTGGACCACAAAGTTTTAGATCATGGTTCCTAAAGCTGATGCCTTCTTCCATGACATGCTGACAAGAACCTTGGATAACTACTACTACGATTGGGAAGCTACGTTGGAGTATCGCTGCACGGAGTATAGTCATCCATGGATGGATTCCTATTGGAAGACTGAGCTATGGGTCAAGACAAGGGATCCTACCACTAAGGAGTCTAAGGTGGAGTCGAAGTTCATCACCAGAGTAAGCCGGGCAACCGTAGAAACAAGCATGGAGGATGTCGCCTACAATGCGTTTGTTTACTACCATGGTCTTCGCTCGGACAAGACATTACAGGGTGCACTCTGGCATTTTCCTTGCTTCTTACATGACAAGGGTGTCTGGACCGTGCCGCTTGCAGATGATTCATCCTTGACTTTACAAGCTACAGTGGGACTGGTTCGTGAATTGGCTCTCCATGAGGTGGATTTGAAGGATAGTTGCTAAAGGAAAAAGAACTTAAGGAGCAAGCTTATAAGGGGATCAACCAATTAAGAGCGGAGTTAGGCCGTCCCAAGATTTATAAGAAGCTTAATTAGGATTAGGAAATCCCTATGTAATAAAAACGATAATAGTTGCGAGTCAATTTGAGTTGGTTGTGTTGAGAGTCAGTTTGTGGTGTGAACAATTGTGTGATTTATGGATTTGTTATTATGATAATGTGTGATTTGGATCTTTGTAATGTGTGCTGGAGTTTTGGAGACATGTCTGCAAGTTCTATGGTTTAGAATATTAAGTTTGATCAAGAATATATTAGTAGGGTGTGAGGTAAACTTGGTTCTGTCCTTTGCTGATTTCAGGATCAGTCTGGAATGTTTTAGAAATAACTTAAAATCCGTTTGTGGGAAATTTAAGAAATTTTACTGGGAATAATTAGACTTCTGTACCTTTTCAACTCCTTAAGAATTGCCTTATTATCTTTTATGAGTTAAGAGATATACCTGTTCCAAGTTGAGGTCACTGCGCAGTCTGGAGTTCTGGACCAGTTTCGGTTAAGTTCCATTTTTTACTAATTTATTGACAGAATCTGGAAAAGTGTTGTGAATAAAAGTTGTAGATAATTTTGTAAGGTTTCCAACCATGTAAATATCATCTTAATTGGACGTCTGTAACTCGCTATATGGCAGTTTTACTGAGCCGCTGAAATTGGAATTCGTCCAGAGAAATCAGATTTGCTTATCTGTTAAATACATCATCTTGGATAATACTGAACTTCATTTTCTGTGTTTTGAAAACAGATGTCAGGCAGAGGCCGTGGCAGGGGTCATGGAAGTGCTAACCCACCTATTACTATAGAGGAGCTTATGAATACCTAGAATCAGATGATGCAGATGTTCATGCAACACATGCAGAACAATCCACCTGCAAGAGGACCACCACCTGTTTAGGTGAGAGACAAACATGGGGAATTTTTGAAGGGACGCCCTCCAGTGTTCTCTCATGCTGCTGATCCTTTGGAGGCGGATGACTGGGTGAGAGAAGTTGAGAAACACTTGAACATCGCTCAGTGTAATGATATGGAAAATGTGTTATTTGCATCTGGTCAGTTACAGGGGACAACTCAGACTTGGTGGGAGTCGTATCAAGCTGCACGTCCTAACAATGCCCCTCCTATCACTTGGAATGAATTTGTTAGAGATTTTCGAGCTTGTCATATTCCTAAGGGTATAATTGAGTTGAAGCAGGAAGAATTCAGAAATCTTAGGATGTGACAGATGAACGTTAGTGAGTATCATGACAGGTTCACGCAGTTGGCTCGCTATGCTCCAAATGAAGTAAGGGAAGATGCAGATAGGCAATGTCTTTTTTAAAAGGGATTTATTATGATCTTCGTTTGCAATTGAAGGGTAATAATTATGCCAGTTTTCAAGAACTTGTGAATAAGGCTATCGTGCTGGATAATGAACGTCGGGAGATGGATAGGAAAAGAAAGATGAAATGACAAGGTGTTGAAAACAATAACCGCCAGCAAACTAATTCTCAGCATGGTTTTCATTAGAAGTTCCAAGGACCAGTTAGCCAGTGGAATCGCAATCCAAATCAGAAATGGTCTCAGAATTGGCAGAACAGTCAGTCTCAGCAACGTCCTTCCTACCAGCAGCGTCAATAGTATCAGCAGAATGGACAACAGACTTCTCGCACTGGAAATTCCAATGTTACTCCAATGAAGAACAGTGCTCCCAACATGCCTACTAGATGCTACGTCTGCGGTAAAGAGGGACATATGTCTTACCATTGTCCTAAGAAGCAGAACCAGCAGACTCCTCAGAGCCAGAAAAGCAACCAGAGGCAATCCGGTACTGGAAGGGTGAATCATGTGTCTTCAGATACTGCTCATGAGGCACCAGAAGTTATGATCGGTACGTTCAATGTACATTCGACTCCTGCAACCATTTTTTTACTCTAGAGCTTCTCATACATTCATTTCCCACACTTTTATTAAAATGCATAGTATACCCATGCTTGCCATGAAAGAACCCCTCTTAGTCAACTCACCTGGAGGTACCATGCAAACCAATAATCATTGTCTTCCAGTTAGTATGCTTGTACCACCTTGACTATGGCGTTCCTTTGGATCTAGCGGTGACAACCGCATCGCTATGAGCTGTAGGATTAGCCTTGTGTCGTATAGTTGCACGGTCATGGTGCCCTATGAGTGGGTTCGGATCATGGGATCGTGCCTTCTACCATCCTTCGTCCTTTCCATGACGAGTTGGGAAAAGGAGTGTGGGTCCCATTCTTTCTTCCTCTTTTGTTCTCAATCCTCGTCGATCCAGTAAAGTGTGGATTGAGCTCTTCGCTAGTTTGGTGTTTGTCGCTCTCTTGATTCCATTCCTCTGATTCCTGTCGTTACAATGGCGAGTGGATTAAAGGAAGATGAATCTCGTGTCTCTTGCCGTCTTTTGGCTCTTCTGTGCTCGAGCCCTTGTATGCTTGCACCTTATTTGACCGCAGCGTTTCTATGGTTCTTGCAGTGACAACCGCACCGCTAAGAACCCTGGGGATGTCTTAGTGCATTTAGTGCATTTAATGCCTCGTCTTTTACCGTGACGTGGGTATTGGGAGAAGTAGACCACCCCTCTTCTCTTCTCTCCCCCGTTTCGCCCTCTCTTGGTTCTCATAGATTATAATGGCATATGGATTGAGAGAGAACGGAACTTCTCTTGCTTATAGTCTTTTTGGTTCTCATTAGTCTCCATGACGCTCGGATCGAAAGCCGCAAGCTGTGGTGTTTGCTTAGGATGAGTTAGGGCCTAAGCCATTTCTATTTAAGCCGTACAGGTCGACACGATCGACCCAGGAAGTACTGGCTAGGCTAAGGCTTAAGCTTGTACATAGCAAATCACCACTCCTGTTCTTTGGCCCAGGGATCGGACATCCGCCAAGAGGGCTAAGTCGTTCTCCTTCTGCATTCTTTCGGTGTAGTTGTTCTTTATGTGCCTTGTTGCCTCTCTTTTTGCAGTCTTTCTAGGTCTAGTGGTCTGATTGCTCTTTTGTTTGTCGCTGAACCGAGGTAACTGCATCGAGATTAGTGTTGATCGGATTGAGACCATTGGAGGAAGGACATGCGGATGGAGAAAGGACCATGGAGGAGTACGACTACAAGTGCACCGAGGATCTCGGATATGACAATTAATAGGTGTTCCACGTCCCACCCAACCTCGTAGAACCTATTAGACATACTACATGTAGATGCTAGTGCTTTACTTTCTTGCAAAAGAACTATGATAGGTTGCATGGTAGACTGCTTGAAAGCCATTACCTTGTCGCAACCTATTCCCCTGCATACCCGCTGTTAGGCTAGACACTCGCATACTACTTACTTCTTTACTTTCACTATGCATTATATCTGTGATGTGATGCTTGGTGAAGGGATAACGTGAGTGGTTAAGGCACATGGTGCTGATAACTTGGTAAAACTGGATAATGAACTTGGGGAGATCTTGGCGCGCGTCTTGGGTGTGTGGTGAGGGTTGAGTCGATCAGACAGGATCCTATGACGAGTCTTTGGGGCAAGTCATGCTGGAGGGGTGCGACCTGGGCATCCCTCAAGAGAGGTACCTGTGGCGGGTGCATGAGTGAGCAGACGGGGTGTTGGTTATCCCCGGTGGAGGTGCCGTCGAGGCACGGGGTGTCGGTTATCCCCTTGAGAAGATATCCTGTCCAGTCCCCCTAAGGACTGGTATGTCTTGAGAACCGGAACCATGGGACCCTTCGTGCACACCACTTGCTCCTGATGGGCGGGAGACGATTACCCGACTGACTAGGGCGGTGCCACTACTACTAGGTTGGAAGGTGATAGTGTAGGGAGGTACGGGCATAGGGGCCCACACCCTCCTAAGACAGCGTAGTGACCTTGGAGGCCCGGTACTACGTCTCACAGTCTCAGCATTTCGGTGGACTCCGGGGTGGCCCAGGGCTGAGTGGTAGGGTGGTACCGTACTGGTTGGGAGGCAGTCGGCATCAGCCTAGGCGGGGCACCGCCGATGATGGTGATCTTGTGGGTTACCAGGTGTACACGCTCTGCAGAGTTGATCGATCTATACGTATAGCCGTGTCCACGGATATGGACATTCCCATGACCTACGCTTCACTTGATTAGTGAGAGGAGTCCTTTCTACCTTTCCCCTAGGTTTTGGTGTTGGATCCGGCTTTGGTCGTTGAGGCAAGGCACGAGCGGGAGTCATCCTTGCCGCCTAGAGAGTGTGAGAGTGTGGTGAGATGTGTGTGATGGGATGGGAGAACGTGTTGTTGCGATGGTCTAAAACTTGGTGAACTATTATTATAAAATATTTTTGAACTTGCATAGGAAACCTACAGCCATATATAGGCCTTTTGATCTATCCTTGCATTCCACTTACCACAAAGCATACGCAAAAGCATAGGGTGGGAGACAGTGGCCAGTACAAATCGTACTGATAGATTTTGGACAGGTTTAGATAAAATCTACGATGACCATGAGGACCTAGATTAGGAGTAGATGGTCTCGTGCCTACGCTCAAGTGTGGTTGAGAAGATGGAGTCTACGCCCGCTGACATTCTACACCAACTCTAATGAATGCCGTGAAGGAGGAGCCTTCACCCGCCGATGCGCTACAACAACTCTGATGAAGATGTGTGTGTGTTTTCGCTAGATTAATTGATGTAATAGGTGTGTTAACCAGTGTTGTAAAGCCTTATAACTTGTAATCTACGATGTATGACTATGATATCAGCTGATATTTGATAATGTGATGGATTGCTCTCGTGATCTACTGCATTATAAATCGTATCTGTGGATTTTCCCTTCGAGGAAAATCGAGATCGTTTCAGTCCCCAAGGCTAAAAGCCTACATTGAGAGAAATAATGATGCCGCAAGAGAGGACGCCCTCGACTAGCTCGACGAAGCCCGAGATGTGGCCCTATTACATTCTGCCAGATACCAGTAAGGTCTCCGACGCTACCACGACAGACACGTCCGCAAGCGTGACCTTAACGTCGGCGACTTGGTGCTACGACGGAGCCAGAACACCAAGGGACGGCATAAGCTCACGCCACCATGGGAAGGACCATACATCATCGCAGAAGTGCTAAAACCGAGCACCTACAAGCTATCCAACGAGAAGGGCGAAACCCTCAACAACGCTTGGAACATTGAACAGCTACGTCGCTTTTTCCCTTAAAAAGCCTCGAGGCTCTGTAACTTCTTTTTCAATTTCGTCAATAAAGAATACAGCAATGTTCAAACTTTCGTCTCACAAACAGTGAGGAAGGATCGACTCTGTTCTCCTAGAATTGACCCTCCCTCGGGGGCTACAAGGGGGGAACCCCCAGTCCCCGAAAAAACTTGTGCTTTTTTCAAAAGTTGGAGAACTACCTCCTAAAGTCAAGTGCGCCCTAAAGCTCGAAGGGACCCTCGAGCCACGAGATCACCTATGCCTCCGAGGCTACGGTACCTCCACTCGCTCCCTTACACCAAAGGGCGCAACCGCGTGCCAAGTAAATCATGCGAGAACACGATTCAAGAGATAAAGGAAAGAAAAGCTTAGATAACCAAACACCGGTTCATGTTTCGAGTTATCAAGGCCCCCGAGGCCACCACGACCATAATATGAAAAAACTAATTAATTACACGAGCCTTTGCGCCCAGACTTGGCTCACAGGCCCTCATCGTCAGCAGGTGGAACCACCTCGACTTCGAAGAGTGAGGCTAGGCGGCTCCTAGGTTCTTCTGTGGCTCCGATCAGCTCCAGGCAGGCGTCCTCGTTCTCCTCGTCCATCCGATCCGGGTCTGTGATGAAGCCATCCGCGACAAGCTCCATGTCAAACACAAACCCAGACCGGATGACGGCCAGCGCCCTCTTCACACCGTGGTGAAGCCTGCCCCGTATCCTTTCACGGATGAGGCGGCCCAGCGCCACCGTCCGACGAATGAAGGAGTTCCCTGGGGCATCCTCCCCGGTGTCGGCGTCGGGTTCAACCCCCGGCCATCACACACGGTGGTGATCGCGCCCTAGAGCAACTAGGTCCTCCGGGTCTCGTCTTCAAGGAGGCTCTGGAAGGAATTGGCAGATGCCTGGGCCACCCGATTCTCCCTCTCCAGCTCTGAAACAACAATAACCTAAATCAATACCTAACATGGGGCCTCGACGTTGTGGCCGTGACAACCACACTTACCCTCGGTGTGGGTCTACAAGCCCACGACCTCGTTGCGGAGCCCCCCACACATCCTCTCGAGCTCCCGAAGTGTGCCGTCCTTCTCATGTACGGTCGCCCTCAGTGCCTCGATCTCCTGGCGGGCGGTCTGGAGTGCCGCGTCCTTCTCCTGGACGGCTCCGTTCAGCGCCGTGATCTCGTCCTTTAGAGCGCTGAAGCAAGCTGTGACCTGCCCGATCTGGACGTTGAGGGCGTCACGCTGATGGCAGACCTAGGAGACGTCCTCCTCGACTCCTTCACCCGTGTCGACAGGGGCTCGAGATCCCTGCAGGCCCGGGCAGCCTCCTCCTGAGCCTTGGCCGTGTCTATGCACATCACGGCCTCGGTCGCCCAGGCCTGCATCGCCTCCTCCTTCACCGCTGCGTAGGCGACGCGCAGCTTAGCCATCTCGGCATTCCGATCGAAAAGCCATTTCTGGGCCTCCTCGACCAGAACCCGTTGCTGGGACAGCGCAACCCACACGCTACTCTCATCCTGGATGAAGAGTGACTTGCGGCGGGAGTACTCCTTGAGCTCCTGATTACAATTCAAAAAAACCAAAAAGATTAAAGAGCAGAGGGAAAAAGACACCAAGAGAACCACGAAAAAAGTTGATAAGTCAAACATACCTCGGTGGCATGCCGCATACCTCGCGACACGGTCTCCGTTGCCACATGAAGCACCCGATCGAGGTGTCAGCGGAGACCCTCGAGGTACTCCCAGCGGTGCACCTCGTCCCTGTCGTTCAGGGTAAAAATGGGCTCGGCGTCGGGGTTCGCGGCATCCCTAAACTGGAGGGACGGACCCCCCACCTCGGGATCTCTGCGGCCTCACCCCCCTCGACTCCGACCACCTATTTCCCTTTGTCCAGGGGGGAGTCGTCGAGGGTGAGGTCCACCGTCATGGGCACCCGCTCTTCCGTGAGGGCCGGCCCCTCGACCACCGGCACTTCAGGAGCCGGCGCCTCGACCGCCGACGCCTCTTCTCCTGGGGCCTCGGGCGGGGGCTCGACGGCCCCACCCTCCACCGTAGCCGCCGGCTCCGCCGGCGGGTCTTGCTGCGGCTGCGGCTCCCTCGCCTGTGCCGCCTCATGTCCCGCCGCCGGTGGGACCTCCTCCATAGTCACGTCTGCATCCGCCTGCTCCGCGTCATGGACGAATGCTTCGGCCGTTATGGCCTCGATGGCAGCCTCGACCGTCGACGATGGCCTGGGCTCCGCCTCGCCCGTACTGGGCGTCACCACCTCCGCCGGTCTAGACCCCTACGCGGTGGGGTCAGAACCAGCAACCGCCGAGGCACCTGCTGCCCCCTGGGCTGCCCCCTACTGCTGCCGCAAGCGCTCCATCACAGCCTCGACCCGCTGGACCCAGCCGGCATCCTGCGCCGCCGTCTGGTTAATGACGGCGGCGCTCGCCCGGAGCGACTTCACAGGGGTAGGCCCCATCAACTCCGCCTTCCGCTTTAACCTATAAAGTGAGAAGGAACATTAGTAAACGAATCCAGAGAAAGGCGGAAGAATCAAGCACAAACACTTACCCGGAAATCGGCACCAAGGGCCTCGACCCCGGACGGTCCGAACCTCCCGGCGCGGCCGATGGTGGCCTCGCGGCTGCCCCACCTGCAGGCCGGGCACTCCTTGGGGCCCTGGCCGGGGCGCCGCCCTGCGTCCTCTGCACCTCCGAGGCCAGCTGGCCTCGGGTCTTCACGCCCACCGGTGGCGCCGCCGATGATGATGCCGGGGCCACTCCTCCAGCCTCCGCCCGAGCTGGCGGGGCCTGAATCGGCGCAGACGGCTCGCTCGACCCCCCCTGCTGGGTCTGGGGTAAGGCGGCCCCTCCCGTCGAGGGGCCCGCTTCCTTCTCCACCTTCTCCTTCTTCTCCTCCTCCTTCTCCTTCTCCTCCTCCTCTGTCTCCTCGACTACGACGACCGAGGAGGATGACTCCCTGATGGGCTCCAACAGGGGGCGAATGTCAGGGAGGTCCCCTAGACAGAGCGTCGTCGTCTTCGCCGTCGCTGTCGTCGTCGTCCTCCCCCGAGACCGTCTCGGAGGGAGACTCTGCCAAAGGGACCCTGTCGATGGTCTACTGGCGCCGAAGCTTCTTCAACGCCTCCGCCTCCTTGGCCTTGCAGATCGCCCGCTTCTTGGCCGTCTCCTTGACTTGCTTCTTCTTGGACGTGTGCTGGCGTCGAGCCTCCCGGGTAGGCCGGTCCTCTGGGACTGGCGGCCGCGTCTCCCGCAATGCCGACAAATCCTGCGCGTCGGCCTCGACCAAATTACCGGAATCCAAAAATAAACAAGATAAGCGAACGTACTGACCCAAAAACACTTACCACAGGCTCAAACCCCTAGGTAGGTCGCATGGGGACCCGGTCGACTTCCTCCACCTTGAAGTTCCTGACCATCCGGCGCGCCCGCTGGAGGACCTCTCGAGGGCGAGGGACTCGTGGGACATCTGGGTCCCCTCCAGGGATGCCTCTGGAGTCATCTGGTCGAGGCGGAGACGACGCCGGCATAGTGGCATCACTCTGCGCCGGTGAAACGCCATGGCCACCACCGCCGCCGTCAAGCCCCGAAGGCGGAGCTGCTGCAGCGCCGCCAGCAGCGGATCCAAGCGTGGCTTCTCGGCATCGGGGACTCCATAGGTCTAGTTGTCCTCTCGAGTGGTCAGCACTCGGCCGGTGTACCTCGGCAACTGATTCTCATCGTTGCAGAGGTAGAACCAGCCCTTGTGCCAACCACTATTCGAGGAGATGAGGTGAGCCGGGATATACAGATCCGCCCGGCTCGACCTCACCTGCAGAACGCAGCTCCCTACTCGAGCCGCGCACTGGACCCCCTTCTCCCCCACCTTCTTGGCGAAGAGCTCGGCCTTAAAGAGGTGAAGCCACAGATTCCACTGCGGCTCCACCCCCAGGTAGCCCTCGCAGACTGCCGCAAAGATGGCGGCCTACACAACAGCGTTGGGGGCGAGGTGATGTAGCTCCACCTGGTAGTAGTGGAGGAGCGCGCGCATGAAGACGGTCGCCGATACGCCGAATCCTCGCTCGTGGAAGCAAATGAAGCTCACCACGTACCCCTCAGGGGGCGCCGGCTCCCAGTAGGTAGGAGGCGGCGCAATCCACTCCGGCTGCGACCGACTCATCCTCGGCCGCAGCAATCTGTCCTCAACCAACTCCTCTAACCTCCTCTCTGTCACCGAGGAGGCGGTCCAGTCGTCGGTAGGAAGGATCTGGCTCTTTTCTGCTATTGGCGCTTCGCAAAGTCGGATGGACGAAGAGGATGCGGTGGCGGCGGCAATGTGGGCGGAGAGCGCAAAGAGGCAAGGGCTATCTGAGGCAGAGATTGCAAGAACACAAGGGACCGGTGGGGAACGCGGACCCCTAGGCTTTGATTTTATAAGCCCTGGCGGAAGCCCAACGGCCGCGCGAAAAGGTAGGAACAGTTTCCTACATTAAATGCGCTCACCTAACCGTTTCCCCCAAATCTCGCAGGAGCCGGGCACGTGGTCGTCCCTCACGCCGTAACCGAACGCCACGTCGCCCACTACCGCGCCGATCTCACCCTAAAAAGGTGCGCCTGGCTAACGGGCGGGGCAAGATCCGCGGACGGATATTCCTAGATACCTGGTAAACGGGCTCCGTGCCCGCCATAAGTCTCGAGGGAACGGAAGCTGGCCCTCGACCTGGGTTCGACAACTGCCCTCGAGCAACGGAGTTAGGGACGACTAGGGGTACACCCATACATGGCCAGGGCTCGAGCCACGCTCTCGAGGCTCCTCAAGACATATTCAAGGCCAAAGAAGGGGGTCGACGTAGGAATCCCCTCGAGGGAGGCGTCGAGCCCTCGGGTCCCGTCGTAGGGAACCAACATCCTCACGACCACTTCTTGGCATTTTTTGAGGGTGCCTCAGGGCCACTAGCCGACTCCTAACGACCGGAGCACAAGCTCTCACTCGAATTCCCTCGCTAGCAGCTCATCGGAGATCGCTGGAACTCACCCAAACCGGGGTAGTACGGCGTTCCCCACCCCTCCTCCTCCTCTCTGAAGGAGGAGCATGAGGGTCGCATAACGGAAGACGGCCGGGACTCTGATCGACCTCATGCGCACGAGGCTCGAGGGCTCGACCGCAATGAACTATTCCCCAATAGAACGAATAAAAGACCTCGGAGGAGTCTCAACACTCCACCGAGGCCTCGGGGGCTACACCCGGTGGGTGCGCTCGCGCGCCCCCACCGGAAAAAAGCCACGACGCTACGACTCCAGTTCATCAACAAACAAGCCTCTAGGAGAGTGATCGCTCACTCACCCAAAGGCTCGGGGGCTACTGTCGGTACCAACAGTACGGGGGTACCCACATCCAGCGATAATAAAAAAACAAAACGACTAAGCCACAGCGAAACGCAGCCCACCTTAGAACCGCGTGTCAGGTCCGTCTCGTACGAGGCCGGCTCGACGGAGCGCCTCGACCGTGCTCCGGCTCTGACTCGTACGAGGCACCCTTGACGGGAGTGCCTCGTGTAACAGAACCGACCAAATTATAAGAGCACAAGTACGAAAACAAGCACCAAAGCGCTCAAATTTTCAAACTTGAGCCCATATAATCCCGGTAGTCAATCGAAATCACGAAGTATTTCAAACCAAACTGCTTACAACCAGGATCACATCATTCAACATACAACATCATACGTTACATTTCACAAGTAGTTCTGAAATAAGCTTACACAAACGGAGTAGCAAATAATACAAACCAAGTTTGAAAGTAGCGGAAGCATAACACACACACTAGGTAATTAAATACTGCCAGTCTGGATGATCGACAACCCGCAAAAGCATGAGGAAAGTACATAAAGATGATCACGCCCAAGTGATCTAGTCTTCTTCACCCGCAGGGTGGAGACAAGTCTTGCAGAAGCCTTGATAGAGCATATCATCTGCAACAGGAGGGAATAAACCCTGAGTACTGGAATGTACTCAGCTAGACTTACCCGTCGAAAACCAGAAATAAGATGACACCAAGGATTATGCAAGGCTTACACAAGGGGCTAGCTGACATAACATTTTGCATAAAGGCATAAGTAATTGAAATTCTTATAACCTGTACTAGCAGTTATTTTTAGCATTTACCTGTCATCTATCTTAGCACCTGTACTAAACATGCACTTGATTATAATCAAACAATTATCATCATTATATCCAGAGCAGTTATGAATTGTGGCAACATTGTATCATTCCCTTAACCACCAGTTTATTTAATGAGATCTACGTTGCCGCTGCTCAAGTCAAGTGCTCACTAACCGGGAGCGACGGCGATTCGAATCGAATTCCTATCCAGCTGGAGGGGTATTTCTAACACTCACCGAGTCACGCCTGGCGAAGGCTGCTCAGGTCATCTTTTGTACAGTTCAGGAATCACGAGCCCGAATAATGTCGCGTCCCCAAGGGCGACACTCTGCCAGGTGATAGGGACTCTAACCCCCCCTTGGTCTCACGCCAATGTCCCCAAGCACATCCTTTCTCTCCTCCAAGATGCAACCTACCATTCGATTCCTGGCCTGAACCATACTACTCGACTTCGCGGTCGGAACGACTTATCCGGCCAACTAAGTGTTAGACTGCGTTCAACATGACTCAAGGACGTACAGCGAATCGGTCCTTAAACGACTCAGACGGGCATAGCTCCACACCCAAGACGTGAAGTGTCTTGCGGCTGTACTATCGAACACCCGCCCGGTCTCAACTTCATTTTAAAGCATGGTTCCACCACGGTAGCCATACAGCCACTCGTGACTCCTTCCTACATCTCGCGGATGACCGGAAATCACCTGACTTCTACCGTACTAAGCAGGGCTAAGCATTGACACGTGCCTAAACCTAAAATAGGATTAAGTACGATATCTGGACAAGGACAGGTATAATGCAACAAGTGTTTTCATATAACTCCTACAACTTAATACAGTAAACAATTAAAATACTCAAGATTAATTTATAAAACGATGGGTTCAGCATGCACCGGGGCTTGCCTTTCAGAAAAGTTGAAGGCCGGTGGTCAGGGCACTCCGGCAAGTCTTCAGCGACGTCTCCTTCGCCTGCTGGATCCTCGGGCTCCTGCTGCTCCTGGTTCTCCTCCGGAATTACAGGCTCGAATTCGAGGAGTGTCACCCCCTCCGGTACACCTATTGCATGAGTGCATAATAAATCCCATGAATGCATAATGAAAGATGCAATATGCTCGGAATGAAATGCATTACAACAATTTAACGCTCTATTCAAATCACTTCAAAAGAGTAGGTGCAAATTTCCTCTCCGGTAGAGAAGTACTCACCTAATCTACTTAACCTAAGATAAAGCTGCTCATCCTCAGTTAAGGCCCAAACACCTAACAATTACAAAAGTAGCATGTCTTAGGATATCACACCATATCAATCAGCAAAACACCACAGTAAGCATTCTGGACAGCAGCTACTTGTTTTTATCACAACTGGAGATTTACAATTCCAAAAGATATGATCTAAGACAATCTGGAAAGCCTAAGAAATGCACTACAATTCATTTTCAGACCTCAACTCCAAACTCCTAAGTTTTCCATGTCAAACTTCACAAGTTCCAGAATCTGTCCTCTCAAAACAGAGAGTAGCAGATTTCGAACTGCCACTTTAAACAACAGTAACTCTCAAACTACTAAGCCAAATGCTTCCAAATTTTGACACAAGATAGTTCATCAAGTTTATTCCAACTTTGGTATTTACAAGTTTTCCAGCAACCACCTTTATCCAAGGTCAAACCTAGAAATACTATCAGCTGTCCAGAAAACCTAACATTGTAAAGGTTAAATATTTATTGATGTGGCAAACATTCTCTAAGACCAAACTAATACTACTACAAGTTCACAAATGTCACCAGAACACCAGAAAGTAAGGTGTGACTACCTAGAACATTTATTTATACTCATTTCTTATTTTACTTAATTAATTAGGTGGAATTTTAAACATATATGTAAACTGCTCCTAAAATTCTACAAAAATTACAGGGGACTCTCTGACAAAAAAGAGACTACTGTACAAATTTGAACTCAATTTAATCAAAGGAACTCTCTGCACAAAATTCACAAGCCAAAAAGGCTGATCTTTGTATAAATAACAAAGCATAGTAAAAAGTGTCAAACAACAGATTTCTTAATTTTCTTGGACAGTCTAGGGTACCAAGACATTCTCCAAAAAGTTATATGAACATTGCACATGTAGAAAAATTACAAAAATTCATTTAAATATTTCCTAGAATAACAAGATAGCATAATAACTTGAAAAGTACTTAAGCACTGATGCCCAAATTTTTACCAGAGCTAGGGCTAGCATAGAGTAACCTACCCACCAATTTTCATGATTTATGGAACACTACAGCTCAAGTTATAAATTTAACAAATTTACATGCATTCCAAAACACATTTAAAGGATCTATTAAATTCTTATAGAATTTAAACATCTCATGCCAGATCCATATTTTTCTAAAATACTACACATCATGTAGACCCTAATAAAATTTATCTCATGATTTTTGGATCATTAAAACCCTAGATCTATATTTTTCCAACTTGTACAAAAATCAGTAACAAAATAATAAAAATGAATTTCATTTCGGATGAACTGGGCCGGCCTGGAAAACTCGGCCCACACACTCGCGCGCGCGCGGCCCGCTCAGCGCCCCGCCCGCGCGCGACACTGACGGGCGGGCCCCCGCGGTCAGTGATCGGAGGTAGGGGAGGCGGAGACCCGCGAGCTCCGACGAGCTCGAGCTCGCCGGAGAAGAGCTCGCTCGGCCAATTGAGCACCGCCTCGTGTTCTCCGTCACCCGGTGCGTCGATTGGTGCTCGTGGAATGGATGGGGATGGGGTGGAAGGGGCTTGTCACCGTGAGCGGCGACCGGTGATGTCCGGTGGCGGCGCACCGTCGCCGGTGAGGATGTACGGTGCGGTCTAGGCTCGGTACGAGCTTCACCGAAGCTAGGCGGATCCATTTTGCTAGGAAGGGAGGATGGAGAGAGACCCGAAGCACCCCGACCACGGTGAGGTCCCATGGCGAGCTCCGGCGACCTCTCGGAGACGGGGAAGAAAGCAATGCGGCTCACCTTGAGTCAAATCGCGGGCTTCGGTGGGTCAAGGGGATGGAGGGTGGTGAGGCGGAGGGATTGGCGAGGTCTGGCGGCCGGTGATGCGGTGTAGCTCGCGCTTGAGCTCGCCGGAGAAGAACGGCAATGGCGGCTCGGTTTCGGTATTTTTGGCAACTGGAAGAGAGGGGGCGGAGGAATGGAGGCCGGCTCGCGCGTCGTGGCGTCTTGAAGGTGTCGCGGCCTGACTGGTGGGGCCAGGGCCGGCGTACGGGCGCCACCGCGCCTCCACGCGTCGACGACAGCCTGCGGCCGGTCGGCCACTCCCCCGGCTGACGAAACTGAATCGGGTGAATGGTGACATCGATGACCGACTGACAGAGCGACTTCCACGATGATTATCTCCCAAACCGGTTCGAATTAGTCGAAGATGATTACACCAATTTTGTAGAGCTACATGAGGTCTACAAGTTTGTCAATTGGAGTTTGGGCTGGTTCAGCCTAGATTTGAAACTACAGAGCTCCAAAGTGGTGCCCCTTGAAACTGAAATGCAGTTTCAGAGATAACGCCGACTGAAACCCTAACTTCTTGACACTATATCTCCTAAACTATTGAGAACCAGGTGATGGTGATATTGACAATGTTGTAGAGCTATGTGTGGACAACAACTTTGTCAATTGGCTCAAAGACTGGTTTGGCCTGGTTTGCAAACTAAAAGCTCCTAAAGTAGGCATCAGTAAAACTGTAGGGTCAGATTCCAGACTTAGAAAAATTCTAAGTCTTGGAGCTACCTCTCTAACTGACTTGTGGGCCACTTTTGAGCATGTTAGGGTCAATTTCATGAGATGGTCATATTGAGACTTTTGTTCCCCATGAATTTCTTTACAACTTTGCTTAAGGGTGCTCCTCCATGCAAGATTTTTAAATTAGGCTTTTTAATTGGTCAAACTAGAGCCTTCTAGGGTCAAATGGTGGTCAAACTTCTCTTGGAGGGCAAATTTGTAATTTTGGTCAACATGAACCTTGTTCCAAATGTTACCCTAAGTATAACTAAGGTGTTGTAGGTCATGATTGGCTACCTTACCTTTTTGTTACACCAACTATCAAATACTTCATGAAATAAATCAAACAAACCCTAGAACAATCACATGTGTTGCATCACATAAAATAACAAACATGAATGATGCATGCTTATGCTTATGCAAATGCAAATGCAATGCAATTATGGAGCTAAACACTTGAGGGGTTACACCTCGACCGCACCCTGTATGACGAGGCACCTTGACCACACTCCGACTCGCACGACCCCGGGTTGGAGCGCTCGACCCACTCAATTCACCTACCCTGAGACAAAAATCAGAGCATTTAATGCGACTACCTGCTACCATCTACCGGCATGGCTGTGACCAGGATCGACGTGGGAACAACACCGGTGTCAGTCCTCACTGTTTTACCGCCCATCCCGTGATGTGAAGCGAAACCCGTCACTATACACACCTTACCTTGCACTATTTGTCATCAGATACCCTCGAGGAAGGATACAACAAGGCCCGCATTCCGCAATCTCTGGGATTTGACCTTATCCGTCCAGCCTCGACCCGGCCTCGACCTAGCCTCGACGCCTCGCATAGTTCAACAAGGAAGGAAGGACGGCATGGCACGGCGCTGCGGGTCATTTCAACGACTCATCCTCTACATCACGGTACCCAGGGATGGCTGGCCACTCTAGGGCACGTCGCCACAGTCCACTCAACAGGGTTCGACAAAAAATCACCTCAAGACTTGCCGCCGTCCTGGCCTCCTCTTACCCTATAAAAGGACCGGCTAGGACCCTACCGAGGGACAACGGACAACAAGCCAGACACAAGATAGAGATCAACATCTCAAGCAATCATCCTTGTACTCTTTTTCCTTTCTTTGAGACTTGGGCTCGCCGCTCTCTCTCACAAGCTTGTAACCCCTACACAAGCACCTCGGTGCAAAGAAATACAAAACTCTCTCCCCCCCGCTGGACGTAGGGCCTTCTCTTGCCCGAACCAGGATAAACCCCCGTGTGTTCTCCTTGCATCACCATCCTGGAAAGGGACACACAACATTTACTTGTCGGTTTAGGACCCACTCGGGACCGAACACCGACACTATCTTTCAATTTTCTGCACCCACAGAGACTAGCCTAGTGCCATGGGAGTCATCACAACCTATCCAAACCCCTAACTATAGGCTAAGTCCGTGGTTGATTGCAATGGTCCAAAGCCTATCTTTTTCAGGAGGAGTAGACGAAAACCCTTACCTTCATATCCGATACTTTGAGCAAACATGTGACTGTCTTCGCATAGAGGGCATGTCTGATCAAACTTTATGTTGAAAGCTATTTTCTTTTTCTTTAAAGGGAAAAGCTAGACAATGGTATGATAAAGCCGTAGGTAAGCAACAAGGAGATTGGGGATCCTTACGTTCTAATTTTTGCCTAGATTTCTACCCTATCTCTCAAATCATCGACCATAGAGTCAAGGTTCTGACTTTTAAGCAAGAACCTAGTGAATCTTTGGCCTCATCCTAGAATCATTTCACTACTCTTTTAGCATCTGGCCTAGATCTTAGTTTACAAGACCCTATTCTTCTTTAATATTTTTATAAAGGTCTTCATAAAAAGAGTAAGCAGTTGCTCGATACAACTTCTGGAGGATCATTCTTGCATGTTTCGTCAGGAAAAGCAAGATCAATCTTAGATCAAATCCTATCCTCTGAATTAGATAATCTTCTAGTAGAAGAACCTCAAGTAGCTGAAGCAAATTCTTTGTCAGATATACCATCTACTTCAACTATTCCTAGTTCTGAGCAAGAAGAAGAAGAAATTTTGTTTCTTGATTTTATGCTTGATATTGAACCTGATCTTTTTTCAGATTTTAGAAACGTGATGAACCATCATTCTATAAAGAAACCACAGAATCATCGTAATCACCTTAGAGAATTCTCTGAATCCTTTTGAGGATATTTCTTATAGAAGCACTTCAGCAGAGCTAGTGTCGGTCATAAGCAGTGAATGGTTAGAGGAATCAGAGCTTTCTTCTGATGTGATCCGTTTGGATTCACCCTCTCTTCCAATACGTTGCTCAATCGATTCTGACCACATAGATGCTCTCTATAATCTAGTTGTGGGTATTAATATCATGTCTGCTTGACTTGCACAACATTTAATGAAGCATATGACATTAACCCCAACTACAAAATTGATGAAGAGTCTTTCAGGACATATTGTCCCCAGTTTGGGAATTTTACGTATTCAACCAATCCAGGTAGAAGGAACTTTGGTTCATTTGAGCTTTTATGTCTTCCCTATATGGGAATTCGACCTGTTGATAGGACAACCTTTTAGAAGACTTCTTTATGAAGGATAAACAGGGAAATTAAACATTTGTTTTGGAAAGAAACTCCAATTCCCAGTGTCCATATCTCATTCTCTAAGTATTAGGACCGAATCTTATCCAGAATCTAACCCGCTAGAGGAAATTAAGGCTACTTCTTTAGAGTGTTTATCCAACTCAGTACTAGAAGATGATGCTCAATTCTTCATAGAAGAAGAGGCTGATTACTCTAAGCCTAAACCGTTAGATGAGTTTGCAGAGCCACCTAGACCTCCTATAGAGCTTAAACCTTTACCAGCCGGTCTTAGATATGCTTTTCTAAATGATGATCTAGAGTTCCCTGTGATCATAAGTGATAAACTCACTTGGGAAGAAACTCTTCGCTTAATGGCTGTTTTGGAGAAACATCGATCAGCTTTTGGCTACTCACTCCAAGATCTTAAAAGAATTAGTCCTGCTCTTTGTACCCGTCGCATACCAACAGATCCTACTGTTCTACCTTCTATAGAGCCACAACGTAGACTCAACAATGCGATGAGGAAGGTTGTTAAAAAGGAAGTTTTAAAACTGTTACATGCTGGGATTATTTATCCTGTGCCACACAGTGAATGGGTAAGCCCTGTCCAAG
The DNA here is from genome assembly GCA_038087645.1 of Saccharum hybrid cultivar R570. Taxonomy (NCBI): domain Eukaryota; kingdom Viridiplantae; phylum Streptophyta; class Magnoliopsida; order Poales; family Poaceae; genus Saccharum; species Saccharum hybrid cultivar. The sequence goes on from JAQSUU010000681.1 coordinate 8,252,457, forward strand.
TTGTGCCTAAAAAGAGAGGCATGACTGTTGTTAAGAATGAGAAGAATGAGTTGATCCCTCAGCGTACCGTCATAGGATGGTGGATGTGCATAGATTATAGAAAGCTTAATAAAGCTACTAGGAAGGATCATTTTCTGTTGCCTTTTATTGATGAGAAGTTAGAACGGTTAGCCTATCATTCTTTCTTCTGTTTCCTTGATGGATATTCAGGGTATCACCAAATCCCTATCCATCCCGATGATCAAAGCAAAACCACTTTTATATGTCCCTATGGAACATATGCTTATCGTAGAATGTCTTTTGGGTTATGTAATGCTCCAACGTCTTTTCAAAGATGTATGATGTCTATATTTTCTGATATGATTGAAGAGATTATGGAAGTTTTCATGGATGACTTTTCTGTTTATGAAAAAACTTTTGATGATTGTCTTGAAAACTTAGATAGAGTTCTGTAAAGATGTGAAGAAAAACACTTAGTCCTTAATTGGAAGAAATGTCATTTTATGGTTAGAGAAGGAATAGTGCTTGGACACTTAGTGTCTGAAAGAGGTATAGAGGTAGATAGAGCTAAAATTAAAGTAATTGAACAGCTACCTCCACCTGTGAATGTGAAAGGAATTAGAAGTTATCTTGGCCATGCTGATTTTTATCGTAGGTTTATAAAAGATTTCTCATTTATTGCTAGACCTCTTACTCATCTGCTTGCCAAGGATGTTCCTTTTGAATTTGATGATGCATGTTTAACATCTTTTGAAATTTTAAAGAAAGCGCTCATTTTAGCACGAATCATTCAACCTCCTGATTGGTCTTTACCTTTTGAAATTATGTGTGATGCGAGTGATTATGTTGTGGGGGCAGTTTTAGGACAGACTAAAGATAAAAAGCATCATGCAATAGCCTATGCTAGCAAAACTTTAACATGACCTCTGCTTAATTATGAAACTACTGAAAAAGAGCTTCTTGTTGTTGTTTTTGCTATCGATAAGTTTAGATCTTACTTAGTGGGAGCTAAAGTAATTGTTTATTCTGATCATGCTTCTCTGAAATATTTTCTCACTAAGAAAGATGCTAAACCATGCTTAATATGATAGATTTTGTCACTCTAAGAATTTGACTTAGAAATAAAAGATAAAAAAGGAGTAGAAAATTCTGTTGCCGATCACTTGTCTATAATGCAGTTTGAGAATTTACAGGAACTACCCATCAACGATTCACTCCGGGATGACATGCTCTACGAGATCAATAGATCTAACCCCTGGTATGCAGATATTGTTAATTTTATTATTTCAGGATATGTACCACTAGGAGCAAATAAAAGGAAACTCGTCCAGAAAAGTCGTACTCACATATGGGATGAATCGTACCTCTTCCAATTCTGCTTAGATGGCCTGCTTAGGAGATGTGTACCTAATGAAGAAGGAATAAAAATCATTGAGAGATGCCATTCATCACCATATGGAGTACATTATGGGGCATTCCACACACATGCAAAGATTTAGCAATGCAGATTTTTTTGGCCAACAATGTATGAAGACACAAGAGAATTTATCCGAAGATGTGGACCATGTCAAAGGCACGGCAATATCAATACAAGAGATGTCATGCCACTCATCAACAATCTTCAGATCAAACTCTTTGATGTCTAGGGAATTGACTACATGGGACCACTCCCGCCATCAAAGAAATGTGAGTATATTCTGGTGGCAGTAGATTATGTCTCCAAGTGGGTCAAAGCTTTGCCATGCAAGAATGTTGATAACATAAATTCCAAGAAGATGTTTGAAGAGATAATATTCCCAAGATTCGGAATCCCGAGGATAGTGATAAGCGACGGAGGGTCACACTTCATTGACAAGCGCTTTGAGCATTACTTGTCTAAACATGGAATACGTCACAACATTGCTACCCCCTACCATCCTCAGACAAGTGGACAAGTAGAAATATCCAATAAGCAAATCAAGAACATTCTGCAGAAGACAGTAAATGAGATGGGTACTGAATGGAAGGACAAGCTTCCTGAAGCACTCTAGGCATACCAAACGGCATACAAGACACCCATTGGGATGTCTCCTTATCAGTTGGTGTATGGGAAGACTTGTCACTTACCAGTGGAATTAGAATTCAAAGCTCACTGGGCTATCAAGAAATGGAACATGGACCTTGATGCTGCCGGAGTAAGGAGGAAAATGCAACTCTCAGAGCTAGATGAATGGAGAGAAAAAGCATATCACAATTCAAAGATTTATAAAGAGAGAGTCAAGAGATGACATGATATGAGAATCAAGAAGAAGGAGTTCGCCCCATGAGATAAGGTATTACTTTTTAATTCCAGGGTAAAACTCTTTGAACATGGAAAGCTACGAAGTAAGTGGGAAGGACCATTTAAGGTGGTAGAAGCATCTTCACATGGAGCGGTTACACTTCAAAATGACGAAGGTACGTTATTCAAGGTAAATGGTCAATGCATTAAATTATTTTTAGAGCCTAAAAAAGAATTAGAAGAATTAGATATGATTAATTTATTTATTATTTAAGTATTATTGGGCCTGACCTTTTTAGTTTTTGTTTTTTGGGGCCCAACATATTTTTTTGAAATAACAAAAATATTTAGAAAATACTGCGAAAAAGTGGACCGGAGCCGGTTTCATGGGCCGAGCGCCGGCTGGGCGGCCGCCCACCCCCTGCGCCGTTTTGCCATCGCCTTTTGCCTTCGTGATTGTTCTATATTCTTATTCCAGAAAAAGTTTATTCCTAGCTTATTCGGGCATTTTTATCATGAGATACCATTTAGGTACCATTTTGGTCCTCCGAGCCCTCCTATATAAACACCCCATGACGTCAGCCATCCTCATTTCATTAGATCATTCCTTTTTCCTTTTAAAACCTTGCTAGCTCTCTCTCCAAAGCTCCAATGGCCAACCACGACGAGAGGATCATCCCCTATGGACTCAACCTCAACTCCATTCCGGAGGAAGATACAAATTGCAAAGGTCTTATCCCAGTTAGCGATGCTACACCCCTTGTTGCTATTCCAACAAGGCCTCATAGCTATAGCCAATCCTACTTCGCTCAGCTAGTTCTTGTAGCACCTCCGCAGCCCCTCCTACTAGAAGATGAACCGCTAAAGGGGCCCGCATCCAGCTACCTGCTGGAACCAAGCTCTTGCCGCCAAAGCACAATGAGACGCTTGTTGGTGTGAAGACCAACAAGAAAGGAGAGATCGTCAGCGCCAAGTACAGCACCGGGGATCACACCTACTTCGAAGGAGTCCGTGCTCATCCAAGAAAAGTCAAATTACTTCCACCCAAGGAAGCTCCTAAGCACGCCCTTGCTAAATCTGAAACTCCACGCAAGCGTCGTAAGACTTTAGCAGATATAGAGAAATTGATAGAGGCTCAACAAGCAACTATCTCATCTATCGAAGCCACTCTACGCCTTCAGGCTAGATGCTTTCTTCGCACACATGAGAAAGTAGAGGACATAGAGAAAGACAGCAAGAAATTAGACCAGCGCTTAAGTGCCTCAGAGCCTCCTAAGTCAAACAAGTAGATTAAACTAGTCTAGTAGTTGATAAGGCACCTTCGAGATTAGTCACGAGATTGCTTAGATTCATTCTTAGTTTAATTCCTTTATTTATAATTTATTGTAAACATGTGCCTTACATGATACTGAATAAAGAATTGGTTTCTCTTATTATTGGATATATTCCTTATGCTTTTGTCTCCACCAGGTTTTATATAAAAGAAAGCAGGAAATAAGTGTGGGGGAAGCACTCGACGATATAATGAACAGATTTTACCACGAACGAAATTTTTTTGAAGATATACGACACGAGGACCCTGCACGTCGAAGCGGGCTTCGGAATGCCACCCCAAGTGGGGCGGCCGCCCAGAGCATGGGGCGAGCACCCAGGGTGTAAGCCCCCCTTGCTCCGTCCTTCGACCATGGTCAGGTTTGCTCCCTACATGTTCCAATTTTTATATATACACTGTTTGTTACATTTCGCATTATGAATTCTTGAGTACAACCTATTTAAATGCTGAATTGAAAAAGATAGATTATTCTAGTCATGATCTCTTTATAGACTCACACCATGATTCTTTCCTAGGAGTCCTGTTGCTGTTGGGAACTTAATTTTTAGGGACCCCATATCATTTAAGTTGTTGTGGAGTGAGAGATAGTAGAATCATGAGAGCCTGATTTCTGATACTTTGTCACTTGGAGAATTTCTTTTACATAATATTAAAATCATTAGCTATGCTTCTCCTCTGTGGTAAGAATAAAATGCCTAGTAGAGCTTTATATGTATAAAACTAGAACATAAGCTATTTACTTTGTGTTGAGTTTGGTCAAGCCGTGCTAGACCCTTGTTGAGAGGTGGGCCATGCCCCCAAGATCAGGATTCACACTAATTTTTGCACCTCTTACTACTTCTACCCTGGAAGTATGCACCACCATATTACCTATTTAGATCTACTCAAAATTTGTTCTACTCCTACCCTGGGAGTAAACAATCAAAAATATATTCCCTATAGGTTTTCCTTGATTGCTAGCCATGATTCTAAAATACTCCAGAATGTTATTATCTTCTCACAATGTTCTATCAAAGTTCATGTATTATGTTGTTATTAAAAAAAGAGAGAGAAAAAAGTGTTGGTCTTATCTTTTGTGAAGTACAAGTTTCAGTTGCAATTCTTCAAATCAAAGTGGGATAATATATCTTTTATAAAGGAGCATTGTAGAATTATCTTGCACCCCTTCTATCTTCTACAAATATTTTCTACTACATTTATTCTTTTAAAACCACACCACATGCATGTCCTAATCTAGGGGTATGTCACTCCCCTCCTTGGATCCCGTTTTGACTGGGCAACATATGCAAGGTAAGTATGCTACATCCTTGAAATACCTTCAACTCCAGATAAGCTTTTGTAGAGATAGGATGTACTACAAGACATTTCCTCATACATGCCTCAGAGAGATCCACAAATACAACATATGTTGAATGATTTGAGAGTACCACATGAGATAGAAGGTAAGCTATGCTTTTATTTCAAATGCATACAAAACTCCACGTGACAGGTTGAAAGGAGAAAGGGGCTTAGTTTCAAGCTGTTCCATTTCTCAACTGCCCAAAATGGTATGGTAGACACTTGGAATCCCACAGTGTAGGTATGACTAAGGAATAAATCTACTATTGATGTCTTTTCTAGAGATTGTGCCTAAGGTAATCCATTCTTTTCTCAAGGACGAGTAAAAGTCTAAGTGTGGAGGAAATCAATCTATTCCTTTTACCCCTTTTCTCTTCTCCTTCAACCTCTATGTTGTTCATCCCTTGATCCAAGACTAAGGATGACGTCCTAGGCTTGTCAGCCAACCTAGGGCAACCCGGCGACATCCTTGCCCTGACGGGGTCCCTCCCAGGTGAGAGCTTCGGTGGTTCCTTTGCTAGTTTGCCTAAAAACTAGCCGGTTCTTCGTCACGTAAGTGCGACTGTTTATCCTTTGGTGGTTTGCTTGTAAACCTCTCTGTGCTTCACCATGAAAGAGTGATTCTTCGCTGCGTTCTTTGGTCTATAGCGGCCCGGGTGTCCAATGCCCTTTCTGGTGTGTGATTCGGACCACATCCGATGTCAACACACTTTTTGACAACTCCGCAGGGGAATTTGCTTCAGCTCTACTTTGTAGCCAATTCTTCTTACCCTAGCCTTATTCCTCGCTGATCTATCTTCTTGAGCTCGCCATTACCGTTGCATCTGGCCCAAAAGGCCGATCGCATCTAGTTTTGACCCCTTGTGATCTTGCCTGCAATTTTGCAACGTGTAGCGCTTGACATTGGAAAATTTAGCAAGGCGGTCAAGTTCTAAATCATGGAGTACCGAGGTAGTTCATCACAAAACTACTACAATTACCCCAAGGAACAACTTGCAAATACATCTTATGATCCTAATGGTTATTTTGTAAGTCATATAAGCTCTCATGTTGATGTTGCTAGCTGTAATGATACTAGATATGTTGCATCGGCTGATACTTTTGATAATGTTCCTCATCATACACATAATAATTATGGATATCTTGGTCAAGAGCCGATGTCAACTATGAATTCTTTGAGTTTTGATGCTACTAGCAACATGCAACTTGTAAATCCTTGTTCATCGGCTATAAGTTCACAATATGTGGTTCTATCACATGACCTGTCGATGAATGAGAGAATTGACTATGACAATGCTAGTTATTTAGCCAATTTCTCTCAAAATTCAGCACCTTATACAAATGCTCATATTCATAATTTGGCTTCATATGTTACTTCCAACTTGAACCGAATTAATAAAAATTCAGCAAGGTGTTTAAGTGCTAATACTCATGATTCGGTTTCACGTGTTACTAGTAACCATAGCCGAATCAATGAAAATTTAGCACCGTATGCAAAGATCAATGCCCATAATTCAGCTTCGTATTTCGCTCATGATCAAAGCTGAATTAGTGAAATTTCAGCAAGGCATTCGAGTACTAGAACTCATAATTCGGCTCAACCTATTGCTAATAATTGTAGCCGAATCAATAAAAATTCAGCAATGAGTGCACATTGTAACACCCAAAATTTGCAACAATTAGAATTATTGGGTTAAAATAATTTAGATAATAATTAATGGGGAATTAGGATTTAAAATTTTAGATAGAGTATTTGATGATGCATTCATGCTGTTGCATTTATTTTATTTTGTGGTGTGAAATTTATTTTATTTGATTTGGTTTAGAAATTCTCTTGGAAAAAGATTTTGAAAAACAAATAGAAAAAAACTTACCTGTTGGTGGACCACGTGGGCCGGCCTGTTCTTTTCCCTCCCCGTGCTAGGCCGCGAAGACGGGCCACCGCCGCGCTCTCCATCGCGTCGAGGGCCGACCTAGGAAGCCAAGCCACGTGCCTCATCCTCTTTCATCCGCTGACAGGTGGGCCCCGGTGGTAGCCGTATCTCCTACCTCCGGTCGTAACCGGGATGGACTCGAACAAGGCTTCAACCGAATCGAATCTTGAATCCTTGATTTCCTAACCGAAATCGATGAAGTGAACCTATAAAAGGGTAGCCGGGGTTCTCTTCTTTCTGTTTTCCATCTAAAACTTTAGTCCAACCACGTGAAACTGAGCGCTAGGGATTGGGGGGAGTTGTAGATTTCGGTTAATCATAGGGGGAGCTCGCGGGTGGATTTGAGGCCGTGTTCTTCGCGTTGGTGAGTCCACACTCTTTTTCTCTACCTTCTCATGCTTTTCTTTTGGGTGGAGATGCTTTGAATTGTGTTTTTGAAGGTCACCGATGAGTCGGCTATGGCGCCACCGCCCTCCTCTCGTCGCGTGCTGTGTTCAATCCACCGTAGCTAGCTTGTACCGCATAGATGGATTCGCATTGAGCTCCTCGTTCGATTGGAGTTGGTTGCAGGGAAAACGGTGGCCGAAAACAGGAAAACCGGTTGATTCCGGCGAGCCTTGGGTGGCCGGTCATGGAGGCCGCCGGCCGGATTTGGAGAAGATGGCCGACCTCTTCTCTGTGAAGTTGAGGATGAATGGCAGCCGTTCGATTTTAAATCGATGGCCGAGATTAGAAGATACCCCTTCGCGGGGTAATCTTTCTAAAGAGTCCCTGGACTTTTTCTTAATAGAACCCGCCATCCTTTAGCGTAAACCCCGAAAGGTGTTTTCGTGTTTTGAAAGCGTATTTTCTCTCGGTAAATCAAAAATACGTTTTCGGATATTTACAATTTTGCCATTAAAATTGTTTTGGTCATAAAATCTTCGTTTTAACTCCGATTTGATCCGTTCAAGTTGTGTTAGGTTCGTATTTGATAGCTCTACATGTTAGTGTAGTTGTACAGTAGGTTTGGGAAAATTAATTTTCGAGTTTATATTTAATTAATTATTTATCTATAGGAAATCTTAGAAAATTCATAACTTTCACGTTTTAACTCCGAATTTGGTGATCTTTACGTCTGTGTGATCGTAGGAACATGTAGAAGAGTTTTATAAACTTTTATTACTGTTTTGTTACAGTTGGTGTAATGTTCTAATTATATCTCTTTGTTTGCTTCGTGTATGTTTGATTGGTTGCATGTATGTTGTTGATTGATGATCGAGTATAGAAGGTGAACAGTTTCTGGACGATCAGGAGTATTACTTTGAGCCAGATCAGCAGTATCATCCGGAGAGCTTTGATCAAGGCAAGTATAACATGGGACTATCCTTGTTACCTATTCACAATAATCAAATTCATACACATGTGTCCACTTTGATAACCCTAGAGATTATAACATAGTGATTGTTATCCTGATTCCTTGACAACCCTGGGGTATGCATTGGGTAGCTGTTGCTAGTGCTTAACTATGAACAATTGATCTTGTAATTTGGTTAATGAAATAAACAACCAACTATTAAGATGATTTAAATCCTGTTAAAGGGTGCTAGAGCACTATGTTGTTTTATGATGCTCTAGTTACTCTCCATAAGGACTTATCTGTACGTGATCACCCGGGACATACAGTACAGCTGTGGGGGCTATATGGCTCTAGCTTTAGTTGCTCAAGAGACCTTTTCTAGCTTGTTAGTGGTTACCTTAAATGGCGTAAGAACGGCTTGCCACGTTGGGTGTAGGGCGAGCCCCTATCCTTAGTGTGTATAGGCTGCGAGTTGTGTGCCACTGGGAAGGGGGTTCTACATCTGCCTGCCAAGTGAATCTAATGACCCTAACTTGTTAGACAAACTTTTGAATGGCTTTATATGGTTCTCCGGTGTTTGAGTTTGATCTCCCCACGCATTTGGAAATCATGACTCACAGTGAAAGTGTACAGCTCTGCGCAGAGTTAAAAACTGGTATACTAGCCGTGCCCATGGATACGGGCGGCCTTAGAACATCTACAGATAGATGATCATAATTGTTATATCATACTTAATTATTGTTGTTATTATTATGCTCATGTTAATGTTATTCATTGTCTTTATTACAATTGATCATTGATTCATTAATGGGAAGTGGATTACCTTGATGCTACTCAATTGCTAATTACATGATAAATAAAAGCTAAACGCAGTTAAATAGTGTCTAGCCTTTTGTGCCTCATGAACCCTGTGTTGTATTTGTTGAGTTCGACATGGACTCACCGTTGCTATTTCCACCATAACAGATGAAGATTATGAGGAAGATTATCGTAACGAGTACTAGTCTTGGTGTCAACCAGTCAACCGTGTCCCTGTGTTTGGAGTTTCCGCTGGAGATCTACTATTAGTCATTATTATTTATCATTCAAGACTATGTGTTAAATACTTATTCGCTATGTAATAAGCACTGTGATGATACTATGCAATTTGTCTACTTGTGTGTGCGATCATATCCTGAGGCGCACATGAGCCTTTTATGCATCCTATTTTTTTCCTTAAAAATGGGTATGACAAATTGGTATCAGAGCTGTGTTGACTGTATGACGCATGCCTAGTTAGAGTGGTCGTTATTAGCATCCATGCTTCACTTATTTCATGCTTATTTCTTTCACCTTGTTAATTACTAAATTTTTATGCTTCCTCTACTTTATTCTATTGCAAAAATACATTGATTCTATCTAATCTATGTCTAAATCTTGTAGATGCCTCCTCATCCCCGTCTGTCCGCTGCACAGTACATTGCCCGCTTCAAACCCCAGGAGCCCCATGTAGATGGTGACCAAGAGCTATCCGATGCTGAATCAAGAGTCGGTGACACACCAATGGAGGATGTAGTTATGGGGTGGACCACAAAGTTTTAGATCATGGTTCCTAAAGCTGATGCCTTCTTCCATGACATGCTGACAAGAACCTTGGATAACGACTACTACGATTGGGAAGCTACGTTGGAGTATCGCTGCACGGAGTATAGTCATCCATGGATGGATTCCTATTGGAAGACCGAGCTATGGGTCAAGACAAGGGATCCTACCACTAAGGAGTCTAAGGTGGAGTCAAAGTTCATCACCAGAGTAAGCCGGGCAACCGTAGAAACAAGCATGGAGGAGTCACCTACAATGCGTTTGTTTACTACCATGGTCTTCGCTTGGACAAGACATTATAGGGTGCACTCTGGCATTTTCCTTGCTTCTTACATGACAAGGGTGTCTGGACCGTGCCGCTTGCAGATGATTCATCCTTGACTTTACAAGCTACAGTGGGACTGGTTCGTGAATTGGCTCTCCATGAGGTGGATTTGAAGGATAAGTTGCTAAAGGAAAAAGAACTTAAGGAGCAAGCTTATAAGGGGATCAACCAATTAAGAGCGGAGTTAGTCCGTCCCAAGATTTATAAGAAGCTTAATTAGGATTAGGAAATCCCTATGTAATAAAAACGATAGTAGTTGCGAGTCAATTTGAGTTGGTTGTGTTGAGAGTCAGTTTGTGGTGTGAACAATTGTGTGATTTATGGATTTGTTATTATGATAATGTGTGATTTGAATCTTTGTAATGTGTGCTGGAGTTTTGGAGACATGTCTACAAGTTCTATGGTTTAGAATATTAAGTTTGATCAAGAATATATTAGTAGGGTGTGAGGTAAACTTGGTTCTGTCCTTTGCTGATTTCTGGATCAGTCTGGAATGTTTTAGAAATAACTTAAAATCCGTTTGTGGGAAATTTAAGAAATTTTACTGGGAATAATTAGACTTCTGTACCTTTCCAACCCCGTAAGAATCGCCTTATTATCTTTTATGAGTTAAGAGATATACCTGTTCCAAGTTGAGGTCACTGCACAGTCTGGAGTTCTAGACCAGTTTCGGTTAAGTTCCATTTTTTACTAATTTATTGACAGAATCAGGAAAAGTGTTGTGAATAAAAGTTGTAGATAATTTTGTAAGGTTTCCAACCATGTAAATATCATCTTAATTGGACGTCTGTAACTCGCTATATGGCAGTTTTACTGAGCCACTGAAATTGGAATTCATCCAGAGAAATCAGATTTGCTTATCTGTTAAATACATCATCTTGGATAATACTGAACTTCATTTTCTGTGTTTTGAAAATAGATGTCAAGCAAAGGCCATGGCAGGGGTCGTGGAAGTGCTAACCCACCTATTACTATAGAGGAGCTTATGAATACCTAGAATCAGATGATGCAGATGTTCATGCAACACATGCAGAACAATCGACCTGCAAGAGGACCACCACCTGTTTAGGTGAGAGACAAACATGGGGAATTTTTGAAGGGACGCCCTCCAGTGTTCTCTCATGCTGCTGATCCTTTGGAGGCGGATGACTGGGTGAGAGAAGTTGAGAAACAATTGAACATCACTCAGTGTAATGATATGGAAAAGGTGTTATTTGCATCTGGTCAGTTATAGGGGACAACTCAGACTTGGTGGGAGTCGTATCAAGCTGCACGTCCTAACAATGCCCCTCCTATCACTTGGAATGAATTTGTTAGAGATTTTTGAGCTTGTCATATTCCTAAGGGTATAATTGAGTTGAAGCAGGAAGAATTCAGAAATCTTAGGATGTGACAGATGAACGTTAGTGAGTATCATGACAGGTTCACGCAGTTGGCTCGCTATGCTCCTAATGAAGTAAGGGAAGATGCAGATAGGCAATGTCTTTTCTTAAAAGGGATTTATTATGATCTTCGTTTGCAATTGAAGGGTAATAATTATGCCAGTTTCCAAGAACTTGTGAATAAGACTATCGTGCTGGATAATGAACGTCGGGAGATGGATAGGAAAAGAAAGATGAAATGACAAGGTGTTGAAAACAATAACCGCCAGCAAACTAATTCTTAGCATGGTTTTCATTAGAAGTTCCAAGGACCAGTTAGCCAGTGGAATCGCAATCCAAATCAGAAATGGTCTCAGAATTGACAGAACAGTCAGTCTCAGCAACGTCCTTCCTACCAGCAGCGTCAATAGTATCAGCAGAATGGACAACAAACTTCTCGCACTGGAAATTCCAATGTTACTCCAATGAAGAACAGTGCTCCCAACACGCCTACTAGATGCTACGTCTGTGGTAAAGAGGGACATATGTCTTACCATTGTCCAGAGAAGCAAAACCAGCAGACTCCTCAGAGCCAGAAAAGCAACAAGAGGCAATCCGGTACTGGAAGGGTGAATCATGTGTCTTCAGATACTGCTCATGAGGCACCAGAAGTTATGATCGGTACATTCAATGTACATTCGACTCCTGCAACCGTTTTTTTACTCTAGAGCTTCTCATACATTCATTTCCCACACTTTTATTAAAATGCATAGTATACCCATGCTTGCCATGAAAGAACCCCTCTTAGTAAACTCACCTGGAGGTACCATGCAAACCAATAATCGTTGTCTTCCAGTTAGTATGCTTTTAAGGGGGGTAGAGTTTAAAATAACTCCTATAGTGTTGAGGACATCGGGTATTGATGTGATCTTGGGTATGGATTGGATGAAACAAAATCAGGCAGTGATTCAGTGCCAGCAGAAAGTAGTAGTTGTGAATGCACCTAATGGGGATAAGATCAATGTGGATGTAGCAGTGCAGAAGCAGCCAACCGCCTTGGTAAATCAACTTGATGATGATGCTATCAAAGAGAATTCAGTTATTGATGAATTTCCAAATGTCTTTCCTGATGATTTGCCAGGTATGCCACTTGACCGAGACATTGAATTTCTTATTGAATTATTACCTAGAACTGCACCTATAGCCAAACGACCATATAGAATGGGAGTAGATGAACTAGAAGAACTTAAGAAACAAATTAAAGAACTACAAGATAAAGGTTTTATTTGTCCTAGTTCTTCACCGTGGGGTGCACCAGTTATTTTTGTTGATAAGAAAGATGGTGGTCAGAGGATGTGTGTTGATTATTGGTCACTGAATGAGGTAACTATCAAGAACAAGTATCCTTTGCCCAGAATTGATGATTTGTTTGATCAGTTGAGAGGTGCTTGTGTGTTCTCTAAAATTGATTTGCGTTCTGGTTGTCATCAATTGAAGATTCATGCCTCTGACATTCCAAAGACAGCTTTTACTACGAGGTATGGGTTGTATGAGTATACTGTTATATCATTTGGTTTGACCAATGCACCTGCCTACTTTATGTACATGATGAATAAGGTGTTCATGGAGTATCTGGATAAGTTTATGGTGGTATTTATTGATGATATACTGGTATTTTCCAAGACAGAGAAAGAGCATGCAAAACATTTGAAGTTGGTATTGCAGAAACTTAGAGAGCACAAACTGTATGCTAAGCGAAGTAAATGTGAGTTTTGGTTGAAGGAAGTCTCTTTTCTTGGTCATATTGTTTCTAATGGAGTAATATCAGTAGATTCAGGCAAAGTAAAGGATGTATTGAATTAGAAACCACCTACTGATGTTAGTGAGATTCGTAGTTTCTTGGGTTTAGCTGGATATTACAGGTGGTTCATTGAAGGGTTTTCTAAACTTGCTAAACCTATGACATCTCTGTTAGAGAAGAATGCCAAGTTTGTGTGGTCTGATAAATGTCAAACTAGTTTTGAAGAATTGAAAAAGAGATTGACTACAACGCCTGTTTTGGTATTGCCATACTTGAGTAAGAAGTTTTCTATTTATTGTGATGCTTCTCATCAAGGCTTGGGATGTGTTCTTATGCAAGAAGGCAGAGTTGTTGCTTATGCATCTAGACAGTTGAGAAAGCATGAGTTGAATTATCCTACGCATGATTTGGAGTTAGCAGCAGTAGTTCATGCTTTGAAGATTTGGAGACACTATTTGATTGGGCATAAGAGTGATATATATACTGATTATAAGAGTTTGAAGTATATTTTCACTCAGTCTGATCTGAACTTGAGGCAACATAGATGGTTAGAATTGATCAAGGACTATGATATAGAGATACACTATCATCCTGGTAAGGCCAATGTAGTAGCTGATACTCTTAGCAGGAAAAGTTATGCCAATGAGATACGAACGTTGTCCATGACTAGTGAGTTATGTGCTGAGTTTGAATATTTGAATTTGAGAATTGTTACTAATACAATGGAATTAGTGATAGAACCTACCTTAGAGCAAGAAATATACAAGGTTCAGTTGAAGGATGAGAAACTAAAGAAGATAGCGGAAGATATAGTGATTGGTAAGTCACCAGGGTTTAGAATGGATGATAATGGGATTTTGTGGTTTGGAAAGAGGCTGTGTGTACCTGAGGATCAAGCTGTTAGACAGGCAATTCTTCGTGAAGCTCATGAGTCAGCTTATTCTATTCATCCTGGTAGTACTAAGATGTATTTGGATCTCAAATAGAAATATTGGTGGGTTGGACTGAAACGAGATGTGGTTGAATATGTGGCATTGTGTGATACTTGTCAGAGGGTGAAAGCTGAGCATCAGAGACCTGTTGGATTGTTGCAACCAATGAAGATTCTTGAATGGAAGTGGGAGGAGGTTGGTATGGATTTTATAGTGGGGTTACCTCATACTCAAAGAGGTTATGATTCTATCTGGGTGATAGTAGATAGGTTGACTAAAGTTGCTCATTTCATACCGGTTAAAACTAAGTACACTGGGGAACAATTAGCTATATTATATATGGAGAAGATAGTGTGTTTACATGGAGTACCAAAGAAAATTGTATCTGATCGAGGTTCGCAATTTACATCACATTTTTGGAAAGTTGTACATGAATCTTTGGGAACAAAGCTGAATTTTAGTACGGCATATCATCCACAGATAGATGGGCAGACTGAAAGAACCAACCAGATATTAGAAGATATGTTGAGAGCATGTGCATTGCAGTATGGAACTAGTTGGGATAAGAGTTTACCTTATGTAGAATTCTCTTACAATAACAGTTATTAACAGAGTCTTAAGATGGCACCGTTTGAGGCTTTGTATGGACGTAAGTGTAGAACTCCATTGTTTTGGGATCAGACAGGTGAGTCTCAGGTGTTTGGTACAGATGTTCTTAGGAACGCAGAAGATCAAGTGCGGGTGATTCGTGAGAATTTGAGAGTGGCACAGTCTCGTCAGAAGAGTTATGCTGACAATAGGAGAAGAGATTTAGTTTTTGAAGTAGGTGATTATGTCTATTTAAAGGTGTCACCAATAAAAAGTGTGAAGAGGTTTAATATGAAAGGCAAGTTAGCACCAAGGTATGTTGGGCCATTTAAAGTTATTGCTAGACGAGGAGAAGTTGCTTATCAATTAGAGTTGCCTGAGAATTTGTCTGGGGTACATGATGTGTTTCATGTTTCACAACATAAGAAGTGTTTACGTGTGCCTGAAGAGCAGATACCTTTAGAGGAATTAACTGTTAAAGAGGATCATACCTATGAAGAGTTCCCGATCAAGGTTTTGGAAACTACTGAGAGAGTTACTCGAAGTCGGATTATTAAAATGTGCATGGTTCAGTGGAATTGATATTCAGAGGCAGAGGCAACTTGAGAAAGAGAGGATGAATTGAGGAAATCATATCCACAGTTATTTGAGTAAGCAGTCCAATCTCGAGGACGAGATTCTTTTAAGGGGGGTAGAATTTGTAACACCCAAAATTTGCAACAATTAGAATTATTGGGTTAAAATAATTTAGATAATAATTAATGGGGAATTAGGATTTAAAATTTTAGATAGAGTATTTGATGATGCATTCATGCTGTTGCATTTATTTTATTTTGTGGTGTGGAATTTATTTTATTTGATTTGGTTTAGAAATTCTCTTTGAAAAAGATTTTGAAAAACAAATAGAAAAAAAAACTTACCTGTTGGTGGACCGCGTGGGCCGGCCTGTTCTTTTCCCTCCCCGCGCTGGGCCGCGAAGACGGGCCAGTGCCGTGCTCTCCATCGCGTCGGTGGGCCGGCCCAGGAAGCCAAGCCGCGTGCCTCATCCTCTTTCATCCGCTGACAGGTGGGCCTCGGTGGCAGCCGTATCTCCTACCTCCGGTCGTAACCGGGATGGACTCGAACAAGGCTTCAACCGAATCGAATCTTGAATCCTTGATTTCCTAACCGAAATCGACGAAGTGAACCTATAAAAGGGTAGCCGGGGTTCTCTTCTTTTCGTTTTCCATCTAAAACTTTAGTCCAACCACGTGAAACTGAGCGCTAGGGATTGGGGGGAGTTGGAGATTTCGGTTGCTCATAGGGGGAGCTCGCGGGTGGATTTGAGGCCGTGTTCTTCGCGTTGGTGAGTCCACACTCTTTTTCTCCACCTTCTCATGCTTTTCTTTTGGGTGGAGATGCTTTGAATCGTGTTTTTGAAGGTCACCGACGAGTCGGCAATGGCGCCACCGCCCTCCTCTCGTCGCATGCTGTGTTCAATCCACCGTAGCTAGCTTGTACCGCATAGATGGATTCACATTGAGCTCCTCGTTCGATTGGAGTTGGTTGCGGGGAAAACGGTGGCCGGAAACGGGAAAACCGGTTGATTCCGGCGAGCCTTGGGTGGCCGGTCATGGAGGCCACCGGCCGGATTTGGAGAAGATGGCCGACCTCTTCTCTGTGAAGTTGAGGATGAATGGCAGCCGTTCGATTTTAAATCGATGGCCGAGATTAGAAGATACCCCTTCACGGGGTAATCTTTCTAAAGAGTCCCTGGACTTTTTCTTAATAGAACCCGCCGTCCTTTAGCGTAAACCCCGAAAGGTGTTTTCGTGTTTTGAAAGCGTATTTTCTCTCGGTAAATCAAAAATACGTTTTCGGATATTTACAGTTTTGCCATTAAAATTGTTTTGGTCATAAAATCTTCGTTTTAACTCCGATTTGATCCGTTCAAGTTGTGTTTGGTTCATATTTGAGAGCTCTACATGTTAGTGTAGTTGTACAGTAGGTTTGGGAAAATTAATTTTCGAGTTTATATTTAATTAATTATTTATCTATAGGAAATCTTAGAAAATTCATAACTTTCACGTTTTAACTCCGAATTTGGTGATCTTTACGTCTGTGTGATCATAGGAACGTGTAGAAGAGTTTTATAAACTTTTATTACTGTTTTGTTACTGTTGGTGTACTGTTCTAATTATATCTCTTTGTTTGCTTCGTGTATGTTTGATTGGTTGCATGTATGTTGTTGATTGATGATCGAGTATAGAAGGTGAACAATTTCTGGATGATCAGGAGTATTACTTTGAGCCAGATCAGCAGTATCATCTGGAGAGCTTTGATCAAGGCAAGTATAACTTGGGACTATCCTTGTTACCTATTCACAATAATCAAATTCATACGCATGTGTCCACTTTGATAACCCTAGAGATTATAACATAGTGATTGTTATCCTAATTCCTTGACAACCCTGGGGTATGCATTGGGTAGCTGTTGCTAGTGCTTAACTATGAACAATTGATCTTGTAATTTGGTTAATGAAATAAACAACCAACTATTAAGATGATTTAAATCCTGTTAAAGGGTGCTAGAGCACTATGTTGTTTTATGATGCTCTAGTTACTCTCCATAAGGACTTATCTGTACGTGATCATCCGGGACATACAGTACAGCTGTGGGGGCTATATGGCTCTGGCTTTAGTTGCTCAAGAGACCTTTTCTAGCTTGTTAGTGGTTACCTTAAATGGCGTAAGAACGGCTTGCCACGTTGGGTGTAGGGCGAGCCCCTATCCTAAGTGTGTATAGGCTGCGAGTTGTGTGCCACTGGGAAGGGGGGTTCTACATCTGTCTGCCAAGTGAATCTAATGGCCCTAACTTGTTAGACAAACTTTTGAATGGCTTTATATGGTTCTCCGGTGTTTGAGTTTGATCTCCCCACGTATTTGGAAATCATGACTCACAGTGAAAGTGTACACCTCTGCGCAGAGTTAAAAACGGGTATACTAGCCGTGCCCACGGATACGAGTGGCCTTGGAACATCTACAGATAGATGATCATAATTGTTATATCATACTTAATTATTGTTGTTATTATTATGCTCATGTTAATGTTATTCATTATCCTTATTACAATTGATCATTGATTCATTAATGGGAAGTGGATTACCTTGATGCTACTCAATTGCTAATTACATGATAAATAAAAGCTAAACGTAGTTAAATAGTGTCTAGCCTTTTGTGCCTCATGAACCCTGTGTTGTATTTGTTGAGTTCGACATGGACTCACCCTTACTATTTCCACCATAACAGATGAAGATTATGAGGAAGATTATCGTAACGAGTACTAGTCTTGGTGTCAACCAGTCAACCGTGTCCCTGTGATTGGAGTTTCCGCTAGAGATCTACTATTAGTCATTATTATTTATCGTTCAAGACTATGTGTTAAATACTTATTCGCTATGTAATAAGCACTGTGATGATACTATATAATTTGTCTACTTGTGTTTGCGATCATATCCTGGGGCGCACATGAGTCTTTTATGCATCCTATTTTTTTCCTTAAAAATGGGTATGACACACATGTAAACAATCATGATTCGGCTTCATTTGATGCTCTCAAATCAAGCCGAATCGAGGAAGATTTAGCCCACACTAGAAATCCATATGGCTCCTCTAAATGGAAGGTGCCCGCATATCATAGACTGTATCAATTACACATTGATTACTTGAAAACTCCTGACAGTTGGTGGATACCTGATTTTTATGAGTTTAGTGGTGAAGATGATAAGACCGCTGTGGAACATATTAGTATATATCTCTCACAACTAGGTTTTGCTGGTAAAGAAGACTATATGAGAGTGCGAAATTTTCCTTTATCCCTTACCGGTATTGCCTTTGCATGGTTTACATCTTTGCCCCGGTGCACTGTTGGTTCATAGTCTCAATTAGAGGAGCAATTCTATGAATATTTTAGAAAGACTAATGAGAAAAAGTCGATCACAATTGAGTCATCGGCTAAAAGACTATTGCTAGTGGGCATGAAAGAAAGATTTGATTCAAATGTAAGCAAAGGTTCGGCTACAAAAGTCGAACAACACAATATCCTTTCCTAATCAATCATATCTCCGAAAACAAGTCTTGTTACAGAAAAGCATGAAAAATGACAGAAATCAACTAGACTTGATTTTTCAGGAGCTAAAGGGGTTGTACATTTATCTAGTGATTACTACATCATTGATGGAGATCAAGCCCTATAAGCAACAAAGGAGGGCTATCTGCCTGCTCAGAATCGGCTGAGCTGACTTTGAAGTCGGCTAAGCCGACTCCTGCCTGCTCTAGTCGGCTAGGCCGACTTCCCAGTCGGCCAGGCCGACTGCCCCTACCGCCTACTCCGAGTCGGCTAGGCCGATTTTCCAGTCGGCTAGGCCGACTACCTCTGCTGCCTGCCTTGAGTCGGCTAAGCTGGCTTCCCAGTCAGCCAAGCTGACTGCCCCTGCTAGTGCCCAAGTCGGCCTAACCGACTTCTAGTCGGCTAAGCCGACTTTTCCAGTTCTGGCAGCTGCTGATGTCTCTTCGGATGATTTGACCCCTCTTGTTGATTGGTTTCTGGAGAAGAAGAGCAACATCATGCAAATCAAAGATATGCACTTCTCCATCATGGTCAACAAGGTAGAAAACACAAATATTTTGCTCAAATTTCAATTCGGTCATATTATTTCAATTTCAGCATCTATTAGAGATATCCTTACTAATAGTTGTTATAGACCGATTGAGAATAGCAATTTATTTGTTAATGATAAAATAAATTCAGATTCTATCAGCCAACACATTGTGCCATATGGCAAGGCCGATGGTGATACTTCATCAAAGCTAAAGCTTCCCATAAGCAATTGCAAAGGTGTGGCCGAATGGATTGATAACAAATCCGATCCCTTCGTTTGCCTAGCTTTAAAGCCGACTCCACAAAAGAATCAGCTAAAGAAATCAAAATACACCATTAATTTTACTTTTTGTGATCATGTCTTTGATATCTTGCTCAAGAATAATTTTATTAGAATCATTGATCACAGTGCTTTGTCATCTATTCAAAACTTAGAAGAGCTTACATATTGCAAGTGGCACAATTCTTCTGATCATAATACTTCTAATTGCAATGTGTTTTGTCGAGTGATACAATCGGCCGTTGATAATGGACGATTGAGGTTTTCTGAAGCTCAACATATGGACCAATTAGATTCAATTGGTCTAGATGGCAAACAGGTTTTGAATCCGCTTGCAATAGCCGATTCACTCAAAGCTCAAGGCTCAAATGCCCAAGAGAGAGATGTGGAGCCCTCAAGTGAAGACAAGGTTATTGTCCATGAATTATAAATTAAAGATACTCAAGAGGACAACAATGTTATCATAGTTTCAGAAGACACTGGGGGCCAGGTGAAATATCTCCAACTAAAGCAAAAGCCGATTGATCCCATTGAGCAAGCGGAATCGGCTAAGGATTCTCCTCTAAACATGTCTGTCAAGATGGGGAGAAGAAGGAGGATGCTCATAAAGCTGATGGAGGTAAAGGTCGTAACAAGCTAAAGAATAGAAGGCCGAATCTTAGCTTCAAGGAACTTCTAGAAAATATGAGAAGATAGCAGAAGCAAATGTCACCAATCGGCCAAAGAAAGTCCAATCATCAAAATCACCTCCAAAGCACAAGTTTCAAGAGTGGAATTGGCAAGGAGATAGATCTCACGCAGTAGCAACATATTCTTCTTTTGAGCAGTCAATTCCCATGTCATATGGACCACAGCCCGCATATTTTCATCCTTATTCATCTTGGGCCTGGTTTGATGAAGAGACACATCTGCCATTATATTTTAGGCCACAATATATAGAATATGTAGCTGCTAGACATTCAGAGAGATCATCATCTTGTAAAGACCGTTTTGATCAAAATTGGTCTGGAGCTCAACCAAAGAAGAAAGTGGTAAAACAAGTTTACCGTGTGAAGTATGATAGCCAAAAAAAGAAAAGTTCAGATCTGAATTCAACTATTGAAAAGCCGATTACATTGCTGAAAAATCCGGCTATTAATGACAAAGAAGTGGAGAAATCATCTATTGATATTCTAGGTGCCAAATCTGAACAAAAGAAGGTGAGAGTGCCCAAAGTCAAGAATGATTTGCCGCTATCCAAAACAAAAATAAAACCGATATACTCAATCAGTTTACCAAAGTGGCATGAAAAGAAGTTGCAGAAGCTTAGTGCAGAGAAGCTAAAAGAAAAGGGCTTATCATGGGTTTCTTAAGGAAGTATTGAAGCTCAGAAGGATAATGCTCAAGCAAGTGGTGCAACAAAGGCAAAGGAGAGAAGAAGATTCAAGAAATAATTGCCAAGTTGGAGGTTTGTACCAAATCATCAAAATCATTGGTCATGGCATCATTCATACTCTCTGCCTAAGCTTATATGAAATTCATTCCTTGGTATGCATGGTTATCCTTTAACTCCTTATTTTGATCCTTTTTATGGATCTTTATGTTATGGAGGGTTGCCAAATTATTTTGCTCATCAATGATCAAGAGTCAAAATATTTATTTTGGTTATGCATGCTCTTATGGATGAATTCATATGACCGATATTTTGATATCGCCCTTAGTGTAAAAATATAGCCGATGAATGCTTGTGATCATCGTGCTATTAGAAAGCCCCCATGAAATTTATTTTGATGGCTTTCAGGCCCGGGGGGCATGACATATGCATTTTGGATTTACTTCATGGATGTGACAATATGATTAATCGGCTTGCAAATAAGGCCAATGTGTTGGCATGATCATTATTTCTCACAATGATGTCGTTTGAGGCATCAAGCCGATTAGAATTACAGTTGCACCAAAATTCAAGCCGAATGTGAATTTTTGGCTTGGCCATATTGCAATTCATGAAGTATGACATGTTCAAACCAATGGTGATTCTTTACTAGTGGTGCAGCAAATCACTGGTATGTTTCAATGTTTAGAAAGATCACTAAGAGTTTGTCTTGATACTTGCCTTGATATCATTGGTTCGTTTGTCGAATTTTAAATTCGGCATGTTCCGAGGCATGAAAATCAAAAGGCCAACATGGTAGCTCAACAAGCATCTGGCTATGACGTCAGTGGGTGTAATTTTCATATTCAAGAACAGCCGATATATAAAGATTTACATTTTTGCTGTGCAAGTATAGAAGAGTCAGTAACCAACCCCTCTTCTCTGGCAAGACAGTCGGCTTGGTCGACTTTACTGGTCGGCTTAGCCGACTCCCCTGTGGCTAGCCCAGCCAATGTACATGACAAACTTTCGAATCGGCCCAGCAAAACTTCTAGTGATGTTAGGGCTGATTTACATGATTGGAGGACTACCTTATTGGCATATCTACGAGATCCAAGTGCCAAAGTTGATAAAGTGTTCGGCGAAGTGCTTTCAAATATGTGTTGCACAACGATGAGCTTTACCGAAGAACCGCCGAAGACTTGCTGCTAAAGTGCTTGGGAATTGATCAAGCAAGAGTGGCTATGGGAGAAGTCCATGAAGGTATTTGTAGTACGCATCAATCGGCCCTGAAGATGAAGTGGTTATTGCGTAGAGCTGGTTTCTATTGGCCTACTATGATGGCCGATTGCTTTTGTTACTACAAAGGTTGCGAAGAGTGCCAAAGGTTTGAGAATATTCAGCTGGTGCCTGCTGCTATGCTTCATCCTATCATCAAGCATGGCCTTTTCGTGGTTGGGGGCTAGACTTCATTGGCCAAATACATCCCCATCTTCCAAGGAATATCGCTTTATGTTGGTTGCTACAGATTATTTCACTAAGTGGACCGAAGTTGTTCCTTTGAAGAATATGACATATAAGGATGTTATTGAGTTCATCACTGAGCATATCATTCATAGATTTGGCATACCCCAAATATTAACTACAGATCATGGGACATCATTTATGTCCAAGAAAGTGAGGGACTTTGCCGAATTATATAAGATCAAGTTGCTCAAATCATCTCCATATTATGCTTAAACTAATGGCCAAGCTGAGTCTAATAATAAAACTTTGATCAAGCTTATCAAGAAAAAAATTGAGAAGAATCCAAGAAGGTGGCATGAAGTATTGTCTGAAACTCTATGGGCACATCGCATTTCAAGGCATGATGCTACAAAAGTTACTCCTTTTGAGGTAGTATATGGTCAAGAGACCGTGTTGCCTGTCGAGGTGAATTTGGATGCATACATGCTTGCTAAACAGAATGATCTATCAGCCGTTGTGTATCATGATTTGATGATGGATAACATCGATGAGGTAACTGATGTAAGATTAAAGACTCTTAAGGAGATAGAGAAAGATAAAACTCGAGTTGCCAGAGCATATCCTTGCAAGTAGAAGAATTAGTCTGGAAAACCATACTACCTATTGGATCAAAGAGCAATCAATTTGGCAAATGGTCATCTAACTGGGAGGGACCTTACAAAGTGATCAAAGTCATATACGGTAATTCCTATTTGCTAGAGGCATTGCAAGGTGAATGTCTCAATAGAGCATTCAATGGGAGGTACTTGAAAAAGTATTTTCTAAGTATTCGATAAGAAGTCTAAGTGCTCTCTAAGCAATGACTGATACATGTATTGCCCTTAAAAAAAATTAGCCGATGTATACATCGAGGACCGCAACTCTTATCTGCTTTGCGGACTCGTCGGAGGTGTAGAGGGCAGGCGGGTCAGAATCTGGTGTGGCTGCGATTCCACACGTAGCAGGGTGTGGAGGGCGGGTGTGTGGGGCGACGGCCTGTCCCTTGCGATTCCACACGTAGCATAGGTGGGCAACTCGGTGAGGCAATGCAGTACTTCTTTCTAGCACAGCCTGTCCCTTGCGTTTCGAGCGAGCCTGGTTTTAGTGTGGTCGGTATCAAGCAACCAAGCAGTTCCGACTTGTATTGCTGGAGCCTGGACAAGAGGCAAGCAAACATGCATATACTTGCAAGGCCATGGTGAAAATCAACGTGGTAAGTATTGTGAGTGGTACTTACATGTCGTATTAGCTTTGTACTAAGTCAAACATTTATATCTTTGACCATTGATTTCATAATATTTAAATAACTTCCTGACATAGGATTTATGTTTTTAGATTCACTAATCGCTATGAGGAATACTTTCTTAATCTATAATAATTCACATATTGTGAAACTATAAAGATTTTTTGAAATGGATGGTCAAAGATAGCAATATTTGGCTTAGGACAAAGATAATGTTACATACATAAATAAAAACGGAGCAAGTAACTGTTAATGGAGGCAAAAGAACGATACTCCCCAATCCTCTCTCAATGGTCTCCGGTATAATAGTCAAGAAAAAGTTGGTCTCCGGTATATAAATGAGAAATCTAAAGGAAAAACATGGGACGTGTTGCATGCATATGCATGCGGAGGGGGAGATGAACCGACCGCCGGCGTACGTGGAGGGGAAACGCTCGATGCAGTTGCAAATTAAGTTGATGGGTCCTCCGACCGAAACGCCTGCGACGAGCCCACGACGACCCTCCGAACCGCTTGCCTTACCGCGCGCCTCTTCCACTTCCGCCACTAACAGTACATTACATAACCGCTGGCTCCTCGACCAATATCTATCTTCCCCTCCGAATCCCTTCCACACCAACCAACCTGCCTCCTTCTCCAATTAGCTGCCAGCCACAGCCATGGCGCCGCCCCTCGTCTGCGGTAAGCTGCCCCATCGGCTCCTCCGGGCGGCGGCCTATGGTGACCTCCGCCGCTTCAAGAGTACGTTGTCGTCTTCGAGTTCGCGCGAGGCCGGCCGGCCGTGTTCTTTTAATTTTGTGCTCAGCGAATTGAACGAGCTAACAGGGTGCTAGCTGATTTAGTTTGATATTTTTACTATTCGATCCAACGTGCTCTCTGCAGGGATCGCGAGTGCGCTTGACGGCAGCAAGGGCCGAATCAGGGAGGCGGTGGAGGCCGTCTTGGACGGCAACGGCGGCGGAGCGCTACACGTCGCCGCCGCGCACGGGAGGACACGGGTGTGTGCCTACCTAGTCGAAGAGCTTCAGATGGACGTCAACGCTATTGCCGTCCTGTCAGGTGCTACTCTACTCTCGAACCTTTTTTTCCATAGGGAAGAGAGACTCGCACATCACATTCACAAATTACATTTGAAAAAAATCTGAAATAAAAAATTCACAATATTTCTTCTATCTTCTTCTTCCCAATGGCATACCTTGAACATCGGAGCCCAAGACTAACCTCAAAACATTAGAAATCTAATACTTCGGAACCAGTCCAAAACGCATCTGAATTGATGAAAAAATATCAGCAGTTGCATCCTGGGAGCAGCAAAGGTGTAGACCTTGAATTCCTCTCCGCGACCAACAATGATGAGATCGATGACCCTGTCTTCGTTGGGGGCGCCCAGAAGCACCCCTCCCCTTGCACATAATGGCCAACAACTTAGCCGCCTGCCGATGAAATCGACACCTGTAGCAGCGATGTCGTCATGACAGTCGAAGTCTTCGGAGGAAACACGATCTCGGCCAAAAATAATGTAATTTCACCGGAAGATTTATTTGATTAAACCTTAAGCAATTGGGAAAAAAACTGTGATGACGAGGAGCAGGAGTTGCCGCAGGTGGCGGCGGCTTGCGAGACTTATATACACATAGTACTAGTACTACATAGACCCTCTACTCTCGGTCTTGTGTGTATTCCATAAATGATAGTAATTTCGGTAATGCTCTCGTGTGGGTGTTCAGAGACAGACGGACAAGGCTTCCGACTGGCTGCCTTATCAGTCTGCTCGCTCTGTCCCCGTCCCTTTAAAAAACATCCTCTCTATGTGCTCGGCCTCCACCGTTGTGGCCTTATCCACCACTCTATCGGACCTCCGCGTTCAACTCCGCCGCGCCGCCTGCCTGCACCGCTGCATTTGCCCGCCGCGGCCGCCTCCGCTTCCCGCTTAGCCGCCCAACAGGTGCTCGCCAAGGGTGCGCTGGCTCAAGCTGCCAAGCAGGTGCTCGCCTAGAGATGCTCGAGCATATGCTCGCCCAGGGTGCTCACGCACCTCGTGTAGGTGCTCATCCAAGCCGTCGAGTAGGTGCTCGCCCAGTCCGCCGAGCAGGTCCTCGTCTAGGGGCGTGCCGGTGTCGAGCTCCGCGATTCATCCAAGTAGCAAGGTGACATTGCGCGCTGAAAATACATGTTGCAAGAGTATGTTTCAAGTGTTTCAGATGTTTCATCTGGATGTTGCAAGTGTTTCATGTGGATGTTGCAAAAGTAGAGCAGGATGTCGCATATGTTGCAATGGTTGTACGCGTATGTTGCAAGCTTTTGTTCTCAATGTTTCAGTTGTTTTTCCCGACGTAAGTTGCAAGTGTGTTTATTTGGTTATTACATATGTTTCACACATATGTTGCAAGTGTTTTTATCTGGATGTTGTATATGTTTTACATGGTTTTCAAATGTTTGTTAGGTGTTTTTGTAAGTGTTTCAAATGCATACTTCAAATGTTTCATCTGCCTTTAGATGTATATTGCAAGTTGTTGCATTCGTATGTTTCAAAAGTAGATCGGGTGTTGCATCTTCCTCCTCGCTTTTCCAAGTATTCAATATATTGTTTTCATATATTATTTGGGTATTTATGCACCTGAAATGGAATCTACAAATACGTACTTTATTTATGGAAGCACACACCAAATGGAAAAATGTCTATGCAATGCATCATGATGTTTTTCATGGATTATACTTTAAGCATGGATGCAACGTTTAATCTCTGAACATGCTCTTGCTATTTAAAAGCTTTAGATTTTTATTTCATTTGTGTACAAAGCATGTCGTCATAGAAAAACTCACGCAGATGTTTATTTGTTATGAGAATATTTGATTTATTAAACTTTATTTTGATGATTTTGTAGGTGATACACCTCTCAGTTGTGCAGTTCGTTCCAAAAAAAATGTGGATGCTGTCAGGTATCTTCTAGATCATGACGCTGATCCAAATAAGCGTGTGCATCATGGGTGTACCCCACTAAGTATCGCAGTTGGAAAAGGTACCACATATGCATACACATTTCATTGTTCTTGTTGGATATCCATCATGGATACTAACAGGGAATGCATGCTATATATGCCACATTTTACTAGGATATACTTAGATTTATCGGTTCCAAATTTTTCAGAGATTAAAGAGAGGCAGATAGAGAGAGTTTCCCAGAATTTAATTAGGATAGAGACAGATAGAGAGAGTTTCCTAGAATATAGTTAGGATATACTTAGTCACAATTCGCACGATTTTTTGCGGGAAAAACACGCGCTTTGTGGCTGCCGGTGCTCGAACCCCCTACCTCTGGTTTCATGTGTTCGTCCCCTAACCACTCCACCTGTAAGATGCTTGTGTCCAATTGGATTCAAATGAAAAAGTTGTTAACTACAAAGTTTTATAACTTTTTGAGATCTACAACTTTGGTTTTGATCATTTCTCCATCCGAGCTGATTTCAAGAATTTGGATTTCAGATGTGAGGCAATTCAATCATCATTTTCCTTGGATAGACGATTTCAAATGAAAAAAATAGTCAACTACAAAGTTATATAAGTTTTACTGTAATTGACCTAATCTAATTATGCAGAGAGTCTTTGAACTACTTGAAGATATCTCGTGCCACAACAAAGCTCTCGGAGTTGTCCCTTGCCCAGAAAAATATTGTGCAAGATTAGGTCTGCCTGCTTTGCTTTGGTGTCCGGCGCCTTAATATGCAATTACCCGATATTTTTCTTTGCATTAGCTATCAGTTGGGTTCCAAACATATATTTTATTATCAACTTCAGTTGGGTTCCGAAGATATATTTTATTACCAACTTTCTTCTTTTGTACGAAGTATATATGCTGGCAACATGGCTGCATATACTGATCGTTGCTTAATTTAATTTTGAGTAGCAAGTTTTAAATTGTGAATATTGCTGTGGTGCTCAAAGGCATGTCAGGGCGACGTGTTTTAACTTTTAAGACTTGAACGGTGTTTTTGTGTGTGCATGTGGTCACTCGGATGGATACACTTGCAGCCAATAAGGTTTTTGTGGGTGGATCTTGCGGTCTCTTTTGATGCTAGTATATATTAGCTGCAGACATGAATTGGCCACTCGATCGATCAAGACATGTAATAAAATGAGCTAGGATCATATGCTTACAGTGGATCTTGCTCTCGCATGTAGTATACACCCTACTAAGAAGGCACAAATTGAAGCTTGTCAATTAAAGGGGTGTCTTCAGATTTTGCAGCTCTGCTCCAGCTTCATCTTGCCAAACACCTCTGGCTCCTAAAACTTTGCTGTGTGAAAATTGTAGAGTTAGGGGCCAACTGCTCCACAAACTTTATAGCGGAACTGCTCCATGGTGAAATTGGTAGAGCAGAGCTGAAAAAAACAAACAAGACCTAAGTAAGACCGGGAATAGCTAGCACAACATGTGCGGGACATGAACTAGATAGGACCTTGTCGATGGAAGAAAGGCCCATATACCCCTAAAGAAGCTATTGGGGAGCCTCAAAATGTTTCTCAGACTCCAAGGAGAAGCACTATATTACACTATAATGGAATGAGAAAACTTCATCCTAGTAACTCCCTTTACGTGTGGGGCATGTGTAAGGTTTTTTGCATTGCCCTACCCATTGGCCCACTAGAGGGCTAGCAGTCAATCTCTTATTAGTAGCTCTCTTCTCTGCATTTTGACCCAAATGAGATTATATGTCTTTATTTTGCCATCAACTGATTTCTAGCGCGAAAAGCTAAGGAGGAACTCTTTTGTTTTGGTCAGGCATATCATGAGGAAGATTAATATAACCAGATCCAGGAGTGAGCAACATAGAATAACGATGATCGTAGACACCCCCAATACAAAATATATGGGGGTGTTCTACTCGGCAGCGTGAGATCCTTATTCTTCATTCATCACACGGACATGAATCACCAATTTTGCCTAGCGCCATAAAAAACCTGATAGGTGCTCGAGTGACAACATGCACGTTGCATTATCTCCTCTCCTCCATCCCCTCTCTACTAATGGGCAGGGGGCATGAGCCCCCCTAAGCAGTGGCGGATATAGGCCTAGGGCCACTAGGGTTGTGGACATAGGTGTGGCCAAGAAACATCTTATACCCCCTTAAAAATTCTAGCCCAATAGCCTTAAACATCAACCCAAAATATACACATTTTGAGAGTGGCCCTAGGCATAAAAAATGGCCAGCTCCGCCACTGGCCCTAGGGGTGTCCTCAAGTTGGGTCCGCGCCCCTGTGTAAGCTTACATTCATACACATGACCATATGAGAAGGAAGTATAAGTTTGAGGACACCATCAAAATTATTCTATATTGCAAATACACAAATCTACCTTAATCTTAGTTTTGTGTACCAAGACTCTAATGCCATCCACTGGTTTTTGTATCCTAAAGACAACAAGTTTGACATTCTAGCATGGTGGAAGGTTAATTCGTCGAGGTTCCTAGTATTAGCACAACTGGCTCGTGATGTGTATTAGCAATTCAGATTTCAACTGTCTCATTAGAGTCGGTATTTAGCACAACTGGTCGAATACTTGATGACTTTAGGACCTCCCTCGCTTCAGCACTTGTCTGTACTCAAGATTGGTTGCTAAGGACCACTCCCATTAATATATATCTAGGAGGACATGGAGCAACAGTGGCGGAAGAAGAAGGAAAGGAGGGGCGGAAGGAAGAAGAAGAGGAAGCAGCCCCCCTGCCGTCAATCCTGCCTCCGCCGCTGTGGAGCAACTAGGTGAACTAGAGAAAGGTATTCAAGAAACTCTTGTCATATTGTTTATATTCTTTTGTGATGGAATAATCACTAATTGTTTCATCAGAATTTCAGTGTTGATTTGTAGAATATGCTGAAGGGAAAGGTAAATGCAAGGCTGATTCACAATCACAAGGTGAAAGCAAGGCAACAACAACAACAACACCCACCACCACTTCATAAATATGGTGAGTTCACTTATGTCAAATCCTGATCAAGAACTCTTAGTGGTTGGAGATTGGCTGGTTGCTATGAAGCCATGATGGCACTCTGCCATGTCTTACTGTCTTAGAACTCTGCTACTTTGTGTCATGTGTAAACCTCTGCAATTTTGTAGTTTTATTTAGTGTTGTAATGAACTAATGTGTTGGCACTTGGCACTTTGGCAGTGCCGTAGACTAGCACAAATTATGTCAGATTGTGTTTGAACTTATGCTCTTGGAGCTTGATGTTGATGATGTCCTGCTCCTTTAGTCCTATGATCCCGTCTGTGACTGTGATGAACTGATGTTGTGAAGCCTGTGACTGAACACTGAAGTGTGGTGTAATTTAATATCTCATATCTGCACGACTGTACAGATTGTACTCACGCTACTGAAGATTGGTCTTTTTTGGGTCAACTCGAACAGACTAAACTGAAAAACCAAAAACTGAACCGTTAGTCTCTCGATTTTCATGCAAAACTTAAGGTTCCTAAAAGGATGCAGTTAACGCGCGACCGTCGCGCTATAGGACATAGCTCGACCCCGCTGCACCCGTGTGACCGGCTCAACTCCCCTGCTCGCACTTTCCTTTTTCGGTCCACCCAACCATCTATCGACAGACAGCCAGCCACTGCTTTCCATCTGCATGATGTTTGCTAAGAGCATCTCCAAGAGTTTCTAATAAAGCCTCCCAATCTAGGATTTTTGGCAAGAATAGAAAAAATCCATCTCTAGGAGTTTCCAATCCCACCTTCTAATCTTCTGGCACTTGAAAAAAAAATCACCGAACACGTGCATATATCCGTGCGTAGAAGACACACGTATCGGTCTCCTAATCTAAAGTGGAAGGGCATGCAAAAGAATAAAGAGTAGGAAAATGTTACTAATGCAAATATATAAGAGAGAAATAATATATAAAAGTAGTTAGGATAATTTAGAAATAGTATAGGATTCTTGATGCAAAATTGTCTTCTATAACTTAGGAGTGAATTATTGGAAACCGTTGGAGATGGTCTTATTTATTTTTTTAATACTTTTTGGCGAGTTGGAAAACTCCATGGTTTTAGAAAGAATTTTTTAGGAACTCTTAGAGATGCTCTAACATGTCTAGGCTTTCAGTATGATGTCAGGGTGACGCAAGCAAAAAAAAGCAAAATGTTTTAGGAGTATGATGTAAAAAAGCAAAATGTTTTAGGCTTTCAGATACTCTAACATGTATAGGATTCTTGATGTAAAATTGTCTTCTATAATTTAGGAGTGAATTATTGAAAACTGTTGGAGATGGTCTTATTTATTTTTTTAATACTTTTTGGCGAGTTGGAAAACTCCATGGTTTTAGAAAGAATTTTTTAGGAACTCTTAGAGATACTCTAACATGTCTAGGAAAACAAAGTCTAAAGAGTGTGGTCGCTTTCAGTATGATGTCAGGGTGACGCAAGAAAAAAAAAGCAAAATGTTTTATTTAAATTGTTATAACTTTTGAATGATGTATCCGTTTTTAATTCCGTATGCACCGATATGTTCTACGTGACGAGACAAACAAAATTAGACCCCACTTACCTATATTTCGAAGAATTTTATTTTAGTAGAAAGTTATATGTAAAATATGCTAGGAGATTTATAAAAGAAATTGCTACTATGTAATATTAAACTTTGGTACTCCAAAAACATACTAAAGGTTTTACATGGTATGCACATTGATTGTTACCATGGGAATATAATAAATTTGTTATATAGTACTTACATAAAGGTACTAACCCTTAAAGAGAGTAACGGAACAAAACAAAACAAGCTGCTACCTGAGGAGGCAAATTATTAAAAAAATATTGCATAAGTTGCCAATTAGGAAGAAAGTTATTATACACCAAATTACAAAAAGCTAGGAAACATGATTTGCTCCAAACTGGGGGAAACGAGGGTAGCGATACAAAAGAAGACAAGTTGCAACCTAGGGGCAAATTATTAGAACAACCATTGCATAAGCTGTCAACTAGAGGGCAAGTTATTATAAAACCCACTATGTGAACCGAGAAATATGAATAACTAAAAATTGGAGGGACATTTATTAAAAAGACAAGAGTAGCAACAAAAAAAAGATAAGCTGCACCATGAGAGGCAAATTATTAGAAGAAGCATTGCATAAAGTGTCAACTTAGAGGGTATGTTATTATATAACTAATATGTAGAGATTGAGTAATGCTTTCGAACTTAAAAGGGTAAATGGAAACTGAAACTAAAAACATTTAAAAAAGCTTGACTGAAAACTGAAACTAAGAAAATTGATAAAAAAAAATATTGAAGAAAAACTTATTTAACTAAAACTAAAAGACACAATGAAAAAATGAAATAATAAAACTGAAAAAGAATACACAATGAAAAAAACGAAACTTAGTAACTGAAATTGATAAAAAAACATAAAAAATGCAAAGAATACTAAAAAGCAAAGAAAACAAAAAATAAAAAAATCCGCACAAACAGAAAAAAGAAAAATGACACGGCGTGGCCAGGCCGCAAAGGGTCGCTCGCTCCCGTGGGCCAGCCAATCCGTATGCCGGGGGTCGCTCGCTTGCCAGCAGCGCGACCGCGCGCACAATAACGTTTGTGTGGGGGCGTGCCTTCGAGGAGGAGATCGATCGCCAGTTCGGCACACTGGTACACCATCCCTTCACCTCGGCTGATGGCTCCTTCTTCCTCCTGGCTACTTTCCGTCGCTTCCTGTTTCGTTTGACGGAAGACTCAGTTTCGTTGGCTCTCCAGTCTTGTTTGGGTGGGCGTGCCTCGGGTTTCCATGTGCAATTCTTAAGCACCAATCATTTTCGCTTTTCCGTCTCCTGCAAACAAGTTGGTTTTTATGTTTATCGCCTTCGTCGGGTTATCACTTCTCAGTTCGACATCTATTTTCATCTCTGGAGTAATGGTACTCCTAATTGGGAGAGAGAGAAGCGCCTCTGGGAAGAAGAGCAGGAAAGAGAATGGTCTAGAGTGCTCTCCAAGACAACCAAGAGATCTCTGAAAAAGGTTAGCAATAAACATGTCTCTTTCGCCAAAGCTTTGATTCAGAGTCCTCCCAAGATCATGGCCAAACCCCCAAGTGGGTATCCTCATCAGAACTCCCCTAGGATGATTAAATTTGGATCCTTCTCTTGCCTCATTCCTGCATCCAGTGATAGTCTGGTGCCTTGCGTCTTCATCGGTGATAAGTTTGATCTCCACCTTGAGCGTCGTGTTCTTCGTGGTTCTGACTGTGTCAACGATGCCACGTGCACGGTGAAATCTCCGGAGGTTCCCATGCCCCGTTCGAATTCAGACTCTTTTTTGAAATGTAGCCGTTGCTTGGCAGTTGGACATTTGCGCTCAGATTGCAGAAACAAAATCAGATGCCTGTCCTGCCACAATTACGGGCATGTTAAAAGGAAATGTCTTGCCGTGGTCCGGCCCAGGTTAGTGTGGATGCCGAAACAAATCCCCGAGATGATCCTTGACAGCCAAAACAGCCTTGATTCTCGCGCCGAAGTCATTGGGACGCCGGACTCTCCACCTCACACAAGTGATGCTACCTCGCCTCTTGATGAAGAGGCGATCGAGTTTTTAGCAGCCAACAAGCTTTGCACTGATCAACTGTTCTACAGCAGCTCCACTTCAAGTGACGCCACCTCCATACCTGCTGAACATGACATCCGATTCAGTGCAGCACAGGCAAGGTGCTTAGACCGTCTCGTCTTTGACAGGTGGGCATTACCAGATGGACCAGCTGGTTTCCAACTTCAGGGGCCGGCCAACCTGCTCCAGCACATAGCTGACCCACCAGTGCTGCAAACAACTATCATTGATAGACATATGTTTGAGGAGCAAGCAGTCCCAGAACAGGTGGAAGTGATCCAGCCAACAAGTCTTGAAATTGTGCCATGGCAGCCAGTTGGAAGCGCTGTTGCTCTGCATATTCTAGCTAACTTCATCACCTTCAGACAGGGAGCCAGAAATGTTCAGAATCGCCAGGACAACATGACAGCTATTCTTCTCCCAGGCCCAACTGCATCAGGCCCTGAATTTGAATTTGAAACTCCTTCGGGGCAGCCCAGCCCACCACACCGCCATGTTGGAAGACCACCCAAGCCCAGGGGATCCACTTCTACTGGGAGCAGTCGTCCTCCACGAACTAGCCACCGCGCTCCCCTGGTGGAAACCTCAGTGAGGCATAGCCCTCGCATCAGAGGTGAGAATGATGGCTTCAAGCATGTCCACCTAGGAAAGAGACAGAGGAGGGAGGTGCCTATTCTCTCTATTCTGGCACCGGATGGCAGTTCTGGTCCGATCCCTACAGCCATGCTGCGCAGCTGGGGGATCAACTGCGGAGTCTCTCCTGAGGAGGTCTCCGACGAGGTGCTTTTGCAGGCGCCTACATCAGCCAACCCAGACCCGACCAATGAAGATTAAGCCCTATCTGCATTTCCTCACTGGCTGCTGCCAGAAATTTATCTTGCTTTTTTCCTTCTTCGAGGATGTCTCACTTTCATCCTTTTATCTAAGTCATGGCTACTCCCTATTTTGCGGCTTACTACTCTGGTGGTGGAACTCCTATAATTTTCTCTTCTCATGTTATCTGGTTGTTGTTATGCTATGCATAACAAGCTATTCCCCTCTTCTGTTTGTTCCGTATGAATAATCGCTCTTGGCATATATTATGTTGGAACATCAGAGGTTTCAATGCGACAGGGAAATGGGATGCAGTTCGGGAAAAAATAGAGGAGAGTGCCTGCTCAGTAATATGCCTGCAAGAGACAAAGAAGGAGCATATTGATATTTCTTTAATCCAAAAATTTGCCCCTAGAAGGTTTGACAGTTTTGATTACATCCCCTCCAATGGGGCCTCGGGAGGTATCTTGGTTGTGTGGAACGGGTCTATTTTTCAAGGAGTGACAGTGGATAAGTTAGTCTTTGGACTTACGATTTCATTCACTTCACGTCACAATGCTGAAGTTTGGAAATTGTCGACAGTGTATGGTCCATGCACTGAACCTGATCGGTCCGAGTTCATTGCCTGGTTCAGAGGCCACAACATAGCAGACACAGAGAATTGGATATTCCTTGGTGACTTCAATTTCTATCGCTCAATCAGTGACCGTAATCGGCCGGGGGGCAACATCCAGGACACTTTAATCTTTAATGACGCCATTGGACATCTGGGTCTAGTTGAACTCCCTCTAAAAGGCAGAGCCTTCACATGGAGTAATATGCAGAGTGAACCATTACTAGAGCAACTAGACTGGTTTTTTACCTCGGTGAATTGGACAGTATCCTATCCTAATACGCAGGTTATCCCTCTTGCGAAGATAACGTCTTATCACATCCCCTGCAAGGTTGTCATTGACACAAAGATCCCCAGAGCCAGCATTTTTCGCTTTGAAAATTTTTGGGCTCAAATGTCAGGCTTTCAGGATATAGTCCAAGACTCATGGATGCAACACACTCACCAGACAGACGCCGCTAGTGTTCTCTCCACAAAATTCAAACGACTAAGATACAGTCTTAAGAATTGGAGTAAACAATTCTCAAATATGAAGACCTTCATCGCCAACTGTAATACAGTCATTCTGCATCTTGATGCTTTGGAAGAACTGAGAACTCTGTACAATCCGGAGCATAATCTCAGAAACATCTTGAAAACTCACCTGGCAGCCCTACTTCGATCAAGGAACACATACTGGAAGAATAGATATACTGAAAATAGAATTAAACTTGGTGATGAATGCACCAAAATTTTCCATGCCATGGCTACCATCACCTTCAGGAAAAATACCATCATGCAATTGCAAAATGATCAAGGGGTCTGGACACAGGACCATGAAAGCAAAGCTGGCATTATTTGGAATGATTTCAGAAATAGAATGGGGGTCACAGAGATGCCAACTATGCTCTACAATCTGCAATCTCTTTTTGCACCACATGAGGACTTACAATTTCTTGTGGAGCCTTTCAGCCATGAAGAGATAGACAATATTGTAAAGAAAATGCATGGGGACAAGGCCCCAGGGCCGGATGGTTTTAACAGATTCTTCCTCAAGAAATGTTGGCATGTGATTAAGGAAGACTTCTATGATTTATGTGACAAATTCCACGAGGGAAATGTGAACTTAGAGAGCATCAACAGTTCTTTCATTACCCTTGTTCCAAAGATCAGCAGCCCTGAATCAATCAGCGACTTTAGACCCATCTCCCTACTGAACTGCAGTTTGAAACTCCTAACCAAAATTCTAGCGGACAGACTCCAGCAGGTTATCATACAGCTTGTCCATAGATACCAATATGGGTTCATCAAAACTCGTGCCATACAGGACTGCCTAGCTTGGTGTTTTGAATTTATCCATCAATGTCATCAGTCAAGGAAAGAAGTGTTGATCCTCAAACTTGATTTTGAAAAAGCTTTTGACATTGTCGAACACAGTGCTATTTTGTCTGTGATGCAACACATGGGCTTTCCTGATGTTTGGCTACAGTGGATCAGATCGATACTAGTGTCAGGCTCGTCCGCTGTCCTGTTAAACGGAGTACCAGGTAAGAAATTCAACTGCAGGAGGGGTGTATGCCAAGGCGACCCTTTATCGCCGTTGCTATTTGTCCTAGCAGCCGAGCTGCTCCAGGTCATCATGAACAGGGCCTCCTCATTGGGCCTCCTGAGAAGACCTATCCCGCAACCAGATGAAGACTTCCCAATAGTTCAGTACGCAGATGATACCTTGCTGATTATGGAAGCGGATGCTCGTCAGTTATTCTTCCTAAAAGGTATTCTTCACTCCTTTTCAGAGTCAACAGGTCTCAGAGTAAATTACCGCAAATCCCAGATCATTCCCATCAATGTAGTACCTGAGAAGATGGAAATCTTAGCCAATACTTTTGGCTGTCAGATCGGGAGCCTTCCCTTCACATATTTGGGTCTCCCCATGGGCACCACGAGGCCAAGATTCCAGGACCTCACTCCAATGATGGATAGAGTGGAGCGCCGCCTTTCAGCATGCTCTTCCATGCTATCTTATTCAGGAAGACTAGAAATGCTCAAGTCTGCTATCACACCGATCACCACTTATGCCTCTTGCGTCATCAAACTGCCCAAAGGAGTCATCGACAACATAGATCGGGCTAGAAAGCAATGCCTTTGGGGGGGGGGGGGGGGTAATTCGGCACAGCAGAAGGGAGGCAATCTAGTGGCCTGGCCAGTGGTGATGCAACCAAAAGAAAAAGGCGGGCTTGGTGTCCTCAACTTACAATTACATAACGACGCCCTTCTCCTCAAGAGCTTAGACAAATTTTATAACAAAAGAGAGATTCCTTGGGTCCAGCTCGTCTGGTGGAAATACCATCAAGGCAAAGTACCGCATGCTGCTAGGGAAGTCGGTTCTTTTTGGTGGAAAGACATCCTTAGGCTGAGCAACCTTTTTCGTGGAATTTCACGTTGCACAATTGGGGATGGTTCCACGGTTCTTTTCTGGGACGATATTTGGATGGATCATATTCTATCAGAACAATACCCAAGGCTGCTTTCGTTTGCAAAGAACACTAGAGCTTCAGTCCAAGATATGTTGTAGGCAGATGAATTGGAAAATCAATTTCACCTCCCTCTATCACAAGATGCATATGAAGAATTGGAAGCTTTACAACAGCAGTTGACAGCCTTGCAACCTCCACAGTCAGATGATGACGTCTGGAACTATGTGTGGGGAAATGGATCCTACTCCTCCCAGCGGCTCTATAAATTAGCCTTCAGTAATGCTGAATCTCATCCGGTCTTCGGATGGATCTGGAAGACTAGTTGCATTCCTAGAATAAAGTTCTTCGCATGGTTGATCTTGGTTGATCGTCTGAACACCAAAGATATGCTCCGAAGGCGTCACTGTAACATACAAGACGATGATCACTGTGTTCTCTGTCCGCTGGGTGTAGTAGACGATCTAGAGCACCTCCTCTTCTCCTGCAACTTTGCACGTTGCTGCTGGCAGACATTACAAATTCAGTGGGATGAGCAGATAGGACTCTTCCAGCGCCTTGACCATGCACGAGCAGACTCCAATCTGCCCTTCTTCATGGAGCTGGTACTAATTACGTCCTGGGAAATTTGGAGGATCAGGAATGATAAAATTTTCCACGACAAACAACCCAACTATAGTACGTGGTTAGCAAATTTTAAATTCCAATGTAATCTTCAGTCTATTAGGTTCAGAGGTGAGCTGAGGTCATCCTTTTGTGCGTGGCTAGATGCCTTCAGTTAATCCCCTTTGTAAGAACACCCTCTCTTTTCATTCTAAAATTATAAAATTTTGGTACTGTGGGGATCTCCCCCACAGTCTTTCCAGTCAAAAAAAATAATGTTTGCGTTCCTAATACTAGAAAACCCAAATCTATACCTAATATATATATATATATATATATATATATATATATATATATATATATATATATATATATATATATATATATATATATATATATATATATATATATATATATATACGCCCTGCTCTGTCTGTCTTTTGTTCTGATAATGGTCTTAGTGTAGTCAAAATTAATAAACCTCATTTGTTTTTATTACTCCCTATATGCATGTTGTAATATAATTAGTGACAACTATATAGCTTCATATTGGAACATCATATAAATAGATTTTATATCGTTTAGGTTAAATGAAGTAATTTTTTTGTGTTAGATGATTGATATTATGATGATTGAATAGCCCCCCATGTGTATTGCATGCTAATTATATTGGCCCACTTTCTGTGACATTACTGTAATTGACCTAATCTAATTATGCAGAGAGTCTTTGAACTACTTGAAGATATCTCGTGCCACAACAAAGCTCTCGGAGTTGTCCCTTGCCCAGAAAAATATTGTGCAAGATTAGGTCTGCCTGCTTTGCTTTGGTGTCCGGCGCCTTAATATGCAATTACCCGATATTTTTCTTTGCATTAGCTATCAGTTGGGTTCCAAACATATATTTTATTATCAACTTCAGTTGGGTTCCGAAGATATATTTTATTACCAACTTTCTTCTTTTGTACGAAGTATATATGCTGGCAACATGGCTGCATATACTGATCGTTGCTTAATTTAATTTTGAGTAGCAAGTTTTAAATTGTGAATATTGCTGTGGTGCTCAAAGGCATGTCAGGGCGACGTGTTTTAACTTTTAAGACTTGAACGGTGTTTTTGTGTGTGCATGTGGTCACTCGGATGGATACACTTGCAGCCAATAAGGTTTTTGTGGGTGGATCTTGCGGTCTCTTTTGATGCTAGTATATATTAGCTGAAGACATGAATTGGCCACTCGATCGATCAAGACATGTAATAAAATGAGCTAGGATCATATGCTTACAGTGGATCTTGCTCTCGCATGTAGTATACACCCTACTAAGAAGGCACAAATTGAAGCTTGTCAATTAAAGGGGTGTCTTCAGATTTTGCAGCTCTGCTCCAGCTTCATCTTGCCAAACACCTCTGGCTCCTAAAACTTTGCTGTGTGAAAATTGTAGAGTTAGGGGCCAACTGCTCCACAAACTTTATAGCGGAACTGCTCCATGGTGAAATTGGTAGAGCAGAGCTGAAAAAACAAACAAGACCTAAGTAAGACCGGGAATAGCTAGCACAACATGTGCGGGACATGAACTAGATAGGACCTTGTCGATGGAAGAAAGGCCCATATACCCCTAAAGAAGCTATTGGGGAGCCTCAAAATGTTTCTCAGACTCCAAGGAGAAGCACTATATTACACTATAATGGAATGAGAAAACTTCATCCTAGTAACTCCCTTTACGTGTGGGGCATGTGTAAGGTTTTTTGCATTGCCCTACCCATTGGCCCACTAGAGGGCTAGCAGTCAATCTCTTATTAGTAGCTCTCTTCTCTGCATTTTGACCCAAATGAGATTATATGTCTTTATTTTGCCATCAACTGATTTCTAGCGTGAAAAGCTAAGGAGGAACTCTTTTGTTTTGGTCAGGCATATCATGAGGAAGATTAATATAACCAGATCCAGGAGTGAGCAACATAGAATAACGATGATCGTAGACACCCCCAATACAAAATATATGGGGGTGTTCTACTCGGCAGCGTGAGATCCTTATTCTTCATTCATCACACGGACATGAATCACCAATTTTGCCTAGCGCCATAAAAAACCTGATAGGTGCTCGAGTGACAACATGCACGTTGCATTATCTCCTCTCCTCCATCCCCTCTCTACTAATGGGCAGGGGGCATGAGCCCCCCTAAGCAGTGGCGGATATAGGCCTAGGGCCACTAGGGTTGTGGACATAGGTGTGGCCAAGAAACATCTTATACCCCCTTAAAAATTCTAGCCCAATAGCCTTAAACATCAACCCAAAATATACACATTTTGAGAGTGGCCCTAGGCATAAAAAATGGCCAGCTCCGCCACTGGCCCTAGGGGTGTCCTCAAGTTGGGTCCGCGCCCCTGTGTAAGCTTACATTCATACACATGACCATATGAGAAGGAAGTATAAGTTTGAGGACACCATCAAAATTATTCTATATTGCAAATACACAAATCTACCTTAATCTTAGTTTTGTGTACCAAGACTCTAATGCCATCCACTGGTTTTTGTATCCTAAAGACAACAAGTTTGACATTCTAGCATGGTGGAAGGTTAATTCGTCGAGGTTCCTAGTATTAGCACAACTGGCTCGTGATGTGTATTAGCAATTCAGATTTCAACTGTCTCATTAGAGTCGGTATTTAGCACAACTGGTCGAATACTTGATGACTTTAGGACCTCCCTCGCTTCAGCACTTGTCTGTACTCAAGATTGGTTGCTAAGGACCACTCCCATTAATATATATCTAGGAGGACATGGAGCAACAGTGGCGGAAGAAGAAGGAAAGGAGGGGCGGAAGGAAGAAGAAGAGGAAGCAGCCCCCCTGCCGTCAATCCTGCCTCCGCCGCTGTGGAGCAACTAGGTGAACTAGAGAAAGGTATTCAAGAAACTCTTGTCATATTGTTTATATTCTTTTGTGATGGAATAATCACTAATTGTTTCATCAGAATTTCAGTGTTGATTTGTAGAATATGCTGAAGGGAAAGGTAAATGCAAGGCTGATTCACAATCACAAGGTGAAAGCAAGGCAACAACAACAACAACACCCACCACCACTTCATAAATATGGTGAGTTCACTTATGTCAAATCCTGATCAAGAACTCTTAGTGGTTGGAGATTGGCTGGTTGCTATGAAGCCATGATGGCACTCTGCCATGTCTTACTGTCTTAGAACTCTGCTACTTTGTGTCATGTGTAAACCTCTGCAATTTTGTAGTTTTATTTAGTGTTGTAATGAACTAATGTGTTGGCACTTGGCACTTTGGCAGTGCCGTAGACTAGCACAAATTATGTCAGATTGTGTTTGAACTTATGCTCTTGGAGCTTGATGTTGATGATGTCCTGCTCCTTTAGTCCTATGATCCCGTCTGTGACTGTGATGAACTGATGTTGTGAAGCCTGTGACTGAACACTGAAGTGTGGTGTAATTTAATATCTCATATCTGCACGACTGTACAGATTGTACTCACGCTACTGAAGATTGGTCTTTTTTGGGTCAACTCGAACAGACTAAACTGAAAAACCAAAAACTGAACCGTTAGTCTCTCGATTTTCATGCAAAACTTAAGGTTCCTAAAAGGATGCAGTTAACGCGCGACCGTCGCGCTATAGGACATAGCTCGACCCCGCTGCACCCGTGTGACCGGCTCAACTCCCCTGCTCGCACTTTCCTTTTTCGGTCCACCCAACCATCTATCGACAGACAGCCAGCCACTGCTTTCCATCTGCATGATGTTTGCTAAGAGCATCTCCAAGAGTTTCTAATAAAGCCTCCCAATCTAGGATTTTTGGCAAGAATAGAAAAAATCCATCTCTAGGAGTTTCCAATCCCACCTTCTAATCTTCTGGCACTTGAAAAAAAAATCACCGAACACGTGCATATATCCGTGCGTAGAAGACACACGTATCGGTCTCCCAATCTAAAGTGGAAGGGCATGCAAAAGAATAAAGAGTAGGAAAATGTTACTAATGCAAATATATAAGAGAGAAATAATATATAAAAGTAGTTAGGATAATTTAGAAATAGTATAGGATTCTTGATGCAAAATTGTCTTCTATAACTTAGGAGTGAATTATTGGAAACCGTTGGAGATGGTCTTATTTATTTTTTTAATACTTTTTGGCGAGTTGGAAAACTCCATGGTTTTAGAAAGAATTTTTTAGGAACTCTTAGAGATGCTCTAACATGTCTAGGCTTTCAGTATGATGTCAGGGTGACGCAAGCAAAAAAAAGCAAAATGTTTTAGGAGTATGATGTAAAAAAGCAAAATGTTTTAGGCTTTCAGATACTCTAACATGTATAGGATTCTTGATGTAAAATTGTCTTCTATAATTTAGGAGTAAATTATTGAAAACTGTTGGAGATGGTCTTATTTATTTTTTTAATACTTTTTGGCGAGTTGGAAAACTCCATGGTTTTAGAAAGAATTTTTTAGGAACTCTTAGAGATACTCTAACATGTCTAGGAAAACAAAGTCTAAAGAGTGTGGTCGCTTTCAGTATGATGTCAGGGTGACGCAAGCAAAAAAAAAGCAAAATGTTTTATTTAAATTGTTATAACTTTTGAATGATGTATCCGTTTTTAATTCCGTATGCACCGATATGTTCTACATGACGAGACGAACAAAATTAGACCCCACTTACCTATATTTCGAAGAATTTTATTTTAGTAGAAAGTTATATGTAAAATATGCTAGGAGATTTATAAAAGAAATTGCTACTATGTAATATTAAACTTTGGTACTCCAAAAACATACTAAAGGTTTTACATGGTATGCACATTGATTGTTACCATGGGAATATAATAAATTTGTTATATAGTACTTACATAAAGGTACTAACCCTTAAATGTAACACCCTAAAAATTTGAAAAGAAGAAAAATAGGAAAAATATGATTTTTATATTTGTGAAGCATGCAAATTTAGAATAAGAATAATTTTTATAAATTTAAAATCAAATATAAGAGTAGAAACATGCTTGTGCACTCATGCTGTTTGCATTTAAATTTTTGAGATGAGTGGTTTGATTTAAATTCAAATTTGATTTGAAAATCATTTGAAAATTTGCTTTGAAAAATTAGAAAAAGAAAAAAAATCATGTTCATTCGGTTTTTGGCCCAACTCAGCCGCAGCCCGCCGCCTCGGCCTGCTCAGCATGCGGCCCGTTGCTTCCTCCCGCGCCCGCATCCTCCTCCTGGGCCGAGACCAAGTCGCGGCCTGTCGGCCCGTCATCGCGCGCGCGCGTCTGCGTCCCGCATCGGCCGTTGATCCGTCGCCGACATGTGGGTCCCGCTTGTCAGTGTCTCTTTCCACCTTCCTTTCTTCTTCCTCC
This sequence comes from Saccharum hybrid cultivar R570, assembly GCA_038087645.1. NCBI lineage: Eukaryota > Viridiplantae > Streptophyta > Magnoliopsida > Poales > Poaceae > Saccharum > Saccharum hybrid cultivar. Next base: position 8,295,678 of record JAQSUU010000681.1, read on the forward strand.
GGCTCCGCACCGCCTTCTCTTTTTCTTCTCCGATTCGGTGAATCAAATCCACCGCGCATCTTCGTTTTTTCCTTGTTTACCGATGCCTCCGGGCTATAAAACGGAGCCTCGCATTATTTCGCTCCCATCCCATCCTTTCGGAGCAGTCGCAATCGCCTAGCGCCGCCACCGTCGAATCACCGCCTCCACCGTCCGCCACCGCAAGCACGCCGCCATCCTCGTTCACCTCGTGCCCTAGTTCTTGCCTGGGGTGAGTTCGCCTTGCTTCCAGCTACCTCCCGGTGTTTCCCTTTCGTCGAATAGTGGCCGGAGCCGTGTTTATGCTTTTTCCAGTGATGGCGCCGCCGCGGAAGTTCGCCGACGGCCGGAGTTCGGCCGGAGCGCCGCCCGTTTTCCCCAGATCCAATCTGGACCGTTCGTTTTAGATCTAACGGCTGTAAATAGAAGATACCGGTTCGCTGGTGATTTTGCAAAAGAAACCCTGAAGTTTTTAAGTATGTAACCTGCGGTCCAAAGCGTAATCTGGAAAAATACGTTTTGATTTATTGAAAACGTAATTCGTTTCGGAAAAAGAAAAATACGCTTTCTGATATTTACACTTTTGTCATTCAGATTGTTTTAGTTGTAGAATCTTCGTTTTAACTCCGATTTGGTCCATTCAAATTTCGTTAGATTCATATTTGCGAGCTCTATGTAAGTATACAACTGTACAGTAGGTTTAGATTTATTTATTTTCGAGTTTTTATTAAAGTATTTATTTTTCTATAGGAAATCTTTGGAAATTCATAACTTTGTCGTTTTAGCTCCGATTTTCGTGATCTTCGCGTCTGTGTGATCCTAGCGAGTTGTAGATTCATTTTAAAGACTTTTTATCTTATTTTATTACTGTTGGTGTATTATTCTAATTATAGTCTTATTTGTCTATGCATGATTGCCTCTGGATGTGTGTTGTTGATATTGGTTGATCGAGTTTAGACGGTGAGAAATTCGTTGGAGATCAAGAGCCTTACTACGAGCAAGATCTTCAGGACCAGTTTGAGCAAGGCAAGTATAGCATGGGATTATCCTTGTTGTCCTATTCACCTTATGCAAATAATATCATTATGCATTTATTCCTTGTTAAGGATGACTTAGCGATTGATCCTTTACCTTGGTACCTATTATAATGCATTGAGTAGTGTGGCTAGTGCTTAAACATGGACTATGATCATGTAAATTGATTAGAGGAATATGCAACAAACATTAAAAGATGATTTTGATTAATGTTTAAAGGGGATTAGAGCATGGGGGTTACTTTTGATGCTCTAATTGCTCTCCATAAGGACTCATCTATAAGCGACAATCCGGGATTTACAGTACAACTGTGGGGGCTATATGGCTCTGGCTTTAGTCATATAGAAGGACCTTTTCTAGCTTGTTAGAGGTATTCCTTTATGGCGTAAGAATGGCTTGACGAATCGGGTATAGTGCGGCCTCTGTCCTCATGTGTATAGGCTGCGTGTTATTGTGCCATCAGAAAGGGGGGCTCTACATCTGTTTGCCGAGTGAAATCTAATGGCCCTAACTTGTTAGACGAACCTTCGAAAGACTTCATAGTGTTTACCCTGCCTGCTCACCTTGGTAGTGTTTTGGGAGTAATTAACCCGGGCATTTGGGTAACACGACTCACAGTGAAAGTGTACAACCTCTGCAGAGTGTAAAACTGTTATAACAGCCGTGCTCACGGTCACGAGTGGCCTTGGACCCTTATGGAATAGTTGAATAATTGTTTATGATTATGTTTTTGCTATTCATTAATCATTTCACATGGATCATATGTTTATTGTTTATGTTGAGACATTTTAATGCTATTGTTATGCTAAAATCATGCTAACTAAAAGCTACATGCTGATAAACCAATGAATATGCCTTTTTGAGCCTCATGAACCCCATGATACACTTGTTGAGTACGAGATGTACTTACGCTTGTTTATTTCTCTTACTTGGATAAAAATCCCGGATGGGTAACAGATGGAGGTAATAGTGACTACTACGCCTACTTCCCTGAAGATTACTAGTCTTGCTATCAACCAGTCAATGTACCTGTGACTGGAGCTACCACGAGAGATTTTTTTTATTTATACTTCCGCTACGTTTGTGTTATGACTATGTGTTTAAATATCGTGATGTAATAACATTTGTGATGATACTTCTGTTATAATTTGTGAACTTATGTGTGATTGATCTCTGGGCGCACATAAGGGTATGCATTCCATTTGGTTGATAAATGGGTGTGACAAATTGGTATCAGAGCTCTTGTTGACTGTAGGACGCAAGCCTAGCTAGGAATGGTCGATTTAGTATCATCTTTACATTATTTTTATGCTCACTATCTTGCTCTTGTTATTTGATAAATTTTTATGCTTCTTATGTCACATTCTATTACGAAATTTTGCCTCTATTCTAACTTCATCTAAAAATTCTGTAGATGGCCCGTGACCGTAAGACTGCCCGCATTAGCTCTGGAGGATACTACCCACCTCGTGCCCTACATGTAACTGAAGAGCCACAAGAGCCAGAACCTCAGGAACAGGAGCAGACTCCTGTAGCACCAGTTCAAGCACCCGCACCTCCCCAGGAAGAGCCTGAGTCTGAAGAAGATCCAGAAATCGTCGAGATTGAAGATGATGAAGAGGAAGCTAATGGAGGAGTACAACCCCCGCCTCCATCACATGAAGCTCCTGAAGATATGCCACCTGCTCCAATGGGGTGGACCGTGAGGATCTACCATAGGAATAGAGGGAATGCTGTCTCTCATCTTCGCCTGGTGGGGATGCTCACTGCTTACTTCGCTGATTGGCATCCAGCTGTGGAGTACGTCTGCTGGGAGTACACTCATCCACTGGAGGACACGTACTGGAAGGCAAGGGCAAGCATCTTTTCCCATAAGGAAGACAAGGGGGCATATCAGCTGGACAGGATGTTCTCTTACGTGGGACATCGAGCTACTCTAGAGGATAGCATTGAAGATGCTGCTTTTGAAGCATGTATGGGTCTCCGCTATCTTCGCTTTAACCTTATGAAGCATGACATTCATCGCTTCTTTCCTCGTGCACACCCCGAACTTGGATGGGCTATGACAGATCCAGTGTAGCTAGAGCCACTACCTCGGGTGATGGTGAACTTTGTCTATGATATGATGGATAGGAAGCTGCAGCTAGAAGAGATGGTGAAGGCACAAGGGAAGACTATCAAGAGGTGCCAAGCAACTATTGATGAGCTCCGAGCAAACCAAGGCATGCCCAAGATTTATGAGACATTAGAGCATGAGCCACTTCCTTAGGAAGTATGAGTCCTTTATGTAATAAGAACGTTCTTAGTAACGTCAGTTGAGTCAGTCGGGTCTGTCGTGTGGTTTGAACTTTGGTGTGCTAGTTGCTTTATTATTATGCTTATGTGTGAGTTGGATCTTTGTTTGAGTGTCGGGACTTGTAGGCATGTCTACAAGTTCCATTCTTAAGAATAATAAGTTTAATAGTCAAGGAATAATAGTTGGGGTTTGATATTATCACGTTTCTGTCCTTGCTGTTTTCTGGAGCAGTCTTCAGTGTTTCTGCTATAGTTTAAAAACGGTTCGTGCAACATTTATGAAATTTTTATGAGAGAAACTAGACTCAAGCATCTTTCAAATGCCACTGGAATCACCTTTTTATCTGATTTGGTTCGAGAGATATAATTTTTACAAGTTAAAGTTTCTGCACAGTCTGGAATCTGGAATAGTTTCTGTTACGCCTTATTTTTCATAGACTTAACGACAGAATCTGATCTTGAGGTCTGAATAGAAATTGTGGATAATTGCATAAGCTTTCCAACCATATAAGGCACGCCTCTTTTGGATTTCTGTAGCTCGAGATATGATTGAAATACTGAACTGTCAACATTGCTACTCGTCCAGAAAACTTTCAGATCTCATTCTTAATCTTATAAGTGGTTGAAATCATGGAATTTTTAAAGTTTGCATGTTTATGGGTGGCAGATGGCCGGAAGAGGAAGAGGCAGAGGTCGTGGAAACATTCCCCCAAATCCACCACCACCACCGCCACCAACTATCGAGCAACTGTTGGCGGTACAGACGCAGTTGATGCAGCAACTAGTGCAACATCAGCAAAATTAGCCAGTTGCTGGGGCTCAACCACGTGATAAGCGTGGTGAGTTTTTGAAGGGTCGTCCCCTAGTGTTCACACATGCTGCTGATCCTTTGGAGGCCGATGATTGGCTTCGTGCTGTGGAGAAACAACTCACTATTGCCCAATGTGATGACCGACAGAAGGTGTTGTTTGCTTCTGGGCAACTTCAGGGAGAAGCTCAGGATTGGTGGGAGTCATATGAGTATGGTCGTCCTGCCAATGCTCCTGCAGTCACCTGGCAGGAGTTTAGGGAGAACTTCAGGGCTTACCATATACCTGAAGGAATGATAGAGTTGAAGGCGGAGGAATTCAGGAACCTGACCCAAGGGTCAATGACTGTAGCTGAGTACCGTGACAAGTTTGCTCAATTGTCACGATATGCTCCACATGAGGTGGCCAATGATAATGATAAGCAGCGCCGATTCTTGAAGGGATTATATGATGGACTACAGTTGCAGTTGATGTCCAATACCTACCCTAACTTTCAGACGCTTGTGAACCGCGCTATCGTGGTGGATAGCAAGCGCAAGGAAATGGATGCAAAGAGGAAGAGGTTACAGGGACAAGCCTCCAATAGCAACACCCGTCCGCGTACTGGCTTTCAGCAGAATACTCAGCAGAGGCCTCCCTCTGGACAGTGGAATCGTGGTCAGGCCCCATTCCGTGGACAGTTTCCGCAACGTCCCCCATTCCAGCCATAGAATAGCAACCAACGTCCACCGCAGCAGAATGGAAATCAAGCGCAGCGTCAGGGTCCTTCCAATAACACTCCTACGAAGACTAGTGCTCCCAATACCCCCAACAAGTGTTTCCGATGTGGAAAAGAAGGTCACTTGTCTTACAATTGCCCGGAAAAGCTCAACCAGCAGACTCCCCAGAGACAGAGCAGCCACCAGAAGCCCGCACCTAACTCAGGAAGGGTGAATCACTTGTCCCAGGAAACTGCAGTGGAGGAGCCAGAAGTTATGCTTGGTACGTTCGATGTCCACTCTACTCCCGCCACTGTTCTTTTTGATTCTGGAGCATCACATTCTTTTATATCGCAATCATTTGTTAGAATACATAGAATCCATTTGTGTGCCATGAAGAATCCTATCTTAGTAAACTCACCTGGTGGAAGCATGCCAGCATCTTATCGCTGTCTTCCGATTAGTCTCAACTTAAGGGGGGTAGAGTTTACAGTTAGCCCAATAGTATTGAGAACAGCTGGGATTGATCTTATATTGGGAATGGATTGGATGATGCAACAACAAGCAGAGATTCAGTGTAAGGATAAATCAGTTGTACTGACAACACCAAAGGGTGATAGAATCAGGGTTGAAGTAAAAGTGCAAAAACAAGAGACCGCTACAGTGAACCAGCTCAATGATGGTGCCAACCAGGGAGATCCAGTTGTGGAGGAGTTCCTGGATGTGTTTCCAGAGGAATTGCCAGGTATGCCACCAGACCGTGACATTGAATTTATTATTGAATTATTACCTGGAACTGCACCTATAGCTAAGCGTCCATATAGAATGGGAGTAAATGAATTAGAAGAACTTAAGAAACAAATTAAGGAGTTGCAGGATAAGGGTTTTATTCGTCCTAGTTCTTCACCATGGGGAGCACCAGTGATTTTTGTGGATAAGAAAGATGGAACTCAGAGGATGTGTGTAGATTATCGGTCTCTTAATGAGGTTACTATTAAGAACAAGTACCCATTGCCTAGGATTGATGACCTGTTTGATCAGTTGAGAGGAGCTTGTGTATTTTCCAAGATTGATCTTCGTTCTGGATATCATCAGTTGAAGATTCGTGCTAGTGATGTACCAAAGACAGCTTTTACCACACGGTATGGGTTGTATGAGTATACAGTGATGTCTTTTGGTCTGACTAATGCCCCTGCATACTTCATGTACTTAATGAATAAGGTGTTCATGGAATATCTGGATAAGTTTGTAGTGGTATTCATTGATGATATTCTAGTATTTTCCAAGACTGAGGAAGAACATGCGGAACATTTGAGGTTGGTCTTGCAGAAGCTCAGAGAACACCAACTATATGCAAAAAGGAGTAAATGTGAGTTTTGGTTGAAGGAAGTTTCTTTTCTGGTTCATATTGTCTCTAATGGAGGAATATCAGTAGATCCTGGCAAGGTGAAAGATGTATTGAATTGGAAACCACCCATCAATGTGAGTGAGATCCGTAGCTTCTTGGGATTAGCTGGTTATTATAGAAGATTTATAGAGGGATTTTCAAAGCTTGCAAAACCAATGACTGCATTATTGGAGAAGAATGCCAAGTTTGTGTGGTCCGAGAAGTGTCAGGCTAATTTTGAGGAACTAAAGAAGAGATTGACGACTGCACCCGTCTTAGTTTTGCCAGATCTGAGTAAACCTTTCTCTATCTATTGTGATGCATCTCGATTGGGTTTGGGATGTGTACTGATGCAAGAAGGTAGAGTTGTGGCATATGCATCGAGGCAGTTGAGGAAGCATGAGTTAAATTACCCTACTCATGATTTGGAATTAGCTGCAGTAGTTCATGCATTAAAGATATGGAGACATTATTTGATTGGACACAAGAGTGATATATACACTGATCACAAGAGTTTAAGGTATATCTTCACTCAAACGGATCTGAACTTGAGGCAGCGTAGATGGTTGGAGTTGATAAAAGACTATGATCTAGAGGTGCATTATCATCCAGGAAAGGCCAACGTTGTTGCTGATGCTCTTAGTAGGAAAAGTTATGCAAATGAAATACAAGTAATGCCTATGCCAAAGGAATTGTGTGCCGAGTGCAAGTATTTGAACTTAGGATTTACTACCAATGCAGTGGAATTAGTATTAGAGCCTACTTTAGAGCAAGAGATCCGTAAAAGTCAGCAGAAGGATGAAAAGTTGAGAGAGATAGCTGAAAACATAGCGAAAGGTAAATCTCCAGGATTCCGTAAGGATGATAATGGTACGCTATGGTTTGGAAAAAGGCTGTGTGTGGCCGAAGATAAGGATATCAGAATGGCAATTCTGCGTGAAGCTCATGAGTCAGCTTATTCCATACATCCGGGGAGTACTAAGATGTACTTGGATCTGAAAGAGAAATATTGGTGGTACGGTTTAAAGAGAGATGTTGCTGAGTATGTTGCTTTGTGTGACACTTGTCAAAGGGTGAAAGCGGAACATCAGAGACCTGCAGGATTGTTACAGCCTATGCAGATACCCGAGTGGAAATGGGAAGAGGTTGGTATGGACTTTATAGTTGGGTTGCCACGGACTCAAAGAGGATATGATTCAATTTGGGTGATAGTGGATCGTCTGACTAAGGTTGCTCATTTTCTGCCTGTGAAGACTACATATAGCAGTGCGAAGTTGGCAGAATTGTATATGGAAAGAATAGTGAGTCTACATGGAGTACCTAAGAAGATTGTGTCTGATCGAGGTACTCAGTTTACATCTCATTATTGGCAAAAGATACATGAATCATTGGGAACCAAATTAAATTTTAGTACAGCTTATCATCCTCAGACAGATGGTCAAACGGAGAGAATTAATCAGATATTGGAAGATATGTTGAGAGCTTGTGCTTTACAATATGGTACTAGTTGGGATAAGAGCTTGCCTTATGCAGAGTTCTCTTATAACAATAGTTATCAGAAGAGTCTTCAAATGGCACCGTTTGAGGCTCTGTATGGACGAAAGTGTAGGACCCCGTTGTTCTGGAATCAGACAGGGGAGAGTCAAGTGTTTGGGCCTGATGTATTAAAGGATGCTGAAAAGAAAGTGAGAATGATTAGAGATAATCTAAAAATAGCACAGTCCAGACAGAAAAGCTATGCTGATACTCGTAGAAGGGAGTTGACCTTTGAGGTAGGGGATTATGTATACTTGAAAGTGTCACCCATGAGGAGTGTGAAGAGGTTCAACATGAAGGGTAAATTGGCACCAAGATATATTGGACCTTTCAAGATTATAGAGAGACGTGGTGAAGTGGCATATCAGTTGGAATTACCTGAAAGTTTGGCAGGTGTACATGATGTGTTCCATGTGTCTCAATTGAAGAAATGTTTACGAGTACCAGAGGAGCAGATTCCATTAGAGGAACTCACTGTTAAGGAGGATCTTACATATGAAGAGTTTCCGGTTAAAATTTTAGAGACTGCGGACAGAGTCACAAGAAGTAGAACAATCAAAATGTGTAAAGTACAATGGAATCGGTACACAGCAGAAGAGGCTACTTGGGAACGAGAAGAGGATCTGAGAAAAACCTACCCGCAATTGTTTGAGTAAGCATCGGTCGAATCTCGGGACGAGATTCATCTTAAGGGGGGTAGAATTGTAACACCCTAAAAATTTGAAAAGAAGAAAAATAGGAAAAATATGATTTTTATATTTGTGAAGCATGCAAATTTAGAATAAGAATAATTTTTATAAATTTAAAATCAAATATAAGAGTAGAAACATGCTTGTGCACTCATGCTGTTTGCATTTAAATTTTTGAGATGAGTAGTTTGATTTAAATTCAAATTTGATTTAAAAATCATTTGAAAATTTGCTTTGAAAAATTAGAAAAAGAAAAAAAAAATCATCTTCATTCGGTTTTTGGCCCAACTCAGCCGCAGCCCGCCGCCTCGGCCTGCTCAACATGCGGCCCTTTGCTTCCTCCCGCGCCCGCATCCTCCTCCTGGGCCGAGACCAAGTCGCGGCCTGTCGGCCCGTCATCGCGCGCGCGCGTCTGCGTCCCGCATCGGCCGCTGATCCGTCGCCGACATGTGGGTCCCGCTTGTCAGTGTCTCTTTCCACCTTCCTTTCTTCTTCCTCCGGCTCCGCACCGCCTTCTCTTTTTCTTCTCCGATTCGGTGAATCAAATCCACCGCGCATCTTCGTTTTTTCCTTGTTTACCGATGCCTCCGGGCTATAAAACGGAGCCTCGCATTATTTTGCTCCCATCCCATCCTTTCGGAGCAGTCGCAATCGCCTAGCGCCGCCACCGTCGAATCACCGCCTCCACCGTCCGCCACCGCAAGCACGCCGCCATCCTCGTTCACCCCGTGCCCTAGTTCTTGCCTGGGGTGAGTTCGCCTTGCTTCCAGCTACCTCCCGGTGTTTCCCTTTCGTCGAATAGTGGCCGGAGCCGTGTTTATGCTTTTTCCAGTGATGGCGCCGCCGCGGAAGTTCGCCGACGGCCGGAGTTCGGCCGGAGCGCCGCCCGTTTTCCCCAGATCCAATCTGGACCGTTCGTTTTAGATCTAACGGCTGTAAATAGAAGATACCGGTTCGCTGGTGATTTTGCAAAAGAAACCCTGAAGTTTTTAAGTATGTAACCCGCGGTCCAAAGCGTAATCTGGAAAAATACGTTTTGATTTATTGAAAACGTAATTCGTTTCGGAAAAAGAAAAATACGCTTTCTGATATTTACAGTTTTGCCATTCAGATTGTTTTAGTTGTAGAATCTTCGTTTTAACTCCGATTTGGTCCATTCAAATTTCGTTAGATTCATATTTGCGAGCTCTATGTAAGTATACAACTGTACAGTAGGTTTGGATTTATTTATTTTCGAGTTTTTATTAAAGTATTTATTTTTCTATAGGAAATCTTTGGAAATTCATAACTTTGTCGTTTTAGCTCCGATTTTCGTGATCTTCGCGTCTGTGTGATCCTAGCGAGTTGTAGATTCATTTTAAAGACTTTTTATCTTATTTTATTACTGTTGGTGTATTGTTCTAATTATAGTCTTGTTTGTCTATGCATGATTGCCTCTGGATGTGTGTTGTTGATATTGGTTGATCGAGTTTAGACGGTGAGAAATTCGTTGGAGATCAAGAGCCTTACTACGAGCAAGATCTTCAGGACCAGTTTGAGCAAGGCAAGTATAGCATGGGATTATCCTTGTTGTCCTATTCACCTTATGCAAATAATATCATTATGCATTTATTCCTTGTTAAGGATGACTTAGCGATTGATCCTTTACCTTGGTACCTATTATAATACATTGAGTAGTGTGGCTAGTGCTTAAACATGGACTATGATCATGTAAATTGATTAGAGGAATATGCAACAAACATTAAAAGATGATTTTGATTAATGTTTAAAGGGGATTAGAGCATGGGGGTTACTTTTGATGCTCTAATTGCTCTCCATAAGGACTCATCTATAAGCGACAATCCGGGATTTACAGTATAACTGTGGGGGCTATATGGCTCTGGCTTTAGTCATCTAGAAGGACCTTTTCTAGCTTGTTAGAGGTATTCCTTTATGGCGTAAGAATGGCTTGACGAATCGGGTATAGTGCGGCCTCTGTCCTCATGTGTATAGGCTGCGTGTTATTGTGCCATCAGAAAGGGGGGCTCTACATCTGTTTGCCGAGTGAAATCTAATGGCCCTAACTTGTTAGACGAACCTTCGAAAGACTTCATAGTGTTTACCCTGCCTGCTCACCTTGGTAGTGTTTTGGGAGTAATTAACCCGGGCATTTGGGTAACACGACTCACAGTGAAAGTGTACAACCTCTGCAGAGTGTAAAACTGTTATAACAGCCGTGCTCACGGTCACGAGTGGCCTTGGACCCTTATGGAATAGTTGAATAATTGTTTATGATTATGTTTTTGCTATTCATTAATCATTTCACATGGATCATATGTTTACTGTTTATGTTGAGACATTTTGATGCTATTGTTATGCTAAAATCATGCTAACTAAAAGCTACATGCTGATAAACCAATGAATATGCCTTTTTGAGCCTCATGAACCCCATGATACACTTGTTGAGTACGAGATGTACTTACGCTTGTTTATTTCTCTTACTTGGATAAAAATCCCGGATGGGTAACAGATGGAGGTAATAGTGACTACTACGCCTACTTCCCTGAAGATTACTAGTCTCGCTGTCAACCAGTCAATGTACCTGTGACTGGAGCTACCACGAGAGATTTTTTTTATTTATACTTCCGCTACGTTTGTGTTATGACTATGTGTTTAAATATCGTGATGTAATAACATTTGTGATGATACTTCTGTTATAATTTGTGAACTTATGTGTGATTGATCTCTGGGCGCACATAAGGGTATGCATTCCATTTGGTTGATAAATGGGTGTGACATTAAAGAGAGTAACGGAACCAAACAAAACAAGCTGCTACCTGAGGAGGCAAATTATTAAAAAAATATTGCATAAGTTGCCAATTAGGAAGAAAGTTATTATACACCAAATTACAAAAAGCTAGGAAACATGATTTGCTCCAAACTGGGGGAAACGAGGGTAGCGATACAAAAGAAGACAAGTTGCAACCTAGGGGCAAATTATTAGAACAACCATTGCATAAGCTGTCAACTAGAGGGCAAGTTATTATAAAACCCACTATATGAACCGAGAAATATGAATAGCTAAAAATTGGAGGGACATTTATTAAAAAGACAAGAGTAGCAACAAAAAAAAAAGATAAGCTGCACCATGAGAGGCAAATTATTAGAAGAAGCATTGCATAGAGTGTCAACTTAGAGGGTATGTTATTATATAACTAATATGTAGAGATTGAGTAATGCTTTCGAACTTAAAAGGGTAAATGGAAACTGAAACTAAAAACATTTAAAAAAGCTTGACTGAAAACTGAAACTAAGAAAATTGATAAAAAAAATAAAAATAAAAAAAATATTGAAGAAAAACTTATTTAACTAAAACTAAAAGACACAATGAAAAAAATGAAATAATAAAACTGAAAAAAGAATACACAATGAAAAAACGAAACTTAGTAACTGAAATTGACAAAAAAAACATAAAAAATGCAAAGAATACTAAAAAGCAAATAAAACAAAAAATAAAAAAAATTCCGCACAAACAGAAAAAAGAAAAATGACACGGCGTGGCCAGGCCGCAAAGGGTCGCTCGCTCCCGTGGGCCAGCCAATCCGTATGCCGGGGGTCGCTCGCTTGCCAGCAGCGCGACCCCGCGTGCAACAACGTTTGCGTTCCTACTTCCTAATACTAGAAAACCCAAAAAAAAAACCCCCGAAAACCCCGAACCAAATTTTGGGTTAATACCGAACGCCCAGCCTGACCGGCCAGCCACGCGTCCTCATTTTTCTGTTGCCCTTCGATCACCAGATGTCATAAATCCACCGTGCCTAGGGTTAAATTCTTACTGCCGACGCTAAGCTTCAATTCGCTTCATCGACGCCAGGCCTTAGTCCGGTGTTGCCGGCGCTTGGCTTCGCTTCATTGACGCCACGACCATTACTTCGTCATTGTGATTTCATCCTCTTGCTGCATCCTATGATTCTCCGCTTCCTCTGCAATAGCAAGCCGCTCCTCTCCGTGCGCCGCCACAAGGGCGTCGTCGTCGTCGAAGGCGAAGGCGCTGGCCTACGTGACGCCCCTGCTACTGCTAGCCGCCTCCTCGTCAACATCAGGCTATCGCCACACCACCGCCAAGGCATCCTACGTGGTGGAGGTCTTCTACGGGCGACCGGCCTGCGCCGTGCGGGACGCCCGCGGGGACGCCGTGGTGGCCGAGGTCTGCTGGAAGGAGGCGCTGTGCTGGGGGACGACGTGTTCCGGCTCGTGGCGGACCCCGCCTTGGCGCGACGCTGGCCATGGGCCTCGTCATCGCCCTCGACGAGATGTTCGCCGGTGGTGGGCGCTCGGCCGCCAGCGCAGGTCCCTGTCGCTGCTGGGCAGGACATGGTCGGCGGCGTAGGCGTATGTAGCCTCAACGCCACTGCCAGTGGCCAGTGCCAAGGGAGTAAGGGACCCCCGCATGCCACATGCATGCATATATATGAACTGTTGAGGATACATGTATTGTAGACTTGTGTAACTGCTCGCCAGAGTGACCGCGGTCACCACGAGCCCTGTACTCATGCACGACGTGCACCGGTTGTAGATTGACTCGGTTGACAAAGGCAACCTCCTGAGATGTACACTACATATACACTATGAGATCAATACAGTAAGGTGTTGGCTCCCATTATCATTCTCAACATGGTATCAGCGTCACGGGTTCCATCTTGAAACTGCTCCTAAGCGCTCACCGAGCTCGCCGCGTCGCGACTGCTGGGCTTGCCGCGGCCACCCCCTCCTCTCCTCACTGCTGCTTCTTCTCTCCTCGTTGCGATCCGATCTGCTGCCACCCACTCTTCCTCGTTACGATCCACTGACATGGAAGAAAACCCACTTTTCAACGCCGATCTCTCCGATGTCGATCGATTCTTCCTCCACTTCCTCTGATGGTGGCGAATCCTACACCGGCCCTGCCGCCACCACCATCGCTACTCCTCCTTCCGCTGACCATGAACATAAAATCCCACGTTCCCGTTGTCCTTGAGCTCACCGAGCCCAACTATGCCGAGTGGCGCACTTTCTTCGACGCGTTCATCGGCAAGTTCGGCCTCAGCGATCATCTCACTTCCCCGCCAACCTCGGCCCAGCGCCGCGATCTCGAATGGCAGATTGTGGACCAGTGCCTTCTCAGCTGGCTCTACAACTCTGTCGCCAAGGACGTCCTCGCCATCATCCGCGTGCCCAAGCCCACCACGTACGTCTTCTGGCACGGCATCGAGGACCAGTTCCTTGACAATGAGCTCCACCGCACCATGTATCTGGAGGCCGAGTTCTGCAATCTCGTCCAGGGTGACATGGACATCGCCCGCTGCACCGCCCATCTCAAGCAGCTCGCCGATTCCCTTCGCAACGTCGGCCAGCCCGTCAGCGAGACCAGCCAGGTGCTCAACCTTCTCCGCAGGCTCAGCTCCAAGTACCGCCATGCCATTCCAGTGATCACCACCAAGCAGCCGCCGCACACCTTCCTCTCCGCCCGCTCCTACCTGCTTTTGGAGGAGCACTACGACAAGGAGCACGCCAAGTCGGCGGCCCAACACGCTCTGATGGCCACCGGCGGGTCCAGCAGCTCCCGATCTACCTCCTCCACTCCGGGCGATGGTGGTTCTAGCACTGGCTCGGGCGGCCAGGCATCCGCCAATTCTGGCAACGGCAGCGGCAACTCCACCGCTCCCAGGCCACCGGCGAGTGCTCAAGGCAGCAACCCACATGACGACAACAGGCGCGGACGTGGCCGTGGGCGTGGTCGCGGCAGTCAACACGGCGGTTCTGGCTCTCCATGACCACCCATGGGCTGGACATCGGGCCTCAACCCCCAGACCAGCACGGTTCAGGCCAGGCCCATGCTGTTCCGGGCTCCTGCCGCTGGCGTCCTCGTCCCAGTGTGCCACCTCATCAGGCCTACTTCGCCGGGCAGCCCCCTGTTCATCCCGGCGTCGCCCAGTCACCACCGCCAAAGGATCCCTGGAACCATCAGGCGCTGCTGGCCACGTTGAACGCGGCCAACTCCATGGCATCCGCACCCCAGCCTTCGGAGTGGTACCTCGACACCGGAGCTTCGTCACACATGGCTTCTAACTCCTGTAATCTCTCTCGTCCTACTCCCGTCTACAATTCCCTTCCGATCACCATCGGCAATGACGCCACTCTGCCGGTGACTCACCGTGACTCCTCCTCCATTCCAACTACCAAAATCCCTCTTCTTCTTAACAATGTCCTAGTTGCACTATCTCTAGTCAAGAATCTTATTTCTGTTCGATCTTTAACACGTGACAACAATGTCCTGGTGGAATTTGACCCTTTCGGTTTTTCTGTCAAGGATCTTCCAACCAATTCGGTGATCCTCTGCTGTAACAGCACCGGCAAACTTTATCGTCTAGCACCTTCACCGCCGGAGGCCCTCGCTGTCACCGCTCCCAGCCTCGACCTTTGGCATCAACGATTGGGTCATCCTGGTCGCCACGCACTCCACCAGTCGCTCCCCAGCCTACAGTTCACCTCCACTGCCGCGTCAACAAAGATCTGTGATGCTTTGTCAGCTTGGCAAGCATGCTCGTTTACCTTTTTCTTCTTCTAGTTCAGTTTCATATGTTCCCTTTCAAATAGTACACGCCGATGTTTGGACCTCTCCTGTACTTAGCTTTTTCGGTTTCAAGTACTACCTTGTTCTTATCGATGACTATACTCATTATGTATGGACGTTTCCTCTGCGTGCAAAGTCTGAAACTCTTGCCTGTCTTCTCAATTTTCATTCATATGTGAGCACCCAGTTTCAGCTACCACTGCTTGCCCTCCAATCCGACAACGGAAAGGAGTTCGACAACAATGAACTGCGTTTCTTCCTTGGCATCGACGTCAAGCGAACCGCAGCTGACTTCTACCTCTCCCAAGAACACTAAGCTGAGGACATCCTCGAGCGCGCGGGTATGACAAATTGCAAACCCATGTCCACTCTGGTCGAATCCAGAGGGAAACTGACCGCCGACGGCGCGGCGATCGATGATGCCTCCAACTACCGAAGCCTGGCTGGCTCGCTCATGTACCTCATCGTCACGCGCCCGGACCTTGCGTTTGCAGTGCAGCAGGCCTGCCTGCACATGCACGACCCACGTGCTCCGCACATGACGATGCTGAAGTGCATACTGCGCTATGTCCGCGAGACGATGTCGCACGGCCTCCTTCTGCGCGCATCGCCCAAGCTCGACATCACGGCCTACAACGACGCCGATTGGGCCGGCTGCCCAGAGACGCGGCATTCTACTTCCGGGTTCTGTGTGTTCCTCGGTGACTCCTTGGTTTCATGGTCGTCCAAACGTCAACCGACCGTGTCCCGATCCAGCGCCGAAGCTGAGTATCATGTTGTCGCGAATGTGGTGGCCGGATGCATCTGGTTGCGCCAACTCCTCGGCGAACTTCACTGCCACCTCAACAAGGCTACGGTGGCGTACTGCGACAACCTATCGGCGATATACATGTGCTCCAACCCTGTGCATCGTAAACGCACCAAGCACATTGAACTCGACATCCATTTTGTTCGTGAGCGCTCTCGGCAACCTCCGCATTCTACACGTTCCGACCGGTGAACAATACGCGGACATCATGACGAAGGGTCTTCCTACACCGACGTTCGAGGCTTTTCGGTCCAATCCTTGCGTTTCTGCCATCACACGCCAGACTGCGGGGGTGGGGGTGTGGGGGGGGGGGGAGAGTGTTGAGGATACATGTATTGTAGACTTGTGTAACTGCTCGCCATGCTGACCGCGGTCACCACGAGCCCTGTACTCATGCACGACGTGCACCAGTTGTAGATTGACTCGGTTGCCAAAGGCAACCTCCTGAGATGTACACAACATATACACTATAAGATCAATACAGTAAGGTGTTGGCTCCCATTATCATTCTCTACATGTACTACATCGGCGATCATGCATGTATATCAGTGGCGGATCTAGGATCCAAATCCTGTGGGGCCAAGTTTTACACAGATATGTACATGATCAATTAATTGCAAGGTAATTAACAAGTGTTATGTAAGGGGGTTAATATGTTGTGGCAAAACCTGTGGGGCCAGGTGGCCCCACAGCTTAAGTGTAGATCCGCCACTGATGTATATCATATCCAAGTGTACTCGCTCAGCGCAAGTTGCGGTTTTGAGATTCAATTTTTTAAATTCAGACGACAAAGATAGTAATAATAAGTAAGACTACGTACTCCAACCGTTGGAAGCTATGAACAAATTGAAAAATGACTCTTCGGCTCCACGAAACTCGCGGCGGAGCTGGAGCCGTTTTAATACTCCATATGACAAAACGGCTTCACATGATAGAGGGAAACAATGAAAGGACTATAATACCCTTTTCTTTCTAATTTCTTTCTCCAACGTGAGCAATCTTCTTCTACCCCCCATCCGTCGTGCTATCTCCCTCGTCGCCCGCCCAGATGAGCGACCTCCACCGGTCTGCGCCATCCCATGGCTGCCGCGGTCCCTCCCCACGGCCCACCCCGGCGGATGGCGCGCCCCTCCCTTGGTGTCGCGTGTCACGCCTAGCGGCTTCCTTGCCCTTGCACCAAGCCCACACCCGCCGATCGCACGCCGGTGACCCCACACGCCCGCACCGTGCTATCTCTCCCACTGGCCGCACACACCCTTGCCTGGAACCTTGGCGGCCGCGCGATGGTGACTGCCCGCGCCCGTGCCACGCTATCTCTCCCGCTGACTGCATGCACCCTTGCCGGGAACCTCGGCGGCCGCGCGACGGTGACCGCCCGTGCCCATGCCACAAGCCCTGGTGGCCACGAGTGCCCGCACCGCGAGCCCTGGCGGCCGTGCGTGCCTATCCGTGAGGGGGCAAAGCAGGTCTATCTCCTCCTGGGTGCCATGTGGACGAGGTGAAGACCGCAAAAACCACTATTTTTTTGCTCCTTTCCACCCTAAAGCTACGTGAAAGCACGTTTGTAGGGACTTCACCGAAGGAGCCATTTCATTTTATCCCGTTTAACAGAAAACGACTCTCGAAGCTGGTGAAGAAGCCCTACCAGACTAGGCTAAGTATGACTGAGTGTCGTCCTTGTCACCGATCTGGGCGGCCCAGCCAATCATAGAGCCACGTACGGTCGTCTCAATCGTCTCTGTTTTTTGTTACAGTATTATAAACTAATGAAGGAAATGGCAATGAGGCCGGAATGCATGCGAATTGGGAAATAATCGCTCTCCACACGTATCCATGCATCTTCCGGTTTCAACGCTGCCTCAACTCCGCCGCGTCTACTGCAGTGAACAGTCAGACGACTGGACCTGGGAGTACGTGGGACCTGTTAGTGTTAATACGACGACGTCGCATGCTGTTTGTTCATTCAGTCAGTCAAATTGTGCATGCTGCCCACCGGTTGGTCCATCGTTTTCAGGTGCTGAACTTTTGCACTTTTTCCTAGCCTAGTACGTACTAAATAAATGGATGAACTTGTGTTTGTGTACAGGAAAGTGCGTGCACTTTCTGTTGCCTAACATTCTCCGTGATCCTCATACACACACGTCCCGTGCAAGGAAGGAGACGTCGTTAACGTTAACCCGCTGCGGGCCTTGGTTCTCTTGTAGCCACGTACAGCTTCTCACTTTCTCTGCACGTCCATTCGTACGTATAGTACCTCCGATGGGGTGTACTCACTATTTTGCACTTTTTCTAAGTATGTGGCCGGGCCAAATTTGATAACTTCTCTTGAGAAAATTGAACTTGTACTGTGATGTGGACGGAGTGAATTGAATTAGCTCCAAAGAAAAGCTGCTTGCATTATTGTCCGTCGTCAACTTTGAATAAGTACGCACGCTGTGCCTATAGATGTCCATCGGGCCGGCCCGGCTCGGCACGACACAGGCCCGTATCAGGCACGGCCCAATGGGGGTTGGGCCGGCATGGCACGTCGTATGCCTCCTGGGCCGTGCCGGAGAGGGCTTCGTGCCTGGCCATCGGCCCAGGCACGGCCATATGGGCCGATTTTCGGGCCGTGTCGGCCCGTTGAGCACGGCACATCCAGCGTGCCGGGCCAGCCCGTAGCCCACCATAGAGCCAGAGACCTGAGAGAGGCGGGAGGCGGTGGAGGTGCTCGACGCCGGATCCGGTGAGAAGAGAAGGGGATGGGGAGAATTCGGCGGGCCGCGGGGAAGCAGGAGCTCGAGGCGTCAGTGGCCAACGAGGCGGAGCTCGAGCACGCCGTGCTCGCACCCATGGCGTGGCCTCGCAGAGGGACAGAAGGAGATGAACCAGCGGCGGAGTGGCTTCGCTGTGGCGGCGCACCGCACACCATGCCGGTGAGCGGAGCTTAGGGCCGGGCCAACTCGCGTCGATCGAGGGAGCGAGAGGAGTCGGGGCTTCACCTTCACTCCTGCACGCGTACGCGTCGAGCGAGAGGCCGAGAGGACAGAGAAGTCGGGGGAGTAGGGGCCGAGCGGTGGCGCTGGGTGGATTGGGGAGTTTGGGATTAGGGTTTGGTTGGTTTTTATATATACCGGGCCTTTATCGGACCATAACAAAATAACGGGCCGTGTCATGCCAACCCACGTGCCTGTGGTGCGGCCCAGGCACGGCCTGCTCCTTCGGGTCGTGCTAGCCCAAGCCCGCTCACCACTGGGCCGTGCCGTGCTCATGTCGGGACAAAAAAACGGGCTTCGTGCCGGGCTATCAGGCCACGGGCTGCATGGACATCAATAGCTGTGCCAAGAGTCAGCTCTGTTCACTAGGTATATATACACATGTTATGGCGTGGACACCTAAAACAAAACAAAACAAACGTGTCAACAAGGGCCACATACTCCCTCCGTTCCAAATTATAAGATGTTTTATATTTTCTAGATATGTTACATCTACTATGCATATAGATATACACTATGTTTAGATATATAGAAAAAACAATGTATCTGGTAAAGCCAAATAATCTTATTTAGTACATATGAATCACACAGCTGGTTGTGGTCAGTTATCGTTCAAGGATCGATGGTCTATGCGGTCAACATCCCAGCAATTCGTACAACAGTGAAGCGAATAGATGCATAGTTGTTTCCCGTGTGCTGATGTTGTGCATCTCCAAAGTCCTCCAACGCATGCATGATCCTGATATATGGATTTCCCTTTTTCCAGATGACTATGCCTCCGCCTGCTGATTATATTATGCCAGTCACTCATCTATCTCTGTGTGCGTACAGGCCTTGCATCTGCAATTCTGCACCATTCGCGCAAGTTGCAATCAGAGGAATGATCGTACGTATCCAGACTGCCACTGAAATATTTGACACGAATTGTGTATGTCATGTAACTTTTATTCTCTCGAATCTAAATTACATATTACTTTTTGGCTTGGTTCTAAGTCGCATCTCTTCGATTTAGATCTTGTTTATGGAAAAATATACTTGGGGTCTGTTTAGTTTAGTTGTGATTATGTAATGTTCAACTGATGGTTTTTACGGCTGATAAGCCGGCTGATGTTATTTTGTTGTGAGAGAAAAACATTGTACCATGACTTATAAGCTGAGCTGATAAGTTCAAGCGAACAGGGGTGCCGTGGAAAACATGTAAGTCGTTTGGTTCAAATAAGGCCCCATTTGGTAGGCTTCCTCTCTAGCTCCGGCTCCGACTCCTATGGATAAGCCTTATCAAATGGCTTAGTAGGAAGAGTCGTCTGGAGCCTTTTTTTTATTAAAAAAAGGACCTAAAGTTGTTTTGTAAATTGTGGCTCCTCCAAAACAGTTTCGGATTCTCTGGAAGAGCCCTTGGGAAAAAGACCTATAAAACATGGCCTAAGGCCTATACCTTCTCTCTATCTTCCTTGAAACGGCTCTTTATTTTCACACATTTTCAAGGGCTTTCAAAACCGTTCTACATGAAAACAACTACTTTTTTTTTCGAGAACGTGCTTCGCACGTGTTTCATTAAGTAGAGGATATAGTTTGATACAACGGTGGCTGGACGACCGACAGGGGGCGAGGTGCCGTCATCAAACATCAGCCAGTGCACTACATACGGTGCGCTTGAAAACAGGAGGTTGTGATTATACAATAAACGATTGCGTGACAAGCTACGCCTTCCTAGTTGCGCTGCTCACCCGCATTCATCTCCTTCACTGACCCCAGCGCTCCTTGGAGATGCAGGCAAGAATCAGGTCGCCATGAACCCATCAACACCCCTTAATCTCTTCTTTGTTTACTCTTGTCGTGGCTAGAACTGTATCAGATTCAGAGACAGATGGTCTCCAATGTCTCTGTATTTTGCATTATGAAATGCGGTCATGGTCTCTAGTGTTTCCTTGTAGGTAGGTTACAGCTTGGGATTTTGAAAGATGGGGACCTCAGCTATTTTAGGTGGTATGTTTTCAATTTCAAGTATAATGTGTAAGTTCTTTCATATACTGATTCAGAGCCTTGGTCAGCACACGTGCTTGCTACCTCTTATAGGTTTGATAAAATGACTGAACTAAGTTGCAGAACCTATATATGCAAATCCTTCCAGCTTTTTACTCGCCTACCTTTTTGTTGCACCTACTTGCTACTTGTTATGGTTTTGAATGACTGAACCAAGTGCAATGAACTGCCAATTCACTTTGTGAATCAAAAGAATTTCTATACGGCTGTTGTGGGAACTAAGATAAGCATATAATGTATTTTCAATTACCGAATTGTTGATATGTAGTAATTGTTTTCAGATAGCAGCAACACTTGATAGCAGTAATGGTTTTTAGTTAGTAGCACTTGATAGCAGTAACTGTTTTCAGATAGCAGCAAGTTGATAGCAGTAATTGTTTTCAATTAGAAGCACTTGATAGCAGAACTGGATATGAAGTAATTGTTTTCAGATAGCAGCAGCACCGAATTGTTTTCAGTCCCTGGTTTTCAGAAAGCAGCAGCAACACTTCGACAAGGTAGGTTAGCAGTAATTATCTGGGACTTGATTATCTGTCTTGTGGTGAACTCTGATTAGCTTTATTATCTGTCCTTACTGCACATGACTTGACAACTGGTTCCTTGCCTACGGTTTAATTTGCCTACATATGAGTTAACGTACGTTGCACATGTATCATTTTCAGGAGACAAGTACAAAGACTAGGACCATGATGCAATGGATTTTTCCGAAGAAGTGTCACTATATAGCAAAAAAAAAGCCAATGCACTAGCTGTCTACAATGCAATTGTAATAGATGTGAAGGTCGACAAGAACCTATTTTTGTGTTTCAGTTTTATGATGATCAAAACATCTTGTGTTAATGTACTGGAAAATAACCAAATTGTTGGGCTTTACGTGATTTTCATTATATAATCTGTGACTCGGTTGCCAAAGGCAACCTACTGAAATGTACACTACATATACACTATAAGATCAATACAGTAAGGTGTTGGCTCCCATTATCATTCTCTACATGTACTACATCGGCGATCATGCATGTATATCATATCCTAGTGTACTCGCTCAGCGCAGGTTGCGGTTTTGAGATTCAATTTTTTAAGTTCAATTGATTCAACTTTTTAAATTCAGACGACAAAGATAGTAATAATAAGTAAGACTACGTACTCCAACAGTTGGAAGCTATGAACAAATTGAAGAATGACTCTTCGGCTCCACGAAACTCGCGGTGGAGCTGGAGCCGTTTTAATACTCCATTTGGCAAAACGGCTTCACATGATAGAATGAAACAATGAAAGGACTACAATACCCTTTTCTTTCTAATTTCTTTCTCCATCGTGAGCAATCTTCTTCTACCCCATCCATCGCGCTATCTCCCTCGTCGCCCGCCTGGATGCACAACCTCTCCACCGATCTGTGCCATCCCAAGGCTGCCGCGCTCCCTCCCCACGGCCCACCCCGGCGGACGGCACGCCCTCCCTCGGTGTCACGCATCACGCCTAGCGGCTTCCCTGTGCTCGCACCAAGCTCACACCCGCCCCTCCCCAGTGGCCGCACGCGCCCGTGCTGCGAACTCCGGCGATCGCACGCCGGCGACCCCACACGCTGAAAGTCCCTAGTTTGGTTTTGGCTAATTGATGAAACCTAGGACTAACCTTTGTATCTAAGTGGATGTTTTAGATAAAGGTGGTCATTGCATATGAGAAATGACATTGACTCATATGACCAAGATGATGAAGACCAAGATGAGGCTTGGCTCGATGGATCGGTTGTGAAGGTGAAGGGCAAGTCGAGGCTTCGAAGCGAGGGACCATGCGATGGTGAAGCTTGAGCAAGACTTAGCGCCGACGGACCGATGCAACGGTGAAGAGCAAGTGAAGTCAAGGTCGATGGATCGAGACGGTCATGTGATGATATGAAGTGGATCATATCATTTGGAGAAACAAAATGGGCTCAAGGCAAAGGTATAACCATAGGGCCATTTTGTTTTACACTCAAGACACCATAGAGGGTGTGAGTGGTTTAGGATCGATAGCCGAACTATTAAGAGGGGAAGTCTTATCGGTTATTCGATGCACGGGTGCCACTAGGTGAATTCATGAAGTGCATTGCATGTAGGGCCTAGTGAGCTAATTGGAAAACCTTTGAAAATGTTTGAGAAAAAGCTAACACACAAGCACATGGAGATGTACACTTGATGGTGTTGGCACATTTGCAAAGGTGGCGTTGGTCGCGCTGTGGTTTGCGGGTAGAGAGGGGTTTGGGTTCCTCTCTCCCTCCCGCCGAGCGTGCGAGCGCGGGATTCAGGCGATTTCGGGGAAATGAAATGCCTATTTTCCACTACGCCGAAAGTCGGAAAAGAAACGGAGGCGAACGGGGTCACTGAGGTGACCGGACGCTGCACCGGACGCTGCACCGGACGCGGTCACGGTGTGACCGGACGCGTCCGGTCAGTACAGCGCGGTTTCAGGCGCGCGGGTGCTAGGGTTTGCTACCGGCGCGTCCGGTGACTCGCGGGACCGGCGCGTCCGGTCATGCACCCAGAAGGAACTGAGGTTCACAGAGGACGATCGGACGCGAGGCGCGTCCGGTCACACACGATCGGACGCGTCCGGTCGTCAAAGGAGCTTACTGGACTCACACCGGACGCGGGCACTGTCGCGTCCGGTCGTTGAGAGGAGCGCGTCCGGTCGTTGTTTCGCGGGCGCGGGTGCTGTGCGGATCGGCGCGTCCGGTCGTTCTACAGGCGCGTCCGGTCTTCGGGACCGGCGCGTCCGGTCGTTGTCTAGGGCGCGTCCGGTCGTTGGTTTGACCGGTGAGGCGCAGTGACCGTTGGAGGACCGGACGCGGTTGAGCGCGTCCGGTCAGTTTCGACCGGCGCGTCCGGTCGTCCCGAAAAAACGGTGAGTGGAGTTGCAACGGCTCTATTTGTTTGGGGTGCTTATAAATACTCGTTGGCCGGCCCTTGGTGGGTAGGCTTGGCATTTCTAACACTCTTGTGCATCCTTTGAGCAAAAGCAACTCCTCCCACTCATCTCTCTTGCTTGATTGCAAATCAAAAGTGAGATTGAGTGATCCCAAAGTGCATTGCATAGCTTGAGGGCATCTAGTGGCACTTGTGGGTGGTTTAGCCGGTGGATTTCTTGTTACTCTTGGAGAGTACCGCTCCTAGCCGGCTTGGAGATTGTTGGAGGCGTTGGCAAGAGAAGGTGATTGTTCTTGGCCACCTCCGGTTGTTTGTAAGAGGTTCTTGTGCTTTCCTCGGCGGGACGCCAAAAGCAACTCTATTGGATTGCGCGTGTCATTGAGTTACCTCACTTGAGAGTGGAGTCTTGCGGTGCCTTGCGGGGCGTGCCTTGAGGGGCAAGTGACTTGAGGGTCACACCGAGGAACCATCTAAGTGTTGGTCGACACAACCGGTGACGTAGCTTGTCGGTGCACAAGTGAACACCGGGTGAACAAAAATATTGTGTCTCTTGTCTCCCGGTGATTGGTCTACATATTGTGTTGTTGTCAATATTAATTGATTGTATATCATCTTGGTGATTGGCAACATCTTCACTCCACCGTCGGTATAAGTTTCACAATCCTATCTCTTGCACTTATCTTTACTAGATTATCTTGTGTTGCTCTAGTAGTAGCTTGGCTAGTAGTGTTGTTAGCTTGTTCTCTAGTGTAAAATTAGTGACATAGCTCTTGTGTGAACTAGAGATCATAATCTACTAGACTTGTGGATAGGAGGCTTGCGTCACAACCTTTGGCTAAGCAAAACTCGCTTTACGCCGTTTGTTATTCTAACAAGTTTGCTTAGTGGTGCTTGTAGAATTTTTATAGGCTATTCACCCCCCCTCTAGCCATCTAGGACCTTACAACTGGTATCAGAGCCGTGGTCACCGTTTTATTCAAGGCTTAACATCCTTCGGTGTGAAAAAAATGGCTCAAATTGTGTTTAATCATGTTGGGGGCAAGCCACCGTTCTTTGATGGTGTTAGTTCTTTTGCTCATTGGAAGAGAAAGATGACAATGTACCTTGGTTCTATTCATGAGAGAGTATTGCAAGTCACCGAGAATGATTTTGCTATCATTGATCCCAATCATCTCACCGATGAAGATAGAGCAAATAGAACATGCAATAGAATGGCTCTCAATACACTCTATAATGGTATTGACACAAAAGTGTTTGAGGGCATCAAAGATTTGGAATTGGCTAGTGAAGTATGGACAAGGTTGAGTGAGACATATGAAGGCACTAAGGTTGTGAAGAGTGCCAAGCTATATGGGCTCAAGAGTGAGTTTGAGAACTTCAAGAAAAAGGATGATGAAACAATCATTGAAATGTTTCATAGATTGCAAGTGATAGTCAATGATCTCAAGAGCTTAGGGCACAAGACTCAAGATCAAGATTTTTGTCACAAGTTCTTATTGAGCTTACCTAGAAGATTCAAGATGTTGATCATGATGTTGCAAAGAGATGGGCTTGAAGCAATGAAGCCTAATGATTTGCTTGGTGAAGTATTAACCTATGACAAATATGATCAAGATGTTGATAACAAGGAGAAGGTGGAAGATGAAAAGAAGAAGAAGACCGTGGCGTTCAAGGCCATCTCCTCCAAGGGCAAAGCTACCATTATTGAAGAAGAAGACAATAGTGAAGATGAAGATTATGAAATTGATGATGAGGCATTTGCTTTTGTAGTCAAGAAAATGGGTCACATGTTCATTAAGAGAAGAGGCTTCAAAAAGAGAAATGACAACTTCAAGAGCAATGAGCAACAAAGGAGGTGCTTCAATTGTGATAGCACCGAACATCTTCAAGCCGAATGTCCCTATGATAAGAAGAAGAACAACAAGAGGGGCAAGTTTGAGAAGAAAAAGAAAGAAGCCAAGATAACATTCAAGAAAGGCAAGAATGGAGTCTATGTGGCCACTTGGGAAAGTGATGATGAAGAAGAAGAAGAATCATCCAACAAGGCTTTTGCTTCCATTGCTATCAACAAGAAGCCATCACTATTTGACTCATCCTCTTCATGCTTCATGGCTAAAGAAGCTAAGGTATTATATGATGAAAGTGATGATGAAAGTGAAATGGAATATGTTCATGATAGTGATAATGATAAATATGATAATGAAAATGATGATGATGATGAACCAACTAAAGAACAACTATATGACTTGTTGCAACAAACTAGAGACATAGCTATTGCCAAGAACAAGGAGTGCAAGAAGCTTTCAATGAAAGTAGCAATACTTGAGAAAGTTCTTGGTGAGCTTAAGACCACTCATGAGAGTCTAGTGGAAGACCATGAGGATCTTGGTAAGACTCATTCCAAGCTTGAAAAGGCTCACTCATTGCTACTTGAGCAACAAGAAAAGAAGGAGGTTGTTGTATCATGTGATATAGGTATTACATGTGATATAATTGATGAATCCTTTAATGAACCTATCATCATGTCAAATACTAACCCTTCTTGTAGCTCTTCATCCACCACCACCAACTCTACCTCTACTACTAGTGATGGTTTCACTTGTGATGCCTCACTAATGGTTGAGAATGAGACTCTCAAGAGAGAGGTGGATGAGCTCACTCACGCCCTAGGCAAGGCCTATGGTGGTGAGGCCCGCTTGCTTAAGTGCTTGGGTAGCCAAAGGTTCTCTCTTAACAAAGAGGGATTGGGCTACACCCCCAAGAAAGGCAAGTCGGCCTTTGCAACTCCAAAGCCTAGCTTTGTGAAGGGCAATGGTCGGTTTTGCAATAGATGCAAGCAAGTTGGGCACCTAGAGCATAATTGCAATAAAAAGAACCAAAGCAAGAACCTTGTTAATGCTATACCTTTTGATTCTTGCTATGTGCTTACCAAGGGTGTGAAGGGTGTGCAAGCTAAGTTTGTTGGTACACCAATTGTGGGCCCAAAGAAGAAGGCTATTTGGGTACCAAAGAGCTTAGTTACTAACCTACAAGGACCCAAGCAAAAATGGGTACCTAAGCTTCATTGATTTGCTTGTAGGTCAATTACAAAGCCGGAGGAAGGCATTGGATTATTGATAGTGGGTGCACTCAACACATGACCGGTACATCAAGAATGTTTGACTCAATCAATGACAATAATAGTGGTGTTGATTCTATCACATTTGGCAATAACAAGAAAGGCAAGGTTATTGGCTTGGGCAAGATTGCAATATCAAATGACATGAGTATCTCAAATGTGTTGCTAGTTGAAAGTTTGGATTTCAATCTTCTATCCGTGGCACAAATATGTGATCTAGGCTACAAATGCATCTTTGGGGTTGATGATGTGGAAGTTATTAGTGTGGATGGTTCAAATATGGCATTCAAGGGCTTTAGATATGAGAATCTCTACCTAGTTGACTTCAATGCTAGAGAAACTTCTTTGACAACTTGCTTAGTCTCCAAATCAAGCATGGGTTGGCTTTGGCATAGAAGGCTTGGTCATGTTGGCATGAAACAATTGAAGAAGCTTACAACTCACAATCTTGTCAATGGTTTGAAAGATGTTGAATTTGAGAAGAATAAGCTTTGTAGTGCATGTCAAGCCGGAAAGCAAGTTGGAAGCTCACATCCAAAGAAGAGTACAATGAGCACATGCAAAGCATTTGAATTGATGCACATGGATCTATTTGGACCAACAACATATACAAGCATAGGCGGCAACAAGTATGGCTTTGTCATAGTGGATGACTTCACAAGATTCACATGGGTATTCTTTCTTAGTGACAAAAGTGAAGTGTTTAACACATTCAAGACATTTCTCACTAGAGTTCACAATGAGTTTGAGATTAGAATCAAGAAAGTGAGAAGTGACAATGGAAGTGAGTTCAAGAATACAAGAACTGAAGAACTTTGTGATCATTATGGTATTGGACATCAATTCTCGGCCAAGTACACTCCACAATCAAATGGCCTAGTTGAGAGGAAGAATAGAACATTGCTTGATATGGCTAGATCAATGCTTCATGAGTACAATGTGAGTCAATCATTTTGGGATGAAGCAATCAATACCGCTTGCTACTACATCAATAGACTATATTGTCATCCATTGCTAGAGAAGACCCCATATGAGTTACTTCATGGAAGAAAGCCAAATATTTCTTACTTTAGGGTGTTTGGTTGCAAATGCTATATCTTGAAGAAGGGCACTAGATTGGGGAAGTTTGACAAGAGATGTGATGAGGGGTTCCTACTTGGTTATTCAACTACAAGCAAAGCTTATAGAGTTTGGAACAACTCAAGTGGCATTCTAGAAGAAGTCCATGATGTGCAATTTGATGAAACCAATGGGTCACAAGATGAAGAAGAGAATCTAGATGATGTTAGTGGAACTCTATTGGTGGAAGCAATGAAGAACATGGACATTGGGGACATTAGAGCAAAGCAAGTTATTGATATTCAAGATGATGATAAAGATCAAGTGCTAAATTCTCCATTCAAGCTAGCTAGTGACTCTCAAGTGCAAGATCAAGGTGCTAGTTCATCTCATCAAGATACATCAAGTGATCAACCAAGCTCAAGCAATCAAGTGCAAGTACTCCAACCACAACATGTTGCAAGAGATCACCCCATTAATAGTATTATTGGTGATATTAGAAGTGGTGTGCAAACAAGATCAAGATTGACTATGTTTTGTGAGCATGCATCATTTGTGTCAACCATAGAACCAAAGAAGATAGAAGAAGCTTTGAGGGATGCCGATTGGATTATGGCTATGCAAGAAGAACTAAACAATTTCACAAGAAATGATGTTTGGGAATTGGTAGAAAGGCCAAATGACTACAATGTGATTGGAACCAAGTGGGTGTTTAAAAACAAGCAAGATCAAGATGGCATTGTAGTGAGAAACAAAGCAAGACTAGTTGCTCAAGGTTACACTCAAGTTGAAGGTCTTGACTATGATGAGACATATGCACCCGTGGCAAGATTAGAGGCAATAAGGATACTATTGGCTTATGCTTGTGCACACAATATCAAACTATATCAAATGGATGTCAAAAGTGCATTTCTCAATGGGATTATCAATGAGTTAGTATTTGTTGAGCAACCGCCCGGATTTGAAGATGACAAGAAACCCAACCATGTCTACAAGTTGAAGAAGGCTTTATATGGCTTAAAGCAAGCACCTAGAGCATGGTATGAGAGACTAAGGGATTTCCTTCTCTCTAAGGGATTCAAAATGGGCAAGGTTGATACTACTCTATTCACCAAGAAGATTGGAAATGATCTATTCATAGTGCAAATATATGTTGATGACATCATCTTTGGATCAACCGATCAAGCTTATTGTGAAGAATTTGGTGCTATGATGGCCAAAGAGTTTGAAATGTCTATGATTGGTGAACTTAGCTACTTCCTTGGTCTCCAAGTCAAGCAATTGAAGAATGGGACATTTGTGAGTCAAGGAAAATACATAAGGGACATGTTGAAGAAGTTTGGAATGCAAGATGCAAAGCCAATTTCAACTCCAATGGGTACAAATGGAAATTTGGATAGTGATCTTGATGGCAAAATGGTGAATCAAAAGGAATATCGGTCTTTGATTGGAAGTCTACTCTATGTCACCGCATCAAGGCCGGATGTCATGTTTAGTGTTTGCATGTGTGCTAGATATCAAGCCTCACCTAGAGAAAGTCATCTCACGGCCGCAAAGAGAATATTGAGGTACTTAAAGCAAACAAGAGATGTTGGACTATGGTATCCCAAGGGGTCAAAGTTTGAATTGATTGGATATTCGGACTCCGACTATGGGGGTTGCAAGATCAATAGAAAGAGCACAAGTGGCACATGTCAATTACTTGGAAGATCACTTGTGTCATGGTCCTCAAAGAAACAAAATAGTGTGGCAATCTCTACCGCCGAAGCCGAATATGTGAGTGCGGGGAGTTGTTGTGCACAATTGCTATGGATGACATCAACTTTGAAGGATTATGGTCTCAATTTCAAGAATGTGCCGTTGCTATGTGATAATGAGAGTGCAATCAAGATGATACAAAACCCGGTTCAACATGGAAGAACAAAGCATATAGACATAAGACACCATTTCATTAGAGATCATCAACAAAAGGGAGATATTGCCATTGAAAGTGTTGGCACCGATGATCAACTTGCCGATATTCTCACTAAGCCACTTGATGAAAAGAGGTTTTGCAAGCTAAGGAATGAATTGAACATTCTTGATTTCTCAAACATGAGTTGAATGCACCCCACCCACTTATTGACATGCCTCTCCTTCGACATTGCAAGGTAAAGTTGATTGACATATCATTCATCCTATGCTAAGGACTTGCTAGAGCATGTAGACATATTAAGTGGTATGCATAAGCATTCATGATGAATCAAATGAATTTGATGGATATATGTTACCACTATTGCTTCTATGCTTATTTTGATCTAGTGGTGTCATATGACATGTTTGTGAGCTTATAAACCTAGTGTTGAATCTAGAAGATTTGCTATAAGTGTTTAATTCAACATAGGCAAGATAACCCTTATTTTGAGGAGTGAAGAAGCTTGTCTTTGGTTCAAATCGAATTAAATATCTTTGGCAAGTATTCTAGGTTAAACCAAATTTGATAAATTTTTTTTAAACCTTACATATGGCATCGAATTAATTTCAATCTACTCCATCAAACATTTTTCTTCTCTCCACAATTTGATCCCTTTTTGGGTAAGTTGTTGACAAAGGGGGAGAGAAAAAGATGATTCAACTTGATAAAGGGGTAAATAAAATTTATGATGAGAAAAAGATGATTCAACTTGATAAAGGGGTAAATAAAATTTGTTGATGCACACAAGTAGGGGGAGCAAGCTCATAAACAAAGTTGTTGCATTTGTTTGTGCATTCTCATATGACTTGCTCATTGCACATGTATTTAAATTCAATATACATGCTTGTGTGGTGCAATGCTAGTATAGAAATTGGATGATGAAATGATCTACTAGCATGCATAGGAATAGTTTACTTATGGTATCTAGACTTGCCTAAAGCTTTACAAGTGGTTAGCTTTATAAGTAGTCCAAGAACCCTTGCATATAATGTTGATCTCACGAGGTTCTTGAGTTTTGATGGATGTCTAGTTACTTCATGATGCTAAGGATGGTGTAAAAGGCAACTCCGATTGGTATCACGCTTCAAAGGTCCATTTCTTACACCTTAGCATCATTTTGGTAGAATTACTCTCCCAACACTTCTATCTATGCATATGTGCAAAGCTTTCAATCCAAACTCTATGCACATATGTAGGGGGAGCTAATGCTACCAAAACCGAGCTTGTGATAATTGTCCAAACTTTACTTATGAGCAAAATGATTGGACAAGTATGACAAGTTCAAAACTTTTATTATCAAAATCATCTTTGTGAGGGTTGTCATCAATTACCAAAAAGGGGGAGATTGAAAGTCCCTAGTTTGGTTTTGGCTAATTGATGAAACCTAGGACTAACCTTTGTATCTAAGTGGATGTTTTAGATAAAGGTGGTCATTGCATATGAGAAATGACATTGACTCATATGACCAAGATGATGAAGACCAAGATGAGGCTTGGCTCGATGGATCGGTTGTGAAGGTGAAGGGCAAGTCGAGGCTTCGAAGCGAGGGACCATGCGATGGTGAAGCTTGAGCAAGACTTAGCGCCGACGGACCGATGCAACGGTGAAGAGCAAGTGAAGTCAAGGTCGATGGATCGAGACGGTCATGTGATGATATGAAGTGGATCATATCATTTGGAGAAACAAAATGGGCTCAAGGCAAAGGTATAACCATAGGGCCATTTTGTTTTACACTCAAGACACCATAGAGGGTGTGAGTGGTTTAGGATCGATAGCCGAACTATTAAGAGGGGAAGTCTTATCGGTTATTCGATGCACGGGTGCCACTAGGTGAATTCATGAAGTGCATTGCATGTAGGGCCTAGTGAGCTAATTGGAAAACCTTTGAAAATGTTTGAGAAAAAGCTAACACACAAGCACATGGAGATGTACACTTGATGGTGTTGGCACATTTGCAAAGGTGGCGTTGGTCGCGCTGTGGTTTGCGGGTAGAGAGGGGTTTGGGTTCCTCTCTCCCTCCCGCCGAGCGTGCGAGCGCGGGATTCAGGCGATTTCGGGGAAATGAAATGCCTATTTTCCACTACGCCGAAAGTCGGAAAAGAAACGGAGGCGAACGGGGTCACTGAGGTGACCGGACGCTGCACCGGACGCTGCACCGGACGCGGTCACGGTGTGACCGGACGCGTCCGGTCAGTACAGCGCGGTTTCAGGCGCGCGGGTGCTAGGGTTTGCTACCGGCGCGTCCGGTGACTCGCGGGACCGGCGCGTCCGGTCATGCACCCAGAAGGAACTGAGGTTCACAGAGGACGATCGGACGCGAGGCGCGTCCGGTCACACACGATCGGACGCGTCCGGTCGTCAAAGGAGCTTACTGGACTCACACCGGACGCGGGCACTGTCGCGTCCGGTCGTTGAGAGGAGCGCGTCCGGTCGTTGTTTCGCGGGCGCGGGTGCTGTGCGGATCGGCGCGTCCGGTCGTTCTACAGGCGCGTCCGGTCTTCGGGACCGGCGCGTCCGGTCGTTGTCTAGGGCGCGTCCGGTCGTTGGTTTGACCGGTGAGGCGCAGTGACCGTTGGAGGACCGGACGCGGTTGAGCGCGTCCGGTCAGTTTCGACCGGCGCGTCCGGTCGTCCCGAAAAAACGGTGAGTGGAGTTGCAACGGCTCTATTTGTTTGGGGTGCTTATAAATACTCGTTGGCCGGCCCTTGGTGGGTAGGCTTGGCATTTCTAACACTCTTGTGCATCCTTTGAGCAAAAGCAACTCCTCCCACTCATCTCTCTTGCTTGATTGCAAATCAAAAGTGAGATTGAGTGATCCCAAAGTGCATTGCATAGCTTGAGGGCATCTAGTGGCACTTGTGGGTGGTTTAGCCGGTGGATTTCTTGTTACTCTTGGAGAGTACCGCTCCTAGCCGGCTTGGAGATTGTTGGAGGCGTTGGCAAGAGAAGGTGATTGTTCTTGGCCACCTCCGGTTGTTTGTAAGAGGTTCTTGTGCTTTCCTCGGCGGGACGCCAAAAGCAACTCTATTGGATTGCGCGTGTCATTGAGTTACCTCACTTGAGAGTGGAGTCTTGCGGTGCCTTGCGGGGCGTGCCTTGAGGGGCAAGTGACTTGAGGGTCACACCGAGGAACCATCTAAGTGTTGGTCGACACAACCGGTGACGTAGCTTGTCGGTGCACAAGTGAACACCGGGTGAACAAAAATATTGTGTCTCTTGTCTCCCGGTGATTGGTCTACATATTGTGTTGTTGTCAATATTAATTGATTGTATATCATCTTGGTGATTGGCAACATCTTCACTCCACCGTCGGTATAAGTTTCACAATCCTATCTCTTGCACTTATCTTTACTAGATTATCTTGTGTTGCTCTAGTAGTAGCTTGGCTAGTAGTGTTGTTAGCTTGTTCTCTAGTGTAAAATTAGTGACATAGCTCTTGTGTGAACTAGAGATCATAATCTACTAGACTTGTGGATAGGAGGCTTGCGTCACAACCTTTGGCTAAGCAAAACTCGCTTTACGCCGTTTGTTATTCTAACAAGTTTGCTTAGTGGTGCTTGTAGAATTTTTATAGGCTATTCACCCCCCCTCTAGCCATCTAGGACCTTACACACGCCCGCGCTGCGCTATCTCTCCTGCTGGCCACACGCACTCTTGCCAGGAACCTTGGCGGCCGCGCGACGGTGACTGCTCGCACCTGTGCCGCGCTTTCTCTCCCGTGGGCCGCACGCACCCTTGCCGGGAACCTTAGTGGCCGCGCGACCATGACCGCCCGTTCCCATGTCGCAAGCCCTGGTGGCCGCGAGTTCCCGCGCTGCAAGCCCCGGCAGCCGTGCGCTCCTGTCTGTGAGGGGCAAAGCAGGTCTATCTCCTCCTGGGTGCCACGTGGATAAGGTGAAGCCAGCAAAAACCATTATTTTTGGCTCCTTCCCACCCCAAACCTACGTGAGAGCATGTTTTTAGAGGCTTCACTGAAGGAGCTATTTTATTTTACCCCGTTTGGTAGAAAACGGCTCTTGAAGCCAATAGAGAAGCCCTGCCAGACTGGAGTAAGTATGACTGAGTGTCGTCCTTGTCACCGGTCTGGGCGGCCCAGCCAATCATAGAGCCACGTAGGTTGTCTCAATCAGCCTCTGTTTTTATGTTACAGTATTATAAACTAATGAGGCCACGTTCGTTTGACTGGTTTTGAGGCTGGAAACTATTCCAGCTAATCTATATTAATACAAATAAGCCTATCAATCCAGCTAGAACAGTTCTAGAGGAACCAATCCAGATTAAAAGCCTTGTTCGTTTCTTGTCGTTCCTGCTAGGAACGATTTCTGGGGAAGTTTAGCCTATACAAATTGTATAAGCGTTCCAGCCAAGAACGGTTCCAAGAAGTCATTCCCTGCATACTGAACGTGGCCTAAATGAACGGGCCCTGAAGGAAATGGCAATGAAGCCGGAATGCATGCGAATTGGGAAATAATCGCTCTCCACACGTATCCATGCATCTTCCGGTTTCAACGCTGCCTCAACTCCGCCGCGTCTAGGGCCTGTTTGGATGGAATCATGGAGTACTTGCTTGGCAAAAAGTGTTGTTTGGAAGTTGCCTAGAAATTCGATAGAATCTGTCTGGCCAGGCAAGGTAGAAAATATTGTGTTTGTTTGGAAGCCTATACCTGGAAATGCTAATAAAAGATATAATACCATTTTAAAACATACACGGTTACTGTTAGAATGTACAAACAATAAATAAATAAAACCATCCACATATTTTATCAATTAACAATATATTTGAAATTACATATAAATTTAATAGATTTCCTAGCTATTTAAAAAATGTCACAAGGAAAGACGTACGAGGAACAAAGATAATTATAATTACACTGTATACACGATGCTAGTGCAGGTTTATTGGTAGAGAACTGAAAAGAAGAACGTAATATGTTTCTAAAAAAACGCAATCTGGACTTCTGATTAGTTCAGGTATATTGGTATACGTTTTTTTTCCGTGGAATTTCGTGTACACAGTACCGGCTAATACAAAGAATAGCAGTAAATAAGGCAACAAGTGATTAGACGGGTGGTTAGTCCAGGCAAGCCAGAAGCTGCACCCCAGGCGGCCGTTTTCGTGCGCCTGAGCCTGGGGGCTGATGCCTGGGACAGGCAGCTCACCAGGGCTGCATCCAAATACCGCACAGGCAGCATCCAGTCACGCTACAGGCCAGGCATCTTCTACCCAGGTTTCAATCCAAACACGGCCCTACTGCAGTGAACAATCAGACGACTATGCAAGCAAAGACTGGACCTGGGAGTACGTGGGACCTGTTAGTGTTAATACGACGACGTGGCATGCAGTTTGTTCATTCAGTCAATCAAATTTTGCATGCTGCCCACAGGTTGGTCCATCGTTTTCAGGTGCTGAACTTTTGCACTTTTTCCTAGCCTAGTACGTACTAAATAAATGGATGAACTTGTGTTTGTGTACAGGAAAGTGCGTGCACTTTCTGTTGCCTAACATTCTCCGTGATCCTCATACACATGCATGTCCCGTGCAAGGAAGGAGACGTCTCTTGTAGCCACAGCTTCTCACTTTCTCTGCACGTCCATTCGTATAGTACCTCCGATGGGGTGTACTCGCTATTTTGCACTTTTTCTAAGTATGTGGGCGGGCCAAATTTGATAACTTCTCTTGAGAAAATTGAAGTTGTCCTGTGATGTGGACGGAATGAATTGAATTAGCTCCAAAGAAAAGCCCTGATTCTCAAACACTTACATAAATTCTTTATCTTTAACAAAAGTAATTTGACATGGGTGGAATTAGTTTGGGACAAACACTATAGAAATGGAAGATTGTCAAGTTCTACTGTTCCAAAGGGCTCTTTCTGGTGGAGAGATGCTCTGAAATTACTTGACAAATATAGACAAGTGTGGTGTTGTCTAGTGGGCAGACATGCTTACTCTGGGATGATTTTCGGAATGGTCAAGTAAGAAAACTGCAATTTCCAGAGTTGCACTCCTTTGCAAAGAACAAGTCTATAAGTCTAAGAAAGGCTCATGGCACGGCTGCTCTTCATGATCTCTTCAGCTTACCATTGTCAGTTGAGGCTTACACTCAGTTTCGAGAACTTCAGTTTGAATTCTCAGATCTAGTTCTCAATAACTTGAATGATAATTGGACATATATTTGGGGCTCTTCTCAATTCTCATCCTCTAAAGCTTATAAAACTTTATCAGGACACTCCCAGGTTGAGCCAATCTTCAGATGGCTCTGGAAAACTTCTTGTCAAGGAAAGCATAATATTTTTTTGGCTTGTTCTCAGAGATAGATTAAGTACTAGAAGCATGATTAGAAGAAGAGGAATGCATCTAGATGATTATCAATGTGTCCTTTGTCAACAATCCATAGAAGAGACAGTTATGCACTTGCTCTTTTACTGCCCCTTCTCTAAGGATTGCTGGAACTTGGTGAACTTCCAATTTGCTGATCATCTCTCAACTCCACAAATCTTTCAAGCATGGAAATGTTTAATAAGGTGGAGTTTGCTCTAGGCTTATTCATCTTTTTTTGCTGGGGAATTTGGATGGTAAGGAATGATGTCATATTCAGAAACAAGAACCCTGTGGTCAGAGCTGGCCCTGAGATTTTGGGGCCCAGGGCCAGACGAAAACTTGAGGCCCCTTGGAACATATATGTACACCTGTTATCACTTGTATTAGTAGATGCTAAGCTAAGAGCATAAGAGTAGTTATCTAACATGCATTACCTATTCTCCTTGCACCATACATTTGAAAAATTATCTTGTCTGATGTCTCACATACTGGCTATCATCCTCATCGATGTCCAAATTATTATCTACTGTAAGGCCTTGCTCGGGATTCGTAGTATTTGTTTGCTCCTACACGCAATAATTACTAATTAAGTATATTTCTCCTGTGTTCATATTATCTTTTTAAAAAATGGCAGATGTGTCCTCTATGGGATCACTCGTTTCCCCTTTTTTATTTTCTAACTATTAACGACATCATTTATAGAAGACGTGTGCTGGAATTTTTAAACAATGAGCATCCCCACAGCCTCATGGCACAAAAAAATAGAGATAACACACACGTTGCTCCCAGGCTCGTGCCCTCTCATACAACAGTGCACTGATATGCCGCCTGCAGTCTTACTCCATTCTAGTTTCACAGGTCATCCGGGTGCAGTTACTTCCAAATACATGCATGCATCCAGTTGCTTTTATTCTAAATACTGTGAGCGTGAAAAAGTCTGCGCGGGGGCATGGGCATGCATGCAGTCAGCCAGTCATAACTCTTAACGGGGACAAGCGAATGCAGACGTTGCAAATACGCGGGTTTTAAGGCTGCTAGCGTGGAAGAGTACTACAGCCAAGCCCCAACATACTACTACACCGTATACATACTGACATACGGGGGCCCTAACGGCTCAGGGGCCCGGGGCGGCCGCCCCGTTCGCCCGCCCCCAGGGCCGGGGCTGCCTGTGGTGGAAGACTGCAAAAGATATGTGACAGTGGAAGCTCTTCTACTAGTGTATAGATCAAAGATTAGAATCACCACCCTTTTAGAATCATGGATAAACTCCAACTTGTAATTCCCTGGATAAACTCCAACTCTGTTCCTTGATCTTCTTAGATCTCTTTAAACCTTTGTCTGCTTGTTCTCCCTCTCTGTTTTAGCTGTAAGTTATACTTTGTACTCTTTTTTGTTTAGTTTAATTACAGTAGGAGCCTCTGGCTCCTCCTGATTCCTAAAAAAAAAAAGCTTGCATTATTGTCTGTCGTCAACTTTGAGTGCGTACGCACCCTGTGCCAAGAGTCAGCTCTGTTCACAAGGTATATATACACATGTTATGGCGTGGACACCTAAAACAAAACAAACGTGTCAACAAGGACGTCCACATACATACGAATCACACAGCTGGTTGTGGTCAGTTAACGTTCAAGGATTGATGGTCCATGCGGTCAACATCACAGCAATTCGTACAACAGCGAAGTGAATGCATGCATAGTTGTTTCCCGTGTGCTGATGTGCATCTCCAAAGTCCTCCAATGCATGCATTATCCTGATATATGGATTTCTCTTTTTCCAGATGACTATGCATGCCTCCTCCGGATTATATTATGCCAGTCACTGATCAAGGTTGAGACGTCGATGGAAAAATGATATCTCTGTGTGCGTAGAGGCCTTGCATGATTGCATCTGCAATTCTGCACCATTCGCGCATGTTGCAATCAGAGGAATGATCTAGCCAGACCGCCACTGAAATATAGTTTCTTTGACACGGATTTGTAAGTCATGTAACTTCTACTCTCTCTAATCTAAATTACAGATTACTTTTTGGCTTGGTTCTAAGTCACATCTCTTCGATTTCGATCTGGTTTATGGAAAAATACACTAAGAGTCTGCTTGGTTTAGTTGTGAGATATGAAAAAGCTGATGTGAGTTATGTGTGCCGTGGAAAACATGTAAGTCGTTTGGTTCAAATAAGGCCCCGTTTGGTAGGCCTCCTCTTTGACTCTGGCTTCGACGCCTACAAACGAGCCTTACCAAACGATTTAGTACAAAGGGCCATTTGAAGCCTTTTTTATGAAAAAAAAGTACGAAGAGCCGTTTAGAGCCTTTTTTATGAAAAAAAAGGAGTTAGACCTGTTTTTGGAGGAGTTCAAAACGGCTTCGGATTCTCTAGAAGAGCGCTTGGGGAAGAGACCTACAAAACAAGGCATAAGACCTATAACCCGTCTCTATCTTCCTTGAAACGGCTCTTTATTTTCACGCATTTTCAAGGGGCTTTTAAAACCGTACTACACGAAAACAACTACTTTTTTTTCGAGAGCACGCTTCGCATATGTTTCATTAAGTAGAGGATAGAGTTTTGATACAACGCGGCTGGACGATCGACAGGGGGCGAGGTGCCGTCGTCCAACATCAGCCAAAGCACCGCACACGGTGCGCCTGAAAACAGGAGGTTGTGATTATACCATCAACAATTGCGCGACAAGCTACAAGCGCCTCTATCCTACAATGCCAACGCCAACAGAAAACAGCTACTTTTGAAAATGCAGCTTCATGTTTCGCCTGTTTGGTCGGTGCTCTGTTTTTTTTTTTTTTTGCAGCAGAAGCATTTTTTAGAAACTCAACCAAAAACAGCACCTAATATTGATGTTGACATCTAGAGCAGACAGGGTGCAGTTTAGTCAAGCAAATTAATCTAGCTGCCCGTGCAATGACTAATCAGACAGGTCTGCAGCACGACTGCAGAGATTTTTTTCCCGAAGTTTTGTATACATCTCCTTGCCATCTCTGAGTCCCCGGCCCCACCAACGCACTCCTCTGTTGCCACCACAGAAGATGGCAGCGACAGCTCTCAACTTCCCTTCCCTGTGTCATCCTAGCCTCCTTCTAGATTGGTGTGTCTTTTACCGATGGCCGCCTCTAGCTATATGCCTCCCCCTCACTCTGTCCCTCTCTACTGCACAGCATGCGGCTTGGGCACGGTTTAACGTATAAATCACTCTTTTCAATCTGGAAAATGTGCACGAAAGTACTATTCTTAAACTTAATTGAAAGTGCACCCTTCGCATGCATCCAGCCAGCAGAGACAATCAATATATTGATTAGTGGTATACACTGGTATGCATTGCATTGCTTGGTATATATACAAAAGCTGTTAGCCTGGCCACAGGCTAGTGTTGCGTTGACATGCGTTATTCATGCGCTGATATGATGTTGACTTGTGGCCATCCAACCAAGACATCTGTCGTCCAATAGCGACCTATTTTGCCGGCCTGTATATGTATCTGGGTCGCTCGTATATATACGATTTTGCCACAGTCAGTATGTGTACATGTATGTCAGTATGTGTGTATTGCCACCTTCCGGAACGTGAGCATCATGCAGTAAAATTCTCCGTGGCGTGCTGCATTGACCACGTTTGGTCTTAGCTGATGTCCACGTACCTGCAAATGCATGCAGCATGCACCGGAAGCTGACGGAAAGGCAGCTGCCCGCGAGCTTCGGATCATATATGCAGAGGCGCCGGCGAGCGTGCACCAAGCCAGGCGCATGTACGACTTGCCTGCATCTCTGACTCTGTCCCTTCGGGGAATTTTTTTTAAAAAAAAATGCCTCCGGCTTCTTCCTGCGTCTAGTCAATTACTCATGCACACAAGGTTGGAAGCTAAGGATCGGCGATGGGACGGAGGGGAGAACAAACATTAGGCGGCGGCAAAAGTGCACAAAATTTCCTGTAAAAGTTATCCCATTTCGGCTAGAAAAGCGCAAAAGTTCATCGCCTGAAAATGATGGCCCAGCATACTTCCTCGTATTTCTTTGCTATAAATAGTGGATTCAGCTAATAACCTAATCGTTCACGCACACATTCTTCCATTCGGCACGACAAGTCGTCGTCGCAAGGGCAGCTTGATTAATTATATTTAGTCGCGCGACTAAACTGTCATGCGTCATGCGTGTGATATGACAGGGTACCTGTCGTAATTAACATCATTGCCTTTTTTTTCCAGCAGCATTATTCCTGCTTGTACCAACAGCTGCTAGTTACTTACATGGTGAGCAATTTGCCATGCGGCTATGCAAACACACAAATTATTCGTCATTATCTTCCGGTCGCCGTCTCGTCCTTGATCTATCAGTGAGTGTGCCATTATCAGGAGGCATGGCTATCTGAATCATACGTTCCTCTTACTACTACTACGCATGGCATGACGCACATTTCCATCAGTTGGAATGCGTTGACGCACTGAATCCTTGAGCTTGAATCTAGCTACCTTATTCTTACGTACATGTTCCTTGCACTACCGGAATCCGCTTCTTTACCGAGCGCCGGAGGCTTTGCCAAGCGTTTTTTTCGGGCGCCGAGAGCCAAATAAAAAACACTCGGCAAAGCCTCTGCACTTGGCAAAGAAGTTTCTTTGTCGAGTGCAAAAAAAAACACTCGGCAAAGACTTCTTTGCCGAGTGCCAAAGTAAAACACTCGGCAAATTAATTTTTCAAACCACGTTTTGGTGCCCTAAACAAATTCAAATAAAAAAGTTTTCAACGACAAAGTTTCATAACTTTTCATGATCTACAAACTTTATATTGGTCATTTCTTCATTCGACAAAGTAATAATTACGCTGTTCATAAAATCAATATGTCTCTCATGTAGTTTCGTGAAACTACAAGAGAGATATATAAGATTTGTGAACAATGTTAGCACCACAATTTCGGATGGAAAAACTTCCTAAATGAAGTTTGTAGAACTCGAAAGGTTATGAAACATTGTAGTTGACCACTTTTTAATTTGAATTCATCTTGTCATGCAAAACTACGTTTGAAATTCAAAATTTTAAAATTCGAATTTTTCAAAAGACCTCGGATAGAAAAACTTCCTAAATGAAGTTTGTAGATCTCAAAAAGTTATGAAACACCGTAGTTGACCACTTTTTCATTTGAATTCATCTTGTCATGCAAAACTACGTTTGAAATTCAAAATTTTAAAATTCGAATTTTTGAAAAGACCACGGATGGAAAAACTTCCTAAATGAAGTTTGTAGATCTCGAAAAGTTATGAAACATTGTAATTGACCACTTTTTCATTTGAATTAATCTTGTCATGCAAAACTACGTTTGAAATTTAAAATTTTAAAATTTGAATTTTTCAAAAGACCTCGGATGGGAAAACTTTCTATATGAAAAATGTAGAGCTCAAAAAGTTATAAAACTTTGTAGTTGACAACATTTTGATTTGAATTCGTTTAGGGCCTCAAACAATCAATTTTCACTTGGTTTAGTATAATATTTGA
Organism: Saccharum hybrid cultivar R570; assembly: GCA_038087645.1. Lineage (NCBI taxonomy): Eukaryota > Viridiplantae > Streptophyta > Magnoliopsida > Poales > Poaceae > Saccharum > Saccharum hybrid cultivar. The sequence goes on from JAQSUU010000681.1 coordinate 8,337,405, forward strand.
GTAACCGAAACGGCATATAAACGCATGTGAGTGTGTAGTGCAGGTGGCAGAGGAGGTATCGCGTGAGGGAAAGGTCACGAGTTCGAATCCCGCCGACCACGTAGCCGCAAAAAATGCTCGCGACTTGCGACTTGCGACTTCGACGGAGACGGGCGGGCACTGGCCAGTTGGCCCCTCCCCCCATTAATTTTTTTTTTAGGTTTTTTGGCATTTTTTTATTTCGCGCTTTGTCGAGCATCGGGCTCTTGGCAAAGAAGCCTTTGTCGATCAGATTTTCATTGAGGACGCTTTACCGAGAGTTGCGCTCGGCAAAGGCTTTATCGAGGGTCTTAGAGGCTTTGGCGAGAGCTAGCTGACTTGGCGCAACGCACTCAAGCTGCTGCTTGCTCGCTATCGACGACCTTCAGTCATCATCATCACAACTTTTTCTTAAGAAAAGTCATCAAATTTCGCATGTGTGTATATATAGAACTGCTACCATGTAGCTGGCTACAAAATAACTTATTCTGTAGCCACTTTGAGTTACCATAATTACTATGCTAATTTACGAGATTATAGTAACTCCTTGCTAAGTGGTTTACCATAATATTACGCTAAATATCCCCATGTGTTATAGTAACACAACTATTGTAAATATGTATTCAATTTATCATAAATTAGTATATAAAATTATCGTAAATGGAGGTGGCTATAGAATAACTTATTTTGTAGCTACCTACTAAATATACTCTCTCTCTCTCTCTCTCTCTATATATATATATATATATATATATATATATATATATATATATATATATATATATATATATATATATATATATATATATATATATATATATATATATATATATATATATATATATACAAAAAATACTGTAAATTAAAGCACACCATTGGAGGTAAAATATAGATGGGCAGGGATGAACGAGCAGAGAAACTATGGGTGCGATTGGTTAGTCGTATATACCCTACATACTCCATGAGACTCTGGACACATAACAAGCTCTTGCTTGTTGTTGCCGTGGCCAGCATTATGTTTTTTTGGCGGCTCATTTTGGACATCTCAGTGGAAGCAGATTTATTGGATACAAGCACTTGCCCTACTAATAATGTTTTTAATGCACTTCAATGAACTTTACTTAAGACAAACATAATAGGATCAAATAAGGAAGTGTACCTGTATACAATAAAAACATGAGTGGTAATCTTGTATTATTTCTATCTCATCATGCAACATATTTTTTTTATTGATAAACTAAACACTGTATCTTCTTCTTACCTATAGGGCAATATATAGGATACAAGCTACAATTGCACCTACACATCACACTCAAAGTTGACGGACTGTCTCCAACAGGTGACCCATATGGGCACCTAAACCCAAAATGGGTCTTGGATGCTACTATATCAACCTCTAACAGAATACCTATATGCGAGGCCTATTTTGGGTTACAGTAGAGTCACAACCCAAATATGAGTATCCTCTCTCCTGAAAACTCATTTACAGAAAGGGTTCTCTTGTTATTGGAGAAGAAAAAAAAGATATTGAACCATTTGGCTGCAGCGCTACCCAAATATAGAATGAGTCTTGTATTTCGGATGATGTTGTTGGAGAGCTAGGTACGTCAGCATCACAAGTTTTTTTCAACAAGGGTTGCTAAATTTCGCCTACATACTTAGAAAGAAATGCAAAAAAATAAAAGTACGCCACCGGATGAGGTACAATACGGATGGGCGTGCAGAGAAACTGTGTCCGGCCACAAAAGAGATGGCCACAAGTTTCAATGTCTCCTTGCAGCAGGCTTGCACACATTGGCTGTGTTTAGGGGCTGTTTAGTTCGCGAAAAATTTTGGGAAACGCTACTGTAGCAATTTTGTTGTTATTTGACAAATATTATTCAATCATGGACTAACTAGGCTTAAAAGATTCGTCTCGTCCATTTCGTCTAAACTGTGTAATTAGTTTTATTTTTTATCTATATTTAATGCTTCATGCATGCATTTAAAGATTCGATGTGACGGGAAATCTACTGTTTTTTGCAAAATTTTTGGCAACCAAACGCTGCCTAAGTTCCACCAAAAACGTACTATTCCAAAAAAAAGATTCTCCGTCACATCAAACTTGCGATACATGTATGAAGTACTAAATGTAGATGAAATCAAAAACTAATTGTACAGTTTGGTTGTACTTTACGATACGAACGTTTTGAACCTAATTAGTTAATGGTTGGACATTATTTACCAAATAAAACCAAAACGTGCTACAGTACTTTTTTACCCTTTTCAGGGGAACTAAACACACCCAATGCATGACAGTAAAAGGACATGCAACATGCAAGAGAATCCATTAGGCAAGAAAACTGCACACACTTTCATGTGCACAATAAGTTCATCCATTTCGTCATGAAAGTGTTTCCTTCCTTCAAAATTCCAAAAATTTTACAAGATTCTCCGTCACATCAAATCTTTGGACGTATGCATAGAACATTAAATATAGGTAAAAAAATAACTAATTGCACAGTTTGGCTGTAAATATCGAGACGAATCTTTTGAGCCTAGTTAGTCCATGATTGGATAAATTTTACTAAATAACAACGAAAAATGCTACAGAAACTTTACACACACTTTACAACCATCTAAACACACCCGATAAAGAAAGTGCAAAGGTCGACCACCTGAAAGTGATAGATGGACGGACAAACTGGCTGAGCAACACGAAAAACTACTTCAATTCAGCTTTACTGTGATGAATATGGCTAACCTAATATTACATTCAATTTTGCATGATCATTGTCTAGTACGATGAAATAAACTGCCTTCCATATTATGCCATGATGTAAGTAACGCAGGTCCAGTCCTGTCCACTCCTCCTGTTCCAAATTGTGTCGTTCTAGCTTTTTTACATACATAGTTTATATTTACATTAGTAAAAACTATGTATGTGTAAAAAAGCAGAACAATTTACACTTTGGAACGGAGGAAGTAGCATCCATGCATCATCTTTCTAAACCGGCCTCCCAAATAAAGCAAGTAACACCAGAGAGAAATAAACACAGGGGAAAATATAATTACGCGGAGTGCTGAGTGCATCTTTCTTTTCTATAAACTTTTTGGAACCAAAATAGAGGCGATTAAAACGTGGTTCTATGATTGGCCCCTGGGCCAGATTGACAGAGATGAGACAGTAACACACAGTAGTAGCTATGCTGCCAGCTGCCCAGCAGCCATAATTAAGCCGCGGCAAACAACAATCCACTTTTGTGTATATGTATTCCCTCGTTACAGTTTGAATCTCTACTCAATTAGAAGAGTTGCTATATTTTAGGTGCCTAACTTTTTTGCAATAATCACTAATATACAATTAAATAGACAACTTACAAAAGACATTTTTACAACTTTTTTCTACCATGCTTCCTATAGTGCAGGCGCCTGAAAACTCAAAACCAAATGCACCTTACAATTGAATAAAACAAACGAAGGAATAAGAAGCCCCAAAGCCATCTGATTTAGATCCAATAAATGAGAATCACTGCATGCACAATTTTAGGTACCTGACATATAGCAGGGCCCTTTTTCTACAGCCAAACAATGGCAAAATTACAAATCACCTAAACACCAACGAAAAAAATTCAGGCACATGATGAAATATAGAAGTGTAGAACTAGATGGCGCGTTCCAGTAGTACTAGCTAGACTGCTTTGGGTATATTTATACAGTACAAAGGTATCGAGCTTCCAAGTTCCAACAGTAGGAGTCCGTAGTGTTTGTTCGTGTTTGTTCCTTATAACTACTGTCCAATTGTGAATTGAAAAGCGAGTTGATTGAACAAACTGAAGGAAGCTCAACTGAAAACAGCATCCATCCTTGAACAAAATCCAGGACGACGACGAAGAAGACGACGACGACGACGACGACCACAGCCACTGCTACTTCAGTTTGTTGGATTGTTGGACGATCTCCGCCGCAGGGACGTTGTGTTGTCTCTACATGCATGCATGGGCCATGGCAGCGACATTAACGTTGCAGCTGCCTGCTACGCTACACCGACCATGTCCTGCTGCGCAGCTGGGCCGGGGACGATGACCGCGCGGACCGGCCTCCGGCGAACATCTCGTCGAGGGCGATGACGAGGCCCATGGCGAGCGTCGCGCCGAGGCGGGGGTCCGCCACGAGCCAGAACACGTCGTCCCCCAGCACGGCCTCCTTCCGGCGGACCTCGGCCACGGCGTCCCCGCGCGCGTCCCGCACGGCGCAGGCCCGCCGCCCGTACGAGCCCTCCACCACGTACGATGAGGAGGAGACTAGCAGGGGCGTCACGTAGGCCAGCGCCTTCGCCTTGGAAGATGACGACGACGCCTTCCTGTGGCGGCGCACGGAGAGGAGCGGCTTGCTGTTCGTGGTGCTGGGCTCTGCCTCGGCATCCGCGGCGGCGGCGTCGCCGTCGTAGATGACCCAGTGGTCCGCCAGCATGCCGAGCCTCCTCTTGCGGCGGACGGTCAGGAGCGGGGTGCCCGTGGCGTCCATGAGCACCACCTCGGCGCGGCGGCGGCCGGAGCCGTCGTAGGAGTCGACGCGGAAGACGAGGTCGCCCCTGGCGTCGTAGACGGTGAAGCCGTCGCAGTTGAAGAGCAGCGACTTGCGCCACACCGTCAGCACCGTGGGCGGCGGCTCCTCGTCCGGCGTGACCGTGACAGGCGCGGCGTGCTCTGGGTCGGCGGCGTTGGGGTGCACCTTCGCCTTGGGCATTTTTATGTCTTGTCTCGCTCGCTCTAGCTTGTGGTAGCCTGGTAGGGCACAGCTCCGTGCAGAGTGGAGACAGAGGCCTGTGCGTGCGTGCTTGTTGTGTGTTGGGGAGCTTGGGATTGGGATCGAGTGATTGGTTTGCCGGAGTAGCGGAGTAGTGCAGAGGTAGAAGAGGAGTTGGGAATTTATACAGGATCGTCGGCGCTGTCGCTGGGGCCGTGCGTGGCGTGGGCGGCTGAGACCACAATCCTGGCCCTGGCCCCTGGCCTCATCACGTCAACAACACAGAGCATCGGACCCATCGCACGCCTACACTGCTCCTGCAGGCCGTGTGGCCCTGTGCACGTAATGCCCTTTCCCTTCCAAAAAAAAGTTCATCTGACCTTCGTTAATTAAAAAACCAGATATTCAGACACACTTCTAATTTTGAAAATCGTTTGATTTACCTCACGAGCGGTTTTGAAAATGATTTTGGCTAACGTTGCGCCACTTCTGTCACATGAAGAAGGTAAATTAAACTTTCGCACATTCTAAGGCCTCCTTTGGAACGTGCGAAAATTTCCTGTTTTCTGCGTATGGAAATCCACTATGTGTGCCTTAGACTCTGAATTTTGAGCTTCTGCATTTTTTTTATGACAGTAGGACTCTTCTGCTGGTGTCAATTTTCTTCTCTTTACTCTACACACACACACACACACACACACACATATATATATATATATATATATATATATATATATATATATATATATATATATATATATATATATATATATATATATATATCCTCCCATCGCCCGCACAGTAGTTGCCCTACTGCTTCGCCCAACGTTGCTCTCATGCAAATCCACTAGTGTGCCTTAGCAAGAGCGGGCCGGAGATCTACAGTGAGCTTTGGCTGAAGCTCCTCCACACGAACCATGGCAGCTCCTTCATCGGGAGCCTGCATGCTGGATTTGCATGAGGATGCATAGTCATATCGGATCCTACTACACAAATGATTTGATTTCTATAGATATCATTGTTTTTTCTAGCGATATCTCCATCAACAAAAAAAAACAGATGCCTCAATAGAGGCCCACAAGGCGCCCATCAACCATACCATCTCTAGAAATATGTTTTTAGAGGTGTCACGAGGAAGGTAAATTAAACTTTCGTGATAGTTTAGAGGTCAGTTAGACTTACCTCGCTCAATTAGAAAAACCAAAATTTTACACTCTAAGGCCCCCTTTAGAACGCGTGAAACTTTCTTGTTTTCAGCATTTTTTTATGATAATGAACTGATTCTTGTGATATATTATTTCTGCGAAATTCTTGCTTTTCAAAGGGACCCTAACCCTTGAAACCATCCGATTTAACTCCCCAAGCTGTTTTGAAAATGGTGCCACGTCGGTCATGAGAGAGGTAAATTGGACTTTCATGATAGTTTAGAGAGGTCAATTAGTATGGACTCATCGAGATACGAGATGAAAACTTATTTTAGTATGTACGGAGTGTGTACATGTACCTGTGTTGTTTTATATGTATATGTAGATAGTAACTAGGCGGCATGCTCCTGTTCGCTTGTCTTATGAACCGTACTTTTTCAGTGAACGAATAATATTTTTCTTTCACAACAAATCAGCCAACAGTACTTTCAACCATGTCTTATCAGCCAAGTGAACAGGGCTTTGGTAATGCTTGGCCATGGCCATTTGTCCCATCTAGACGCCACGCCTTACTCTGCTTGCTGCTGCGACCTTCTTCTACCGTGTGCCCTACCTTGCGTTGGTCGCTCGCTTGCTCCTCGCTCCCGCCATCGCGTGGCCCACCTGCACCGCTCACTCCTGACTCCTCTCTCCTGCCCGTCGCGCACCCTACTCACACCTCTCTCCTCGCTTCGGTCGTGCGTCGCGTTGCCCACTCCCTCTCGTGCCGCGTGTCGCCCACTCCGTCCCGTAGTGAGCCGCTCGCCCAGCTGAACCAAGGCCGGTGGTGGTGGTGGCGCTCGTGCACCGCCGCTGGTGCTGGTGCTGGTGGTGTTCGTGCGCTGCCGGATCCCAGCCCGACTACCAGAATCGACCGGCCCCGGCCTTTTCCTCCTCTATGTTGCAAATATATGTTTCAAGTGTTTCAGATGTTTCAATGGTATGTTCCAATTGTTATATATGGATATTGCAAAAGTAGATGAGGATGTTGCACATGTTGCATATTTTTGCAAATGTTTTCAGAGGTATGTTGCAAGTGTTTGTTCAAAATGTTGCATCTGTTTCAGATGTATGTTGCAGCAAGTGTATTATATGGATGTTGCATATGTTTCATGCACATGTTGCAAGTGTTTTATCTGGATGTTGCATATGTTTCACACACATGTTGCGAGTGTTATATATGGATGTTGCATATGTTTCACAAATATATGTTGCAACAATATGTTTCAAATGTTTTATCTGTGTCAGACGTATGTTACATCTAAGTGTTTCATGTTGCAAGTTTTTCATGGGGCATGGTAAGTGATGGGCACACGGTCCGGGTGCCAGGGGATGGGGCGCGGCGAGCTAGGGACCAGCGAACGGGGGTACAACGAGCTAGGGGCTGGATCCTGGGTCCCGCCCACGTGGAGAGATAGGAGAGGAGTGGGTCAGGGGAAGTAGTGGGGCGCAGCGACGAGGCAGGGTGTGCGTGTGAGGCGGGAGCGAGGCATGCGGGGTAGGCTGCGCGGCCATCCAGACGCGAGGAGCGGCATGCACAACATTGAGGGCTCGCGTCCGGACGGGCGCTGTGTTGAGGGCGGGGCCGTGGGAGTCGAAGCGAGACGGACGGAGGTGGGCTACGTAAACGTCCGGACGCGAGCATCTGGACACGTGCATACCTCCGGGCGCTAGCCACGCCGTGTATTATTCTCCTGCCCTGTCTGGTCTGGTGTACGCTCGCGGGCGCTGCATGACCATCCGAAGCTCGCGAGCAGCTGCCTTTCGGTCAACTTCCAGCGCGTGCTGCATGCATGCGTTCGCATGGCACGTGGACAGCAGCCTAAAACTAAACGTGCGTACGTGGCCAATGCATGCAAGGAGTCAAGGACAGCAGCCAATACACATACATATACAGGCAGAATACCGAAATAGCTAGCTGTTGGATAATATGTACTAGTATATGTCTTGGTTGGGATGGCCACACAAGTCAACATCAGCGCATGAATATCGCATGTCAACGCAGTGCTCTAGCCTGTGGGCAGGCTCACAGGTTGTTGTATATCAAGCTTGCATACCACTACCACAGCAGCGGTAGTATTATTGTCCTCTTCAATAGATTGATTGATTGTCTCTGCTGACTGGATACATGCAAAGAGTGCACTTTCAAGAATATACGTATACTTTTGTGCACTTTTCAGTAGGACCAATGAGCTAGCGCTACAGCTAGCATGAATCATGCAAAGAAAGAACCCCGGAGAATGGTACTCTCGCTCGATTCCAAATTATTACCTCCATACCTCAATAAACCAAAATTCCTAGAGTTATCTTAGATTAAACTTTTTTGAGATTATTAACCAAATTTGTAGAAAAGAAAACAAAAAGATTACAAGACCAAACTAGCATTATTAGATCACCATAAAATATATTTTTATAATGTGTCTTTTTCTACAAATTTGGTGAAACATAAGTTTGATTTACGACTATTCTAGGAATTAATTTATTTAGGGACAGATGAAGTAAGTCATTCTCCCTTCATTCCAAATTATAAGTTATTTTATCTTTTCTAGATACATAACTTTGGTATGTACATAAACATAACATATATATATATATATATATATATATATATATATATATATATATATATATATATATATATATATATATATATATATATATATATATATATATATATATATATATATATAGGTGCATACCGAAAGCTACATGTACTTTTAGAAAAGCCGAAACGACTTATAATTTAAAACAAATAGAGAACAAACAAAGAAATTATTGTCAAAAGTTTGTCCTAACAAAGTGAATTATGTCAACTAAAATACTAAGAGAAATTTTACTATGCTTAGAAATAATGACAGCCCTTTACTCTGCGAGATCTAACGGTTAAAAATTATGAGGAACCAATTACTAGGAACTTAAGTTGTGGGCCACAACTAAAATTTAGTGGACCCAGAACTAGACCCTAATTAAATTGAAAGGGTACAATTGTACATGAATTAAATCCCTTTCACTTTGGCGGTGGCGGCACTCCCTTGCACCATCCGGCCATCCCCATCCCTGCCGGCCGCATTCACCTAGTTTGCTATGAACGTGGCGTTGGCGGCAGCGGCTCTGCCAATCTCGTCGCTGCCTTCATCTCATCTAGAACCCAGCCAACAAGGAGAACACACCGAGATGGCGGCGGCGAGCTCCATATCGGTCAATGGCGATGACGCACTGGCAACCTTGTCGCCTGCGCCATGGACAGGTGAGCGCATGGGAGAGATGGGCTTGGCCACACGCCATGGACAGGCGAGATGCTCGGCCGCCGGGCGCAGGCGAGCTACGCCACCGCGGGCAGCGCGTCCATGAGCTGAGCCCTACAGCCCCTGGCCACTTCCGGCGGCGCACGAGCGAGCTCAGCCCCACGGGTAGGCGACGGCAAACTGCACAAGTGGACAACGTTAACCCTAGGCAGGCAAGCGGCGTTGATGCGGGCCGGGAGGCATTACAGAAGATTGTGTCTCTCAATTTCGTGCGAAAAAACAGGATCAATTAGAGTAAATGACACTGAGTAAAAGTGCTAAAATACCCTTAATCTATACCTACCTATATTTGTAAAAATAAAGAGGCAAAATTTCAGCCTATTTTTTCGTCCATCCATTTTTTGTCCGCCTCCCTCTAACTACCGGATAATGGAGAGTTTCTTCCGTCCAGATATATATTCATGCTCATATGAGTTAGAACAGCTCTTGTCTAGCACGATACGAAAAAGTCTGATTCCAAAATATATCAGATCATGTATGTGACCCGAACTCATAATCCAAATTTAAATAAATCTCTACGATTCTAAGTAACTTGATTAGAATAGAATCCTAATCCTAATCAAATAAAAGTAGCATAATAGTAAACTACGAAGATGATACAGATGATACGTAGTCCGGGTCTTTTGTATGTATTAGATTCCATTGGACAGTACACGTTTACTATTTATATTAAATCAATGAGAATTTCTTAGTTTCGGTCCTTTTTCTTACTTTGTTATTCTTTTTTTCTTTTTTTTTTGTCTAATCCTTCTGGTCGTCTCTTTGTTTCGCGCCTGTTAATCCACCTATGTCCCACTCAGCTAACTATCGTTAATATAACTGTGTCCCATGTCTTTTTCTAACTTTAGTATACGGTATAGACATACGGAATTTGATATTTAACTATAGCAATACATAGATAGTATATAAAAATTAAAGTTATGATATATTAATGTTTAAATATTTCTATGCTTTGCAAGAGGATAAAAAATCTATCAAAGTTGTATTTTAACTCAATACAAGTTTAATAGAACATTGCTATATTATTGCCAATGCGGTCATCAAAAAAATAAATTATAGATTTTAAATTATATAGAAAGGATAAAAACATAAATAGATATATATCATTTTCGTCATTGTTTAGTTTTTTTCTCCCGTTGCAACGTACGGACATATTTGCTAGTTACAATTAAGGGAGGACAAAGCTCAAAAACTCATAAGAGCAACTCTAACAGTAGCGCTTAAATTAGGAACGACGAATAGGATTTAGAGATTCCTTTATTATTTTAGCCCTCAAATAACTGGTCCAACTCCAGCAACAAACTCTGAATTTTGAGCCTCTACTCTCTCTTTCTGATAGGTAGGACTCTTCTGCGCTGGTGGCAATTTTATTTTTTCTTTTCTCTATCCTCCCATCGCCCGCACATTAGTTGTCCTATTGCTTCGCCCAACGCTTCTTTTCAATCATGCAAATCCACTATGTAGCGAGGGTGGACCGGATCGGAGCTCCAAAGTGAGCTTTGGCAGGAGCTCCTCCACACAAACGATGGCACAGCTCCTTCGTCGGGAGCCTGCACGATTTGCATGGGGATGCATAGTCATCATATCGGATCCTAAATGATTTCTAAGTACCATTGTTTTTTCTAGAGGCGCCTCTATCAACAAAAAAAAGACGACGCCTCTATAAAGGCCCACAAGGGGCTCATAAACATGAACTATACCATCTCTGAAAATATATTTTCAGAGGCGTGTCTGAGATTGTCAACCGTCAAAAATGGCCTCATTTTTTTAATGGCATCTGAAAATCCAAGCCACCTTTGAAAATGACCATTTCAAGAGGTGGCTGGAAAGTAGAGCTTTCTATGGCATTCAGAAAAAATATATTTGTAAGGTGGTTGTTAGACTACCCGCAGTGGGTACTCTAAAACGATACTCTAAAGCTTTAGAGTACGAATATAAAGTAAAAACTGCTGCACTGGGTACTCTAAAACGATACTCTATTCTTTTTCTTACTCTATATTTAGAGTGATACAGTGCTTACTCTATACTCTATAGTGGCGGGCCCCACTAGCTAAACAAAGGAAAAAATGCTATAACTCACAAACCAAAAATCCAAATTAAATTTTGATTGCACCATTAAATTCGTCTCAATAAATCCTTCAAAACTAGATCACACATGGATATATTTAGATAAAGTGACAAGTGGGTCCCATAGTGGATAGAGGATGATATAGAGAATGGATGGGTGCGGAAGAATTGAGTATAGAGTAGAGAATCTTGCTGACTAGGACATATAGAGGATGAATATAGAGGTCCATGAGTGTGGGTAGTCTTATTCCCACCATCAACTACTGTAAATGGCAATCGGAATATAAAATACTCCTTCCTCCTCGGGATAAAATTGTAGCCCGAGGGGGAAGCTCCAAGTGCAACTCTAAAATTTCACATTTAGGGAAGAGATTTTAATTTGCTCTTCATTTCCTTGAAGAAAGTGACTCTAGAAGGTAAGTTAATGACATTTCAAACATCCTTTTAAAGATTATAGTACTACAATACTTGACTAATTATGTTTTTTTTTGTTTTTTTCTCTCTCTCTCTCTCCTTTTATGGTTTTGACAGTTAGAAATGAAATTAGATCAAATCTTTGGAGTTTCTTTGGTAAAAATTTAGTAAGGAAACAAAATTCTCCAATTATTTAGCACGCATGCCTTGATTTTAATGGTCTACTCGTTAAATTTTGAATGACAATCAAGTTTGGATCTAGAACTAGATCTAGAACTATTTGTGCAGCAAAAGTGAACAAAAATATCTGGAAAAGTTCTCCCATTTCGGCTGGAAAAGTGCAAAAGTGCAGCGCCTGAAAACGATGGTTTAGCGTTACTCAAAGTCATGCATCTTCGTCGTATATTTCTTTGACAAATGGATTCATCTAACAAATACTAATCGTTTCACGCACGAATTCCATTCGGCATGTTTAGTCATCTTGCCTGCCACATGCATGTATGTGACAACCTTCTGTCTGTCCTAGTTCTCCATGATGTAACATGTACCAGCCCACATCTTCCACGGCCATGGAATCGGCAAAAATCTGTTAAGGGCCCCTTTGGATCCTTGCAATTGATTTCATTTTAATAATCATAATTTAGACACATATTAATTAAGCTAATATGGTTGTATATAGAGTATATTTGTATATTATTGTTGAGTATACGATAGAGATACTTACGTGTTACATTTCTATCATAGGGGAGTGAGTTGAAGAGCATGTCATAAGTTATAAAGTAGAAACATAGAATGGTGATCTATAAAATCAAATTATATCTCCCACCCTATGAATTTAAGATAGGCTTATATGTGAACTTTAGAAAGTGGTGGAATGTCAAATTCCAAGCCAAATATCATAATTTATTATTAAGTAGATTTCAATTCCTCCAATGAAAGATCCAAACGGCCCCTTACATATATATATATACTCCATTTTAAATTATAGTTCAGCTTTATTTCCTCCTACTACGCATGGCATGACACACGTTGCAGGACTTTCTTGGATCCACATCAGCATGCAATGGAACTGTGCATTGTTGTTATCTCTTCACTTCACTGTTGAACGAATTGTTGGGATGTTGACCGCATGGACGTCCATATCGAACCTCGAACGTGAACTGACCACCAGCTGTGTGATTCGTATGTACTACGTGGTCCTTGTTGACACGTTTATTTTGTTTTGTTTTAGGTGTCCACATATATGTATCTTGTCCACAGAGCTGATTAGGCACAGCGTACGCACTCAAAGTTGACGAACAATGCAAGTAGCTTCCTTTCGAGCTAATTCATCATTCCGTCCACATCACAGTACAACTTCAATTTTCTCAAGAGAAGTTATCAAATTTGGCCCACATACTTAAAAAAAGTGCAAAAAAGTACAGCATAAATACGGATGGAGGCAAGAAAAGTGTGGCAATAAGAGAACGAAGCCACAAGTTAATGTCTCCTTCCTTGCATATAGGCACATGAGCACAGCCGCACAGGACATGTATGAGGACAATGTTAGGCAAGAAAGTGCACTCACATTCCTGTGCTCATCCGTTTAGTACTAGGCTAGAAAAAGAGCAAAAGTTCACCCACACCTCCACCTGAAAACGATGGACGGACTGACAGAACGAGCAAAGAGAGAGAGTACTACACTAGCTCTCGCACAATGCTGGTTCAGGATTATACTGTCATCCTCGTATTTTTCTGGCCTTTATGCGAATTAGGTCGTGGAGATCGTCCATAAACATACACACACGGCAGAGCCAGGATTCAGATATAGGGGGGCCGGAAGCACACTAAGTGTCGATAAAAATTATATTGTACCCACAGGAGATTTTGATGTCGGCTTAAAAAATTGCGGAATTTGATGTTGGCTTAAAAATCTGCAATAAATTACCTTTAATCTTTTTATCTTAAAAAAATGCTACTCCCTCCATCATATTTTGACCTTAAAATTTGTACTGAAATAATGCATTCGACATGGTGTATGCTTAGATTTGGCATAATTGGAGATCTTTATTGAGTTGAATCTATGGGTTTGCGCCATTTAAAGATTCCCTTAAGTTGCCTTAATTTTTTTTGGAATACACTATATTATAGGACGAAGGAAGTAAATATCTAAATTTTAAAGATAAGAATTGAAGGGACATTCTTCATAGATCAATAATTCATGTCATATATGTATTTTATTTAGCCACTTAACATAAGATAATCAAGAGATATATTTGAGAAAAACAATCTAAAATTAGTTAGTACATCTTGTTTATTTATAATCTCTAGTGATTAGTGAGACATAACTAAAAATAGTAATGAAAACTATGCAACGTTAGGGGGGCCAGGCCCCTGCCTGCCCCCCTCGTCTCCGCCCCTGCATGCACATACAGGCACTCTATATAATCGCACATACATATGCACGCACGTGAATTTTAGCCTTCAAAAGACTGAGCCAGTAAATATCAAAGTTGATGAAATCGCTTCATATCTCATTGTCAATGAGCATGTCGGCTATCACCAAAAGGTTCATGGTTCAGCCAAAAGAAAATATGAGCGCCCGTGTCAAATCAGGGATTCAAATCCACGTAGATAACACTACTACGGAGATACTTTTCAAACACGACCATACACATTTTCATGTTATATACATCCTAGTCGCTGCGTACGATCATAGTAATTTAATTATGCTGTTTGCTAGTAGTTATTAGACAGACTACACGTGGCATATGCGAGCTTTGCATCTGTTCCCTACTTCCCTTCTAAGCAAACACCGACAGCAGCGTCATGCATATTAACATGCCCAGCTAGTCCTATATATAATAACACTCAGGACAGTTTCATATTGTGTTGTCGCAAAAATGCGCCTATGGGCATGTTCTGCTGTTCCCATGCCGAACGTATACAAGCTTCAATTAGCGTATCCTCTGTAAAGACCTAGCTCATTTTACAGGAGCTACGTACGTCTTGATCAATCGAGTGGCCAATTCATCTGCTAATATTTTATATTTTATATAGCATCAAAAGCGACCGCATGATTTAGATGAAAGATCCATCCACAAAAAACCTGATGCCACAAACCATACAAAAACAGGTACTGCTCAAGTCTCAAAACAGAACTCCCAATTTAAAACCTCCAACGATCAGTATCTGCAGATATCTTGCCACCCAGAATACTTCGTAAAAGAAACTTGGTAGGATGTTCGGAACCTAACTGATAGCTAATGCGAAGTAATATATCTGGTAATTGCACAGTAAGGTGGACCCCAATGCAAAACAGGCAGACAGTCTTCTTGCAAAATATTCTTCTGGGCAATGGACAATTATTCCGAGAGCTTTGTTTTGCCACGAGATATCGTCAAGGAGTTCAAAGACTCTCTGCATAATTAAATTAGGTCAATAATTACAATAGTGTCACACAAAGTGGGCTGACTTATTTATTAGCAATACATGTGGATTATTCAATCATCATGATATCAATCATCTAACACAAAAGATAACTACTTAATCCAACTAATAATGAACAACAATCCATATAAATTTAATTAAAAACCTAACCGATATAAATCCATTTATGTGCATGTATTCCAATATGAAACTATAGATGAGGATGAGACTAACTACGACATGCATGGGGGAGTAATGAAAACAATAAGGGTTAATTTGTGACCTAATAGACCTTTATCAGAACAACGACAAAGAGCAGGGGATAGGTACCGAAGTGCGTTCTCCATTTCAGCATTAGCCGGGTCCAACTTCAGACCATCAATGCAAGAAACGCATCAGATAAATGGATTTGCTACAACAGCATCAGCGCCATTAGGTATATATAAATGCTTAACTCACCTTCAAGAGCATATGAGCAGCACCTTGCCGGTAGCAAGCTTTTGGCCAATCAGGCTGCACAACCCTACTAGCTTCAGCATCAACCAAAGCCTTCTCTCCTTCACCCATTTTAATCCAGCAAAGGCTCCTATTCAAAAACAATGTTGCATGACCAGAATCGGCCTTCATTATAGCCTATACCATATCAACCCAACAATTAGCACATGCATGGCTGTACTTTTTCCTAATGACACTACTACAAAAATTGGCACAGTTTCCCATTCCCCATTTTGAATTTTTAGTGTAGTTTCATACTGGTGCTGGTCACAAGACTGAGTTAATTAATGTTCCAAGGAGTGGAGGTAGACGATGTGCATGGTGCAACATATACCACGGAGTAGAATTTTACTGCAGTAGAATAATCTTTTTTCTTGTATGCCTTGTTTCCTTCTAACTTCAAATCGGCCAGATTCATTTTGTACACAGGGTCATCCTGAAAAAAAAGGAGGACATAAATAATATACTGAAAGCTGACAGGTTGAGTCGCCAAAGGTGACCGGTTTTGAGTTACAAGGAGACAGTGACCAGATCACAACTTATCAATTGCCCAAAATGAAGACAAAAAACTGAATAAATGCTATAAATATAATGAGATTAACATACGCTAAATGGACCACCATCCCATTTATGCTATAGAATATTAATTCTTGATGAGTTCAGTTACTTGTTATTTCGGAAACAATTGCAGTGTATTTCACAAATAGAACTGACGGCAATATGAGTTCACAAATTTGAAATATATTCTCTCAACTTAGGGGAATTTATCAAAGAATTTGCAGAATAGGAAACCCTCATGTGAAGAAATTGATCATGATAGAATAATCTTTAATGTGACAAACAAGGTTTAACCTGTACCTGATCTGTTGGTATTGATTTGACATATGCAAGTACCCCATCAACATTCCAGTCATGCACAGATGGGATACGAGCTGTTACAGGAAAAAGGATCTTAACATCTTTCCGTCTATTTTCAAACGCTGCAATTTCTATTGGCAGGAGTCCAGACTGTTGCAAATGACACAAAAGTACGTTTACTTGCAGAGCAGTACAAATAGGCATAATATATGAACATCTACCAAAGGCTGCTATGGAAAATGGAGACATTGATATTAGAGTTCAAGCATGTGGAAGAACCCTTAGATATGCCAACTTTGCTAGGATAGTAGAGTAAAAAAGGGAATAGTTTGTCTAAAAAAAAAGGGAGTAGTAGCTGTAGGTACATTTAACATCCGATCCATATTGAAGATAATAATGCAACAATTCACTAAACTAAAGCCAATTCCATGGTGAACTGGAACTGAAGAGTAACACATATAAATATGTGTTCCCTTTATGGTATTGTTTAATGTAATAGCTAATTTTCTATCATTTTGCTTAACCAAGTCTAGTGCAAATAACAAATGTAAAAGACAAAAAAAATCCTAATGCCAGCTCAATACTATCTAGAAAAGGCCCAAGATCCATGCACCTCCATGTAATCTAATAAGTAAAACTGGAAAATAAAAACTAAAACTTACATCATCAGGAACATTGGGATCAGCACCAGCCTCCAGGAAACACTCATAAAAATCTGTTAAGCCCTCATTTGCAGCGAATATTAAGGGGGTAAAGTTACAAACACTCTTTGTCACATCAGCACCAGCCTGATACAGAAAATGTCACAGATACCTCAAACTAATGCAAGCATTTATTACCCTAATCAGATGCTTAGATTCAAATAGGTGTAAGAGAAATGTTACTACCTTAATCAGAAGCTTGACACAGCTCAGCGAGCGAGTACAGAGAGCAGTGTACAAAGGAGTAAAAATGGTGGCAAATTCTTTGTTGCACTGTCAAAAAGTACAAATATTAGTACCTCGAGCCACTCGAATATGGTGTGAAACTTATCCAACATCTTTCAGTGTACGTTGCCAAAGTGTCACTAAAGTGAACGATCATCATTGGTGGTAAAAAAAATACCGAAAAAGAAATAAAAGAATGGTATGAAATTAGGTAAATATCGCAGGCAGAAATCAAAGAACATGCTGTGATCTGGAAGGAACTAAAAAAACAAACCCTGCCACTTTTGTTCTTCAAACCCTCGAATCAATAAGGCATGATGGAAGTAATCCCTTCATGTTTAGTAGCTAGTGTGAGTCCTATGTTCAGAGTCAGTTTTCAATTTTCAGTTCAAGATGTTGTCCTAGCTAGTTTCCAGAGTCGTCCTGGTTTCCAGGTGATAGATGCTTAGTGAGTCAGTTGCCTAGTCATGAACAAGGGAGCTGCTAAGCCGGCTGTTAGTTACTTGGTCATGGTGTTTCCTTAAACACCTAGTTATAAACAATAGGCAACATAAGCACAAAAGCTGCATCCTTTGCAATGCCGGACACTTGTGTGTTCTAGTGTTCTTGTGACTTGTGAGTGATAAACTACAAGCAGCAGCAGTGAGTTGAGAGGCTTACAAGCTTGATCCTTTTTGTATACTATGTTCATTTGTTTAACTTATCGAATAATGCTCTAACCCAAGAAAATAAAAAATGGAGTGACACATACTACCATTTTAATTTTTGAGCGATAGCATGGTTAAAATAAATGGCAACATTTGTTATATCAAATTAAAATTGTATACCATCACTGTATGTTACGCTACAATTCCATTAATGTTTACTCAGTATTTGCTGCCTAGCCATGTTGACCAGCCAAGCATTGTGAAATGGAGGGAGTACTAGATTTGTCTTCTGAAATCCTATAACAAAAGTGCTATTTTATTAGTATGTATTGATACAAACATATATAAGTTAGTGGCAAAAGTTTAGTTCTACCAAGACCCCTATAGAAGCAAAGGTTTGGTCATAGGAAGACATAGAAAGTCAAAACGTCAAATAGGTACTAGTAAATTGCTGAAAAAATGTTACTTTCCTTTGTTTCATGAACAGGATGAAAACAATTTAGTAGTTGATGACATGGAATTTGTTAACTGTATAAGCACGTGAAAACAAGAAATTAATGTGCATGTCATAAACCTTACATCTGCATTGCAGTCCAGTAAAATCTTCATAACAGCAACCTGATTTTCCATTGCAGCAACATGCAGTGGCGTCCCGCAGTAGGACACAGAATTAACATCAGCTCCTTTTGAGAGCAACAGTTCTACAATTACACATACTCCTGTATTAAATATAAAAGAATTAGGTTTAAACAATTGAGTTCAGCGTGTCAAATCCATATATAACCAAACATGAACATCAGAGCATCAATAATGTGTTTCAAATGCTACTGAATCTAATATTAATTAGATCCAGACAGATCCATATGTAGCACATCAACTAGGAAACAGTAATACCATACACTCACATTGAATAAAATAAATGATTGCATATATACGATTACTGAACAATTGTTTGAGTAGATTTTTTAATTATTAGCGGTATTGCAACAAACTGTTATGACTTACAAAAATTTCATGTGGATTCATGGAGTGAGATCTATTATTAAATTATATGTAACCTCAAACTGTGTATTGAATCGATTAAAGAATGCAATGATGTTTAAGCATGATTCTTGCGTATATGTCCCTAGACATTGAAAGAATGTCTTATTAATTAAGGAAATTAACTATGATGGTGTGCATATTCTAAATTTCGAATTGAACCCAACTGTCATAGTGTCACAACCTGTGTTTATTAATTCTCTTGCCCTAAAAAGGATGCAAGTTAGATTCTTTCTGGGTTTGAATTAGTGGTGAAATGTTACGAGTAAAGCTACAATTTCAAGCATTCACTAAACCAGTCAATATTAGCTGAAATCATATTTTATTCACAAGGCTTTAAAGGATGTGAGTTATTTTTACCTTGTGACCTTTTGCGCACTACCGCAAAGCTATGACAGTCTTTCAATCTTTTGAAGAATCTATACATAAAATCTATCTAGCTGGATTTGATATAATGAGCAGACCACCAGTATTATTATCAGATTGATTTAGAGATGATAAGCAATTCACATTTTGGTAAAATAGGGAAATAAAATTGCAAACAATAAAAACTTATATATATACCGTGGTAGCATATTCATGAGCCTCATAAAGTAATGACATAATCACATGACACATAAGAAAAACGAGACAATGTATGCATGCAAGAGACCTTTTGCAACTGCAATATGTAGTGAGGTACACCCCTGATCCACAGGCTTATCTGGATCGGCATCATGATCAAGAAGATACCTCACAGCATCCACGTTGTCTTCAGAACGAACTGCATAACTGAGAGGTGTATTACCTACGAAATCATCCAAATAAAGTTTACTAAATCAAATCTTCTCATAGTAAGCAATAGAAATTCGCAGTGAATTTATCTATCACAATATGTCTGTAAACAAATGAAATATAAATTTAAAGCTTTGAAATAATAGCATGTTGAGATTAAATGACACTAGGGCATTAAATGCAGCGTTCCATGATAAGCATAATAGACATTTTGCAATTGTTGTACATGCTTTGTAAATAAAGTACGTATTAGATTTTAGCTCATAAACACGTACTACTACAAAATTGATTTTAGGAGACATGCCATTTCATTAACGGAGCCAGTCTCCTAAAATAGTTGAGAATTTTGGAGGCGGTCATTTTTTTTTATTTACAAAGACCAAAAAAATTCCATCTCGCAAAATCTATTTACGGAGACAGGCCTCTTAAGAGTCCGCCTCTAAAAATGGCCTCCTTGGTTTTCAGAGGCAGACCTCTTATGGGGCCCGCCTCTATTGTTAATAGGCCAAGGCATTACGTATCTTCGTGGCCCATCTTAGCCTAGTGTCAATTTCCGAGTATATAAACTGAGAAACCCTAGGTCTCAACTCCCTCCTCTCTGTCTCTCGTCCCTCCTCACTCCTCAACCGCCGCTGCGTGCTTCTCTCTGTCTCTCATCTCGACTCATGATGTGCTCAAGCCATGACCCCCTCCCAACGATGAGGTGGGGTGCTCACAAGCTGCAGTGGTTGCGCGTGCACCGGGGCCCAACAATGATGACGACAAGGTGGCAGAGGGCCATGTGTGTGCACCGAGGCTCGACGACGACGACGAGGTGGCAGAGGGCCATGCGTGACCTGAGGCCTGACGACGACAAGCAAGGAGGGCACCGTCAAACTCAGTGCCATCCGCGGCGGACAGATCAACAGCGGCCAAGGGCAGATCAACGGCATGCAGCCTAGATCGAGGCCCGGGTTCTGCCATGGGCTCAGACTTTTGCTTTTTTCTCTTTCTTTAATCTATTTTTGGAGGCAGTGCAAATACTGATTTACACAGATGAGAACTTGGAGGCGGATAACTTGCCCGCCTCTGAAAATCTATTTTGGTCATCTGGGATAATCTGATATGTGGTAATGTAAATACCCAGACATTACGAAAACAATTATATGGTAGCATGTTCAAATATTTGGGTTAAAAATGTAAGGAATATCAGAGGATCTGAAGGCAAATAATTTATATGCAGAAAAATTCAAACAAGTGTGGATGTAGCACGTTTGTAATTTCAGTTTACTGTAAAGACATATGCGCGCCTAGTTTTTCATCATCATGTGTAGTTGCAGTGGAAACGTTGTAGCGTTCCAGTTGAAATATCACCATCGCATATGCCTTGCTCGTGACAAGGCAATTAATTATCCAAAAAACACTAAGATTTTCACATTCAAGACTTTATTAATTAATTACCTAGTCATATCATTAAAATGCAAACTAGCTAGCATCACATCACGAGGAAAGGAAACCAAAATAATGCACCCATGAAATTAGTGTCAAATAAACTCAGGTACATAAATAATGCACTCATGAAATTAGTGTCAAATAAACTCATGTACATGCAAAGCATAGTTTCTTCCAACCCCAAAAAGAAACAAAAAAACACTAGTTATATGATCGAGCCAATGCCCAATGCATGATAGCTAGGACATCACAAAGATCAAGTAGAGCCGCAGGCAGCACCTGACACGGCAGCAGCGTTGACGTCCATGTGACACGGTAGGGCATCCATACGACGCCATGGGTGGGTCCTTCTGAATCGGAGGCGGCACACGCCCTTCCTCTCTTGTCGCTCAGGCAGCTCGGGCCCCGCATGGAGCGCGGAACGGAGTGCAGCGCGCGGGACCTATGACTCTCTGATGAATTTCACTCCCAACTAATTATCGTCTGATTAATAAAGCCACTCATCCATGGTTGCTCCAATCACTGAGGATTGGCATCACCCATTTTTTCCATCCCACGTTTTCTCTTTGGATTTTTTATTTATATTGGAGATCATTATTGAGAGAGGAGTATTTTAATTTTGTCTTCACTAGCAAAGATGTCCGTGCGTTGCAACGGGAGGAACAAAAATAGTATCTCTAGGCCAATAGACTTATTCAACCTAAATTATCATGTCACCTTCCTACATAACTCACCTTCCACCTTTGAGTACTACAGCTCAAATCCAAAGTATATGTTTCTTTCCTATCCGCAGCTACGTGGCACAGTAATATTAATTTTGTGTCATAATATTTATATTTTTTCTATAAAATATCGTCAAATTTTAAATAGTTTTACTTAAGATAATTATAAAAGTTGATTCCATTTGGGCGAAGTGAGTATAAGAAAGAGTCTTCTCTAAACAATAGTAGTAGTAATCATATACATACACATTATTCTCCACTACATTGTTATGCTTTAGTGATTAAATTTTGACCACAAGATCTGATGATGGACAGCTAAGGATGTCCTCATGTATATATGTATTCAGATGGTACATTTGAATTTTTCTGTAAAGAAAAAAGGCTATATATTGCATAGGCATGACGTCATGGTGACATCATCAAGCTAACATCGAATCCAATTAAGGATGAGCGAAGTGGAGCATGTTCCTTGGTAGAGCAAACCGATTTGATCCACATGCTAGCAACGTTTTCTTTTTACTGGAGAGCATCGTCCACGTGCTAGTGAAAACCGATTCGTTCCCTGCGCAATGCGTGTTTTGGTGTGGGCGGAAGATGAGATGTGGTCATGTGGGGGAGGGACAGAGGCAACCAGGAGGTGGAAGACATATGCTGTGTTGGAGTCCTAATATAGTTTGTTTTGTTTTCTTTGTTCGTTTTTTATATCTGTTACAATTCTGTTGTGCTGTGTCAACAGGTTACATGGATTAGTTAGAGAGGAGCCAGACCAAAAATAGGACGAAAAAGGAAATTTTGCCTCTTTATTATTAGGTATAAATTATATTTTTTCTATTTGGATTAGAATTTCTATTTATATTTAGGATTGGAGAGGTCTATTTGGATCAGGATTTCTATTTTTTAACATATATGAGCACGGACGTGTTGGATTCAGACTCTGTATCGTGCTTGATAAGAGCTATTCCAACTCGTATGAGCACGGTTATACATATAAGTCCGGATGGAAGAAATTTTTCATTGTCCGGTAGTTAGAGGCCAACGGACCAAGAAAATGGATGAACGAAAAAAAGGCTTGAAATTTTGCCTCGTATAGATTAAAAGATTTCTATACCACGTCAGATTTTTACCAGCGACTTGCCTGTTTGGTTGTCCAGCCTGCCTCTCTCCGGTCCTCGAGCTACCCGTTTGCCTGCACCGAAATGACCACCACCTGTGGTCCTCGAGTGACACGGTTTGCATGTGCACCAAAGTGTGACCACCTCGTGGGCGTGCCTACCCCATCTCCAGGCCTGGCCAGCCTCCAAGAGGGGGGCGCGACATCGGCAGACATTCCCCGGCCCATATCCTTCCCAAAGCTTTCTTTTATGCCCCAACGGACGGTGCCTTCGTTTCGCGGCTTCTAGTCTTGCTCAGCTCAGCAAGTAGGATTGCTCGAATCAAATCGTGTTGTTCGTGTATACCATCACCTAATTTAGTATCTATGGGGACCCCTTCTTACCCATATGTCTGGCGAGGTAGTTGGCTTGCAACACATGGCAGTTAAGGCCATGCTTGGCAGGGCTTCCTCTAGTATACCTCCATACGTGCAGTTATAATTTCATAAGGAGAGGGAAAATATATGTGAATAGTGTTGCTACAATTGCTATTGTAGAAGTCGTCAAAGCCACAAGAAGGTATACCAAACAGGCCCTAAGCATCTCTTTGTACCTCCTGACCAAATCATCTCATTTCCCACTGACCCCAACAACGAATCCTTCAGGTCTGCTCTATTCCCGACCAATTCGTCCTAGCCAGATTCAGACCCGCAACCTCCTCCACTAGATCTACCAATCGTCGGGTCAGATTCGACCGGTCAAGCCACGAACTCTATGTTTCAACACACTGTGGCTCCTGACCGGGCCTGACGGCCTCTCCCACAGTCACCGCCACACTGGCACGACCGTTCATTTCCCTCTGCCTAGTCACTCCTCACGCCCCTCTCTCGGGATGTCGCTCCCCTCCTAGGAGCAACCTCCCCATCGGGCGTGGCGATGGCCCGAACGTCCACCCAATCATCCTACAAGGCCTTCGGCATGTCCCTGTTTTCCCTCTCCCCATTGTCGTGCCACCAAGCTTCTCCGGTGGGCGGAGAAGGATCCCCCCCCCTTCCGACTCCGACCTCGAGGGGCTAAATTCCCCTCCATGATGCCTCTACTGCATGGTCGATGTTGCGCCCCCAAATCCATTCAGTCATCGTTCCTCATGAGGGGCCTGCGCATGGCACGTTGAGTGTGTGGCAACACGAGAAGTCATCACATGTGCATCGCCACCCGCCTTGACACTGGTGTCAGGTTCGTGCATCCACTCGGCTCACCCGGGGCCTCCCGTACCGCGGTTGGGAAAACCATCCCTCTCGATGTCGACGCGACGAGCTGACCCTTATCCCCATCCGCGCTAGCGTTTGGGCCCATGCATTTCTCGCTACCATCGTGCTACCTAGTCGGATGAGGAGGTGGCATCAGGTGCTGCCAAGCTCCGTACCTGCACAAGATCGGGTCGTCCATGTCGCAGTACGCGCTCCACATCTGCCGCACCGGATTCCACCTGGGCTTCAAGGCACGACCTTACTTGAACAGGATCTGTTCTATAGAATCGTACCTGGGCTTCAAGGCCGCTGCATGCATGCCTCAACTGCTTGTCGTTCAACCACAAGGTCGCCACTTACAAAGTTGCTGCTATGGTGCCTCAGGTGCCATGGCTTCTGCCACCTACTGCATAATTGTGAGCGCCCCTCGTCACAATGGCAAGGTGCTCGCTTGTGTCGCCTGCTTTCTGTGCCGACTCGTCTGACAGCTCGAGGCTCTATTCCAGGTGCTCCGTTCTCCCAAGGGATGATGTTGTTCTCTCTTGGCGAGGCCTTTTGGTTGTAGCCACGTCTCGCTTTGGAGCTTGATCGTGGTGGGGTACCGATATTCCTACCTCTTACCTCCAACTCGGCTAGGTCATCTTCCCTAAGACCCTAACTCTGGCTGACAGTAGGTGCCAGGGTTGGTCGTTGAAGGGTGTTTGATGAGATTTTGTACAAAAAAATTCACATGTGCATGCGTTCATATTCATATGCACTATGAAGTTGTACTAACGGAGAAGATAAGAAATAAGCAAATGGCATGGGCTTGTGTACAACAAAAGCTCATAAATATGTGCATGTATAATTAAATCCTAACCACCGCAAGCGGCTTAATCCTCGATCCTGCACCCCACCCTTCCACCGCAAGCACGCGCGGGCGGCAGATCGCGGCGGATCCAATGCTGCTGCGGCTGCCGTCGTAGACTGGTAGCTGCTGCGACGCGCGGCTGCTGGTTTGTTGCCTCTGGGCTTCGGCGCCGGGCCACTGCTGCTGCGCACGATCTGAGGAGGAGTAGGAGGAGGACGGGATAGCGGCGCCTGGGTCGGCTGAGACCTGAGAGGCAGGCGCGCCGCGGGGCGTCGGCAGTGATCGGCAACGCGGTGAGTTGCCGGTTCCCTCGCACGCGTGTTCTGGGCCGCGAACCCGCCCAAGGCTGCGGCTGGAATTTGGCGTGCGTTTCGTGTGCCGTGCGTTGCTCTGGTTGGTGGTCTGCTGGTTTTTTTTTGTCGTAGGATTTTCTCCACGTCATCTCCGTCAAGGGCATCAAGGTCAGCCATCCGCCGTCCTCCACGGCTGTCATCTTCTTCAGACTTCAATCAGGTAAAAATATGCAGTGTCGTTGCCAAGCCTGTGGGACAATGTCGTTGCCAAAGCTGTGCAAGAAAGTTCAGAATCGTCTGGGAAAATCGTGAAATACATTATGTGTTCTCTGAGATTCTTGTCACTGAGTTATGAAGAAGCTATTTAGCCATAACTTGAAATTTTAGCTTCAAAAGAACAAAATGTTTATTCATAGTGCAGCTTTAAGCATTCAATTTCTAACAGAAGAATATAACCTGAATATAGTTCAGCACTGCAGAAGACATCAATGATCTAAGCTGGTATAGATATGTTGCAGCTTTGGATTGGTAGATTTTGTTCAGCTCTGCAAAGAAGACACATAAGTGTTGTAGGATTTCAGTGAACCTCATTCAGGTACATTCCAAAAGATACGTTGCAGCTTTCAATTCCTAATACAAGAGCATTTTTCCGCAAAGCCACATAAGATTAATATATGTTCATGTTTCAGTTCCTATGGTATGCCTCATAGTTGTGCTAATCAGATTTCAATGAATCTCTGATGAATAGTTAGTCTATTTGTAATTGATAAAATGAACACAGAGGCAATGGAATTACCGATGAACAATAACGATGACAGTGCGATCACGATAAGATCAGTGCTGGACAATATATAACAAGGTAACCACCAATGACTGAAATTGTTGCACTTTTGATATATCTGCTCTAGCTGTTTTGTTTTCCAAACTTTCGAAGAACAATTTTAAATTAGTGTATCTGATGCTTCCTCTAGGAGTATGCTGTTCCTTACAGTAAATAGGCCAATTTAAATATTGAGATATTTTAATTGGGTGAGAGATCATATTAACCACAACTTTGTAGAAGTTCTATATGTTAATTCAAAGTTCACCTGTGTATGCAAATGTCGAGGCTAGCCATACTGCCTTTATAGAATGACTGAATTAGTCTGTATGCATGCATGCATGATGTTTAGAGCTATATTGGTTCTCTTTCACTTCTGTCAGTATCATCTTTAGAGTGAGGGTTCTACGAGGGTTCTTGTAGCGTAGAAAAAGGACATTATGTCTAGGTTTTATTTTCCTTCTCTTTTTTATGAAATGAACATGACACGTTTACATTTTCTTTTATCACAAACATAACTACAGTCCTACTTAATTTTTTATGTTTCAGATCCTTTTTCCTTTACTCTCAGTATTATTTTATCGGTTAGATGCAGACCAAATTGGTTCATTTGGGCTTGCACTCTTTATTTGAATATAGTACAATTGGTAATGCTTTTACCTTTGCTTAGGCCTTGACGGAAGAGCACGTTGCCCAGAAATCATGAACTTTTCTAGGTGAGAAACCTTATCATCTATCAAGTAAATATAAGAGCGAGCGACTGATAACAGATAGTGCAAAATAAACCCCGACATGTAGTGTCCATGGGCCATGGCAGGTGAGTGTGTGCCATGTCATGGTGGTGTGCATGTCTAGCTATTTTTGGGTGTCGTGTGTGTCTCTTGGATGGCAGTGTCGTGTGTGCCTCCTGGATGGCATGCAATGGATGAGACCGAGTCTAGTTGGAGTAGTGGTGTGCATGGCGCTGATTTGCATGGTAGAAGCCGCATTGTCTGGATGAGCAAGTGGCTCACGGTGTTGCTGCGCGGGTCCTGCGAATCATGGCACGAAGGCCGGCATGGAGACGAGCTCCATGGCCTATATGTAGCCCTCGTGCTCCTCTGTATTCAGTTGCCAAGTCTAGTGTATGTAGCCAAGATACAGGCGAATTTGTCGCTGTGGCGTTGGTCACCGGAAAATAGTATGTCTATTGTGCTTGTTCTACCTCTCGCCAAGAGCGTTGGTGTGTGTGTATGAGTGGTTCTTGGGCGAAGCGAACAATTGGTATCTAGAGCTAGGTTAGATGTCGACCATGTTGCTGGAGGAGCTCGTCGGCAGGCTGCGCGTGGCGGTGGAGTGCTGTGGTAGAGTCGAGGAGGTCGCGGATGGCGTCGAGCGTCTGCTCCTCACAACGAGTAGTGGGAGGCGCATCGGCGTCATCAACGCCACAGCAAGGAGCGCTCGAGCGACGGCACCGACAAGCACGGCGGTGGCAAGGAAGGCACTGACATCGACAATGAGTCGACGCTCCTATAGGTTCGGTGTATGGGGGTGTCGTGGTTTAGGGGGTGATTGTTAGAAATAAACCATGACATGTAGTGTCCATGGCATGTGAGTGTGTGCTGCGTCATGGTGGTGTGTATGTCTGGCTATTTTTGGGTGTCGTGTGTGCCTCTTGGATGGCAGTGTGGTGTGTGCCTCCTGGAAGGCATGCAATGGCTGAGACCGAGTCTAGTTGGAGTAGTGGTGTGCATGGTGCCGATTTGCATGGTAGAAGCCGCATTGTCCGGATAAGCAAGTGGCTCATGGTGTTGCTGCGCGGGTCCTGCGAATCATGGCGCGAAGGCTGGCATGGAGGCGAGCTCCATGGCCTATATGTAGCCCCCCGTGCTCCTTTGTATTCAGTTGCCAAGTCCAGTGAATATGTAGCCAAGATACAGGTGAGTTTGTCGCCGCGGTGAACGCCAGAAAATAGTGTGTCTATTGTGCTTGTTCTACCTCTCACCAAGAACGTTGGCGTTTGTGTATGAGTGGTTCCTGGGCGAAGCCAACCATAGCTTGATGGTCAACTCTATTTATCGTAGGTGGTTTATCAAAGAAACCATTTGGTTCCTTAGGTTAATATATTTGATAAGAATATTTACTCTAATAAGAAATCGGTTCATATGTTTTTCGAATTGTTACTTAGGGAAAGCTCACATCATATCAACTGAGTATTTCTTTTATAGAAAGTAAAACGAAAGGCAATTTGATATTTCTGCTCTAATTTACTTTTATAATATCTCTTATGAAATACGCTGGTGATTATAATATTTTAGGAAAAACTGCTGAAAATCCCTTTTATTACATACCAACCCAGTACTACAATGCACAAGTAAATCAAACATTTAAAGCAGATGTAGCAGTAGGTACTCTATCCGGTGTCCTTTCTCTTGGGTTAGTCTTGTTAGTTGTCATTCTGATTGATGTGTGAGCTTTGACCTACTTTAGTGGTCATTTTATATTTTTGTTTGTACGGTATCATTGAACACAAATTAATGAACACATCTGAATTTAGTATCGAATTGTTCCCCCAAATTAACGGTTGTGAAGTTCTAATTTCACACTCATTCATATTTTATCACTTATTCAGGATGCTCTGGTTAGAATATGTGTTTTTTTCATTGGTGCTAGCCCTTAGTAACATCTCATTTGCATCGTCCAACTCGTTTGTATCATCCAATTGAGCATGGACTGCAGGAAGGAGAGCTACCTGGGAAGCTAAAATTCTGGTCCCATGCTCAAGTCGTTAACTTTTACTATGCTTGGCTTGAACGTTTTCTGCTACTGGTGACACAAAAAAATAGACCTTTTGCCTTTCAATATTTTAGTCTATCTGCCATTTAGATTTTGTAATATGACCTGCTGGCTGCTATGTTAATATCTGTTAGATCTTTATTGAAATGTATTTACTTGAGGTGGTGTTCTCTGGCTAGAGTTGCATCTAGGTCAATACTAGATGCCCTTGAATCATCTTTGACTCACTAGCTGCAGGTTGATGATCAATAATATGTTCCTCAACCTTGAGGTCAGAAATTGATTGGTGTTGCTGGCAGTCTTGCATATGTGGCACCTGAGGTTTTACTAGGAAACTACTCGCAAAAGGTAGATATATGGGCTGCCAGGGTGCTTCTGCATGTTCTACTGATTAGCAGTTTTCCATTCTAATTAAACTCTGATGAAGCTATCTTTGATCCTATAAATACTGTCAAGGTTTTTTTTTCTTAGCAATCTTTAGATATAGACGTGCAGTGAGGATGGCATGGCTGCAGATTGGTATGTACCGGTGAAGTTCCAACTTTGTTGCACAATTTTTTCTTAGCAAACTTTGGGTACAGTTGTACTAATATGCTGTTGCAGTCATACAGATAAGTTTACTTTCCTGCTACTACTTTTAATATCTGACACTCTTATTACTCTATAGTCTGGGAACAAATAATTGGGTCTCATTCATTGATGGTCTAATACTCTAATTGGCTATAGTTGTAAAATATCTACAAATGTTTGCATGAGATAGTAAAGCCTTCATTTCGCAGTTCAGTTGCTTAATTGCTTAAAGTGACTTTTTCGTCATTAGAAAGCACAACATATCCTAAATATAGGATCAGCTTGGTTGTCAGTTTCTATTTTTGAGGAAACTGGTTGTCAGTTTATTGTTCACCTTATTATCTTCTTTAACCAACAGGAATAAACCAGCAAAGGGTAATGTTACCAATGGATCATATACTAATGAAACTACAGTAGTAGCAATGGGTACTCACCAGAGAAGCATCTTAAGGTTGATAGAAAATTTTTGCCAATACACTCAAGACAAGAAATGGTTTTCAGTGATGAATACAAGCCAGTCGGCAAGCTGATCAAGAAAGTCGGGGCAAAGCTCCAGCCGATCAAGAAAGTCGAGGCATGTGTGTCTATTTTTCCAATGTACAACCTTGCCATACATTTGATTTGGATAGCTTGAGCTTCAGTTTGTAACGTTCTTCAGCATATTAGTCAAAATACAATGACCTTTTTGTTCATTTTAGCACAATAGTTTCGTCAGTGCTGAACCATCTGATAAGCTCCATCCATGAATATTTCCTCTCACATCATTGGTTACTGTAAGTCAACTCTTCAAAATGCAATGAACCATATTCATGTTTCTTACACATGGGAGGTTGTGTACCATGATGATATCCCTATTTCCATGGGTTAGTTGTATGGAACATTTATCTACCAGGACTAAGAGGAACTCGTGTTCTAGAGACAACATTCCTCTCATTCCAATTATAATGATGTTAGCCAGTGAGAACCAAAAGTAAGCATTGAAAGTTTCCAATTCATTGTGTGTAGGAAATATAAAATCCATGGCCTCTAATTGCAGCATAATGTTTCATTTTTCATTTCTCACACAACTATCATGATGAGAAAATAAAAGAATTTGGAAGCTGCACTTAGGCCTTTGTCTACACCCAGTGAGTACTTACTATAGCATGGAAGCCAAGAATGTTGCGAAGTCAAGAAAAATGTTGAAGGAAAATCTTAAGTGGAGAGTACAACACCCGTGAATTTGAAAGTTGCACTTAGGCCTTTGTCTGCCTACAATGAGTACCTAGTATAGCATGCTTGACAAGATAGAAGCCTAGAATGTTGCGAAGTCAAGAAATATGTTGAAGGAAAATCTTAAGTGGAGAGTACAACACCCATGAATTTGAAATTTGCACTTAGGCCTTTGTCTGCCCACGGTGAGCACCTAGTATAGCATGCTTGAAAAGATAGAAGCCTAGAATATTGCGAAGTCAAGAAATATGTTGACGAAAAATCTCAAGGGCGGAGAGTACAACACGGGCATTTACCTAGTACATATAAAAGTCAAGAGAGCAAGAGTATATATAGAGACGTTCCGGTAGTAAGATCGACACACATCATCAGTACCTGCATAGCACATGTACATACATCAATCATCGATCAAACAGCAAGCAAATAAACTAACATAAATGGAGCTACTACTCTCTGACGAAGGTTTGGCCGTCCTTGTGCCCATCGTGGTGTATTGGGCGTATTGTGGCCTGCATGCAACGCTTGGCCAGTCCATGTATATGCTGGACAATTACAGGCTGCACCCAAGCACTCATGAAGATAGCAAAAACCATGTGTCGAAGCGACAAGTCATCAGCAACGTCCTCAAGCAGCAGCTCATGCAGGTTGCCATGGTGGCCATGATGATGATGTTCAAGCTGGTATGTGCATAGTGCGTATGTGTTTAAGATCATTATTATTGCATCGCGTGCCAACATGCATGATTATATGGCTCTCTTTTTGGTACGGTTCCTTGCTACATATAATTTCATTTTGGGTAATTGGCTGAGAGGGGAAGCGGATTTTGTGGAATAGGGATCGGAGAAATTGGGCAGATGGGGTTGGGGATGGGGAAAATTGGGTGGATGTGGTGGATAACTGGGCAAATTGGGTGGTTGTGGTGTGGTGTAGTGTTGGCCTTCAGAACGGACGAATAGGGAAGGGGATTGGGGTTGGGGAACGAGAACCTACCATTGGCCAGGGTTGGAGCTATATATGGTCGTGACCAAACCATAGCCCATCTCCCGTGTACTCAATTCGACGCCCGTGGTTTCGGCAGGTGGGCGGGCAGCGACCAACTTCAGGGAGATGAACAAGCCCGGACCGAAAGAAGTATCGACCACATCGCGATCCTAGAGTTTGGACATCTTCCGCACCTCCAACCGAACGTCATCGAGGGTGCCCCCGACTCTAGGCCTCCACGCCGTGATTGCCCGAGTCACCTCCTTCAGTGCCTCATCCCGATCGTCTCGCTTGTCGTGGATCTCGTTGACATGGATGAGCTCGAGATCGTTGACGCGCTGCTCGAGATCATGGACGCGTTCCTAGAAGAGGGACCCCTAGTTGTCAGCGACGACGGCGGCATTGTACCGCGCGGTGCAGTACAACTCCAACGACGAGATCCATTCCACCGTGGCGTTATCCTTCTCCTTTCGGGTGGACTTCTCGTCAGTGAAGTGCTTCTCCCATTTCACCCACCGCTCGTCGAAGTTGTCAAACCTCTTGAACAATTCGTCGAACATGCAGCGCACATTGCGATCCATGGCTCCCCTTGCCCGCTGTAGCCTTATGTAGTGGTGGTGGATAGCCGGCGTAGTCTCCAGAACTTGTCGTCGCCAAGGAGCAACGACTTTGATAACAACATCAGGATCGCACGATGGCGACCTGAGAGGAAGGCAGGGGGAGAGGAGCAGAGGAGGAAGAAGGAAGTAGCTTCCCGGTAGAGGGCCAGATTGACGATAGTAGTAGATCGAGTTTAGGTTCAAAGTTGACTACAAACTCCAGCTTACTCCTACTTGTCCCCCTCGGCTCCTGATCGACTCATGCAAGAGGTACACACCCAGTCGGACGTAGATACACGCACGCTCTTGCACCGGGCCTGTGTTCCCCGCCTGGGCCTTGATGCTACTTCGGGCTGTCCAGGGTGTGGGCTGCTGACAGTTGCAATGGGACTTACAATTTATTATGTGGTGCTTGTGACAATTTAATGATAATGAGCTAGCTGTTTTGTTGAATTTAATTGGGATATATACAAGTCAAAGGAGAGAGCGCCAAAGCATCGCCAGTGCAGACCTTGTATCTGAACTTAGCCAACCAAATCGCAGTGGCCATGGTCTGGTTCGACTTGTGGCATTACGCATGGCACCGAACCCTACATGTCGGCAGGTTCCTCTACCAGAACCTCCACTCATGGCACCACCGTCTCGTGGTTCCCTACTCCTTTGGAGCCTTGTACGGACACCCCGTCGAGAGCTTCATCACTGACACTATCGGCGGCACGCCCTTCTTCCTGGTGTCCGGCATGTCGCCAAGGGCTTCCATCTTCTTCTTCTCGCTCTGCACCGTCAAGGCCATTGACAACCACTGCGGCCTGTCGATGCTGCCCTTCTAGGATTGCCTGAGCTTCTGGAACAATGCGGCATATCACGACGTACACCACCAGCTGCATGGCGGCAAGTACAACTACTCTCAGCTCTTCTTCATGGTGTGGGACAGGATGTTTGGGACGTACATGCCCTTCCTCATCGAGGGTAGAGGAGGAGGAATGCTCCAGGTCCGAGCACCTAGCCTTGACTACAGGAGAATCAACAAGTAATATCTCACATAAGTGTATCTTAAGGTTTAAGATGTGTATATGGTCCAACGAAGTATATGTATACAGAGTATATGATCATACTAGATCATATGAGGTAGTTTTGTACATCAAGTATGTAAGTGTACATAGAGTATGTGGTTATACTTATTTTATATACAACTATGATGATACTATAACAATATACTAAAAATGTGGGTTCGTTTGAAATTTTTTATAGAGTAAGATTTGTAGTGTCTTAGATGAGTATATAAACATACTCAAACTGATAAATAAGTACAAGGTGGTTTATTAAAGATGAGAGTAGATACACCTGGAAGTATGAAAAACTCTCCGTCTCTCTCACGTCGGTGTAGCTACTTCTATACCTCATCATATTAAAAAGAGCTAAAATTTAAATTCATTTTTTTGTCCAGCCACCCTTACACGGACAGTAAAACAAACTCAAGTACAAAGCTACTTCCAATACAGTTAAATGGAAGCCGTGTCAAATATATCAGTGATGCAACCCAACCCAATTGACTCACCGCACCAGCCACGACGCAGGCTAAATTGACTAAAAATAGAATAAAGCGGTAATACTAAATCAAACCAAACACAACTTAGGCTGTGTTTAGATCACTTGAAAAATGCACTATGCAAAAAAAGATTCCCCGTCACATCAAACTTGCGATACATGCATGAAGTACTAAATGTGGATAAAATCAAAAACTAATTGTACAGTTTAGTTGTACTTTGAGAGACGAATGTTTTGAGCCTAATTAGTCAATGGTTGGACAATTATTACCAAATACAAACGAAATGCTACAGTGTATTTTGGTATACCAAAGTTTGGATCTAAACACAGCCTTAAATTGACTACGAATCGAATAAAGTAGGTAATATTAATACTAAGTCGAACTAAACATAAAGAAAATGAGAGGCTGCTTAGTTCTTGGCTGTGTTTATCCTTCCTGAGACAGGATATTGGATAGCCTTGCTTGTTTGGTTATCTCATCTAAGTATCTTGAAACACGTGCAGCTTTGCCTTGCTAGTTTGAGAGAGCCCTCGTTTAGTTCCCAAATTCAACCCCAAAATCCACTATGCAAAAAGAAGATTCTCATCACATCAAAAAACCGGCACATGCATGGAGTACTAAATGTAGATGAAATTTAAAACTAATTGCACAGTTTTATTATACTTTGTGAGACGAACATTTTGAGCCTAATTAGTCAAAATTTAGACATTTTTTACCAAATACAAACGAATCACTACAGTGCGCATTTAATGCGCACTGTGGCGTACTGTACCAAATCGGGCACAACCGATTTGAGAACTGAACAAGGACAGAGCCAAATTGGCAAGCCTTTCGTGCTTCGTGCTAGCTAGGCAAGACTAGGCTAGGTGAGCCACCAAAATAGCCTCCAAAGTTTTGACGCCACACCCGTCTCGGGAACCACACCTTTTCAGCCACCACCGGATCCGCGTCGGCACAGCCGCAGTGCTGTGCCACCGTCGCCCTGAGATCGTGCTGCCGCCTACCGCGTCGCCGGCTTCGGTCTGCATGGTGGCCGCCGCGCTGCCGGCCAAGCTACCTGGCCGTGGCCGGTGCTTCCATCCACACGGATTCCATCCGCCGGGGACGACGACCCGACGCCGGACGACTGCGTCGAGGCGGACGCTGTTGTTGCCGCAGCCTGAGTTGGACCCACGCGAGTTGGACCCACGCGCAAGCATCAGTGGTGTGCCTGACACGGTAACAGTGGGATTGCCACTTCAGAGCCCGTTGTCTAGTTACTAATGACGAAAATTGCTCTACAAGTAAGCACTCCAATATATATATATATATATATATATATATATATATATATATATATATATATATATATATATATATATATATATATATATATATATATATATATATATATATATATATATATATATAAAATAATCGGTACCGAGTACATATCACCGAGCCTGAATCACCGGACCGAGCCACGGGCGCTCCCCGGTCCCTCTGTTTTTCTCCCGCACCCACCCCCTCTTTATCGTTTTTTTGAGTCTTTTACATGAGTGCCATTAAAAAAGTTAGTAATTACATACAAGTCATTAAAAAAGTTGGCCGCACACATGTGCCACTGCTCCAAACTTCTTTGTCTGAGAAGCCATTCCGTCCATGTTCCGTTGGTTTTCAGCCGTTTGGGCGCCCTTACATGTGGGACCGGCCACTGAAGTTTCCCATCTTGCCCCTAGCGGACAGAGAAGAGGGTGGAGCTCGCTCGCCCGCGCTCGCACCGGGGCGGAGCTCGCTCGCCCACGCTCGCGCTTGCGGTGGCCGGGCGGAGCTGCCCCGCACTCGCGCTCGTGGCGGCCGTGCGCCCGCGCCCGCGGCGGCGGGGGCGACGCTGCCCTCCACGCGCACCTGTGGCGGCTGGGGCGGAGCTCCCCCCTGCGCGCGCCCGCGGCGGTTGGGCGGAGCTCGCCTGCCCCCATGCGCACCCGTGGCGGACGGGGCGGTGCTCCCCGGCGCGCGCGCTCGCTGCGGCCGGGCAGAGCTCGCCTGTGCCCACGCCCTCGGTGGACGAGGCGGAGCTGGCCCCGTGCACGCGCCCGCGACGGCCGGGCGGAGCTCGCCTGCGCCCACGCCTGCGTCTGCAGTGGACAGGGCAGAGCTCCACGGCGCGCGCTCGCGGCGGTCGAGCAGAGCTCGCCCGCGCCCGCGCCCGTGGTGGACGAGGCGGAGCTGGCCCTGCGTACACGCCCGCGGTGGCCGAGCGGACCGGCGGAGCTTGCCTGCGCCCACGCCCGCGTCCGCGGCGGACGGGGCAGAGCTCCCCGGCGTGCGCGCTCGTGGCGGTCGGGCAGAGCTCGACACTCCCGTGCCGCGCCGTCGCGGTCTCGCGGATGCCACCAAGGCTAGGCTCGCGCTGCACCTCCGCCGTGGTCGCGCTCCCGCGTGCCGCATGCGCGTCCGTTGCACCGCGCCGCCACTCCGCGTGCGCGTCCGTTGCAACGGCCCTGCGGAGGCCGCCAAGGAGCGGGCTGGCCTTGCAAGATGCCTCTGCCGCCATTGCCGCGTGGCGTAGAGGTCCGCGAGGATTTGCTCGTCGGTGTGCGTAGGGAGGCGCAACACCGATGACACGCTCGAGTTCATGCCCGAAGTCGACATCGATGCCGACGTGATGCCGCTGCTGCCGTCGTAGCTGTCCAGCGTGCCCGAGTGCTGCCATGGCTAGAGCGTCTGGAACGAGGAGTTGGAGCTATCGAACGATGACGAGCCAGAGAAGGATGCCTGGTCGCTTAGGAACAAGGAGCCGCTCTTCGTGTGCATAGGAAAGAGAAGAGAAAGAGAGAATTTGGGTGGCTGACAAATGGACCCCACTGTAGGGTAAAATGGTCATTTCACCTGTCTGTTTGACACCGTTAGGTAGAAAAATGGACGGAATGGCTTCTCAGGCAAAGAAGTTCAGAGCAGTGGCATATGTGTGCGGTCAACTTTTTTAATGACTTGTATGTAATTACTAACTTTTTTTAATGGCACTCATGTAAAAGACTCATTTCTTTCCGTCCTAATCTCCAGATCGTGGGGAGGACCCGGAGGAGACGTCGGTTTTGCCCGACCCCAGCTCGCCGTCACACCTCACGAGCCTACCTCGCCACCTCCCCCTCGCCTCCGCAGCCTCCGAGGCGGGTTCTGCCGCCTCCGTAGGCTTCCACTGCCTTTGCATCTCGGTGGCGGACTCGTCACGGCACTGCGGGGTGTCTCGTGTCCGGCATCGCTTCTGCTTCCAAGCTCGGCCGATGCTGCTCCTCAACATGGCCGCCATCCTCAACTACCCTGTCGCTGTCGACCCCTCTCCCATCGCTGTTGGTGCTCCTCAAGGCCTCAACCTAACCCGCCGGCCCCCATCTCTCCTCCGGACGTGGCCTCTGGAGTGGATCTCTCTCTGCACCACGATAAGTAGCTGGCCCGTCCTCTTCCCTGAACTCCAAAATGGGTTGGATCTTAGCCCTAAAATCTCAGGGATTGTAGTTTCCTCTGCCTCATCTGGATCCAGAGGTGGACACAGGCATGTTTGATCTGTAGGAGAATAACTGAGGCAGATCGTTAATCAAGCCTAAGGTAACGTCTCTTTAGCTCCTCGTTTTTTATCTGCCAATTGATAATTTGTTGTTCGTTTCTAGAGAAATGGCCGATACTCTGTTGCATGCAATTTCTGTCCCTATAGATGGATCGACTTGAGGAGGTTTGGTGCAAGATCAATGTAGGTGAAAGTCCCTAGTTTGGTTTTGGCTAATTGATGAAACCTAGGACTAACCTTTGTATCTAAGTGGATGATTTAGATAAAGGTGGTCATTGCATATGAGACATGACATTGACTCATGTGACCAAGATGATGAAGACCAAGATGAGGCTTGGCTCGATGGACCGGTTGTGAAGGTGAAGGGCAAGTCGAGGCTTCGAAGCGAAGGACCATGCGATGGTGAAGCTTGAGCAAGACTTAGCGCCGATGGACCGATGCAACGGTGAAGAGCAAGTGAAGTCAAGGTCAATGGATCAAGACGGTCATGTGATGATATGAAGTGGATCATATCATTTGGAGAAACAAAATGGGCTCAAGGCAAAGGTATAACCATAGGGCCATTTTGTTTTACACTCAAGACACCATAGAGGGTGTGAGTGGTTTAGGATCGATAGCCGAACTATTAAGAGGGGAAGTCTTATCGGTTATTCGATGCACGGGTGCCACTAGGTGAATTCATGAAGTGCATTGCATGTAGGGCCTAGTGAGCTAATTGGAAAACCTTTGAAAATGATTGAGAAAAAGCTAACACACAAGCACATGGAGATGTACACTTGATGGTGTTGGCATATTTGCAAAGGTGGCGTTGGTCACGCTGTGGTTTGCGGGTAGAGAGGGGTTTGGGTTCCTCTCTCCCTCCCGCCGAGCATGCGAGCGCGGGATTCAGGCGATTTCGGGGAAATGAAATGCCTATTTTCCACTACGCCGAAAGTCGGAAAAGAAACGGAGGCGAACGGGGTCACTGAGGTGACCGGACGCTGCACCGGACGCGGTCACGGTGTGACCGGACGCGTCCGGTCAGTACAGCGCGGTTTCGGGCGCGCGGGCTAGGGTTTGCAACCGGCGCGTCCGGTCACTCGCGGGACCGGCGCGTCCGGTCACTCGCGGGACCGGCGCGTCCGGTCAAGTGCCCAGGAGGAACTGCGGTTCGCAAGGACGATCGGACGCGGGGCGCGTCCGGTCACACGCGATCGGACGCGTCCGGTCGTCAAAGGAGCTTACTGGACTCCGACCGGACGCTGGCACTGTCGCGTCCGGTCGTTGCGAGGAGCGCGTCCGGTCGTTGTTTCGCGGGCGCGGGTGTTGTGCGGATCGACGTGTCCGGTCAGTTACGGGACCGGTGCGTCCGGTCGTTGCGACCAGCGCGTCCGGTCGTTGCTTCGCGCGTGTGGTGCTGAGCGACCGGCGCGTCCGGTCGGTTGAGCGGCGCGTCCGGTCATAGCGTTTGACCGTTGGCGCGCAGTGACCGTTGGAGGATCTAACGGTCGGTTTTGAAATTTGAGGGACACGTGGACGTCGCAGGGCGACCGGACGCGGTTGAGCGCGTCCGGTCAGTTTCGACCGGCGCGTCCGGTCGTCCCGAAAAAACGGTCAGTGGAGTTGCAACGGCTCTATTTGTTTGGGGTGCTTATAAATACTCGTTGGCCGGCCCTTGGGGAGGTCTCTTGGCATTTCTAACACTCTTGTGCATCCTTTGAGCAAAAGCAACTCCTCCCACTCATCTCCCTTGCTTGATTGCAAATCAAAAGTGAGATTGAGTGATCCCAAAGTGCATTGCATAGCTTGAGGGCATCTAGTGGCACTTGTGGGTGGTTTAGCCGGTGGATTTCTTGTTACTCTTGGAGAGTACCGCTCCTAGCCGGCTTGGAGATTGTTGGAGGCGTTGGCAAGAGAAGGTGATTGTTCTTGGCCACCTCCGGTTGTTTGTAAGAGGTTCTTGTGCTTTCCTCGGCGGGACGCCAAAAGCAACTCTATTGGATTGCGCGTGTCATTGAGTTACCTCACTTGAGAGTGGTGTCTTGCGGTGCCTTGCGGGGCGTGCCTTGAGGGGCAAGTGACTTGAGGGTCACACCGAGGAACCATCTAAGTGTTGGTCGACACAACCGGTGACGTAGCTTGTCGATGCACAAGTGAACACCGGGTGAACAAAAATATTGTGTCTCTTGTCTCCCGGTGATTGGTCTACATATTGTGTTGTTGTCAATATTAATTGATTGTATATCATCTTGGTGATTGGCAACATCTTCACTCCACCGTCGGTATAAGATTCACAATCCTATCTCTTGCATTTACTTTTACTAGATTATCTTGTGTTAGCTCTAGTGGTAGCCTTTGCTAGTGTTGTTAGCTTGCTCACTAGTGTAAGTTTAGTGACTTAGCACTTGTGTGAACTAGAGATCATAATCTACTAGACTTGTGGATAGGAGGCTTGCATCACAACCTTTGGCTAAGCAAAGCTCGCTTTACGTCATTTGTTATTCTAACAAGTTTGCTTAGTGGTGCTTGTAGAATTTTTATAGGCTATTCACCCCCCCCCTCTAGCCATCTAGGACCTTACAAGTGGTATCAGAGCCGTGGTCACCATTTTAATCAAGGCTTAACATCCTTCGGTGTGAAAAATGGCTCAAATTATGTTCAATCATGTTGGGGGCAAGCCACCGTTCTTTGATGGTGTTAGTTCTTTTGCTCATTGGAAGAGAAAGATGACAATGTACCTTGGTTCTATTCATGAGAGAGTATTGCAAGTCACCGAGAATGATTTTGCTATCATTGATCCCAATCATCTCACCGATGAAGATAGAGCAAATAGAACTTGCAATAGAATGGCTCTCAATACACTCTATAATGGTATTGACACAAAAGTGTTTGAGGGCATCAAAGATTTGGAATTGGCTAGTGAAGTATGGACAAGGTTGAGTGAGACATATGAAGGCACTAAGGTTGTGAAGAGTGCCAAGCTATATGGGCTCAAGAGTGAGTTTGAGAACTTCAAGAAAAAGGATGATGAAACAATCATTGAAATGTTTCATAAATTGCAAGTGATAGTCAATGATCTCAAGAGCTTAGGGCACAAGACTCAAGATCAAGATTTTTGTCACAAGTTCTTATTGAGCTTACCTAGAAGATTCAAGATATTGATCATGATGTTGCAAAGAGATGGGCTTGAAGCAATGAAGCCTAATGATTCGCTTGGTGAAGTATTAACCTATGACAAATATGATCAAGCCGATTGTCCCTATGACAAGAAGAAAAACAACAAGAGGGGCAAGTTTGAGAAGAAAAAGAAAGAAGCCAAGATAACATTCAAGAAAGGCAAGAATGGAGTCTATGTGGCCACTTGGGAAAGTGATGATGATGAAGAAGAAGAATCATCCAACAAGGCTTTTGCTTCCATTGCTATCAACAAGAAGCCTTTACTATTTGATTCATCCTCTTCATGCTTCATGGCCAAAGA
Organism: Saccharum hybrid cultivar R570; assembly: GCA_038087645.1. Lineage (NCBI taxonomy): Eukaryota > Viridiplantae > Streptophyta > Magnoliopsida > Poales > Poaceae > Saccharum > Saccharum hybrid cultivar. Next base: position 8,378,417 of record JAQSUU010000681.1, read on the forward strand.
AGCTAAGGTATTATATGATGAAAGTGATGATGAAAGTGAAATGGAATATGTTCATGATAGTGATAATGATAAATGTGATAATGAAAATGATGATGATGATGAACCAACTAAAGAACAACTATATGACTTGTTGCAACAAACTAGAGACATAGCTATTGCCAAGAACAAGGAGTGCAAGAAGCTTTCAATGAAAGTAGCAATACTTGAGAAAGTTCTTGGTGAGCTTAAGACCACTCATGAGAGTCTAGTGGAAGACCATGAGGATCTTGATAAGGCTCATTCCAAGCTTGAAAAAGCTCACTCATTGCTACTTGAGCAACAAGCAAAGAAGGAGGTTGTTGTATCATGTGATATAGGTGTTACATGTGATATAATTGATGAATCCTTTAATGAACCTATCATCATGTCAAATACTAACCCTTCTTGTAGCTCTTCATCCACCACCACTAACTCTACCTCCACTACTAGTGATGGTTTCACTTGTAATGCCTCACTAATGGTTGAGAATGAGACTCTCAAGAGAGAGGTGGATGAGCTCACTCACGCCCTAGGCAAGGCCTATGTTGGTGAGGCCCGCTTGCTTAAGTGCTTGGGTAGCCAAAGGTTCTCTCTTAACAAAGAGGGATTGGGCTACACCCCCAAGAAAGGAAAGTTGGCCTTTGCAACTCCAAAGCCTAGCTTTGTGAAGAGCAATGGTCGGTTTTGCAATAGATGCAAGCAAGTTGGGCACCTAGAGTATAATTGCAATAAAAAGAACCAAAGCAAGATATTTGTTAATGCTATACCTTTTGATTCTTGCTATGTGCTTACCAAAGGTGTGAAGGGTGTGCAAGCTAAGTTTATTGGTACACCCATTGTGGGCCCAAAGAAGAAGGCTATTTGGGTACCAAAGAGCCTAGTTACTAACCTACAAGGACCCAAGCAAAAATGGGTACCTAAGCTTCATTGATTTGCTTGTAGGTCAATTACAAAGCCGGAGGAAGGTATTGGATTATTGATAGTGGGTGCACTCAACACATGACCGGTACATCAAGAATGTTTGATTCATTCAATGACAATGATAGTGGTGTTGATTCTATCACATTTGGCAATAACAAGAAAGGCAAGGTTATTGGCTTGGGCAAGATTGCAATATCAAATGATATGAGTATCTCCAATGTGTTGCTAGTTGAAAGTTTGGATTTCAATCTTCTATCCGTGGCACAAATATGTGATCTAGACTACAAATGCATCTTTGGGGTTGATGATGTGGAAGTTATTAGTGTGGATGGTTCAAATGTGGCATTCAAGGGCTTTAGATATGAGAATCTCTACCTAGTTGACTTCAATGCTAAAGAAACTTCTTTAACAACTTGCTTAGTCTCCAAATCAAGCATGGGTTGGCTTTGGCATAGAAGGCTTGGTCATGTTGGCATGAAACAATTGAAGAAGCTTACAACTCACAATCTTGTCAATGGTTTGAAAGATGTTGAATTTGAGAAGAATAAGCTTTGTAGTGCATGTCAAGCCGGGAAGCAAGTTGGAAGCTCACATCCAAAGAAGAGTACAATGAGCACATGCAAAGCATTTGAGTTGATGCACATGGATCTATTTGGACCAACAACATATACAAGCATAGGCGGCAACAAGTATGGCTTTGTCATAGTGGATGACTTCACAAGATTCACATGGGTATTCTTTCTTAGTGACAAAAGTGAAGTGTTTGACACCTTCAAGACATTTCTCACTAGAGTTCACAATGAGTTTGAGATTAGAATCAAGAAAGTGAGAAGTGACAATGGAAGTGAGTTCAAGAATACAAGAATTGAAGAACTTTGTGATCATTATGGTATTGGACATCAGTTCTCGGCCAAGTACACTCCACAATCAAATGGCCTAGTTGAGAGGAAGAATAGAACATTGCTTGATATGGCTAGATCAATACTTCATGAGTACAATGTGAGTCAATCATTTTGGGATGAAGCAATCAATACCGCTTGCTACTACATCAATAGACTATATTTTCATCCATTGCTAGAGAAGACCCCATATGAGTTACTTCATGGAAGAAAGCCCAATATTTCTTACTTTAGGGTGTTTGGTTGCAAATGCTATATCTTGAAGAAGGGCACTAGATTGGGAAAGTTTGACAAAAGATGTGATGAGGGGTTCCTACTTGGTTATTCAACTACAAGCAAAGCTTATAGAGTTTGGAACAACTCAAGTGGCATTCTAGAAGAAGTCCATGATGTGCAATTTGATGAAACCAATGGGTCACAAGATGAAGAAGAGAATCTAGATGATGTTAGTGGAACTCTATTGGTGGAAGCAATGAAGAACATGGACATTGGGGACATTAGAGCAAAGCAAGTAATTGACATTCAAGATGATGATAAAGATCAAGTGCTCAATTCTCCATTCAAGCTAGCTAGTGACTCTCAAGTGCAAGATCATGGTGCTAGTTCTTCTCAACAAGATACATCAAGTGATCAACCAAGCTCAAGCAATCAAGTGCAAGTACTCCAACCACAACATGTTGCAAGAGATCACCCCATTGATAGTGTTATTGGTGATATTAGAAGTGGTGTGCAAACAAGATCAAGATTGACTATGTTTTGTGAGCATGCATCATTTGTGTCAACCATAGAACCAAAGAAGATAGAAGAAGCTTTGAGGGATGCCGATTGGATCATGGCTATGCAAGAAGAGCTTAACAATTTCACAAGAAATGATGTTTGGGAATTGGTAGAAAGGCCAAATGACTACAATGTGATTGGAACCAAGTGGGTGTTTAAAAACAAGCAAGATCAAGATGGCATTGTAGTGAGAAACAAAGCAAGACTAGTTGCTCAAGGTTACACTCAAGTTGAAGGTCTTGACTATGATGAGACATATGCTCCCGTGGCAAGATTAGAGGCAATAAGGATACTATTGGCTTATGCTTGTGCACACAATATCAAACTATATCAAATGGATGTCAAAAGTGCATTTCTCAATGGGATCATCAATGAGTTAGTATTTGTTGAGCAACCGCCCGGATTTGAAGATGACAAGAAACCCAACCATGTCTACAAGTTGAAGAAGGCTTTATATGGCTTAAAGCAAGCACCTAGAGCATGGTATGAGAGGCTAAGGGATTTCCTTCTCTCTAAGGGATTCAAAATGGGCAAGGTTGATACTACTCTATTCACCAAGAAGATTGGAAATGATCTATTCATAGTGCAAATATATGTTGATGACATCATCTTTGGATCAACCGATCAAGCTTATTGTGAAGAATTTGGTGCTATGATGGCCAAAGAGTTTGAAATGTCTATGATTGGTGAACTTAGCTACTTCCTTGGTCTCCAAGTCAAGCAATTGAAGAATGGGACATTTGTGAGTCAAGGGAAATACATAAGGGACATGTTGAAGAAATTTGGAATGCAAGATGCAAAACCAATCTCAACTCCAATGGGTACAAATGGAAATTTGGATAGTGATCTTGATGGAAATATGGTGAATCAAAAGGAATATCGGTCTTTGATTGGAAGTCTACTCTATGTCACCGCATCAAGGCCGGATGTCATGTTTAGTGTTTGCATGTGTGCTAGATATCAAGCCTCACCTAGAGAAAGTCATCTCACGGCCACAAAAAGAATATTGAGGTACTTGAAGCAAACAAGAGATGTTGGACTATGGTATCCCAAGGGGTCAAAGTTTGAATTGATTGGATATTCGGACTCCGACTATGGGGGTTGCAAGATCAATAGAAAGAGCACAAGTGGCACATGTCAATTACTTGGAAGATCACTTGTGTCATGGTCCTCAAAGAAACAAAACAGTGTGGCAATCTCTACCGCCGAAGCCGAATATGTGAGTGCGGGGAGTTGTTGTGCACAATTGCTATGGATGACATCAACTTTGAAGGATTATGGCCTCAATTTCAAGAATGTGCCGTTGCTATGTGATAATGAAAGTGCAATCAAGATGATACAAAACCCGGTTCAACATGGAAGAACAAAGCATATTGACATAAGACACCATTTCATTAGAGATCATCAACAAAAGGGAGATATTGCCATTGAAAGTGTTGGCACCGATGATCAACTTGCCGATATTCTCACTAAGCCACTTGATGAAAAGAGGTTTTGCAAGCTAAGGAATGAATTGAACATTCTTGATTTCTCAAACATGAGTTGAATGCACCCCACCCACTTATTGACATGCCTCTCCTTCGACATTGCAAGGTAAAATTGATTGACATGTCTTTCATCCTATGCTAAGGACTTGATAGAGCATGTAGACATAATAAGTGGTACGCATAAGCATTCATGATAAATCAAATGAATTTGATGGATATATGTTACCACTATTGCTTCTATGCTTATTTTGATCTAGTGGTGGCATATGACATGTTTGTGAGCTTGTAAACCTAGTGTTGAATCTAGAAGATTTGCTATAAGTGTTTAATTCAACATAGGCAAGATAACCCTTATTTTGAGGAGTGAAGAAGCTTGTCTTTGGTTCAAATCGAATTAAATATCTTTGGCAAGTATTCTAGGTTAAACCAAATTTGATAAATTTTTTAACCTTACATGTGGTATCGAATTAATTTCAAATCTACTCCATCAAACACTTTTCCTTCTCTCCACAATTTGATCCCTTTTTGGGTAAGTTGTTGACAAAGGGGGAGAGAAAAAGATGATTCAACTTGATAAAGGGGTAAATAAAATTTATGATGAGAAAAAGATGATTTGACTTGATAAAGGGGTAAATAAAATTTGTTAATGCACACAAGTAGGGGGAGCAAGCTCATAAACAAAGTTGTTGCATTTGTTTGTGCATTCTCATATGACTTGCTCATTGCACATGTATTTAAATTCAATATACATGCTTGTGTGGTGCAATGCTAGTATAGAAATTGGATGATGAAATGATCTACTAGCATGCATAGGAATAGTTTACATGTGGTATCTAGACTTGCCTAAAGCTTTACAAGTGGTTAGCTTTACAAGTGGTCCAAGAACCTTTACATATAATGTTGATCTCACGGGGTTCTTGAGTTTTGATGGATGTCTAGTTACTTCATGATGCTAAGGATGGTGTAAAAGGCAACTCCGATTGGTATCACGCTTCAAAGGTCCATTTCTTACACCTTAGCATCATTTTGGTAGAATTACTCTCCCAACACTTCTATCCATGCATATGTGCAAAGCTTTCAATCCAAACTCTATGCACATATGTAGGGGGAGCTAATGCTACCAAAATCGAGCTTGTGATAATTGTCCAAACTTTACTTATGAGCAAAATGATTGGACAAGTATGACAAGTTCAAAACTTTTATTATCAAAATCATCTTTGTGAGGGTTGTCATCAATTACCAAAAAGGGGGAGATTGAAAGTCCCTAGTTTGGTTTTGGCTAATTGATAAAACCTAGGACTAACCTTTGTATCTAAGTGGATGATTTAGATAAAGGTGGTCATTGCATATGAGACATGACATTGACTCATGTGACCAAGATGATGAAGACCAAGATGAGGCTTGGCTCGATGGACCGGTTGTGAAGGTGAAGGGCAAGTCGAGGCTTCGAAGCGAAGGACCATGCGATGGTGAAGCTTGAGCAAGACTTAGCGCCGATGGACCGATGCAACGGTGAAGAGCAAGTGAAGTCAAGGTCGATGGATCAAGACGGTCATGTGATGATATGAAGTGGATCATATCATTTGGAGAAACAAAATGGGCTCAAGGCAAAGGTATAACCATAGGGCCATTTTGTTTTACACTCAAGACACCATAAAGGGTGTGAGTGGTTTAGGATCGATAGCCGAACTATTAAGAGGGGAAGTCTTATCGGTTATTCGATGCACGGGTGCCACTAGGTGAATTCATGAAGTGCATTGCATGTAGGGCCTAGTGAGCTAATTGGAAAACCTTTGAAAATGATTGAGAAAAGGCTAACACACAAGCACATGGAGATGTACACTTGATGGTGTTGGCACATTTGCAAAGGTGGCGTTGGTCACGCTGTGGTTTGCGGGTAGAGAGGGGTTTGGGTTCCTCTCTCCCTCCCGCCGAGCATGCGAGCGCGGGATTCAGGCGATTTCGGGGAAATGAAATGCCTATTTTCCACTACGCCGAAAGTCGGAAAAGAAACGGAGGCGAACGGGGTCACTGAGGTGACCGGACGCTGCACCGGACGCGGTCACGGTGTGACCGGACGCGTCCGGTCAGTACAGCGCGGTTTCGGGCGCGCGGGCTAGGGTTTGCAACCGGCGCGTCCGGTCACTCGCGGGACCGGCGCGTCCGGTCAGGTGCCCAGGAGGAACTGCGGTTCGCAAGGACGATCGGACGCGGGGCGCGTCCGGTCACACGCGATCGGACGCGTCCGGTCGTCAAAGGAGCTTACTGGACTCCGACCGGACGCTGGCACTGTCGCGTCTGGTCGTTGCGAGGAGCGCGTCCGGTCGTTGTTTCGCGGGCGCGGGTGTTGTGCGGATCGACGCGTCCGGTCAATTACGGGACCGGTGCGTCCGGTCGTTGCGACCAGCGCGTCCGGTCGTTGCTTCGCGCGTGTGGTGCTGAGCGACCGGCGCGTCCGGTCGGTTGAGCGGCGCGTCCGGTCATAGCGTTTGACCGTTGGCGCGCAGTGATCGTTGGAGGATCTAACGGTCGGTTTTGAAATTTGAGGGACACATGGACGTCGCAGGGCGACCGGACGCGGTTGAGCGCGTCCGGTCAGTTTCGACCGGCGCGTCCGGTCGTCCCGAAAAAACGGTCAGTGGAGTTGCAACGGCTCTATTTGTTTGGGGTGCTTATAAATACTCGTTGGCCGGCCCTTGGGGAGGTCTCTTGGCATTTCTAACACTCTTGTGCATCCTTTGAGCAAAAGCAACTCCTCCCACTCATCTCCCTTGCTTGATTGCAAATCAAAAGTGAGATTGAGTGATCCCAAAGTGCATTGCATAGCTTGAGGGCATCTAGTGGCACTTGTGGGTGGTTTAGCCGATGGATTTCTTGTTACTCTTGGAGAGTACCGCTCCTAGCCGGCTTGGAGATTGTTGGAGGCGTTGGCAAGAGAAGGTGATTGTTCTTGGCCACCTCCGGTTGTTTGTAAGAGGTTCTTGTGCTTTCCTCGGCGGGACGCCAAAAGCAACTCTATTGGATTGCGCGTGTCATTGAGTTACCTCACTTGAGAGTGGTGTCTTGCGGTGCCTTGCGGGGCGTGCCTTGAGGGGCAAGTGACTTGAGGGTCACACCGAGGAACCATATAAGTGTTGGTCGACACAACCGGTGACGTAGCTTGTCGGTGCACAAGTGAACACCGGGTGAACAAAAATATTGTGTCTCTTGTCTCCCGGTGATTGGTCTACATATTGTGTTGTTGTCAATATTAATTGATTGTATATCATCTTGGTGATTGGCAACATCTTCACTCCACCGTCGGTATAAGATTCACAATCCTATCTCTTGCATTTACTTTTACTAGATTATCTTGTGTTAGCTCTAGTGGTAGCCTTTGCTAGTGTTGTTAGCTTGCTCACTAGTGTAAGTTTAGTGACTTAGCACTTGTGTGAACTAGAGATCATAATCTACTAGATTTGTGGATAGGAGGCTTGCATCACAACCTTTGGCTAAGCAAAACTCGCTTTACGCCATTTGTTATTCTAACAAGTTTGCTTAGTGGTGCTTGTAGAATTTTTATAGGCTATTCACCCCCCCTCTAGCCATCTAGGACCTTACAGTAGGGCAGCAGGAGCTGGGAGCAAAGCTGCTGGCAGTAGTGCTCTGCTTGCAGGAGTGTGGCGTCTGGATCCATGGAGGAACAATTGATGGCAACACCAGCATGATGGGCGTTATTATGCTGAATTGGGTTTCGGCGGAGGAGCAAATGAGGCAAGGAAGCAGAGTGGATGCTTGTAGATAACTAGATATAAAATTAACTGCTTGTGGATTAGATTCAATTTGGTAATAATGCCTTGTGCAGGCTTCAGTTTGCATCTGTGGTATTAGTACACAAGCAATCATTGATTCTTGCAACGGGTAGTTCCTAGCACGTCTATAGAATTGCTTCGGCTTTGATTTCTTATTTTCCTATCCAAATTTTCTCCTTTGATTTGTTTATTTTCACTACTAATTGATGTGTGCTGATAGGAAACCGTTGTCTTAGGCTTTTCTATAAGCAGCAGCATGTGACTGCTCAACTAGAAGGTCCTATATGCCTCTGTTGTGCAATTAACATATTCTGTTGTGATAGTTTGGGACTTCAGTATTATTCATTACCAATCTTTTGACCAATTATCAAGCATTTTAGCATGACTATTAACACATTTTTTAAAAGAGGCCATGTTATTTATAAGAAAAAAGAAAGAAAAGAGAAATCAGGATCACAAACTACTGTAAAGGCTATAACCAGTTACTACTTGATGGGAAGTAGCTCTTCTTTTGATTGATGCATAAGCATCGCAAGTTAAGATTTGAACTTTATCATCACTGCATCTAGAGTTAAGTCAAATTGATTGATCCAGCTATCCAATCATCCAATGTGTCAGAAACTTCATTTATTCAGCTTATGTGTTTTTAATCTGTCAATCAAATTGACTTTTCTGATAGTTTGGGTTTTTTTTGTAGTGATGGAGCTGATGGCTATGATCACTCAGGTGCTGAATGAGAAGGGATGGTCAGTTAAGACATTACTTGTCCATGTCTGTGTGCTCCTGTTAATTTTGTCTTCCTACTGTGTTGCTCTCGATTGTCTCTGCCTTCCTCTGTGCTGCAGTAGGCTTTGATTTTTTTAGTTCAAAATGTGCTATGCTGGTTTCGATTATGTAAGGGAGGAATCAAATTAGATAGACTGATTATGAGATAGTGTCTATGAGTCGGTATTTCGGGGGAGACAAATAGGACACCCTATTATATGGTTTCATATAAATGATAATTTTGTTGTACTGGCATCATGAATTGTTTTTGATATTAAAGATGTTTCTAGAATCACATATGTCACAATCATTAAAATTAGTGTTCCCTTCTCTCTTTGATGTCTTTTCCTTCTTTTTTCATTTTCATTAACTCTAGGTTGTGGTTGTTTTAGTCCATGATGCAAACTCTATGAACTATGATGATGCCATCTTTCCTAAATTTACTGGACACACTTTTATCAGGCAAAGTTCAAATGAACTAGAAGTTTCTAGTTTTCAGCTTATTAGTTCCTGTTGCAGCATGTTCACTTGGGTTTGTATTTTGTTTAGTGATTTTGTGGACACTTATTTATCGTTTTTGGTGGACACATTTTTCTAATCAGGCAAGCTCAAATGAAGTAGAAGATTTTGTGGCAGCATGGCATAGAATGCATGAACCATAGGTGAGATTCCAGCTATAATTAAGGAATTTCATAAAATACATTTTTGATCATACATCACTACTTGATTTTAGTCTAGAATTATCCAAACCAGATTGTACGATAGTAAACAGAAGTCTCTTGGATGCTCCATGTTTGTGTGTGAATGTTACTATATTGAGTTCTCTCACATAGTTGGTTCAAGAATGAGTTTTTTAACAGTACCAGATTGCTTCTACTATTAAATTGCCTGATTAGAAAAATAAATCCACAAGTTATCAACACATCCACTTTCAGTACGCGATTCCGTCTTGTATAGCCATCTATTAGTTGGTATCCCTCCTATTATTTGGAATTTTCATTTTACATGCCATGGCCTGAAAGTGGGGGCAAATACCAAAGTATGTTCTGCTAGTTTGTAAAGCTGCAACTGCAATGTTGTGCCACTAGGTTTGTAAGCTGTCGTCCCCAGCACAACGTTTAAACTCACATTTGCTTTCAATATAAGCACAACATTTCCTAAACATGAAATAGTTCCTTATTTGATCTTTAATTCACTTTTGTTATTTGATTGAAATTAATTGTAGTTTGTTTCGTCTGAGTCTTATGTCTTGGACACATCTGTAAATGGCAACTCTGAGCATGGGATTGTGATATTCTTGTATATGAAATGAAACCTTCTCCATCCTCCTCTCATGATCATGTATTTTTACTTAGCTATCCATTTAAGTTCAAAGTTTCAAGATTGTTACTCCTGATTCAGTTCAGATCTTACCAGGGGTGGACAAAGTGGATCTTGTATTGTTTTTTTAACTCCTTGCCATTTCAACTTATTTACCATATTGCTTTGATCCTTCTGAGTACTGGTGTTAAATAAAATCCACCTATGATAATGTAAAGAACATGAGGACTACATTGCAAACCCTGCAAAGTGCAAACCTGTTGTGCTCCATTTCCTTGGCTACCACCGGATTAATTTTCTTGATACTTCTGTATATTTCTTGGTTGCTCTTTTATCACCATTCATACAAAATAGAAATATTTTAGTCTGCAAATTAATTATTTCTTCCACTCTAATTTCAGAATTTTCTTGCACATGAGGAATGGTGATTTCTTACCCTGGAACGGCCTTGCATTACTCTATATGTTCCTACCAGTTGTGATGGAAACGTCAAGATTGATGTGGTATAAATTAACAACCTTTATGCCAAAGATTTCAGTTATCTTTTACAACCCCCCACACACACATGTTTAGTGTTGTATTATGTATGAAATTGGATGGTCTCTTTTAAATGCTTGTAATACTATCAGTGTTGGATGCCATTTTTCTATGTATCTAATGACTATTAGTTGTAGATACAGTGTAGATCATCGACACTATCACAGCTCAAATGTTGACTGCAGGATTGGGAGACATGCCTGTAGAGAACGGCGGGCACGGCCAGACCGCAGAGGACAGCGATCTTCATTACTGTTGTTTATCAGCGACAGAAGGGCTTGACGGCGGTGATGGTAAGGTGCTGGGCGGAACCTATGTGGGGTGAAGATATCGAGGTACATTATTTTTTGCTATGTTGTTATGCTCTATTCACTTCATTTGGAAGATATCGAGGTTTTTAGAAGTCCATGGGACATTATTTGTGTGCACAATATCAAGTCCGGCACCTCCATGGTCCAGTGATATTTATGTTCTGATTTAAGGAAATTTCTTCTTTTTTGTCGAATGAATTCATGAGTTTTCTTACACATTTGTTGTTGCAGGATGTAGCATAACTTGGTGTCAGGAGAGGCTTCTTTTTGAACTGGTACTTGCTGCAGGGAAAAAAGAGGTTCCATTCATTTACTGCCTTCTCACATCTTTGCAACAATAATCTATTTAGTTGTTTGTGCTCTATATTTTGATTTCTACCTAGGTAACAATTTCCCTTTCGAATTGAACAACTAAACTAGCTGCATTAGTAATGAAACAAAGTCATATAGTGCACTCAAAAAAAGTAAATAACACACATGTATTCTATCTCTGAGAACAGCTCAACTTTTCATACCAAATTACTGGCTCTTCCTCCTTATGAAAAATGAGTCATTTCATTTCTACCTAGGTAACAATTTCCCTTTTGAATTGAATTTGCACTATTTGTCTTATTTACCTTGAAGTACAATGCAATAATTTGCAACTAAAGTAGCTGCATTAATTAGTAATGAAACAAAGTCAACAAGCAGAAAAAGTTAGTACTGTTAATGTTAGATCCCTTCATACATCGTCAATATGATTTCGTATATGGAATGACATCGGCTAGATTGACATGGCTTATGGAATCTTAGAATAAATTAAAATGTTAAATACATGCGGTGATAATTTGCTTGATTGGAGAAATCAGGAGAAATGTTTTAGTGCATGGGCCTGAAACTTTCTGCACCTAGCGCCAATAAAAATTGAATCATATACCTTATTGTGTCCGTATATTAGGACTCCTTATATTGAACATTGGAATTTTTTATCAACCTACTGAATATTTGGCATGGAAAGCATGCTTTGGTTTGAGCTGTAGTCATCTACCAGCAACTCCAAAATCCTGTCATTGCAGCCAGGTGAGAATCAACAAGCTTGGCTGCCCTCTGCATTATGGTTATGGTTATTCTTGCTTTCCTTCCCCTCACTCCTTTCATCTGGAAGATAGCGATATTTTTAACACATACTGTAAATATACATTAAAATATATGATACATGTTTTTTTTCTTACCAGTACTCACTATATCCATTGCAGAATTATCTCATGGACTCAACAAAACATTTCATTCATTCAAGCACCGCATGAACCATTATTGTTGGAATCAGTGTCTTTTTTTCCATTTTCTTTTCGGAACCAGCCATTCTGTTATCAATTATCTCATGACTCCCAACCAAACTGTAAGGATAAGGTAATAATGAGCTTGCTGAAGTGGTCGCTAATAATGAATTACACCTAATAAGGTAATAATGAGCTTGCTGAAGTGGTCGCAGCTAATAATGAATTACACCTAAGGAGACTATTTTGATCTTGTCACTGTATTTGCGGTCTTATATACTTATGAGCTTGCTGAAGTGGTCGTAATAATGAATGACACCTAAGGAGACACTCACCTAAAAAACTATCGTGCATTTGATTCCTACTAGTAATTGTTTTTGGTAGAACACATATTTTTCACATTTGAAAAATTACCTAATCAGTGTGGTGTGTCATTATGCGCAATAGCCGATAGGTATTGCCTCTTCTTGTGTTAGTTAGATCAAGTTCGGGTGAACAAGCATAAATTATTTATCTTAACCATAGTTCCCTGCAACTGAACTGAATCTTCTTAGCTTAAGGAATATATCGGTTTTTTTTGTTTCATCTTAGAAGATCTAAATGTTTGTTGCTAAGACCTAATCAGCTACACAATGCAATATTCAAATGTCATATTATGAAAATTTTATATGATAATTTGATTTATACGTGAACTCTTAGCTTATATAAATAATATAAATAATGTTTGTCTGGATGCAATTTCTGATGGAAAGCTATATTCAAATATATATTATTCTTATTACAATGAAATTCTTTTGATTTCTTGTCAAAGTCAGGAGTCTAGGAGTAGTTTCCTAATGGTAAACTTCCGCTGCTTACCATTTCCTTTTCATTATGATATTTTGTTTGCTTGATGAGTGGCAAAGAATTTGATGTTGCTTTGGAGTGCACACTTTAGAGTTCAGTCACACCCTAAAGTTTGATCAAGTGGATCTATTCCATTTTGCGCTAGCACTCTCTTTGCATCTTTACTAATTTTCTCCATTCATCATACTCACATATTCATAAGCCTTTCTGACATACTCTTTAATTTTTCTATGACAAATTATGCAGGTTAGCGGACGTTTACATGCACGATGATCCAAATCCTCTGACGGCACTTTTCACTGAAAACTTGCGAATGTGGGAATTAGAGCACTTTCTCCCGCTTGTCTGCATCACTAGATTCACCATTAAGAAAAGGTAACCTTAACTTGCTATTTTGCGTTGTCTCTGCATGACAATGACCTAAGAAGTACCATGGTGCCAGCTGCACTAGGAAGTGGTTCCCTAATGCAATTTATATGGGTCTATGTGTGAATCAGAGAGCCATTTGTTTATCTTTTGCATACCAAGACTGAAAGGTAAGAAGCTATAACCATTAGTAACACTAGTAGTAACTTGATATGTCATAGCAGTATAAGCCTTATAATATCTGAAACTGTGATCCAAGATAGGTGCCTTCTTTCCAACAATTCAGCATGGTACGTATGCATACCATACATGCATGTATGGATTCTTTTTGCTAATAAATCTAGGCAGCTTACTTGAACTAGTACTCACTTGGGTTGCCAATGAAATGATAATAATAATTGGTGGTGAGCTGTTTAGCGTGGCATCAATGACACAAAGGATATAAAAACAGAGTAAGAACCAAGACGATCCACCTAAGACACCATGATATCACACATGCCATTTTCAGCATCATGTTTTACATATAGCATGGATGCCTCCTAAGTTTCCTGTGCTACTAATTAGTACTAGTTAGATATCATGAGCTCTGTTTTGGCCTGTTCTGCTAGAGGTTCAGTGTAACGCTAAGGCTGGTGTCATACTAGAATATGTGCATGTTCTAAATTCATGCAGATTAGGAAGCTCTTATGGTCCATCTTAATATTCCCACCATGGTTTATCTATTACAAGAAAAATGCCTTGCTTTAGATCAAGTTCTGCGAAATGCAAATGTCTGATCATAATTGCAAACAATTGAGACTTTTATGGTTCACTCACTCCATTATGTAAGATAGAGATGTTTTTGCATGTACATGTTCATTATCAATAATTAATCTATTTCTATGCTAGATTAAATATAATGGAAGTCTTATCTGGCCACACATGACAATATTTGTGACTAGGCTAGTTTGGCCACAAATATTTGAGGTTTCTATGGCTCCCTAGTTTTTTCAACATAAGCAGATCAAATTAGCAATGGAAAAAAATTAAAGAAATACAAGCTAATATTTTCTTAGCTTTTATTGACTATTCAATTTGTCTCTTGAGCCAGGCAATCAATTACTTCATGAATTTTATACATGTATCTTATATTGCAGGTTTTTAAGAAGTGACTGTCATAATGCCTGTGTACTTAATGGATGTGTTAACAAGTCGGGTCTGGGTGCTATGCAAATGAAGGTCAATGTTAGCAGCATCCCAAGTGTTTGCTGAAGGGGACATATAATATAATCAGATAGGAAAATATACATGATAACATGCCATCATCCAGAAAAGCTGTGTTGCATTGCTGCATTCTACAAATGACATCCAAAGCCCATAATAATGCAGATTTCAGTTCATCAGAAGGAAAGACTTGGATGTATGTGCATCATCTTTGTAACTATGATAACGAACCAAATGGTACTATTTGTGATTTGCATCATGTACTATTGTAAAATATTACGAGAACATTGTCTCCTGGGACTGATTCACAATTCTTAGCAAAATTTTTGTCAAACAATATTTTCTCAAAAACAAATATTTGGTATCATGTCATATAAAGATATCAGGATCTCATTTGGTGAAAATATTTGTGGTTGGAATAATAGCTACAAATAAATTTATTTGTGTAAAGATTGTCATGCAAGATATGTCTGTAATGATCAAATTAAAATAATATTTGTAGTTTAAATAATGAATTATCATTGTTGAGAAGTAATTCGTCACAAGGAACCTGGTGTAGAAAGAAATTAACGGCCAAATATATGCATCCATGGAGGCCTAGCAGAAAAAATGACCCCATAAACGAATTATGTCCATGTACGTGAAAAGAACAAAAAAAAAACTGACCAGAAACACACAACGGACAAAAAAACGTCCGGCCAATAAAAAAACAGGTAAGAAATACACAAAAGACAAAAAAAGGCTGAAAACACAGTCATGGCAACAGCCACGAAAAAAAAGCAACGAGCATCGCGCGGGGTAGGCTAGGGACGTTCGGGGGTTTGAATCGGGAAAAGGTCGCCCATCATCCGTGCGGGCGCGGGGGATCGTCGGGCGTGGCGTGGGGGTTCGGGTACCAAATATATATATATACTATTACCCTATAGCTGGCTACAAAAATAACTTATTCTATAGCCACTTTGAGTTACGATAATTGCTATGCTAATTTACGAGATTATAGTAACTCTTACTATGTGATTTACTATAACATTATGATAAATATCCCCATGTGTTATAGTAATTCAATTATTGTAAATATATATTACCATGTCGTAAATTAGTATATAAGATTATCATAAATGGAGGTGGCTACAGAATAACTTATTCAGCCTGCGTTACGAAATCTGCTGACGCTGACTACTGGGGCCGGGTCCTCCTCATCAGTTTGTTTCTACTGTGTGTAGAGAAGTCTACGCTCTACACTGCACAGAGTAGGATAGAGACATGCCCTGACACTGACATGTGGGCTCCCTTGGCTTCTACTACCTGTACTACTACTGCCTATCCTAGCACGCGCTGCGCAGCCACGAGCGCGCCGAGCCGAACATCTCGTCGAGGGCGATGACGAGCCCCATAGCGAGCGGCACACCGAAACGGGGACTCACTACCAGCCTGAACACGTCGTCGCCCACGGCCTCCTTGCGCCGCACCTCGGCCACGACGTCGCCGCGCGCGTCGCGCACGGCGCAGGCCCGGCGGCCGTAGGAGCCCCCGACCACGAACGCCTCGGATGTGGCGTTGGGCGTGACGACGTGCGCCAGCGTCTTGCCGCCGGAGGCGCGGAGACCGCCGCCGACGTGCCGGCGGACGGAGAGGAGAGGCGGCCTGCTGCTGCTGCTAGCTGCGGCGTCGGCGTCGGCGCCGTCGTAGATGAGCCAGCGCTCCGCCAGGCTGAGCCTCTTGCGGCGGACGGTGAGGAGCGGCGCTCCCGCGGCGTCCATGAGCACGACCTCGCTCCACCTGCGGCCGGAGGCGGCGTAGGAGTCGACGCGGAAGGCGAGGTCGCCGTTGGCGTCGTAGACGGTGAAGCCGTCGCAGTTGAAGAGCAGCGACTTGCGCCACACCGTCAGCACCGTCGGCGGTTCCGCTTCTTGGTCCGCAGCAGCTCGGGTGGTGGTGGTGGTGCTGGGTGGGGCGAGCTCTGTCGCGACGGCGGCAGCGTTCGGGTGCACCTTGGCCATTACTACTATTGCTCTCCTCTGTTTCTGCTTGGACCTCTCCTGGTCGTCCTAGCCTGTGCTGCTCTGCTTGTGCTTGTTGGGACTTGGGAATTGCTTGGTTGGAGCTTGGAGGTGCAGAGAGGAGACGTGGGGGAATTTATACCAGAAGATGTGTGGCGTGGGTGGCTGGGCTTGCGCGGACGCGGCGGAGACGGCGAATGGCATGTGGATGTGGGAGGCCGGCCTACTGGGTGCCAGTGTGCCACTGCCCGAACATATCGAGCTGGTAATTCTTAGGCATTCAGCTAGCATTTGGGTGGAAGAAGAATTGATTCTTGGCCACCCTGCACCGCATACCGACTTGTCAATATAATGCTCCACTTTTGTTTCGTCACTTCATCATGCACTCAGCATACAATTCGCAGTTGATAATGGTCGGCAAAAATAAAGCAATCTAACAAAAGAAAGCTATGACGTAACCGAAATAGCGTTGTGGGGGAGATCCAGTAAGCTGTTTCATTCCGTATCAATTACAGGGTCATCCGGCGCCCCATGTTGTGCTTGTTCCAGTTCAGATAGATCTATCTTTTTGCTGTTTGTGATCTCATTAGGTCATGACCTTTAGGTTTGATAAGGATTTGGGATTCGGGCTCAAGATTGTCACAGTCACAAATGGGTTTGTGACATGTAAGACAAGATGCTGAGAAAAATTATGACCTATCACAGTTGCGGCGGTCAACATTCGTGTAAGAAACTGTACCACAACTAAAGTACAGCGTGGATTGACGTCGGGGCCTTCACGGCTGGCCTTCCATTGGGGGAGGGCCTGCTCCTGCTCCCTCTATCGTGCGCGTGGTCTCCGGTGACCGGCAAGGTGGCAACTGTGTGGCTGGCCAGATACTCGCCAGGGATGGTTGATCCGATGAATTGGCTTTCGATCCATTTGTTTTGGGTACAATGGCTATGGCAGCATTGAAGAATGTTGCGGCAGCAGCACTGGAGGACGAGGAGGTGCCGAGACCACACGATGGCCCGGTGATGCCGCTGGTGGCCACACACACAAGTGGTGGTGCCATCGACAATTTTGAACTAGGTAGGCATCCGCATGTTATCGCGTGCTTAATTTGTTAGGATAGCTGCTAGTAGCGAGCCATAGAGGTTGGCTCTGCATATGGCAACGGTAAATGCTGTGAGAAACTACATCAACAAATGGTGCTTGCAACAATGATGGCATGGGACTACAAGGCTTGCAGCTGACTATAACGACTACATGGCTAAGGTTATCCCGATGAGGGACATCGTCAAATTAAAGACGGCACAAGCATCAACATGGAAGCTGATGCGGGGGTCAAGGTTGTGTGCTTGATTCAAGGTTTTGTTGGTGGTTGGATGTTGGAAGACATCTTTGAATGGTGGGGCCATAGGAAATGAAATCTATTAGGTATTATTGGCGACCTATATTGAGTCTTATTGGTATTGTTTTATTTATTTGTCAGCGATTTCTTCCTTTTGTACTTAAACTAGGTAGGTACTATATATTTTTCAGATCTATCCTTGATCACGAGTGGAATTAATGGATCCATCGACGCAACATGCTCTACATGCAATATATATATATATATATATATATATATATATATATATATATATATATATATATATATATATATATATATATATATATATATATATATATACACACACACTATTCTAGAGCCTGGGCTTTGAGTAATATTGAGCACCCCGGCGGAGCGCCGCCCGTCTCCGGCGACATGATCAACAATTAATACTCATTTATTTACTACCATCATCGAGATCAAAAAGCGCAGGTCAAAGTCCATAATATCCGCATTGAAATATTTTAATTACGTCAGGCCACTCCCTCCTCTAATCCCTCCGCTCACCAGGCTCCGCCGTCGCGGGTCACAAAAGGACGCCCGCACCTCTCACCATCGGTGCGACGCCATCCAGCTCCGCAGGTCGCCAATCACAGTCGCCGCGGCTCCATCCACGTCTGCAGCATTCCGCAGTCGTCTTCTTCATCCCAGTCGTTCGGATCTGGTGTCTTCGTCTTCTCTGGGTGGCCGGCGTGCATGCTGCCAGTGAACGGAGACCGTGACTCTCAGCTAAACGACCTGCAGGTTAGCGGCCCTTCTCCCTATCCCTTCTGACGTGAGTTCGTCAAGTTTGATTTGGATTCACTCCTTGGTTCGTCTTCCCCCCAAATCCTCCATGGATGCTCTTGTGCGGAGAGGAGCGACAGTCGTCCCGGCGCAGGGGCGGATCTCGCGGAGCGGCGGCCGGCCAGCCTGGGGGCGGAGCTCGTTGTGCAGACACGGCGGCCAGACCGCCGAGGCGCACCGCGCGTGGAGCGGAAAGGCAGCCGGCCCACCGGGGGTGGACCTCGCGGAGAGGAGCCGGCCTGCCGGGGGCTGCGTGGAGCGGCGGCCGTCCCTGCTGGGGGCTTCTTCGTCAAGTTCATTTGGATTCGCTTCTTATTTCTTCTTTCTCCATATGTGCAGATCCGTCAAGCGACTCGGTCTCCCATATCAATCAGCAGTCGGTGCGTCCAACTACATGAGAAACTTGAGAGTGGCATCACCGGCCACGCAGCGGAGGATCGATCCGCTTGGAGCTCCTCCAGGCATGTTTCCGTGGAATAAATATTTGTGGATTCTGTGATGATCCACTGATCTGCAACTGAACACTATTGCCAATGCTATCGAGAAATGAAATTGATCTGGTCGATCACGTGAGTATTTTCAATCTTATTTTATCCGTTGATTTTTACTACTGTACGGTGTAGGTTGATCAACCTGCTGCATGATGGTTCGACCAGGCAGCGGAGTAGAGGGTATTTCTTTTATGATTGACTGGTGGAAACCTGCTCGTATGCTCATGTAGCAACATCGAAGGGATTTTAACATGCTCATTTGCTCAGGTAGCAAGACTGACCAGAATGGTTGCAATGGGCCTTAGTTTCTCTGTCCGTCCAATCAGGTATCTCCTATGCATTGTTCGTCACTTTTATATTCTTGGTTCTGAATGTAAGTTTAGTTCTAATTCATAATTAGAATGTGTGTATTTACCTAGACAAAAGGATGAATAATTGGCATCAGTTTGCGCTTGTTGTGATGCAGAATCTACATTGTGTGCTCCTAGATCAGGGAGATTTCCGATTTGCAATCTAGTGCATCTAGTGTGCCTAAAATGGTTTTGGCGGCATGGACATGGACGCAACAGAGGATGCAGTGGCGTTTCTGAGCTGCTGTATATGGTGCGTTTGGCCATTCATAGGTACTGTTGCTGTCTTTGGGTGACTATTTTGAGTATTTGTACTAGCAAATGCATTCCATGGCATTGGCACACATGCCTGAACCTGCTTTTGGACATTTACTTGTAGCATGTTGATATATCCATGAACAATCTGAGTTTGCTGTTGCATATATGTGTGTGTACTTGTGTATTTTAGCTCAAAGTTTTACTTCTACATATATTTTGGCCGTAATTATATTCTGCAATTTTCTTCCTGGTGACTTTTCTGAAAAGTACATATTATTCCAAAAAATGGATGAAGCATAATTCTTTCTTGTGCGCACACATCTGAATCGCGAATTCATTTCCATAAATAATTACTACTGAATAAACAATTATTCTTATCTACTGACTGCACCCCACTATAAGCAGCAAGTTTACTCTGTATGGACTCGTCCGGAATTATTTATCCAAACAAAAGATTATAGTAGTAATTTTGATTATACTAGTAATAAAAAAATATTACGGCTCAGTAACTATCATAGCCAGTTTTATTGCATACGGGTCCTAACGAAATTATCTATAGACTCAAATGATACTATTTAGTAATAAAAATTACCATCCATGGAGGCTGCACGCATTAGTAACTATCACAGCCAATTTTACTACACACGGTCCCGACTGAATTATTTCTAAACCCAAATGATACTATTAGTAATAAAAAAAATACCCCAAACGGAAACCGAACGCCTCGATGATTATTTATCGAATCAAATAATAATAATAGTAATAAAAAAAATATATCTTCATTCAGTATGTAATTATTTATAGAACCAAATAACACTGATAGTAATAAAAACTACCTTGATCGCAGTCCAGAAGTCCCGATGATTATCCGAGTTAATTTTACTTCTCACAGGTCTCGAAGGTATTATTTATAGAAGCAAAGGACACTGATAGTAATGAAAACTACCCTGACCAGAGACTGAACGTCCCGATGACTATCAGAAATAATTTTACTCCTCATGGTTTCAGACGGAACTATCTATAGAAGCAAAGGATGCTGATAGTAGTAAAACTGCCCTGGCCGCACGTTGGATGCCCCGATGATTATGAGAGTTATTTTTACTCCTCACGGGTCCGAACATAATTATTTATAGAAGCAAATGATATTGATAGTAATAAAAAACTACCCTGATGGGAGACCAGATGTCCCAATGACTATCAGTGTTAATTTTGGTCCCCACTGGTTTGGAAGGAATTATTTATGGAAGCAAAGGATACTGATAGTAATGAAAACTACCGTGATCGGACATTGGACGCCCCAGAGTTTATTTTACTCCACACTGTTCTGGATGTAATTATTTATAGAACCAAAGAATATTGATAGTAATAAAAACTCTCCTGACCAGAGACCGAACGTCCCAATGACTATCAGAGTTAATTTAATTCCTCATAGGTCTAGATGGAATTATTTTAGAAGCAGATGATACTAGTAATAAAAACTACCCTGACCAGACATTGGACGCCCGTGCGTTGCAACGGGAGAAGAAAAATCAAACGTTAATGAGCAACGATAATAGAAGTGTTGCATATTTATTTATGTTTTACCCTTTTATAAACTTTATAGAGCTAAATTTATTTTTAGATGATAATAACATCCCAATATATAACTTAATATTAAGAATAATATGATAGTATCTTATTAAGTCTATATTGAATATTTTCCACCGTAAAGCACAGAAATATTCCTCGGTCTTCAGAGTCAGGAACGCAGCGATTAGATGCTAGATGGTCATCAATTTGTAATGGAAACCCGTGTCCGTCTGATGGCGTTCTATCTTGACGGATCAACGGTGGCCAGGTGACCCGTGCCTTGACGACGCTGCACGATCCCCGCGCCTCGATGGATCGATGGCGCTGCTTCGCTCTAGAGTTACGATCTCCTCCCCCTACGCCTCAATGAACGGCGCTGCTCGGTGCCTCTGTCCCGATGGCGGTTCCACGACCCCACACCTTGATGCCCGCCTACCCCGGGACCGTGCAC
Organism: Saccharum hybrid cultivar R570; assembly: GCA_038087645.1. Classification (NCBI taxonomy): domain Eukaryota; kingdom Viridiplantae; phylum Streptophyta; class Magnoliopsida; order Poales; family Poaceae; genus Saccharum; species Saccharum hybrid cultivar. The sequence continues at coordinate 8,400,195 of JAQSUU010000681.1, forward strand.
CTCGACAGCCCTGCTCTGCTCATGCCCTCGCCGCGTGTCCTTTTTTTTGTTACTATGGTTAGTGTTTGCGGTAAAAAAATATTTCTAGGATTATTTTTATTACTACCGTTAGTGTTCTCAGTATAAAATTACTCCTGCGCCCGGTGATTCACGCCCGTTTTCATGCACTGACGGTGGTAGTTCATAGACAAGCATGGACATGACAACATTCCACTTGAGGCCTGCCATTTTTTTAGGAAAATAAAACCACCGTTGAATAAAATCCACGAATCACGGCACCGTTGATGGCGTCTGACATTTAAAGCTCAACGTTCAATTACATGCTGTTGTAAAAAAAAACCGTTCAATGACGCGCAATTTTTGTGTACCATGCAACTGGGGCCCACCCAATTTAGTGCAATGTTGACTCGGGCCTTGTTCACTTCCCATCCCAACCCAAAATATTTCCTCTTCCATCCATCACATCAAATCTTTCGACGCATGCATGGAGCATTAAATATAGGTAAAAAAGATAACTAATTGCATAGTTTGTCTGTAAATGTCAGGACGAATCTTTTGAGCCTAGTTAGTCCATGATTGGACAAAGTTTGCCAAATAACAACGAAAGATACTATAATAACTTTTCACCTACTTTTCGCGAAGCGAACACACCCTTGGTGCTTAATAATTTATTCAAAGTAATCACCGTGAGTCATTCAATGGTCAGGGACATGCATGCAACAGCTCCCGAATTAAAACACCACTCACATTTTAATTTGTCTTGTACATTTGAGCCTCGCCGGAGTGTGCTGGTGAATGCAGCCGTGGGTGATGAATATTATCCATAGGGCAGGCTGCTAAATAGTAGGGTCCTAGGTAGCCAGGCATCAAGGTGTGGGGCCGTGGAACCGCCATCGGGACAGAGGCACCGAGCAGCGCCGTTCATTGAGGCATAGGGGGAGGAGATAGTAACTCTAGAGGCGGAGCAGCGCTATCGATCCATCGAGACGCGGGGATCGTGCAGCGTCGTCAAGGCACGGGGTCACCTGGCCACCGTTGATCCGTCAAGATAGAACGCCATCAGACGGACACGAGTTTCCATAATAAATTTACGACCGTCCAGCATCTAATCGCTGCTTTCCTGACTCTGAAGACCGAGGAATATTTCTATGCTTTACCTTGGAAAAATATTCAATATAGACTTAATAAGATACTATCATATTATTCTTAATATTAACTTATATATTTGGGATGTTATTATCATCTAAAAATAAATTACAGCTCTATAAAGTTTATAAAAGGGTAAAACATAAATAAATATGCAACACTTCTATTCTCGTTGCTCATTAACATTTGATTTTTCTTCTCCCGTTGCAACGCACGGGCGTCCAATGTCTGGTCAGGGTAGTTTTTATTACTACTAGTATCATCTGCTTCTAAAATAATTCCATCTAGACCTGTGAGGAATTAAATTAACTCTGATAGTCATTGGGACGTTCAGTCTCCGGTCAGGAGAGTTTTTATTACTATCAGTATTCTTTGGTTCTATAAATAATTACATCCAGAGCAGTGAGGAGTAAAATAAACTCTGGGCGTCCAATGTCCGATCACGATAGTTTTCAGTACTATCTGTATCCTTTGCTTCCATAAATAATTTCTTCCAAACCAGTGGGGACTAAAATTAACACTGATAGTCATTGGGACATCTGGTCTCCCGTCAGGGTAGTTTTTTATTACTATCAATATCTTTTGCTTCTATAAATAATTATGTTTAGACCCCATGAGGAGTAAAAATAACTCTCATAATCATCGGGGCATCCAACGTGCGGCCAGGTGTAAGGTCCTAGATGGCTAGAGGGGGGTTGAATAGCCTATAAAAAAATCTTACACAAGCCACTAAGCAAATTTGTTAAAATAACAAACGGCGCAAAGCGAGTTTTGCTTAGCCTACGGTTGTGATGCAAGCCTCCTATCCACAAGTCTAGTAGATTATGATCTCTAATTCATAAAAGTGCTATGTCACTAAACTTACACTAGTGAGCAAGCTAACAACTACTTGCAAAGGCTACCACTAGAGCTACACAAGAATAAACTAGTAAATATAAATACAAGAGAGAGGAATGTGAGTCTTATACCGACGGTGGAGTGAAGATGTTGCCAATCACCAAGATGATATTCAATCAATCAAAATTGACAACAACACAATATGAAGATCAATCACCGGGAGACAAGAGACACAATGTTTTTGTTCACCCGGTGTTCACTTGTGCACCGACAAGCTACGTCACCGGTTGTATCGACCAACACTTAGATGGTTCCTCGGTGTGACCCTCAAGTCACTTGCCCCTCAAGGCACGCCCCGCAAGGCACCACAAGACACCACTCTCAAGTGAGGTAACTCAATGACACGCGCAATCCACTAGAGTTACTTTTGGTGCTCCGCCGAGAAAAGCACAAGAACCTCTTACAATCAACCGGAGGTGACCAAGAACAATCTCCTTCTCTTGCCAACGCCTCTAACAATCTCCAAGCCGGCTAGGAGCGGTACTCTCCAAGAGTAATAAGAAATTCACCGGCTAAACCACCCACAAGTGCCACTAGATGCCCTCAAGCTATGCAATGCACTTTGGGATCACTCAATCTCGCTTATGATTTGCAATCAAGCAAGAGAGATGAGTGGGAGGAGAAGCTCTAGCTCAAAGGATGCACAAGAATGTTAGAAATCACGAGTTCCCTCCCCAAGGGCCGGCCAACAAGTATTTATAAGCATCCCATCCGAATAAAGCCGTTATACCCCTTCACTGGGTCTTTTTCGGGATGACCGGACGCGCTCAACCGCGTCCGATCCTCCAACGGTCACTAAGTCCCAACAGTCAAACCAACGACCGGACGCGCCCCAGGCAACGACCGGACGCGCCTGTCAAACGACCGGACGCGCCGCTCAAACGACTGGACGCGCCGATCGCACAGTACCGCGCGCCCGCGAAGCAACGACCGGACGCGACAGTGCCCGTGTCCGGTTAGAGTCCAGTAAGCTCCCTCAACGATCGGATGCGTCCGATCGCGTGTGACCGGACGCGCCCTGCGTCCGATCGTCCTTGCGAACCACAGTTCCTTCTGGGCACCTGACCGGACGCGCTGGTCCCGCAAGTGACCGGACGCGCCGGTTGCAAACCCTAGCACCTACGCGCCTGACTACTGACCGGACGCGTCTGGTCATACCATGACCGCGTCCGGTGCAGCGTCCGGTCACCTCTGTGACCTCCGTTCGCCTCCGTTTCTTTTTCGACTTCCGGCATAGTGGAAAATAGGCATTTCAACTCCTCGAAAACGCCTGAATCCCGCGCTCGCAAGCTCGACGGGAGGGAGAGAGAGACCTAAACCCTCTCTTCTGCTCAAACTTCAACGCCTTCGCAAATGTGCCAACACCAACAAGTGATCACCACCTTGTGCACGTGTCTTAGCATTTTCATAATCATTTTCGAAGGTTTTCCAGTTAGCTCACTAGGCCCTACATGCAATGCACTTCATGAATTCACCTAGTGGCACCCGTGCATCGAATAACCGATAAGACTTCCCCTCTTAATAGTTCGGCTATCGATCCTAAACCACTGACACCCTCTATGGTGTCTTGAGTGCAAAACAAAATGGCCCTATGGTTATACCTTTGCCTTGAGCCCATTTTGTTTTTCCAAAGATATGATCCACTTCATATCATCACATGACCATCTCGATCCATCGACCTTGACTTCACTTGCTCTTCACCGTTGCATCGGTCCGTCAACGCCAAGTCTTGCTCAAGCTTCACCATCGCATGGTCCTTCGCTTCGAAGCCTCGACTTGCCCTTCACCTTCACAACAGGTCCATCGAGCCAAGCATCATCTTGGTCTTCACCATCTTGGTCACATGAGTCAATGTCATGTCTTATATTCAATGACCACCTTTATCTAAATCATCCACTTAGATACAAAGGTTAGTCCTAGGTTTCATCAATTAGCCAAAACCAAACTAGGGACTTTCAATCTCCCCCTTTTTAGTCATTGATGACAACCCTCACAATGATGATTTTGATAATAAAAGTTTTGAACTTGTCATACTTGTCCAATCGTTTTGCTCATATGTAAAGTTTGGACAATTATCACAAGCTCGGTTTTGGTAGCATTAGCTCTCCCTACATATGTGCATAGAGTTTGGATTGAAAGCTTTGCACATATGCATAGATAGAAGTGTTGAGAGAGTAATTCTACCAAAATGATGCTAAGGTATAAGAAATGGACCTTTGAAGCGTGATACCAATCGGAGTTGCCTTTTACGCCATCCTTAGCATCATGAAGTAACTAGACATCCATCACAACTCAAGAACCCCATGAGATCAACATTGTATGTAAAGGTTCTTGGACCACTTGTAAAGCTTTAAGCATGTCTAGATACCACATGTAAACTATTCCTATGCATGCTAGTAGATCATTTCATCATTCAAGTTCTATACTAGCATTGCACCACACAAGCACGTATGTTGAATTTAAATACATGTGCAGTGAGCAAGTCATATGAGAATGCATAAACAAATGCAACAACTTTGTTTATGAGCTTGCTCCCCCTACTTGTGTGCATCAAAATTTTATTTACCCTTTTATCATGTTGAATCATCTTTTTCTCTCCCCCTTTGTCAACAACTTACCCAAAAATGGGATCAAAGTATGGAGAGAAAACAATGTTTGATGGAGTAGGTTAGAATTTATCAAATTTGGTTCAACCTAGAATACTTGCCAAAGATATTTAATTCGATTTGAACCAAAGACAAGCTTCTTCACACCTCATAATAAGGGTTATCTTGTCTATGTTGAATTAAACACTTATAGCAAATCTTCTAGATTCAACACTAGGTTTGCAAGCTCACAAACATGTCATATGTCACCACTAGATCAAAATAAGCATAGAAGCAATAGTGGTAACATATATCCATCAAATTCATTTGATTTATCATGAATGCTCATGCGTACCACTTATTATGTCTACATGCTCTATGAAGTCCTTAGCATAGGATGAATGACATGTCAATCAACTTTACCTTGCAATGTCGAAGGAGAGGCATGTCAATAAGTGGGTGGGGTGCATTCAACTCATGTTTGAGAAATCAAGAATGTTCAACTCATTCCTTAGCTTGCAAAACCTCTTTTCATCAAGTGGCTTGGTGAGAATATCGGCAAGTTGATCATCGGTGACAACACTTTCAATGGCAATATCTCCCTTTTGTTGATGATCTCTAATGAAATGATGCCTTATGTCAATATGCTTTGTTCTTCCATGTTGAACTGAGTTTTGTATCATCTTGATTGCACTTTCATTATCACATAGCAATGGCACATTCTTGAAGTTGAGGCCATAATCCTTCAAAGATGATTTCATCCATAGCAATTGTGCACAACAACACCCTGCACTCACATATTCAGCTTCGGCGGTAGAGATTGCCACACTATTTTGTTTCTTTGAGGACCATGACACAAGTGATCTTCCAAGTAATTGACATGTGCCACTTGTGCTCTTTCTATTGATCTTGCAACCCCTATAGTCAGAGTCTGAATATCCAATCAATTCAAACTTTGACCCCTTGGGATACCATAGTCCAACATCTTTTATTTGCTTCAAGTACCTCAATATTCTCTTTGCGGCCGTGAGATGACTCTCTCTAGGTGAGGCTTGATATCTAGCACACATACAAACACTAAACATGACATCCGGCCTTGATGCGTTGACATAGAGTAGACTTCCAATCAAAGACCGATATTCCTTTTGATTCACCATTTTGCCATCAAAATCACTATCCAAATTGCCATTTGTACTCATCGGAGTTGAAATTGGCTTTGCATCTTGCATTCCAAACTTCTTCAACATGTCCCTTATGTATTTCCCTTGACTCACAAATGTCCCATTCTTCAATTGTTTGACTTAGAGACCAAGGAAGTAGCTAAGTTCACCAATCATAGACATTTCAAACTCTTTGGTCATCATAGCACCAAATTCTTCACAATAAGCTTGATTGGTTGATCCAAAGATGATGTCATCAACATATATTTGCACTATGAATAGATCATTCCTAATCTTCTTGGTGAATAAAGTTGTATCAACCTTGCCCATCTTGAATCCCTTAGAGAGAAGGAAATCCCTTAGCCTCTCATACCATGCTCTAGGTGCTTGCTTTAAGCCATATAAAGCCTTCTTCAACTTGTATACATGGTTGGGTTTCCTGTCATCTTCAAATCCGAGAGGTTGCTCAACAAAGACTAACTCATTGATGATTCCATTGAGAAATGCACTTTTGACATCCATTTGATATAGTTTGATGTTGTGTGCACAAGCATAAGCCAATAGAATCCTTATTGCCTCTAATCTTGCCACGAGAGCATATGTCTCATCATAGTCAAGACCTTCTACTTGAGTGTAACCTTGAACAACTAGTCTTGCTTTGTTTCTCACCACAATGCCATCTTGATCTTGCTTGTTTTTGAACACCCATTTGGTTCCAATCACATTGTAGTCATTTGGCCTTTCTACCAATTCCCAAACATCATTTCTTGTGAAATTGTTTAGTTCTTCTTGCATAGCCATGATCCAATCGTCATCCTTTAAAGCTTCTTCTATTTTCTTTGATTCTATGGTTGACACAAATGATGCATGCTCACAAAACATAGTCAATCTTGATCTTGTTTGCACACCACTTCTAATATCACCAATAACACTATCAATGGGGTGATCTCTTGCAACATGTTGTGGTTGGAGTACTTGCACTTGATTGCTTGAGCTTGATTGATCACTTGATGTATCTTGATGAGATGAACTAGCACCATGATCTTGCACTTGAGAGTTACTAGCTAGCTTAAATGGAGAATTGAGCACTTGATCTTTATCATCATCTTGAATATCAATCACTTGCTTTGCTCTAATGTCCCCAATGTCCATGTTCTTCATTGCTTCTACCAATTTAGTTCCACCAACATCATCTAGATTCTCTTCTTTATCTTGTGACCCATTGGTTTCATTAAATTGCACATCATGGACTTCTTCTAGAATGCCACTTGAATTGTTCCAAACTCTATAAGCTTTGCTTGTAGTTGAATAACCAAGTAGGAACCCCTCATCACATCTCTTATCAAACTTTCCTAATCTAGTGTCCTTCTTCAAGATATAACATTTGCAACCAAACACCCTAAAGTAAGAAATATTTAGCTTTCTTCCATGAAGTAGCTCATACGGGGTCTTCTCTAGCAATGGATGACAATATAGTCTATTGATGTAGTAGCAAGCGGTATTGATTGCTTCATCCCAAAATGATTGACTCACATTGTACTCATGAAGCATTGATCTAGCCATATCAAGCAATGTTCTATTCTTTCTCTCAACTAGGTCATTTGATTATGGAGTGTACTTGGCCGAGAATTGATGTCTAATGCCATAGTGATCACAAAGTTCTTCAATTCTTGTATTCTTGAACTCACTTTCATTATCACTTCTCACTTTCTTGATTCTAATCTCAAACTCATTGTGAACTCTAGTGAGAAATATCTTGAAGGTGTCAAACACTTCACTTTTGTCACTAAGAAAGAATACCCATGTGAATCTTGTGAAGTCATCCACTATGACAAATCCATACTTATTACCACCTATGCTTGAGTATGTTGTTGGGCCAAATAGATTCATGTGCATCAAATCAAATGCTTTGCATGTGCTCATTGTACTCTTCTTTGGATGTGAGCTTCCAACTTGCTTCCCGGCTTGACATGCACTACAAAGCTTATTCTTCTCAAATTCAACATCTTTCAAACCATTGACAAGATTATGAGTTGTAAGCTTCTTCAATTGTTTCATGCCAACATGACCAAGCCTTCTATGCCAAAGCCAACCCATGCTTGATTTGGAGATTAAGCAAGTTGTCAAAGAAGTTTCTCTAGCATTGAAGTCAACTAGATAGAGATTCTCATACCTAAAGCCCTTGAATGCCACATTTGAACCATTCATATTAATGACTTCCACATCATCAACCCCAAAGATATATTTGTAACCAAGATCACATATTTGTGCCACGGATAGAAGATTGAAATCCAAGCTTTCAACTAGCAACACATTTAAGATACTCAAGTCATTTGATATTGCAATCTTGCCCAAACCAATAATCTTGCCTCTCTTGTTATTGCCAAATGTGATAGAATCAACACCACTATCATTGTCATTGATTGAGTCAAACATTCTTGATGTACCGGTCATGTGTTGAGTGCACCCACTATCAATAATCCAATGCCTTTCTCCGGCTTTGTAATTGACCTACAAGCAAATCAATTAAGCTTAGGTACCCATTTTTGCTTGGGTCTTTGTAGGTTAGTAACTAAGCTCTTTGGTACCCAAATAGCCTTCTTCTTTGGGCCAACAATGGGTGTACCAATAAACTTAGCTTTCACACCCTTCACACCTTTGGTAAGCACATAGCAAGAATCAAAAGGTATAGCATTAACAAGGTTCTTGCTTTGATTCTTTTTATTGCAATTATGCTCTAGGTGCCCAACTTGCTTGCATCTATTACAAAACCGACCATTGCCCTTCACAAAAGCTAGGCTTTGAAGTTACAAAGGTCGACTTGCCTTTCTTGGGGGTGTAGCCCAATCCCTCTTTGTTAAGAGAGAACCTTTGGCTACCCAAGCACTTAAGCAAGCGGGCCTCACCACCATAGGCCTTGCCTAGGGCGTGAGTGAGCTCATCCACCTCTCTCTTGAGAGTCTCATTCTCAACCATTAGTGAGGCATCACAAGTGAAACCATCACTAGTAGTGGAGGTAGAGTCGGTGGTGGTGGATGAAGAGCTACAAGAAGGTTTAGCATTTGTCATGATGATAGGTTCATAAGAGGATTCATTAATTATATCACATGTAACACCTATATCACATGATACAACAACCTCCTTCTTTGCTTGTTGCTCAAGTAGCAATGAGTGAGCTTTTTCAAATTTAGAATGAGCCTTACCAAGATCCTCATGGTCTTCCACTAGACTCTCATGAGTGGTCTTAAGCTCACTAAGAACTTTCTCAAGTATTGCTACTTTCATTGAAAGCTTCTTACACTCCTTGTTCTTGGCAATAGCTATGTCTCTAGTTTGTTGCATCAAGTCATATAGTTGTTCTTTAGTTGGTTCATCATCATCATTTTCATTATCATTATTATCACTATCACTATCACTATCATGAGCATATTCCATTTCACTCTCATCATCACTCTCATCATATAATACCTTAGCTTCTTTGGCCATGAAGCATGAAGAGGATGAATCAAATAGTGATGGCTTCTTGTTGATAGCAATGGAAGCAAAAGCCTTGTTGGATGATTCTTCTTCTTCTTCATCGTCATCACTTTCCCAAGTGGCCACATAGACTCCATTTTTGCCCTTCTTGAAAGTCATCTTGGCTTCTCTCTTTGTTTTCTCAAACTTACCCCTCTTGTTGTTCTTTTTCTTGTCATAGGGACATTCGGCTTGAAGATGTTCGGTGCTATCACAATTGAAGCACTTCCTTTGTTGCTCATTGCTCTTGAAATAATCATTTCTCTTTTTGAAACCTCTTCTTTTGATAAACATCTTGCCAATATTCTTGACAACTAGAGCAAGTGCCTCATCATCAATTTCCAATTCTTCATCTTCTTCATCGTCATCTTCTTCTTGAATTGAAGCTTTGCCCTTAGAGGAGGTGGCCTTGAATGCCACGGTCTTCTTCTTCTTTTCTTCCTCCTTCTCCTTCTCATCAACATCTTGATCATACTTGTCAAAGGTCAATACCTCTCCAAGCAAATCATTGGGCTTCATTGCATCAAGCCCATCTCTTTATAGCATCATGATCAACATTTTGAATCTTCTTGGTAAGGTCAACAAGAACTTGTGGTAAAAATCTTGGTCTTGTGTCTTATGCCCTAAGCTCTTGAGATCATTCACAATGACTTGTAATCTATGAAACATCTCTAAGATTGTTTCTTCTTCTTTCATCTTGAAGTTCTCAAACTCACTCTTGAGCCCATATAGCTTGGCACTCTTCACAACCTTAGTGCCCTCATATGTTTCACTCAACCTTGTCCATACTTCATTTGCCAATTCTAAATCCTTGATGCTCTCAAATACTTTTGTGTCAATACCATTGTAAAGTGTATTGAGAGTCATTCTATTACATGTTATATTTGCTCTATCTTCATCGGTGAGATGATCGGGATCAATGATAGCAAAATCATTCTCGGTGACTTGCAATACTCTCTCATGAATAGAACCAAGGTACATTGTCATTTTTCTCTTCCAATGAGCAAAAGAACTAACACCATCAAAGAACGGTGGCTTGCCCCTAACATGATTGAACACAATTTGAGCCATTTTCACACCGAAGGATGTTAAGCCTTGATTAAAACGGTGACCATGGCTCCGATACCACTTGTAAGGTCCTAGATGGCTAGAGGGAGGGTGAATAGCCTATAAAAAAATCCTACACAAGCCACTAAGCAAACTTGTTAGAATAACAAACGGCGCAAAGCGAGTTTTGCTTAGCCTACGGTTGTGATGCAAGCCTCCTATCCATAAGTCTAATAGATTATGATCTCTAGTTCATACAAGTGCTATGTCACTAAACTTACACTAGTGAGCAAGCTAACAACTACTAGCAAAGGCTACCACTAGAGCTACACAAGAATAAACTAGTAAATATAAATGCAAGAGAGAGGATTGTGAGTCTTATACCGACGGTGGAGTGAAGATGTTGCCAATCACTAAGATGATATTCAATCAATCAAAATTGACAACAACACAATATGAAGACCAATCACCGGGAGACAAGAGACAATGTTTTTGTTCACCCGGTGTTCACTTATGCACCGACAAGCTACGTCACCGGTTGTGTCGACCAACACTTAGATGGTTCCTCGGTGTGACCCTCAAGTCACTTGTCCCTCAAGGAACGCCCCGCAAGGCACCACAAGACACCACTCTCAAGTGAGGTAACTCAATGACACGCGCAATCCACTAGAGTTGCTTTTGGCGCTCCGCCGAGGAAAGCACAAGAACCTCTTACAATCAACCGGAGGTGGCCAAGAACAATCTCCTTCTCTTGCCAACGCCTCCAACAATCTCCAAGCCGGCTAGGAGCGGTACTCTCCAAGAGTAACAAGAAATTCACCGGCTAAACCACCCACAAGTGCCACTAGATGCCCTCAAGCTATGCAATGCACTTTGGGATCACTCAATCTCACTTATGATTTGCAATCAAGCAAGAGAGATGAGTGGGAGGAGAAGCTCTAGCTCAAAGGATGCACAAGAATGTTAGAAATCTCGAGTTCCCTCCCCAAGGGCCGGCCAACAAGTATTTATAAGCATCCCATCCGAATAGAGCCGTTATACCCCTTCACTGGGTCTTTTTCGGGATGACCGGACACGCCGGTCATAACTGACCGGACGCGCTCAACCGCGTCCGATCCTCCAACGGTCACTGAGTCCCAACGGTCAAACCAATGACCGGACGTGCCCCAGGCAACGACTGGACGCGCCTGTCAAACGACCGGACGCGCCTGTCAAACGACCGGACGCGCCGCTCAAACGACCGGACCGCCGATCGCACAGTACCGCGCGCCCGCGAAGCAACGACCGGACGCGCTCCAGTCAACGACCGGACGCGACAGTGCCCGCGTCCGGTTAGAGTCCAGTAAGCTCCCTCAACAATCGGACGCGTCCGATCGCGTGTGACCGGACGCGCCCCGCATCCGATCGTCCTTGGGAACCGCAGTTCCTTCTGGGCACCTGACCATCACATGACCTTTGCCTTTAGCCCATTTTGTTTTTCCAAAGATATGATCCACTTCATATCATCACATGACCGTCTCGATCCATCGACCTTGACTTCACTTGCTCTTCACCGTTGCATCGGTCCGTCGGCGTCAAGTCTTGCTCAAGCTTCACCATCGCATGGTCCTTCTCTTCGAAGCCTCGACTTGCCCTTCACCTTCACAACCGATCCATCGAGCCAAGCATCATCTTGGTCTTCACCATCTTGGTCACATGAGTCAATGTCATGTCTCATATTCAATGACCACCTTTATCTAAATCATCCACTTAGATACAAAGGTTAGTCCTAGGTTTCATCAATTAGCCAAAACCAAACTAGGGACTTTCACCAGGGCAGTTTTACTACTATCAGCATCCTTTGCTTCTATAGATAGTTCCCTCTGGAACCATGAAGAGTAAAATTATCTCTAATAGTCATCGAGACGTTCGGTCTCTGGTCAGGGTAGTTTTCATTACTATCAGTATCCTTTGCTTCTATAAATAATACCTTCGAGATCTGTGGGAAGTAAAATTAACTATGATAATCGTCGGGACTTCTGGTCTCCGATCAAGGTAGTTTGTATTACTATCAGTGTTCACTACAAGAAAAAGTCGCTCTAGGCACGCTTTTATAGTAACGCATATTAAAAGCGTCTCTACATAGTCATGTAAAGATGCTTTTTAACACGATTTTATGAACGTGTCAACATAACACGATATTAGACATGTTTTTAGTGTTAAAAGGCATCTAAAGACATTTTTTATGATGGTATTGTAAGCGTCTCAAAGTGACACGGTGGTAGACACGTTTTTAATCGTCAATAGCTTCTAGACATGTTACAAAGCGTATCATAGAATGCTTCATAGACAATTGAAGATGTTTTTTGATACAGTACTAAAGTCATCTCAAAATAACACAAAGATAGACACGCTTTAAACCATTAGTATAATTTATACACGTTGCAAAGCGTTTCAATAATCGTACATAGTCACGTAAACATGCTTCTTGATACGATATTGAAAACATCTCAAAGTGAAACGAAATTAAATGTGCCTTCATCATCCATCAGTAGCATGTAGAGACATTGTAAAAAATTTATTAACATCCATTACATATCTAAGTCCTCTCGGTACTCATTTTTTCTACAAATTTGTAGTTACTAAATATTTCTACTTATGCTTTATATCGCCATAAAATTTGAGTTTTAAAATTTGAAAATAATTTTCTTAACATTCTACCTCAAGTGTCTTTCGGACCTGCTTGTACTCTTGGCCATTTTAGTATATATATATAATACTATAATATCATAAAAAAGAACACAAAAAATCTATAGAGTATTAATAACATAAAAAACCACAAAAAATGTGGTAGCAATAGGGTGGAACCTGTTTTAAAATTTGAAAATAAATTTCTTAAAATTCTACCTCAAGTATTACTTGTTTGTACTCTTGGCCACTATAGTATATAATAATATAATATCATGAAAAATAACCCAAAAAATATAGAACATTAATAATAATATAAAAAAGAACACAAAATAGTGCTAGTAATAGGTTCGAACCTCAAACATATGGTATTTTAGATGGCCGCACTACCATTGGACTACAAGGAAAGCTCATGTAATAATCAACTATACATTCTATATTTGTACAATGATCTGACGATGGGGCTACAGTATAATTCCAATCCACAGTGCTGTCGATCTCACAAAGCGAAAACTCTTTAGCGCCAGCAGTGAAAACTCTTTGACAGCCCAACGAAACCACACAGCCCTTTGCCAGCAGCAGCCAAAACTCTAGGACGTCCCAACGCAACCACAGAGGCACAGAGTCCTCCATCCCATCGGCCTCTCTCCTGGCCTCGCGGCCTCCTTCCCTCGGCCTCTTAGCGGCACTGCAGCAGATAGCAGCAGCCAGCAGATCCACCGGCCACCGCAGGGCGCCACGAACCGGAGAGGCGGCGACCATCGTGGCTGGATTGGCTGCCCCGCCCCCTGTGGCATCTGCAGTTCTGCTGTTCATCAGAGTTTAGACTACGGCTCGTTGCCCCGTCCTGGTCCTTGCCGCCGCTCTGCTCTACAAGTCGTCTGGACAAGCTAACAGGTGAGATCCGGGGCAGTAATCTGTTTGTTCTGTGTTGGAGTTCGGATATGCAACGAATGTCAATAACCACTGACTCATTGTCATTGTATATTATTCTGGTCTTCAGTCTACTGGTGAAGTTGATCAATTCTGTAGCTTCTATAATCCTGGAACGGCAGAAAACTAGAGATGGCTAGGTGGCACTATATGTTGTTAGCAATTTAGTATATGAGTTCCATTCAGGATTCAATGATACGAGGATAAAATATTTTTCTTATGCCAATTGACTGCTAGCAATGGTCTGCAAGGAGGATTTTAATTAATATGCTCATATGCAGATAACTGATGTTTTGGGCTGATCTTATTTATTTATTTATAGAATTGAGTTTGCATATATATTGCAACTATAGTTTTCTCAGTGTGTTGGTTGAATTTAGAAGAGGTCTTCAAGGTGAACTAAAACCAGGAGGCTGAATTTAGATATAGATATATGATTTTTTTCCTATCCAAGATTGATCCGTTGAAGAAGAAATGAAAATGGAGCAGATCCAATTATGGTGTCACCTAATTATTGTATTGTCATATTCTTGATTTACAAACAAATGTAAATTTCAAGCCAAGCTTACAGCTCAAATTAAGATTCTATTCAATACCATGCCTGCATAGAATAGGTTTATGGTTTATTATGTACCTAAAAGATTGTTGATCTGATTTTGTTGGTGCAAATCTAGTACTATTATTCGTCCTCAGATATCTACATGTATTGCAAAAGAAAAACACTGATTGATTCCATTTGATTTTTATTCTTGTCAAAGGGTGATGGATCGAAGTTGGATGAGTAAGCCAAGATAGGATACTTCATACCAAGATGGTGTTGAGCAATTTTTGAATTTTGCTTACCGCGACATTCCACGTGATAGCGAGATACTTTGTCCTTGCAAAAAATGCAAAAACAGATTAAACTAGAGTCATGATGAAGTCAGGACACATTTGAGATGTGATGGTATTATTCAAGGTTATACGACCTGGGTTCATCATGGAGAAATGTATGACAGTCCAACATTAGCATTTGTTGACATTCCACATAACACTACAAATTTGCCTACTTCGGGTGTCCCAAGGGCTGCTGCAGTACAAGATGGCATGCAAGAATTACTTCAAGCTGCCTTTTGCAGGGCTGAAATGTTCGAGTCAGTACCAAGTATGTCTGAAGGTGAAGTAGATGATGTTGAATCAGGATTTGCAGATATGGAACATTCTGTAGCTGAGGATGAGCATCCTGCAGATAACAATGCTAAGGGGAGTGAACAGAATCTGTATGAAAGATACTTGAAGGATGCACACACAAGCTTATATCCTGGGTGTAAATTTTCTAAGTTGTCATTTTTTGTCAACTTATATCACTTAAAGTGCTTAAATGGCTGGACACAAGAATCATTTACAACACTTCTGGGTGTGCTAGCTGATTCATATCCTCCTGAGGCAGACCTACCTAAGACATATTATCAAGTGAAGAGAATCATCCGTGCTTTAGGCCTTGACTATGTGAAAATACATGCTTGCCCCAAAGATTGCATGCTTTTCCGAGGAGATGCAGCTAAGAAAGATTTTTGTGATGTGTGCGAGAGCTCTCGTTGGAAAGATGCTAAGAAGACTGGTTCTGCAGGTAAACCTAAGAAGAAAAAGAAACCAACAAAAGTGTTGCGTTATTTTCCATTGATACCAAGGATCCAAAGGTTATTTTCAACTACCAAAACTTCAGAAGACATGCGATGGCATGATGTTGGACGTACAAAAGACGGAAAACTGCGACATCCAGCAGATGGTGAAGCTTGGGAAGATTTTAATCGTAGAAATCCTGATTTTGCAGCAGATGCTCGTAATGTACGCCTTGGTCTTGCAAGTGATGGATTTAACCCTTTTCGAAATATGAGTTCAAAGCACAGTACATGGCCTGTAATGCTGGTTCCTTACAACTTGTCACCTTGGATCTGCATGAAGCAAACATCTTTACTGTTGTCGATGATCATTCCAGGACCAGATTCTCCAGGGAATGATGTTGATATATACTTGCAGCCCTTGATCGATGAGCTCTTAGAATTGTGGAAAGGAGTGCAAACATGTGATGCCTCTTGTCGCAAGAAATTTCCTCTCCGAGCTGCACTATTGTGGACTATAAATGATTTTCCTGCATTAGCTTACCTGTATGGCTAGAGCACAGGTGGTAAATATGCATGCCCATCATGTGGTGCGGCAATAAAATCATTTCACCTGAAGAATGGTAAAAAGATGTGCTATATGGGACATCATAGATGGCTCCCAGAGAACCACATATATCGAAGGCAAAAGAACCAGTTTGATGGCACGACAGAGGTTGGACTTGCACCTGAAACAATGAGTGGTACTTCTGTTTTGAGAATGTTAGAAGGCAGAGTTTTTGCTTTAGGGAAAAAGGTCCGCACAACAAAGAATAAAAAGGACAATAACAAAGGAAAAAAGAAAGGAAAGCAGGATGAAAGCCATCAGAAATCCAAGCGTAAAAGAGGAGGACAAAAGAAACAAAAAGATGGGAACAGTGGCAAGAATAAGGAGAAGAAGCTAGAAGATTGGTTGAAAAAGCGGTCAATATTCTTTGAGCTACCATACTGGGAAAAGAACAAACTAAGGCACAATCTAGATGTGATGCACTTAGAGAAAAATCTATGTGAAAACTTAATTGGAACTTTATTGGATATTCCTTCCAAGTCAAAGGATGGTCTTAAAGCACGACTAGATTTAGTGGAACTTGGAATTCGACACAATCTTCATCCTGTGGTAGATAATGAAGGAAAGCAAACTCTGCCTGATGCACCTTTTACCATGTCTAGAGAAAAAAAGGAGGTTCTCTGTTCAGTAATCCAAAACCTAAGAACACCTGATGGCTATGCATCAAACATTTCTAGGCTGTTAACATGAATGATTGTACATTGAGTGGACTAAAAAGTAACGACTATCATGTTTTACTACATGACATCCTTCCTATGGCACTTCGATCCTGTTACCCCAGCAAAGATGTCATCGAAATAGTTATTGGAATATCTAATTTCTTTAAGAAGTTATGCTCCAAGGTGATAGATGTTGATGAGCTACAAAACCTTCAAGAGAGTATTGTGGTAACACAATGTAATATGGAGAGAATTTTCCTGCCATCATTTTTTACTGTGACAGTGCACTTGATGGTGCACTTGGTAGAAGAAGTTAAACTTGGTGGCCCTGTTCACTACCGGTGGATGTACCCCATGGAGAGGTATGTAATTACATATTGTAGTGTTATTGTCAATAATTCGTTCGACTAATATGTGTTCATGATTTCATTTAGATTTTTTGTTCGGCTTAAAGCGCTTGTGAAGAATAGAGCTCACCTAGAAGGTTCAATAGCTGAAGGATATTGCATGGATGAGTGCATGACCTTCTGTTCCAGATTTCTTGATGGAAATACTCGTTTTACCAGACCAGCTAGAAACCCTGAACCTTCAGACAATATGAAAGACATGTACTTGTTTGAGAGTGCTGGAGAACCAATTGGAAAGTCTATTGTAAGCCAGTTTGATAGCCAGCTTCTTGTTCAGGCACATCGATACGTGTTGCGACACTGCGATGATCTTGAAGAATTCCGCAAGTGTGTAATATAGTTCCCCCTGCCTCGATTTTTAAGTTTTAGTAAGTTGAATCCATGACACTATATAATGAATAACCCCATTGTTGTAGAGAATTTGTGGATGAGGAGAAAGGAAAATTGTGTCCTTCAACTACTTTGACTTTGGCTTCCATCAAGAAGTTGATAGACCAACACTTTCCTGACTGGTTGGAACAAAAGGTGCAGTACAGATGAAATAACTTATTGGGCCATGAGTTTAATAGAATGAATTGATCTAATAAATTTCTTCAATGCAGGTTATCCTAGGTGATGGACTAGGAATCACTAAAAAGGTCCGAGCTTTGGCTGCAAAACCGAGTAGACACGGTGTGAGATACAGCGGCTATATTATTAATGGTTTCAGGTTCCACACACTGAGTCGTGAGGCTGCAAGGTCGACACAAAACAGTGGTGTAGTGAACATTGCTGAAGATGGGGTTAATTATTATGGCAGATTATCAGATATAATAGAACTGGCATACACCGACTACAAGGTAGTTCTTTTCAAATGTGATTGGTATGATTTCCATCATCGTGCTGGTTTACGAAAAGATGAGTTTGGATTAACACATGTGAATTTTTCTCGAAAAATACACACTGGGGAAAAACTGGAGCATGATCCCTTCGTCTTTTCTTCACAAGTGGAGCAAGTCTTTTATGTTGAAGACCCAAAAGCTGAAGGATGGAATGTTGTGGTAAGAGTTAAGCCACGAGATACTTTTGACATGGGTGATGATGAACTGCCAGCAGATGAAGCAAATTAGACTAACTGGCTTTCAGGTACTACCAGGCTTCTTTTTGAGAGTATAGTGGACAATTGAGTGTCACTAATTTAACATATGTTAATATAATAAGAGAATAATAGTGATAAATTTTGCACTTATTACAAGGCATACTCGTTTCAGGTTACTTTTGTCTACGCAGGAGGGTGTGTGTTGCTCTTGTTCACGCAGGTGAAGGATGTGTTCCTGCAAGATGGATCGAGGAGCATGAGTTTCTGTAGCCTGCTAGAATGTGTTTTCTTTGTAATATGTTTTTTTAAGAAGTTTCATTTATATTTAGTGGTCTGAGTGAGAATATTTTTGACAAACATAAATTCATTTACAAATTGTCGTATGATTGAGAAATTGAGGCCAGTTATATGTAAAGTTTGCACAAAAGCAGCATGTATTTTATATTTTTTTTGCTTGAGTTGTTGCGTGAGCAAATTTGGGAATAGTTGAGCATGAGAAAATTTTGGAAAAAAAAATATGGAAAAAACATGTGTTTTCTTTCATTTGATTCATTGAGTGAGAAAATTATGGAATTGTTGAGCGTGAGAAAAATTTGGAAACAAATATAGAAAAAAAAATACAGACATTGAGGTTTCGGCCTCTAGAATTCCGGGCAAAAAAAAACGAAAACAGACTTCTAGGCAAAAAAAATACAAAAAACAAGTCACAAGCTACGCAGCTGCCAGGGCTCGAACCCGCAAACTCGGGCACAAGCTTGCCTCGTCTAACCACTTCACTTGATACTCACTTATATCTATAGTTGAATTTCTTTCCTCACGTATTATCCTAAATCGAGTTTGAATTGATTGTTTGAGGCCCTCAATTAATTCAAATAAAAAAGTTGTCAATTACAAAGTTGTATAACTTTTCGAAATCTATAACTTTCATTTTGGTAGTTTCTCCATCCGAGGTCGTTTACAAAATTTAAATTTGAAATTTGAGAAATTCAAACGTAGTTTTCCTTGACAATATGATTTCAAATCAAAAAGTTGTCAACTACAAAGTTTCATAACTTTTTGGAATCTACGACTTTTATTTTGGTTGTTTCTCCATCCAAGGTCGTTTGAAAAATCCAAATTTCAAATTTGAGAAATTTAAACATAGTTTTCCTTAACAAGACTTCAAATAAAAAAGTTGTCAACTACAAAGTTTTATAACTTTTCGAGATCTATCACTTTTATTTTGATCATTTGATCATTTATTCATCCAACATAGTGGTAGTAACATTTTTCACAAACTTTACATATCCCTCTTATAGTTTATGAAACTATAAGAGAGATGTAAATTTTGTGAATAATGTTACTACCACTTCATTGGACGAAGAAATGACCAAAATAAAAGTCGTAGATCTTGATGAGTTCTACAACTTTTATGTTCATGACTTTTTCAGCTGAAATCATTTAATGTTTCAAAATGACGTTTAAAGCAGTCATTTTTTGAAATTCAAAATTCAAAATAGATAA